>JAMRYA010000003.1:0-1200000 GCA_024447215.1 Panagrolaimus sp. LJ2400 | reverse complement strand
TAGTAGAAGTTCGCTTTCCCGGTGGTGACTCTTCTGTCATAATTCTTCTCTGCAAAAATATTATAATGGTTTTTTACAAATTCATGTATGACTGGTTTAGTAAATAAATAGATTTGTGGCGATACACAGACACAACGCATTAAATAGAATTAAGGAACAAAAAACTGTTGGATATTAATATCCTCGAAAAAAATTAACCAAAAACGAACGCAAAACAACTTTTTTATCTTCCAAAAAAACAAAGTAAAAAATATTTCCACAGGGTTGGCGTCTTTGGCATTTCGCCAAGAAATATGATATATTGGTTTATAGAAGTTGCAAAAATTTTTTGAATTTTAAAAAAAACTACGAAAAAAATACATAAGGTATACGATTTCTGTCGGTGGCAATTATAAAATTCAGAAAGAGGTGAAATTCTGCTTCTTATAATTTAATTATTATATAAAGGAATCATATAAAGCAACAAATTTATTTTTGTTCTCATCTTTTAAGATTTTTTTAGTGTAATATATTAAAGAAAATTATGTTGGTTTTAAGATTAGTGTGAATATCATTATACTTAATTTACTGAAACAGTACATTGATTACAACTATCATTGTGACGAAATTAAACAATGCATTACAAGATATAATTCGTAAATTTCAATTATGGAAAAAATCGAAAAGTTTAGGATTTATTTATTATTTTCTTCATTACAAATATCAAGGACAATATATCACTAATCAGTTGATAGGACAGATGCCTCTATCGTATTTAAAAAATCGACATTACGTTAAAAAAAAGATTACTGTAATCATGAAACTTTTCTGTTTTAATCACTTTTTTAAAACCATCAAGAAAAAAAGAAGGCCAAAATTTCAACTTTCTAGTCCTGTTTTTTACTATAAACACACCGATATTCATTAATAACGTGTTTTGCGTATTTGTGTAGCAGCAATTATATCTCAGCTAATTGTTGTATCATTAACCATAATGTGCATCAAAACCTCTTTATTAACAAATAAAAATATAACAATTTTAAACAATATAAAAACAATAATAGAGAAAAAAAACTTAAAAAAGCAACCGCTTCTATAAATAACAACACGAGATAGTGCATAACCACGATTAGAAACAAAGCGTCCAAGGATTTCATCCATGAGTTCATTGAGTACAGTAAGCTAAAAAAGAATATTAAAAAGATACAGTAGTACAAAAAGAGAAACTGACCTTATCTTCTTCATACATTGGTTGAACGAAAAAATTTCGAACAAAAGCACCAGGAGTTTTTGAATCATTTTCTGCATAACCAAGAATTGAAACAGATCCTTCATTACCACCACCTTCTTGAACTTTAACATGTCCTCCACCAGGATGATTTACGCCACGACCAAAGAACAAAGTTTTAGCAATCAAGCGCATAATCTTTCGAAAAAATACTGTAGTTATGTCCTGAAATGTGAACAGCTTTTTAAAATCTTCTTTTAAAATCGAAAAACCAACCTCCAAGCTTAAAATTTGTTTTAGCAATGATATTTTCAAGAGTAAGCTTGCTTTGATTACCAACAACTTTTTCAATAGTAGATGTGCGAACACATTGAGTAATAATCATAAACTTTCTTTCAAAAGTTTTGATGTGATCTACAATGTTATTAAATTATATACAATTGTATGGTGATGAAAAATCCAAACATACCATGGAAAGTTGTTTCTTTATCGGGATGTGCAAATAAAAAGAAATTAAATACCACGTTCGTGAGCTTTAGTGAAGAAATTATCAAGTGCTTCATCATCTGGAGCAACTTTAAGAATATCATTTGGTTATGAAAGTTCAGTACCACGAATTCATCCACATATTCATGATTATTACTCATTCATCCACATATTCACAAACAAAATCTCTAAAAATTAAATAAAAATGTAAATGTTAAGAAATAACTATTATATCACATACCGTAAACCTTCAATATCAAATAGACGTGGTCGTGGATAATCAATGAGAACAGCAGCTATTGCATGATGAAGTAACAACAATGCCTCAGAAAACAATAAATCAGGAATCATCATCGGCATTGACAATAGCAGCAAGATTTTGTTCAGCGTCAGAGAAAAGAGAGAAGAAGTTCCATCAGCACTTAATAATTTATTGAAAAAATACGAGCAAAAAAAACAATGATAAATTTTTACACTCAGTTAGGAAGAACAAAAGGTGATGAGAGAGAGTTCAAAAAACTAAAAAATATTTTTAGAAAAGTTTCTTTTCATCTCTCCCGCACAATGCAGGCTGCCCTGCAAATTATGATACTCGGAAAAGAAAATAGAAAATTTTCAATGTTAAACAAATTTAAATAATCGAGATTACTTTTTAAAAAGTTACCAACAGCTTAACTTTTATTTTAAACGTTTTTTGTATACCTGATAGGCAGTAAAAAAGGAACACAAAAATAACTCAATAAACATTATGCGTAAAAGTTCGACCCCATGGCGTCAGCTCATTGATGTTGCATACGTAAATTACTAACGTTAAACACCCTAAACTTTTTTTTGAATGAGTTAAAACATTGTTAATATTGAAAATAATTGGCAAGATTATGGTGATCAAAATTATAGCAGAATATTTAACGTCGGTTCTTGTTTTTCAAAAAGTTTTCAATATTACTCTATATCTTCATGTACATGTGTCGTCTACATTTTTGGATTTAGATTCATATATAATTAACAAATGTGAATTTTTTGAGGTAAAAATAATGCATTAATAGCATTAGTGTTAAATAAAAAAGTGTTTACTTTAAAATAATTCATTGACGGCAACTAACTAGTTGAATCTTAGCTGCTGTATCTCATCGAAAATTCATTTTTATCGATCTAAAAACTAGGATTCTGTAAAAAATGTTTAGATTTATTTAATGTTCAACTTTCTTTTGTATTGACATCAAAAATATCTTGTTTTTACTTTTATTTGCGCGCAACGTTTCACTTTCTATTTCTTTTTTTGAACGATGAATGAATGACCGGTTGATTTCCAATGATTAGAATTTAATCCATAAACTTGATTATATTTTTGATTCAAAAAATGCTTCTGCCAATTTTTTTTCTTTGAACTTGTTCGTGCATCTTTCTTTTTAAATTTTTAATCAATGTTAAATTTCAATCATTTTGTCAGCATTAAAAATAAGGGAAGTTTTATCAATAAAAATTACTAAACAATTGAGAATTATAAACATCAAAGTACCATATATTATGTACAAAACAAAATCTATTATAGTAAAATAAAAAAAACAATTACACTTGAAAGACAAAAAAAATGTAAAGCTGCTTTCTTTTCTTTAGAGTTATAAAAGCATGTTTTAAAGGACAAGTCGATAATCTTGTCCGGATGGAGGAAGTGAAGAAGAAGAATCTGTCAAATTTCTATTTACAACAAGTACAACAGGATGATGATGTTTTTCATTGATTGCATCCAATGATGTAACACCAGTTTGTTGTGATTTTGTTGTAGAAGTTTCTGTTCGAGCTAACATATCAACATATGCGCAAAAATCTTGGGATACCATCAATTGCCATAAATTAAATATACCAAAAATAAAAATTGATAGAAAAATGCAGAAGCACTGAACGTAATATGATGGAGTTTTGTGAGTATATAGTGCTGCAAAAAGAAAGAAAGAAATTAGGTTACTGTATTTTTGCTTAGGAAAAGAAGGAGCTTACTGTCAAATGCCCAATTTAATACCATGATAATGTAAAGAGGTTTAAAGAAGAAAAAGTATGAAAAAATTAGGGCTAAGTAGATGGAAATAAAGATGTGAAAGTACTGAAATAAAAAGAAAAAAATTATATTTCGGTTTTAATAAAATTTATCGCATTTTTTGAATGTGAATCGGATAAAAAAATCTGTTTTGAACGGTTTTAAAAAAATTAATTCTCTTTTTTAAATGCGTTTTTAAATATAGCAATTTTCGCAAAAAATAGTTACCGTATTCATTAATATAAAAAATAATTTTTAAAGTTTCATGTTACCGTATATTTTATAAGTGGAAAAATATAGTATTAAATGAATAAATTATCGTTTGTAAATTTTAAAATTGTTGTCTCTTACCGAAATTCCAATAATCGGTTTAATCCATTCTTTTTTAAGGCAAAGAGTTGCATAAATTGTACACAGGGAAACGCATAACGGAATTAACAAAACAAATATTCCTCTTTTGAAATACAGTAATTCAAGAACAAACAATCCAATAATGGCAATTAAACCAATTCCAATCAAAAGGATCATTCCATGCTATAAAAATTAATTTTATAATTTTTTCCATTAAATGTTTCTGTCATTTTAGAATTAATGTTATGTTTTTTAAAAAAATCGAAAAAAGTAAATCTCATAAATTTCTGTCGCAATTTTGATTGAACGTTTTTTGTTAGTGAAAATTACTTTTTAACAAAGTATTTTTTATTTGAAAAAAAATAAATAATGTTTATTGTTCGCTAACAGGTTGTCTCCATTTTTATTTTCAGTGACGTAAAAATAGCTTTAGGCGTGTAAGGTGATAGCAGCTGCGGCCATCATCATCAATTGAGAAAAATTGCGTAAATGAAAAGGGTCGCGACCGCCGATTGACCAACCGGTAATTTTTTTGGAAGGTTTTGCAACAAAAAAGCTTTCAAACAATGCAAATAATAAATTACACAGCTATTTTTAATTAAACTCTTTGACTACATCCAAAAGCCTGAATGTTTGAAAGTAAATGCGCTTATAGCATTTAAAGCAACTTATTTTGTTCTTAAATAATAAATAAGGAGATCATCCAAAAAAGATAATGATTAATCAATACTTTTTAAGATGCATTAAAATTACAGTAATCAAAAAAGTTTAACTATAAAAACTACAGTATCGCTGAAATTAAAAGAAAAAAAGAAAACAGTTCTTACACTTAAATGCAAAACTCCTCGAAGGCATCGATGATGACTCAGAAATGAATCAGTAACGGATACTTGCCGTTGCATTTCTGAAAATCGAAATTTATCAGTGAAATGAAAAAGCAAAATGGGTGACAAGCGGAAATTTGTAAAAATGTAGGGAGAAAAAACAAGAAAAAAATTAAAGAAAGAATCACGTCGATGGATTTAAAAAGCTTGGAAAAAATATATTTGCATCGTCGTCGTCGTTTTGTTTCCTTTCTGTCTTTCTTCTTTTTTCTGAAGGAGGATAAACGCTGATTTTGACGCAAAAAATAATTTTAATGGAAAAGAAGAAAGAATGCACATCAGCAACAGCCAGTGATGCTGCCTATTGTGGATTTCTTTTTATTATTGCTGCTGCAGCTTCTTTTCTTTTGGCGATCAATTCAGATCGCCGAAGAAATGAGAGAAAGAAAATGTTCAATGAGTTTGAACATAGTCGTAAACGGAAAACGCTTTTTTAGTCTCTTTTAAATGTACATAAAAGAGATTTTTTCAATTACAATCATTTTTTAAAGTAATTTCATTTTTTTATTTAAAAAAAGCTAATTTAACGCGAAATAAATTTATTTGGAATTATTATGGCTTGACGATAGAAGAAGAAAGAAGAGGGAAAATGAAATGATTTATTTGATAACCATCTTATTAGAGAATATCTCGAAATGCCTCAGGGGAAGAAGCGAGATTTGTAAAAAGAAGGAAGAGGAGGAGGCGAATCACTAATTTCAGGAGGTAATAGAATTCGAAGGAGGATAAAATTTGTTTTAATGTTGTGTTTTAAAAGAATAAACATTTATACAATTCGAATCAATTTCCGAAGAAAAAAAATAGCCGTCTCCAAAATTTTGATAATGTGGTGGGAGAAAAGTATTCAAGACGAACCTGTTTTGCATTAACACGCAGAATCAGGCTTAATTGGGATGAATGCCAGCCCTCGTCTCCTCCTTTGACCGCCTCTCCCTTTCTTTTATTGTCTCAAGTTTCTTTTCGATGTGACCATAAACTCTACCACCAACTTTTTTCTAATCAAAAACCATTAAAGGAACTCAAAAAATGCGGAATGCTCTCTCATACGTAATCCTTTTCTTTTCAACTAAAGCGTTTAAAATTTTTTTTCTCAAAAAAATGGCTTGACACAAATACGTCAAAGACTTAAATTTGTAAAAACTCTAAAATACTGTACATTCATTGAATTCTCAAATAGCATCATTAATAATATATAAACAATTACATTTATTGACTCATGGAGAAAACAAACAACAATGAAAAATAATAATAAAGGAATTTACTCCGAAGCGGTTTTGTTGAAGCGGAGTTGAGAAGCAATACGATCAAGATCTTTACGTCCCTAAAAGATTAAATATTAATAATATAAACATAAAGGTAAAATAGTTAAAATAAAACTTACTTGTGCAGTTAAACGACGACCACCATCAGGATGTTTTTCAACCCATTTAAGACTTTCAAGAGTTTGAAGAGCTTTACGAATGCATGATCCAGCTGCTTTAGTAAAACGATTAGGAACAACTCCACGACGTTTATTTGCACCGTAAACTTTACGGAATTTTCCAACACCTAAAATTTATATTATAGTTTAATAAAAATGATTCTAGTAAACAAAAAATACAAAAACCTACCAGCTGGAGTACGGAAATAAAGACGACGAGCTAAGCTTGCAGTTCGATAATAATACCAATCTGGATCAGTTGGAGCTAATTCTTTGAGTGTTCCAAGCTTAACAACATCAGACCATTCTGGAACCTTTACTTTTCCGCTTTTCTTCAAGAATGAAGCAACACTATTGACCATTTTGAATTGATCGACATCTTTAACGCTAGTGGGCTTGCCCATGGTGATTTACCTGAAGGATAGAGCAAAATTATAGTGGGTATAAAAGATATAAAAACAATAAACACGAAGTTAAACACAAAAAAGTAAAGTTTAACGTAAAAATATATAAAAAATCTTTGAAAATTTCAAGCAAATGGGCATCCTTTTCTTTGCTCGGTTTGTCAGAGCAACCTGCAAAGGGACGGTTTTAACACGAAAAGGGAAAAGCGGGAGTTTGATTTGCGCAAAAGTTTACTCGATTTTTTTCGAAATACTTTTTTTTTCTTTCACACATTTTTTTACGCATCTATCTAATTGCAATCTTAGAAAACTTCTAGATCTTTATTGCTATTTATTCTACTGAATATGAAGACTAGAAGAACAACAAAAGGTCAACGCAATACCTCTGAAAATATTGAAGCAGAAGATATCTTTGATAAGAAAAGTGTTTCGCACATTACTCCTAGACGTCAAACTTTTGGTGATTTAATGTTCTTTGATAATACTCCGTGAGTTTTTTCATTGTAATTATGACATGTCGCAATTAGTTGAGGCATGGGAGAAAGCTGTAAGAAGAAATTAGCAAATGAAATGCAATTTTTTAATTGTAATAATGATAAAAAATTCTTTTAAACGATTGCAAGGAAGCAAAAGGCATAAAAGCTAATAGTTGGATTATGCTGGGGTCGAAATAGAGAAGATAATAATGTTGTAAACTTTTTTAGTAATAATTCTGCAAATACGGAAAATGAAGAACGACAATTAGCACCAGCTTTGCTTGCACCAACTCCATTGGCTGAAGTACAAAAAGATGCTACTCCAAAAACTCCTTCAAATAAAGGTCGGCGAAAAACTCCAACTTTAAGAAAAAGAAAGCAATCAACAGATACCGATGTACCAACTCCAGTAAAGGTTGCTAAGGTTGAAAATGATGAAAATTTTGAAACTCCAAAAGCAACCCCAGCTGCTCGAAAATCTATTAATAGAAAATTACCTAAAGTTGATGAAGAAATTCCTGTCTTGCAACCAGAAGAAGATTTAGCTGATGCAGTTACATCTGTAGCCGATGCTAACCAACGTTAGTGGTTTTTGTTTTTAACGCTTAACAATACATATGTATTTTTTTCAGCAGATGATACTGAAAGTGGAGGTCGACCTCGTCGCAAAGCAGCAGTAAAAGCTGAAGCAAAAATTTCTTTATTATCAACTCCATCAACAACCCAGCAACCCACAACTGATCTTGAAGAACTTGTTACACCAAAAGCAAAACCTCGCTCAAAACTTGGAGCTAAAAAAGAAACTAATAATGATAAAGCTGCTAAAAAGGTAGATGTCAAAGATTCACCAGAAAGTGCAACAAATGATAAGACAGAAAATGTCAAAGATTCATCAGGTCATGATCAAGGCAGCAAATTAAATGATATTGATCCTGATAAAACATTCGAAAATTTACAATTTATTCTTACATCGGCTTCCCATGATTCATCTTCTCGTACTTTTGCTAAAAGAGAAATTCGAAAACAAATAGAATCCCGGGGTGGAAATGTCGTTGAAACATTTGAATCAATGAATCCTGAGCTAACAACATATTTAATTGCTGATACGTTTTATCGTACATATAAATATTTAACAGCTTTATCCCTTTCTGTTCCTACCGTAAGCTTTAAATGGATTAACAAATGTGTTGAAGAGGTAAGATAATTTTACTGTTACCGTATGATTCTGTAAACATTGTTTAAATTTTAGAATAAGCTAGTTGATTACAATGATTTTATGTTGGATGCTGGTGAATCTGAAACCACTGGAGAAGTTTATAAATGGCAATCACTCAAAGGTAAAATTCTTGTTGGTAAAAAGGTTGCTGTATATTCTCGTCGTGGAGCTCCACCAACCAATAATGGAATTGATTTTGGTCAAATTTGGTCTCCAATAGTTGTAAATCTTGGAGCAGAACTTATTAGTGGATATCCAGCAGAAATTGAAAAAGCTGTTGAATTCTTTAAAAATAAAAGTTTGTTTTTTCTTTTGTTTTTTTTCAGTATTGCTAAAAGTAATTCATTTAAGATACAACAGATTATTTTATTACTGATGATGGAACCCCACAAGAATTGATTAATGCTGTTACAGAAGGTAATGGAGTTCCAGTAACATCTGAATGGATTATTCAAACTATTATTACTGGTGAGCTTGCATCTACTTCTGGTGATGAATCTTATATCATTCGTGCTAAACAATAAAGTCATTTCCTACTTGTTTTTTTATTGTAAACATTTGTTTGTAAAAGTACTTTTATTGTACACATTTGTGCATTTCTTCTTTTACGTTTTTTGTTATGTATTAAATGATGTTTTTTCATATTAAACAATGTTATTAATAGTTAATATCCTTGGCATTATTAAAATTAGATGTTAATTCAAGAAATCGCAAGAATATACAATTGTGTGGCCGATGTTTCTTGCGGGTATTGCAGTAACCTCTGATGGAAATTCCAGAAGATGCAGATTTAGCTTTTGCACTTTTATTTTTTAAATTACAGATTGTCGAATAAGTAATTACAGTATCTTTAGTTCAAATGTTCTAAAAAAATTATTTCAGGCATCAAAAAAATATTTTTGACTGAAACAATTTTTAATGCTTTTAGATACGGTACTTTCCAAACAATTTGGTTGACTTTACAGTAATCTTTTTAAGTTGTATGAAAAGATTCCAGACAGACAAAGAGCTGGAAATAATAATCTAGGTCATAGAGAGAGGGAAGGTGTTGTCTATTGTTTGTATAGAGGAAAAAAATAACGAAGAAATATATGGTTTTTAGCGCTTACTTTTTTGCTTGATTTTTTTCAAAATTCTTCTCTACATCGCTATCCAAAACTTTGCAATTTTGTTTTATCACAAACAACTGATCTATAAAAAACTCATATTATAAACCCCTTAATTTTCAGGTCCAAATGAATGCTGATAAAATGACGAAATCAGAAAATGATGTTAAACTTTGTAGTCTTGATAGTCCATTTATGAAAAAAATTAATTCGTCAAAAAAAGTTGCTTCTAAGCAAAGTAATAAACAAAATAAAAACTGCAAAAAATTGGATGATCAAGTTTCTGTAAATACTACTAAAAGTAGGAGTATTACTGCTGAGGTTACTGCTGCTGCTGCTTGCAAACATAGAATACCAAAATGCCAACCAATGAAAAAAGCTCTTTTAACTGAAAAAGAACGACAACAGACAAAAAGACACCAACAGCAGCTGCAGCGCAATAGTATTATTTCCGAAGGTTATTGTGTTGAAAAAGAAGCATACGAAAAAGAAAAAGAAGATCCGTTATTTAATTTTGATAATTTAAAAAGTGATGAGCTACCCTTATTTTTTAAAGCTGTGAACAATAATAAAAAAGGTCAATATTTTGATAATGGTATGAAAAACATTAACACTGTTAACAATAAATCATCGTAAGTAATTTACTTTGCTACGTTTCTAAACCATATATAAAATTAATTTTAGTAATAAATCTTCAAAAATGGGTGATGAAGAACGTAGATTAGGATCGATGTTGCCCGCAAAAACTTTTACCCTCAAAACTCCTGCTAATAAATCTAACAAAAATACCCCCGCAACAAAAAAAAGAAAAGCATCACATGAATCAGCAGAAATCACTCCATTAAAGGTTGCAAAAGTTGATACAAATGATGCTCAAAATTCAGTAAAAAGAACTCTTCCAAAGATAGAAGACGAAATTCCATTATTAAGCGCCGAAGAACAAATTGAAGCGGATAGTGAATCGAATGTTTTTTATCCACGAGGTGCTCGGGTATTTGCTATTTATGGTAAAGATTATTATCCTGCTATTGTGGATGAAGTTGATGCCCTTGGTAGATATAAAATTTTCTTTACGGAAGATCATTCAAGACGAAATGTTCCTCGTGACGGAGTATTTCCTCTTCATTATGTAAAAGAAAATTATGCTGTAACGGTTATCAGTAATGAAAAGGATGAGCAAAATGATGAACGTCTACTTTATCAAGGAAAAATTTTGGCAACTCCATCAATTAAAGATGCTCAAGAATGGCATCGTGGTCTCTTTAAAATTGAAGTACAAAATGAAGATCATCCTGAACCAGAATCTCGAGAAATTGAATGGTTTGATATTTATTTTACTGAAGCTCAATATAAACAAAGCATAAAATCATCTAAATATTATACAATGAATAATCAAGGTTCACAGTTATGACTTTAAACGCTTCTAAATATTTATATTTAAAGTTTCAGAAAATGGATTAGGGGGAAGACGACGTACAAGAGTTTCTACATTCCCTAGGACACCATCCTCCAGATCTACATCAACACCAACCCCTCCAATATTAATTTCTGAAAAGAATAGAAAGGATGTAACGGTATCAGAAGAAAAAAAGCCATCTTCCCCAGAACGGAAGAGAAGTATCACAACACCAAATCCTGGAACTTATACAAACAACAGCACAAGTAGAAGCCCTTTAAAAATATTTGAAAATCTTCAATTCATTTTAACGTCCGCAAATCGTGAATCGGGTCCACGACCTTTTGCTAAAAGAGAAGTTCGAAAACAAATAGAATCTCGGGGTGGAAATGTTGTTGAAACATTCGAATCAATGAATCCTGAGCTAACAACATATTTAATTGCTGATACGTTTTATCGTACACATAAATATTTAACAGCTTTATCCCTTTCTGTTCCTACCGTAAGCTTTAAATGGATTAACAAATGTGTTGAAGAGGTAATACTATTATTATGTCCCATTCAGCGTTATAAATGTTTAAATTTTAGAATAAGCTAGTTGATTACAATGATTTTATGTTGGATGCCGGTGAATCTGAAACTACCGGAGAAGTTTATAAATGGCAATCACTTAAAGGGAAAATTCTTGGGGGTAAAAAAATTGCAGTTTATTCAAAACGTGAAATTTTTCCATCAAATGCACCAGTCGATTTTCGACAAATATGGGCTCCCATGGTTGTTAATCTTGGGGCAGACCTTGTTGATAACTATCCTGCAGAATATGAAAAAGCTGTAGAATTTTTCAAAAATAGAAGTTTGTATCTATCTTTATTTAGCCCATGCATTAAAAGCTCTGCATTTCAGATATGGTAGATTATTTTGTTGCAGATGATGGCGCAACTTCTCAAGAGCTAATTAATGCTGTAATTGAAGGTGGTGCTGTTGCAGTTACATCTGAATGGGTAATTCAAACTGTTATTACTGGGGTACTTGCAACTACTTCTGGTGATGAACCATATATCCTTCATCCAAAATAATACCATCATACTTTTGGTTTCCTATGTTTTACATTCCAGTTTTAAGGGGGGTTACACAGAAATACCCTCTGGTTAAGATTTTGAGGCTTACATTTCTAACAACTTTTCCTTGTTTCTTTTTTTTGTCTGTTATTAAGAGTTTTTTGTACACAGCCGTTTTTGTTTTTATATATTGTTTTGTTATAAATTGTAAAATAAATGATGTGATACCATCAATGAAATTATTATTATCAGAAATCAAATCTTGAAAGGTTATTTAAATGTAAAAAATATAAAAGCAAAATGCATATCAGTTACAACGTATCGTATTATTAAGATTTTTTACATTTACAATAATGAAATTATGCGGTTTATTAAAATTTTTTTGTTAAATCAAACTATAAAAATTTTATTTATAAGTATGTGAAACGAACATATACATTGATTGCTATCGCTATAAGACGGAACGTGAATGACATCCTTTATTTTTTATGAGCCAAAATATAGTATGCACAAATCAGAGGAAAGGAATGAAAGACGCGCGAATTTGAATCTTGGCGCATTTTTTTTCTCGCTTGTCTATCTTTGACTGACTGATTAACCACTCGTTTTTCGGTTTCATATTATTTTTTTTGGCACACATTGGTTTAAAGTTATTTTTTGGGCAAAAAACTATAGGACTGTGTTTGTTGTGCCAATATTAAGGTTTTTTTAAAATAAAAATGGAAGTTGGTATGTCAAAATAAATTCTTTTATAAATTTTTTTACCCCAGCCAATATTTCTTTCTTCCTTTTCTTACAACAGCTATTTTTTCAGACGAACATCCAGCAAATTTAAGCCAAAGCTTTTCTGGCAGTGCTACAGAGTAGGGATCGATTTTTTTCTTTGCTTTTTTTTAAAATTAACATTTTTTTACATTTAAAGGGATAGAATGAATAATTCTACAACCGGAAAGGCAAATACCACAACATCATTATCTCCAGAAAAATCATTATTTGGTAATAGCGCAGATAAATTGCGTGAATCAAATTTAGAATCAATTGTTTCGAACGGAAATTCTTGTATGTCTATATTAAAGTTTATATGAAAATTACAAAATAAATTTCTTTTTTAGCTTCAAATGGTAAGGAAACATTTGAAGATACAAATGGCAAAGATGATGAAGAGGAAATGGAAGTTGATACTTCAAAGGATGAATCATTAGAAAATAAAATGGAAATTTTATTAGATGATAAAAAATCAGACAACAATAAGCCTGTTAATGATAAAAATGTTATTGCTGGTAAAAAGGGCGAAGATGAGATTGAAGATAAAGCAAATGAAGAAATTTGTATTCGACGAGAAGTTACACCTTTAACGGATAAAGAAGCTGAAGAAGTTTGTGAAGCTGCAGCTGAAGATGCATTTTCTGATGTTGAAATGGATGCTAAAGATGATGATGAAGGTGTTGAACCTCCTCCTCCTGCAACAGAAGATATCCCAGAACCTGATGCAGCACCATCTTCTCGAAGAAGCACTCGACGATCAAATGCTCCAGCACCTACAACCCCGAAAGCTGCAACTCCAAAAGCAACACCTAAAAATGCTAAAAAGGGTAAAGCTACTCCAGTTGCTGTTGCAGATAATAATGAAGACGAAGAAGAAGCTGCTGAAGAAGAAGAAGATAAAGAAGAAACTGAAGAAACCCCTTCAACTCGTCGAAGCCTTCGTACTCCAAGATCTGCAGCAAAGGAAACGAAAAAAGAGGCTAAAACTCCTGCATCTGCTTGTAAAGCAAAGAAAACAGTTAAAGAAGAAGAAACTGCTGCAACTCCAGCAGCCGAAGAACCAACATCTGGTGGAAGAAGACGATCAACTCGTGCCGTTGTAGCCAAAAAAGAAGAAGAAGTTGCTAAAAAAACACCAGCAACAAAGGCAGCTAAAAAGGAATCTGGTGCATCTGCCACGGCAAAAAATACTCGAAAAAGAGGAGCTCCAAAGGATAAAACTGATGATGAAAAGGAAGGCGAGGTAGAAGAGGTTTCAGAAACTGAAACAAAAACACCTGCAAAGCGAGCTAAGAAAGAAGAATCTGAAACAAAAGCAGCAACTCCTCGACGAACTTCAACTCGTGGAGCAAAATCAGCAGCTACAACTCCAGCAGCATCCAAAACTCCAAAAGGTAAAGCCACTCCAAAACGAGTTAAAAAAGAATCTGAAGCTGAACCAGAAGCTGAAGACGTTGAAATGGAAGATGAAGAAGCAGAAGCCGAAGAGGAAGGAGAAGATGAAACTGAAGAAGCAGAAGAAAAACCAAAAAAAGCAGGACAAAAAACTCCGAAACGTGCACCACCAAAACGAGGAGGTGCAGCTACTGGAAAGCGTCCAACAACAAAAGCCACGCGAAAACGGAATGCTTCTGAACCATCTGACCCAAATGACCCCTATAATTTTGAAACAAAAAAGGATGAACATCCTGAACTATTTAAATCTGTACATGTTGAACGACAGTCATATGGTAATATGAAATTCTTTAAATCATCAACATCTGGTTCACCGTAAGTTTACAAAATACACATAAATATATATTAATTAAAACTTTCAAATTACAGTTCAAAATATGCAAGCATGGAAAAGAATGCAACAGAACGACGATCTTTAATTCCTGATACTTCATCTTCTTCTGCAGCAAATACTCCAGGATCTTCAAAAACTCGAACCCCGGCATCATTCAAAAAATCAACTCCAGCTAAACGAGGTAGTGGCGGAAGACTTCAACTTAAAAAAGAAGAGAATGCTACCAATGAAACTGTTGAATCTTTTGATGATGAAAATGATCAAGAAGAAGAAAAACAACCAGCTAAAAAACCAAAAACTCCAAAAAGTGAAGCAGTTTCAAAGCCTTCAAAACCTGTAGAAGAAGCTCCAAAGCTTACAGCAGAAGAACAAATTGCTGCCGATGACGAAACAAATGCACATTTTCCAAAGGGTGCAAGAGTCTTTGGAATTTGGGGAAAAGAATATTATTCTGCAATTTGTGATGATTCAGATGGACTTGGCCGATACAAAGTTTTTTATACTGAAGATCAGTCAATTCGAAATATTCCAAGAGCAGGTGTTATTCCCCTTTACATGATTAAAGAAGGAAGTCATGTCTCAGTTCTTGGTGAAAAAGATGAAGACGGAGAACGGGTCATTTATCAAGGAAAAATTTTGGCAACTCCATCAATTAAAGATGCCCAAGAATGGCATCGTGGTCTCTATAAAATTGAAGTACAAAATGAAGATCATCCTGAACCAGAATCTCGAGAAATTGAATGGTTTGATATTTATTTTACTGAAGCTCAATATAAACAAATTATTAAACATATTAAAAATCCTACAACTGTTGGTCAAGGTTTGCATTTTTCTTTATTATAACATTGATAAATAGATTTGTCTTTTTTAGAAAATGTTATTGAAAGTGGAAAACGGACTCGTCGTTCAACTGCTGCTGCAACTGTGGCATCAACAACCGCTACACCAACAACAACAACAACCCCTTCTGCAACTCCAAAAACTCGTGGAAAACCTGGCCCAAAACCAACGCCTAAAGCAGCACCTAAAAAGTCTGAAGAAACAAAAGAAGCTTCTCCAGAACCTGAAGCAGAAAGTAAAAAAGAAAGAGAAAGCGGTGGATCAGAAGAACGAAATGATCCATCAAAATTTTTTGAAAATCTTCAATTCATTTTAACGTCTGCAAATCGTGAATCTGGTCCTCCTCCATTCACAAAGAAAGAAGTTCGAAAACAAATAGAATCCCGGGGTGGAAATGTCGTTGAAACGTTCGAATCAATGAATCCTGAGCTAACAACATATTTAATTGCTGATACATTTTATCGTACACATAAATATTTAACAGCTTTATCCCTTTCTGTTCCTACCGTAAGCTTTAAATGGATTAACAAATGTGTTGAAGAGGTAAGATAAACATTATATCGTATAGCTGTCATATACAAACTACTTTTAGAATAAGCTAGTTGATTACAATGATTTTATGTTGGATGCTGGTGAATCTGAAACCACTGGAGAAGTTTATAAATGGCAATCACTCAAAGGTAAAATTCTTGTTGGTAAAAAGGTTGCTGTATATTCTCGTCGTGGAGCTCCACCAACCAATAATGGAATTGATTTTGGTCAAATTTGGTCTCCAATAGTTGTAAATCTTGGAGCAGAACTTATTAGTGGATATCCAGCAGAAATTGAAAAAGCTGTTGAATTCTTTAAAAATAAAAGTTTGTTTTTTCTTTTGTTTTTGTTCAGTATTGCTAAAAGTAATTCATTTAAGATACAACAGATTATTTTATTGCTGATGATGGAACCCCCCAAGAATTGATTAATGCTGTTACAGAAGGTAATGGAGTTCCAGTAACATCTGAATGGATTATTCAAACTATTATTACTGGAATCCTTGCTTCCACATCCGGTAGCGAATCATACATTCTTAAACCGAAAAATTAAAAATTTAATAAAAAAATGTTCCTCTTCTTTTTTTGTATTTGTATCTTTTTCACTCATATTTGTTTTTTTACATCTGCATTCTTGTGTGTTTCCTTTAAATTTCTTTCTTCTTCTACTTTGTAGCTTTTTTACATAAGATTCTTCTTTTGATTTACACAGTAGTTTTATACTCTCATTTATTTATTATACTTTTTTTATGGCAGTCTTTGTATTAAATGTCTTTGTATTTGAATACCTGTGTTTTTTATAAATATTAAAAACAAAAATTCTTTTTAAATTTTTTTAAAATTGATCTGGTTGTTCCTGTTGTAGTGCTCCCATTCCACCCATTGAAATCGCGTCATCAACAGATGAAAGCTCAACGACTAAAGAGGACATATTATTTGAGATGGCGTCAGCTGCGTGTAGAAGATCTTCTTGCAGTTGATTAAATGGTAAAGATCCAGCACGATATGGTTGCGATGAAGAATTATTGATTTGAGGTTGATTTGATGGCTCTCTAAATGCTGTGGAAATCATATTTCCCACACCACTCAGCGGCTCAGGTAATTGTCCTAATGAAATGGCACGTGGAGTTGTATTCGTCTAAAAATCAGTTAACTGTTAATTGATATTAAATAAGCCACATTACATTTAGCTGTTCCATTAAATGTTGTAATTGTGTCATAAGTTCTCGGCGAGTCTGTTGCATTATTCTCATTTTAGCTTCTAACTCTGATCTTCGATTCATATCTGTATATCCATTTACGCTCCCTTGTTGCTCTTCCAAGGACGCCATCTCTCTTAACATTTGATTGTTTTCTTCTTCAAGTTGAGCAATCATTGCTCGCTCTTCAAAAGATTCTTGTAACGCAGCAGCCGCAGAAGCTGCATTTGAATCAGGAATATTTTGGGATAAAAGATTTTGTGTAGAAGTGGAAGGGAAAGCAGATCGACCAGCGAGTTTTGCACAGTATCTTGCAATTAGGCGATGCTCATCTTCATTATTTCCAACTTGTCCATATTGACCTGGTAGTAGCTTTGTTGTCCATTCTGTAATAGGTTCAATAGGATTATGTCGAAGTGAATTGGGGGTCATGGGAACGAGATTTGCAAGATCAAGAGGTCGTTGAGGTTTATTCGGATATTCTTTATGAGCTTTTTGTGATGAAATTGGAATGCATCGAAGGGATTTATGTATGGAATGGGCGAGTTGCTTGGTAGGAGATTTCTGTAAACATTATAATATTAATCTGTATACTCTGTTGCAATAACTTAGGGATCGTCCAGATCCGACGTCGTCAAAAAATCAGAATTTTTTACCCCACCCACCCTCAAATAGGCACTTTTTCTTTAGTGCATAAGGTGAAAATCGTTTTTGGCTTATCCCCCACCCACCCTTAAAAATGTCGACGTCGGATCTGGACAATCCCTTACATAGCTAGAATATTCTTTCATTTCATGATCATTTTTATGTTGTTTTGAAACTTGTCCCCTCCAAAAACAACTTTGACATAACTGATAATTCGGGCATCTTTGGCATTTATATCGAAAACCAGTGAATGCTCGAACTTGACAAGAATCACATACAACTGGATGATAAACATGTTCCACGGCCGCCATTCGATGTAACAGCGGTAGCCACATCAGACATGGGGGACATGCATCACTCATAATAATATCCAAAAATTGGTTTAAATTGATTGATTCTTCCCTTTTGAAACATTGATTTAAAGCTGCTTCAGAGAATCCAAAAGTGGGGGCTTCAAAAACTGCAGTTGGAAGAGCCAAAACATACTGTAAATATTCCGCAAATTTTACATGCTCCATTATTCCATTTGTGTCACTAATTTGTGAAAAGATATCTGTAACGTGAATTTACGCAAATTAGTTGTTGTTAGTAATCGAAATTAAGAATTATTATCGCATAAAGAGAAAAAATGAAATGATAATAACATTTCAGGCAACAAGGTACTGTATGCGGGAAATTTGAAAACTTAAAAAATATAATTCAAACTTCGCGCTCTACAGTGACTTGTTACCCAAAAAAAGTTATATATCAATCTCAAATGTTTTTCATTTATGCAAATTCATTGAGTATAACTTACATCGAAGTTTATCAACAAGTTTTCCCGCACATAGAGTTGCCATTGCAACCTTAACACAGAATACTGTAAGCCTTCCAATTCTTTGTCGATCATATGCACCCAAAAGAAATGCTAGCAGCGTTGAAATAGATTTATCTGTATCAATGTGCTGTGCCGTGGGAAGTCGCTTATTTAAACTATGAAAAACAGATGTCAACAAAAGTTCAAGCCTCGAAATTTTTAAGTGTGAATTCATTGCCATTGCATTTAAGCCATTTTCACGAAATGATTCAATCATATTCCAAATGTCAACTAAATGCACGTTAGTTTTGGTTTGGACAAATCGTAGCTTGCATGCTGTTCGATATGTTGCAAATCGAATAGAATCAAAATCTTGCATTCCTAAAAGAGAGAAAACAGAAAAGTAGGTCATTCAAAGAGAGAGAAAGGGAAATTTGAATATTTATGAATAAATGAATTCTTACTCATTTCATCAACAAGAGCCTGTAACTCTTCACCTCCATCTACAACGGCAATTGCAGCAGCAGTTGAGGCAGAACCATTTGCAGCAGGTGTTGCAGAATTTTGTCGTGGAATTGTCGTTGAAATTTCATCGTTTCCTGTCATCTCTCTACTATTATTGTTAGTATTGCCATTTGTCCACATCTCCTTTTGTAGAACTCCCCGAGGCGCACAAAAATTTTGGCGACGTCCGGAAGTTTACCGACAATATAATACTAAAAACAAAAAAGAAACAATTTTGGATGATGGCAATTTTCGTTGTTGAAAAAAAAGAAGGCAGAAAGAAAAACATTCCTCGAGAAACACGAAGCCAGGAGAGGAAAAAAGTATATTCCATTTCTGGAAAAATGAGATGGAAGCAGAAGCAGAAAAAAAGAGGAGGAAGAAAAAGGCGGATGTTCCCCCTTAGTTTTTTTTATTCGTTTTTGTTGTTGGGTCGATCGATATGACTCGCATTTTGCCGTTTTATAAACATAAAGCAAAAAACCGAAGAGGAATGTGTGATGGCGCCTTGACTCAAATGGCCAAAAACAAAGGTAGCCAAACAAGAGCAACCCCGCGGGTAAGTAAGCGTGCAAACATTCTCTCAAGTAAAATTGGAAACAAAAAATAAGTTGAAGTCTTCTTTTTTGAAGAAGTAATAAAAAAAATAATAAGCATCAAAAATGCTAAGGAGCTTTGAACGCTGCCAGAATAGTAGCTAGTTAGTTAGAACACAGAACGAAGCTAATTAAAAATTTCTTTTGAGCTTAAAAGTAATTGGATGATAGGATTTTGAAGGAAGAAGTTCCCATCTGGCAGTAAAAGGAAAGAAAAAAGAATGATGCCTCAATTACTATTACTGCTGCTGCTACAACGACGACTTCATTTTCGATAATGTTCTTTTCAGAAGCAAAAAAATGTTGAAAAAAAGAATTTACAATTTTTCTCCCTAAATTGAAAAAACAAAAATAAAGAGAAAAAAGGGAAGAAAAAAGAAGGAACCTTAACAAAGTAAGTGAGTATAAGTAAGTCGAAGGTTTTTGTCAAAGCAGCCAGTCGATGTGGTCCTCTTTTTTTCGTTTTCGGCATTCCTTTTCTTGGTTGACTTCTTAAAAACAATGGAATAAGAGGATACCTCTATTTTTTTTAACTAAAAAAGTTTTCTCCAAAAGAACTCTTAAAAACTTTTTCCAGTTGAATTAATTTAAATGGTGATCGTAATCCCTGAGCAAAACTATACGACTACCATATGCCTAATATTAAAATTAGTACATTCCTTACTGAAAATGACAACAATAATCTCAAATTCTCTCAATTACAAAATTGTTGTTTTCAAAACTAGAATTATAGTAATCCATTAACAAAGGTAAACAGTAAAGCTAATGACAGTTTCTGGCGACTCAATATTAATATTAAATAAAAATAATTTTACAGTATATTTTAATAATGATAACAATAAGTTTCAAATCAATAAAAATATGAATAGTTTAAACAGCATACAATGAAAGAAGAGAGAATAACAACAACAGTTGAAAGTTTTTGCCGAATCTTTTGAAGAAGAAAGAAAGAACTCAATCTCACATTTGATATCAGGTCTCATTTGAGTTAAAAGAAAAAAAGCTTTTTTTATCGTTCAAGATGACACATTTCATTTCATTCAAAAATCTATCGGGATAGATATACGTATCGGACGAAGAGAAAGAGAGAGAGGGGGTCTTCTTCTTCATCAACAACTCTTGATGAAAGTGATAGACGATGCAAAACAAATGGGTTTGTCGTTATTCGGTCTATATTTTGTCAAAAAAAAGATGGGGGATAAAAATGTATTTTTACTTTTTTTAATTGAAAAGATAAATGACAGCCGTGGCAGCGGCGGTAAAGTGAAGGCAAATGAGAGTGAGAGAGAGATTCAACAAATTTGAAAGCGAAAAAAATTAAACCTAAAAAACATATTTCATTTTTTTGTGGAAAAAATATCTCTCTTTTTTCCTGACTATTTTGAGATGGATGAATAATTACTTTTCACACTCTCATATTGGACATTCAAAAAAAGTAGAAAGCTGTTTCTCATTGCTTCAATTTTGAGGTGTGTGTAAATCAATAAAAAAAAGATTGCAAAAAAATCACAAAATCTATGAAAGATTATTGCCAGCCCAGCTGGTATAAGACACAAAGATTTCAAAACAACTGCCATCTTCTTTATTTTCGAGATCAGTGAAAAAAGAAAAAAACAAAAAAATTCTGCCCACGCTTGTTTCTTCCTTCTTTTTTGCAGCAGCATTTTATTTTGAGGAAGAAATTTATCCAAGGAGATTTCATTCATTCATTCATTTTTGTTACATAAGACTTTATTTATTGTATCCATCTTTAAAAAACAAGTATGCCGCTTCGAATTGGAAAAGAAGCTGTTTTTTGTTTAGATTTTACCCTCGAAAAACAAAAAGATTTTTCTCCATTTGAAGCAACAATTCCAGAATTAGTTTATCGAAAATGTGCCTCCGAAAAGATTGCCTTTGCTTTCGATGCCGAAAAAGTCGGAATTACCTTTGGAAAAATTAAATCTGAAGTAAGTTTATGGTATCTGCATTTTTAAATTCAAAAATTGAAAAAATCAAAATTTTGCCTTTCTTTGAGAGATCAAAATTTCGATTTCGTAATGCATTATTTCGCCTATTATTATTACTGTTTTTAGATGGAAGCTTTTGCGGCAGGATTACTTTCATTTGGGCTAAAACAAAACGACAGAATTCTTATTTGTGGATATAATTTGAGTCAAGTTTTAATAACAGCTCTTGGATGTTCAAGAGCAGGATTAATTTTCGCATTGGCAAATCCAAATTTTGGTACAAATCCAGATCCTCTACGGCATTTACTAGAAATCGGCGGATTTAAAGCTGTCATACTTTTTGCGCATTCAGATAATGTTGATCTTCCGCATAATTTAATTGCAGAAATTTGTCCAGAACTTCGTTCATCACATCGTGGAAAGCTTTCTTCTGCTGCATTGCCGCTTTTGACACATGTAATTTTAGCAGGTACATGACTTCAGGGATACTTTTTGTAGCCATATAATTTCAGATGAAGATCATAAACATTCTGGAACATATACTTTATCAGAAATTTATTCACGTTCAAATAAAGAACGCTTAGAGAAACTTCCCAATTATACGCAATGGAATTCGCATAGATTAGCTGCAATTGGATTCAGTATGGGATCGACGGGATTGCCAAAAGCTGTTGGGTTAACACATTATCAATGTGTTAATGGCTGTCGACTGGCAGCTGCTGCAATTGGAATGTCTTTTGAAACTATTTTATGTTGTGGTAATAATATTTAAATACAGTACACTTTTATGCAAATGTTAAAATTTTATAGCTCTTCCACTTTTTCGTTTACCAGTTTTTTGTTTGGTTGCTTTAACGCCATTTTTAATGGAATCCAAAAGTGTCTTCTCTGAACCTTCACCCATCCCCCGAGGACTTTTCACTTCAATCAAAAAATATCAATGTACAACAATTTTAAGTAATGCAGGTAATTAATATAGCCAATTGCAGTGTACTCTTGTATACCATAATATTTTACAGCTGCTCTACGACTTGGTCTTCGAACAGTTTTCACACATAAAATTATTCTTCCATCTGTTGAAACCGTGATTCTTTTGGGGGAAAAGGTTAATGCAGAACTTTTAACAGCAGTTGATCGAGTAATGCCAAATGCAAAAGGGATTGCCGTTGGAATGTTTTTAGCTGAAACTGGCGCAATTCCAGTCCTCTCAGATAATAAAACAAATTTAATTAAAAGTGTGGGCAGAGTTTTAGACGGTTATGAAATTGAAATTGCTGAAATAAAAAAGCTTTCAAATTCAACCCGAAAAATTGGTGAAATGAGAATTCGATCTTTGCTAAATACAAAATTTGTCGGATATGGCCCGGAATTTAATTCCTGGAAAGATTTCATTGAAACTGGGTTAGTTTTAGAATATATTTCGGCTAGGATAAAATTAAATGGTACTGTTTTATTTAATTTTATCCAAAACGTTGTATGCTGTAAATAAATACACAGTGATGATATTAATAAGTTTTAAAATATAAAAAGCTACCTATTTTTCACATTGCTAAAAAGCTAAATTTCAAAATTTGACATTCTATTTCTTTTCTGTTTTATGCCTGCCATTTATTTTTTCAGTGACATTGTTTCACAAACAAATGACGGAAATATCGAAATAATTTGTCATCGAGAAGATTTAATTTATGACAGAAATGATCATTTAGTTGAGCATTGGAAAATGGAACGATTAATGGCAACTTATGTTGGTATTAAAGGTGTACAAGTAAGTGCATGCACGACTTTCAACATTGTGCTTTCGCTAAAATGACAAGATTATTATTATTTCAGGTCCTTCAAGTATGTCATGGAGCCCCTGTTATAGCTGTCGTAATTCCAACTTCATTGGATTGTGTACCGGAATTTTTAAAAGCAGATTTGTCAACATTATGTCGAAATAATAATGTAAGTGTTTTCGTTTTGCTTTAAAATTTGTGTTTATAAAAATGATTTTAAAAGCACTTGAAAACTTCTAACATACTTTTAGCTATATGCTCCTGAAAAAATTGCGGTAATAGATGAATTCCCACGTGTAAACACAAAAATTCAAAAATATAAACTTCGGCAATTAATTCGAGCTAATCTTTTGGCACTTTATTGATTATATTTTTAAAAGAATTCTTTAATTTATTTAATTTTATTGTTTCTTTTTTATTCATTATTTAAAAAGCAATTTTTGCAAAAATTTGTTATTATTTTTAATAAAAAGCAGCCGCATTTTGAAAGTGAATACTGTAATTACAAATACAAAAAAACATGTTAAAAAAATAAATGAATCGGGTAAAATATTGAAATTACAGTACCCGAATAATAAATGAAAATAAACAAATAATTGAGCTTAAATAATAAGAAGAAGCAGAAGAAGAATTTGCATCAAAATATTCGCCTTGTAATTCGGGGCCTTCATCGGTAACATCTTCATCCTCTTGTGGAAGGACTCGAACGGGTTGTTCTTGTTGCTGTTGTTGAATGACTGGTGATTCGGGAATAGGATTTGGTCGATTTTGACGTTTTTGTTGTTCAGCATATTCTGCATCAAGTCGAGCAAGCTCTTCTTCATCATACAGATCATCAGACGTTATTTCAGTTGGAAGGGTTCGAGGCTGTAGAGCTGATGCCGGATCAGTATTCTGTAAATCATATTGATCTTGTGCCCCTACAGTAATCACGTGAATATCAGCATTCTTTTCATGAATAATTTTAGTTTTAGAATTTGGAATTTCCGTTGTTGTAATTTTTGGGGATTTAACAGTTGGTCGAAGAGTTACAGCAAATTCATTTCCAACGAGCATTGATTGTCGTTGAACTTCTTCTGGGACTTTATTCTGAAAATATTTGGATCATCATAATCTAAAGCAACAAGACAAAGCTTACAGAAAATGAGCCCCGAGAAGTTGCATAACTTTGATCCTTATCTTGATCAGCTCGATAATGATGATGCCTTAGCTTATGTTCACTTCCGCGGCTACTTTTTGAGAATACGGATTCACCTTCAATATCCTTCACATCATCAGAAGGCTTCTTTTGTCCATCAATTTTTCGACTTCCAGGTTGTCTTACGAAAGGTGAAACATCGTCATCCCCCATTAAAATAGAACCAGATGCTGCAGATGCAGACGTTTTTGCAGAATTTTCATTTCCATTTCCACCTCTCAACATCCCACCATTATTTTTGTTATTGCTATTATTTTTTCGAACAATTGGAACTTTAATAATTTTTTCTGGTGCACTTGTTGTTGTCGTAGTTTTTAGAGGTGGCGTGAAATCAGTTACAGCAGGACCAGAATCAATTTCACGAATAACTTTTTTGAAATAATCTTTGTCCTCTGTGATAAAAGCTTCATAAAGAGTTTTTGAGGCTTCTGCTGTATTACAGTTTGATCGGCCATGACACCAACATCGTACACGTCCTACAAAGACATTATTAAAGTATACGGTAGTAGTGTTTTTTTTACCATTTTTCTTTTTTAAACATCCACTTTCTTTTGCTTCATCGAATTCTGTTTTATGAACGCATACGTACTGATTTCTGTCATAAAGGGCTGAGTATTCATAAAAATCTATCGCATCTTTGTTTATTCGAATTCGGCATCCTACAGAACCCGCAGGGCATGATTCTGTAACTAATCCATATCCTGTAAAATCAGAATTTATCATTGTTATTTCTTTATTTTGTGTTTTCTTCCTTGAAAAATATTGCTTTTTGAAGAGGGACAAAAAACTTTTTCATATGCTGTCATTTTTTGTTTTTCAGAAAAAAATATATTCAAAAACATTGCTTTGTTTTTCTTTCCCTTTCTTGCAACTGTCGAGAAAAAAAATCATCAGTTCATGACAGCACATTTTTGGCAATGTTTCCCTGGAGATTCTTTTTTTCCTTAGAAAAGCTACCACCACTATTTTTTCTTTGAAGTTAAAAAATGCAATGATTGCGTCGACGACGCGCTGCGCGCTTATATATCCCCTTAACATTTTACATCTCATTTTTTCTTCTTCCAAAAACAGATTCCTTTTTTGCAAAGTTATTAAAGACGAAGAAAGAGCCTAACGCAATATTTTTACAGCTCAAAATTGAAAAAATTTGCATATTACTTTCTTTTGGTCCAAATGGAATAATAGCTATAAAAGCTGAAAATGTGCCGAAAACAGAAGAAGCTTCAAAATTAAAAAAAAATTTTGCATAAAAAAGAAACAATGACATAAATATTAAAAACATCTGTATTGACACAACAAAAATGTTTGTTTGTTTTTCGTGCAATAATGTGATGTCAAACACAAAACAAATGCAACAAAAAGTGTAAATTGTTTCATTTCTAAAAGTGCAGCATTAACAGTATGCATGTATTCTTGATTACTGTAGCACAACTTTTGTTTATACTTTCACGTTAGAAAGATTTTTAGCACAAGAATGTTTTTTGCCTGTAAATATCAACTTTAAAAGCTTATTTTGCTTGAAAAAATATATATTTTCCCAAAACATCTTCTCCAATAAAAATCTCAGTCTTAATGTTACTGCTACCATTGTTTTTTTTCTTCCATTTTATTTTGTGCTTATTTTTTTGTCGCTATTTCATTGCTCGCTGCTTACAATCTAGCATTATAAATGTACTAAAAATGGACAGTAAAATTTCAAAGAAGAATCTTTTTTCGCATTTTATCTGAAATGCGATTTATGACTCATTTTTTTCGTCGCTTCCTTAAACCCACAGTTTTAATCCCCTTCTCTTTTTTATGGTCACCAAAAATGCCAAAATTTCGTTTTTATGTGGACACGCAATCCGATAGATGAAATGAAGGAAAAATATAAGACCCCACAGGCAGCTTTTCCCCTTATTTCTTTTATCTCTCTTTCATATTTTTGGAGTCTCTAATTTTCATAATTGAGTGGTGGTCAGTTTTTTTTGCTTTCTTTGTTAAATTACTTATATACATATATACATTATGTATGATATCCATATACGCATATGTGTCTCTATCTAAAAAACATGCCAAAGCAAAGAACATAAAGAAAGAAGCACGAGGTTTAAAAACAAAAGAATCCCTAAAAATGGAAATCTTAAATATTTACAACTTTTATTTTTTACATTATTATTGCTTTTTTCTTTCATTGTGATTGTTCTTCCTCTTCCAGGAAATGCTTTCGCCTTCTTTTTTCTTTAGATTCACAGAAGTTCTTCTTTCTTCAGAAGTGCCAGACGATTTTTGGGGAATTTAAAACAATTATGCTTAAATTTTGTTGAAGGATGCTTCAAATCTTTCTTCTTCCGTGAATGGCAACAGCAGCAGTAACATCCTCCTCCCTTGTGTTTTTTGCTCTTTGACCAATTTTAAAAACAGCTTTTAAAAAGGGAAAAAAAGCAAACTCCCATTTTCTTCAAGTTAAAAGAAATTGTTTGTATTTTTTTCAGTTTTTTTTATCAAATCTGAGAATCCGCTTCTTTGTACTGCTTCCATCTGTTTTGAAATCTCCTTTTTTTTCTTTGAAAAAAATATAGTCAAAACTTCCGGGCATTGAAACTGCCACAAAAAGAGTCAATTGCCTTCGCGCAAATTATTGCCTTTGGCGGCTATAATTTGCAACAGAAAAAAAGCAGCCGTTGGTCACTTTCTTTTTACAGAAGAGAAGCTTAAAGGAAAAAAGATTTGCTTTTATTTTTGACGTTTTTTAGTTTAGGCATCAAAATAGAAGAGTCAATGAAGAAAGCAAAGACGAAAGAAAGATGTTTTGCAGAGAAAAACGGCCAATCAAGACAGCAGCTTCTGTTGCTTTCTCCTTGATTCAATTTTGATGACTTTTTTTTTCTTTTTGTGTGGTCCGCCGGAGCTTTCTTCTTTATTCAATAAGAAAAAAAATAAAATTGTTGCGCATTTTTTTGCTTTGAATTTTAATGCCAAAAAAGTATTGAAGTTGTAAAGAAAAGGAAAGTGATGATGATAGTTAAATGGGAAAGGAAGAAGAAGCTATAGTATTACGGTAATGAGTCATTCAACTTTGAAAATAGAACAAAACATATTTATTACCTTGGCATAATTATTACTTAAGAAAGAACTCATGAACCTAACAAATGCTTGAAAACTTTTGCTTCAAAAGAATCCCTAAAAATTCAAAGCCAAATAATTGTTCTTTAAATTTTACCCTCCAAAAAAACTTTTTCTTTTGAATGTGATGTAATTCGACCTCAAATAAGGAAAAAAAGTAAAACATGGAAAGGTTAACAAAAAATTTTGTTTCTCATTTCTTCAAGGAAAAAAACCGAGACCCAAAAAACAAACAAGAAAAGGGAAAAAAGAGATGAATTAGGCTTGAAACCCTTGGAATGTGGCATGTCATGTTTTAAAAAAATGGGGAAAAAATGCACGGTTTTTTTGCCATTTTTCAAAAGCATTTGTCTTTTTTGCGCAATTTTTGACGCTTTTTTTAAGATTCCAACAAAAGAAAAAAGAAGACTCAAAAATAATGGTATATTTTTTTTCGGTGTTTTTAAAAATGCCATTTTACTCAAGTGTCTTGCACAGTTGTTTAAGCAGCTTGTAATACACCTATTTAAAGATGCAAAGAAGACGGGGAAAAAACAAGAGCCATGATGGTCAAGTCAAATTTTGAACACATTTTTTTGCCTTTTCTTTCTTTTATGTGACAGAATCAGATATTCATGGGATTTAGTGGATATGCGTATCTTCAACTCAAATGGAAGAAGGGAAAAATAAATGAATACAAAAAGTTAAACATACCAGGACGAATAACAAGACATTGAAGAGATGAAAATACGGAAGGCACAAAAATTCCACCAATAATAATAAAATAAATAATTTTATACATTTTTAATTATATTACAGTAATCTCAAAATTTCATTATTATAATTACAAAAAAAAATTTGGGACACTTTTACGAATTGTATTCAAAACTTCCGTTTAAGAGACAATTTTTAAAAAACCGTTACTTATGAAAAAAGAGAGAAGAATCGAAAGAAGCAAAAAAAGACTTGAAGCTTTTCATCTCATTTTTTTACATTTTTAAAAAGGCGGAGCTAAAATAGCTTGAATGAAGGCGGTGGAAGTAGATGGAAAAAAAACATAACAGTTTATTTGAAATCTCAAAAACAATATCATCATAAAAAATACATAACAAATAAAAAGTAACTTCAAAAACATTTAAGCTTCTGATTCCATTTTTGTAATATTTGAAAGACCTTCAGATGTTGGCAAAAAGAATGGAAGTGTTAGACGGCCTTTGAACTTCTTTCCACGAGCAAATGAACGTTGACCAAGTGCATCACCAAAAAGTGTATAGACTCGATTCTGGAATACAAATTGAAAGGTTGTATGTTCTTTCTGAATTACTAAAAATAAAATAATCATGAATAAAAATGGAATAGACAGATAGAGCACGGCAGCTGCAACTCAAATGTGTTCTTATATAATACCAAATAAAATCCCAAAAATAATCTATATTTTATCTAACAACTGGTGACAAAATTATAAATCTGATAAACATTTTATTTACTTTTGTAACGTAATATCTGGTTCCCATTCTATTAATGCTACCGTATCCTAGCTTTGTAAAAACATACTTACCAATAAGTTTATCTTTCTTTGTCAAAAGTTGAAACGTTGATTTTGATTCATGAAGAACGATTCCATGTAGACCTATTTGAGATGAATTGGGTGAATCTGCAACAAATAAAATACATCCATGATAATCTGTTTTTAGTAATCTTTCATCCGGTTGTTTCATAGAAGATAAAAGTTCAGAGAAATATCCACACCAAAGTTCATATAAGGGAATATAATCAGAATACTTGAGAGAAGCAGAAGAAAGTCCACCTGCACGTTTTATAAAATGTTGTGGGGCAGTTCTTTTTGGTCCAGGCTTAATCTTCTTCTTCGTTGCATCAAAAAGAAAATATCGTCCTCCATCTTTTTTATTACTGAGTGAAGAAGTTGTTGGTTCAGACATTCTTTTAAGAATGAAGTTTTTATGTAGTAATAACTGGTAAAAAATATTATGCCAGTTTTAAACACAATTTTAAAAAATACATTTAAAATAAATTTTAATACATGTTTCATCTTTCGCGATAGGAATTTTAGAGCCTTATTAACTTAAAAATTTAAGTGTTAAAATGTTGATTACGCAATAATGCGTAATCAACAGTTTTAGCAAATGCCTATTCCAGGCCGGTATCAAGATTTCGTAGGGAGCTGGCCTTTTGATAATATTATTTTGCCACTTTTTTCTTGTTGCAACAAAAGATAAAAGGATTTTCATGATTTCGGAATGAAATTCAGCCCCACCCTAAATATGGGCTTGACTGAATCTATAATATAACTTCTTGTAAAAGGATAGAAGAGACTAGTATGTGTATACACAATTTATTGGAAAACAAAATATCACACGAATTTGACAAAGTTAATAAAATCTACAATAATATAAATAAAACAAAATATTGTAAAATACACAAAAAAAACCCAAAATATAAATCGCCGTAAATAAACTTTTTAAAAAAATAGCTTTCTTTTTTTATTATATTGTAGCTAGCACAGGAGATTCACTACCATTTCGAGGTGGTGGAGGAGATGGAGATTTAAACACTTCATTATCTCTTTCATCTTCACTTGATGTAATTGATTGTGGAGTAGGTGATTGCGGAGGTGATAACATTTTAGAAGGTTGAAAAATTGAAGGAATTTCATTTGGATCTCGATTGAAAAATCTTCGAACTGCTTCTGCACGATTCTTTGGTGGTGCAGGAGTTTCATCGTCTTCTTCATCTGATTCAGAGATATTTCCAGGAAGAAATGATGAAGAATCTTGAGATTGCTTTGACTGGGATTCTAATCGACGTTTTCGAAGTAGAGCACCTAACGTGGTATCAGTTGTTCTTGATCTAAAAATGTGTATTTTATATTCACTTAGAAGAGATGATAAAGAACATACGATGTAATAGGACTTCTAGAACGTGATCGTGTTCCACCTTCTGATGACGAAGATCGTATCCTCCTTTTACCTTCAGGGCTAAGAGATAGAGGTGCTCGTGCAGCTCGAGATGGTGGTCGGCTATCATCTGAAGAAACCGAGATAGCAGTTGGTGATGCTCGTACTCGTTTTGGTGATGGAGATCTTGATCCATTGTCATCTGATGAAATTGGTGATGCACGTGGAGATTTTTTCGGCTCTGTTCTTTCACCCCCATTTTGTCTTCGATTTCTTCTTGATGGTACTCGAGGTGAAATGTCTTTTGGTGAGGGTGATTTTCGGTTTTGTTTTGATGAATCAGATTTTCTTGGTCGATTTGGATTATAACCTATCTCAGGATCTGGAAGTCCAAGGTCTGCAAGCCATTGAATTCTTTGCTAAAAAATATTTGTATATTTAAAATATACATAAAAAAAGAGAGCCTTACTCCTCCAAGTGGATGATTATATTTACATTTATCATTCCAAGTACAATTTCCTCTAAGATAAAATTTGCAGACACCGCAATCTTCTGGACGTTTTCGTTTATTATTTTGTTGGGTATTATTTTGATGATTGTTATTATTACGTGGAAAATCAACTTTTGGTCTATTATTAAATTGACGATTATTATTTCGTAGTAGCATTGGTGGAGTTATAATTGGTTTTGTTTGAAGAGACATTAATGGTTGAGGTTGTTGATATAGATTATTCTGTTGATAATATTGTTGTTGCTGTTGAGGTGGTGAAATTGGTTCTGCTTCTTTTTCATCTTCTGAATCTGTTTCTATTTCACCATCTTCTAAGTCTTCTCTTGGTTCAATTTTTTGTTTTTTTGGCGGTGGAGGTTCTGGACTATTTCTTTGTGGGCTATCGAAAGATGACTGTGGAACTTCTCCATCCTCGATATCAGAATTTTCTTCATCATCACTGCTAATAGCTTCTGCCTAAAAATTGTTTTATATAAAAATACATAAAAGAAGCAAAACATACCCCTGCAACAAGTTCATCAGTAGTTCCAGATTTTCTTCCAGCAGCTGTAACAGAGGATGGCCTTGAATTTTGATTTGATGAAGAAGATCTTGAAATGCTTCCTTCTTTCATTGATAAATCGTCTTTTTCAATTGAGTGTTGTTGTTCGGATTGTGCTTCAACTATAAAAAATATTGCAAATTAAAATATAATAAAGATTAAAACGTTTTTAGAGAGCAAAAAAACTGACTCATAGTTGCTTCAATTTCTTCTGCGCCATCAGAAAGATAGTCGCCGTTATCGCTGTCGGTCATCGCCTAAAATTTCATTAGGTCAGATTATTACTCTTTCTTTTTTATTTTGTAATGGATTTATTTAAACGATTCTGGGTCCATTTTTTCTCTTAAATGAATATTTTTTAAATAAAAATAATTCTAAAAGTAATTTATTTTTTCCCTTTGATTTTTTTGTATATTAATTTTTTTACGAACCTAAGCGTCGCTTTTAAAAGCGGAACAGCAAAAATAAATTTAATAAAAGTATTTTTGTAATTCTCAAATAGCGTTGAAAATATATTTATTACGGAAACAACAACAGAGGAGAAGCAACAATCGTTTTCGCGCAGAATTTGAATTCTATGATTGGCCATAATTAATTTTAATTTTTATTACAGTATTATTTTAACTTAAATGTAACAGAAAACAACAACTAAAGGAAGAAGTTTCACGAAAGATTTTTTTTATAACAAAATGAATGGAATTGAATCTTTTTAAATTAAATATCTTTACTTTTAAATCAACAACAAGAAATTTTTCAAATATATATTTTTGTTATATACTGAATAGAATGGGGTTGGTTGGATGGAGAAGGTGGAATGAAGGACGGCTGTTGCTGTGACTCAAATAGTTATAAAGGTATAGGGGAGTGCGTATACATAAGTCCTTCTTTTCAATGCAAAAACGGTTTTCTTCTTTTGCAAAAACCGACAGACAATGAATGCGTGGCAAAATGGCAGACAAAATAAAAGAGAGAAAAAAAGAAAGGGGTCCTTTTTGTGAAAAAATAAAAATCGACAATTTGGTTTTTTTTATTTAGTTGCTGGGCAGCAAAGCCGAATTCCCTTGGTGAAATGCAATAAGAATAATCAGAATCCCAAGACATTTTTTTAATGATAAGTATAAAAATGACAAAGATAAAAGAAAACGCATTCATATGGCATAAAAATGTTTTCAAATATTTTTCATTCTTCTTCAACTCCTACAGTAAGACATTCAAGCTTTTACGGCATCGAAAAGCCCTCTGAGTTTATTCATTATTTTTAGCCCCCTGTTTCACGTCCTTTAACTCCAATTGACGGAGGTAATGCAGCTGCAAAGCCAGTCGCAAAACCTGAAGCAGATCAAAATATCAAAAAATGTCCATTCGAAAAACATGGCTGTAAATTTGTTGGAAATCGTCTTGCAATTCAAGAGCATATGAGAAATCAAATGTAAGACCCTTCTGTTAACCCATGTAATAAGAATAACTTTTTTTATCAATTTTAGTGATGTTCACATTAGTATGATTGGTGAAATGCTTCAACCATTTCAAAATGAAATCCATCAAGGACTTGCAAGAATTAAAGTTACAAATCAAAGAGCAGAAAAACTTGAAAACATTTCAAAAACTTTAAGCTATTATTACAGGTTTGAAAATGTGGAAAAGGATACTGTAATTTTGTAATTCAAAAACTATTATAGCTCTGCATATCTTTGGCACATTGAAGACTATCCTAAAATGTATCTGTCAGCAAAAGAAGGAAAAAAGATTTTCATTGAATCTCCGGAATTTCTTTCACATCGTTTTGGCTACAATCTTAAAGTTTCAATTGCTCCATCCGGAGATTTAAAAACATCTCGAATTTTTTCGAGTATTTATGTTACAATAATGCCGGGGTATCATGATGCCATTTTGGAATGGCCTTTTAAGGCTACTGTAGTTTTTACAATTATTGATCGAAAGGGTAGCGATAATTTTGTTGCAAAACTTGTTCCGGAGATTACAACCGAAAATATGGCCCCACTCGTTGAACCTTCAAGTGAAGCAAATATAAAATTTGGGTTACAAAAATTTGTTGCAGTTGAAGAAATGGAAGAAGGCGGGAAATATGTTAAAAATGGGCATGTCTTTATTGCAATTGATTTTGAAAATTTATCTAATTCTTTTTAATTTCCTTGAACCTTCTGTAAACATGAAAACTTTTCATTATTTATTTTAGCTTTTTTATCTTTGGGACATTTTTAAATTTTAACACGGCTAATTCAAATTTAAATTTTGCAATAGTAATTACAGTAATACAATTTATAATAATACTTTTTTATTTAATATATGTAATATTTTTTAATTATTTGCTTTTTACAAGAAAAAAATAAAGTTAAGTTTTTACAAACATTTATGAAATAGCTGTCATTTTGATATCTCGTAATTCAGAAGCTTTGTAAATTTTGTCAATATCCTATAAAGTTACAGTATACAAACTTGTTAAAAGTAATAAGCGATAGCTTACTTTTAATTCACTAATCCAAATTTTTTGTGATTCAATTCTTCGCTTTTTTGTTTTTACATCTCCATTTACAGGCAAAGGATCACGTTTAGAATTTTGTTTTTCGAAAAATTCTTCCATTTTTTCAAATGTTTCATTTTCTTTTTCCCAACCAAGTAAAGCATCAATATCAAAGGGCTTTTTAGTATAACGATTCTTTCGATGTGGTTGGACTTTACGTTTTCGTTCCTATAAAATTTTAAAATTGTTTGGAATTTTTGAAACTATGGGTTACGAACATTTTCCTTTGATTCAATTTTTAATGGTGGAATTATTTCTTCTGTTTTTCTTCGGGCTGAATATCTTCGAGGACCTCTTTCAACAATGGGCTTTTCAGGTGACGTCTTCTTTTCAACTGCAACTTCGTTGCTTGGAGGAACTGGAGATGCAGCTTTCTCAGCTTTTCGTCGTAACAATGACGCAACGCCTCCTGCTTCACTTTTCATTACAGCATCAGATACTGTAGCAGGCTTTTTCTTTGCCATTGCTAAAATTTTCAGATTAATTATGTTGAGGGTAATATAGAAGAATATTACCTGCAGCAATAAACTCCAAATCACTATCGTCTTTTTCAGCTTCTGGAACAAATGATTTAGCAGGAGCTGCTGCAGCTGCAGAGGTGGGTGTTACTTTCTTTGGTTCAACGACTTTTGATGAACTCGGCAAAGATGGCTTTGATTCTTCCTTTTTCGTTAATGCAGGAACTTTTGGAGCAGGTGGAACTTCAACTGCTGCTTTGTTTTCACTTTTGTTTGAGCTGGTAGAAGTTTCAGGAATTAAAGGTTCCGTGAAACCCGCTTTTGCCGCTTCTTCTTCTGCTTTCTTTTTTGATCTTCGAACCGTTTTCTTTGGCTCTGGACGCACTAGCTGCAAAATAAAAAAAATAAGATTATGTCATTTTTTCACTGACTTGTGAATAGTAATAAATAATATGTGAAAAAGTCATTAAAAATTTTCTCACCATTGCTGCTCGTTTTTCTTCTTCAAGTCTTCGAAGTTTCGCTTCTTCTTTTTCCAGCGTTTCTCGGTATCGCTTTTCTGTTTCACTTTCGTTTTTACTACTAAAGCGTTTCTTTTCTTCCTCAGCTTTCCTGAAAAATGAAATCAATTGATTGTAATCTTATAGAACTTCATAAATATTCAATGATTTTAAAAACATACGTTAAAAGTGTCTGTGTGCTTCCAATTAAGTCTTTATGTTTGCTTTCCAAACTTTTTAGCTTTCTTTCATCAACTTCAGAATTAATTCCTTTGCTTAAATTTGTGTATTCGGCTTGTAGCTTATGAGAACCCTTTTTCATTTTTTCGCGAATTTCTTCCATCTAAAATATTATTTTCCATTATTACGATATCACCTCTGCTACATTATGATACCTGTTTATCAAATTCATCATTTAATATAGGTTTTACAATGGGAGCATATGTACGTTTAGGTCTGATTTCTTCACGGGCTTGTAGCAGCTTTGATCTTCGATATCTATAAATCGAATTATTTAATTATTTATGATCTTATCACATCATTCTTACGTAATTTTTTCAGCTTTTGGTGGTGTCGGATCTCTAAATCGATCTCGCATTGAACTAACAGCCCCACTTAGACGGGCATTTTGTCGATCAATTTCAGCTTGCTTTTCTTCAGCTTTCTTTTTATCGATTTCGGCCATATTTAATGTTGATTTTCGAATTGCTGATTTATCTTCTAATTTTGGTAGTGCCGTTGAAATCGCTGCAGGCTTTGATGTTGCTGTGCTTTCCTTCGGCTTTGTAACAGTTTTTGTTGGCTCAGTTTTGGGCACTACTGTCTTTGTCTCTGTTTTTGTTTCAGCTTTCTTTGGTTCTGGAGTTTTTTCTTTGGCTACAGATTTGAATGGTTCAGGCGTTATTTCCTTTTTTATATCTGTTGTCTTTTTTGGATCTGGAGTTTTTTCTTTCTTTATATCGGCAGCCTTTTTAACTTCAACTTCTTTTTCGACACTTGGCTCTGGAGTTTTAGCTTTTGCCGTTGAAGTTGTTTTTGAAGGTTCAGGAGTTTTCTCTTTTGAAATGGAAGTTTTTGTTTCAACAGCTTTTTTTGGTTCTGGTGTCTTTTCTTTGGCTACAGATTTAGATGGCTCAGGTGTTTTTTCTTTTGTTACGGTTTTTGGTTCGGGAGTTTTGGCTTTTGTTTCAGCTTTTTTCTGTGATGGTTCTGGAGTCTTTTCTTTTTTGGCTTCTGTTTTTGTAAAAGAAGTTGGCTCAGGAGTTTTTGCTCTTCTTGGTTCAGGTGATTCAGATTTTTTAAACGTTGGTGGTAAATAAAGTGATGCAGTCATTTCAATATCATCATCCCATTCTTCATCGATTTCTTCTTCCACTTCAATTTCTTCATCAGTATAATATTCTTCTTCCTCTTCTTCATAATAGCTGTATTCTTCATCAGTATATTCTTCATCGGTATATTCAGAATAGAATTCGCTATCGGTTTCTTCGTCGGATCCTTTCATCGCTGCTTTATCCAAAAGTGTTAAAGTACATCCAACATCCACATTGTCCAAATATTCATCTTCTTCAGATGGAAAATCAACTGGACTTAAGTATGTTTGACGACTTCCCGCTGAATCAACACCTAATCGGCTTCCGACTGTAAAATATTGACTCTCTAAAATAGGTTTTATTTATATACAGTAATGTTTTACAAAACACTTACCGTCTGGATCACTATCTGCTGAATGCTTACTTCCCCATTCATCTTGTCCATCATAAGTGACGGATGCCAGGAATATTGGAGGTGGAGCGGCATTTGATTGTGAAACTCTTCCTCGACTATCGTTCCTTGAATCTGGTTGAATAAATGGAATCTCAAATTCACTATCATAATCTGAATATGGGGTTATTGATCGAAGTCGATTACTATCATCTACAGGATATAAATCACCCCTTGGGGCACCAGTTGAGGGTAAACTTATAGTAAAATCATAATCATCTTCTGAATAAAATTCTTCATCCTCCTCTTCATCTTCTTCATCCCATTCTGACTCTGAGCCTTCTTCTTCATTTGGGTTTGAGGAAGAATTCCAAACAATATTTGCCGATAATGAAATTGGGGTACTTGGAACTGATGGTTGTGTAACTAACAGCAATGGTGGTTTTCTTTCAGATGTAACTTTTGGTAACTAAAATATGTAAGAATTATATTTGCATAAAATTAAAATCATTATTACTTCTGCAAATTTATCTGCAGCTTCTTGCTCTTGTTTAGCTTGCTCCAGCTTACTATTAACATATTTTTCCATTTCAATTGTTCTTTCACGGCGTTGCGCACGTTTTGAAGCTAATGATTGCTTTTCAGGGGCTGCTGAATTGGATTTTACTAAAGAAGGAGATTTGCTTCTGGATCGCAAATGTTGTTGTGCAGGTGACTTGCTTCGGGATCGAGGCTTATCAGATGACTCTTTCTTTATTACTGAGATTTTATCTTTTGTTGATGGTTCTGGAGTTTTTTCTTTGGTTACTTTCTTAGTCGGTTCTGGAGTTTTTTCTTTTTTGATTTCTTTGGAGGTCGAGCTTGAAACCTTCTTACTTGGTTCAGGTGTCTTTTCCTTTGAAACTTCCTTTTTAGCTGCTGAAATTGTTTCTTTTACTTTAACAGTTGCAGCAGCGATTGTCGGCGCTTCTGATGACGCTTTTACGGGCTTTTCTACGACTGGTTTTGCAGGTGCTGGAGTTGAAGCTTTTACGGCACTTTGAACAACTTTCGGTAAAGATGTTGAAAGAATTTTATTTGGATTCTTTTCAAATTCTGCGATTCTCAAAAGTTTATCCAATTCACTTGTACCTTTTATTTGTTTGGGTTCAATTACAACTAAAAAGAGAATAAATAAATCTCTTGCAAAAAATATATTGAAGGGCAATATGTACACAAAATGTTAGAAATTAGTTTATTAATAAAGTTAAGAAAACAAAATGTTAATGACAAATAAAAAATAATAATAATTAACGGACCTTCAGTTTTTGGAAGATCTTTATATTTTTCTTCAAATGAAGCTTTTGTTAACGGAGCAGGAGATTTTGAACGTGAAGTTGTCGCTGATGTTGAGGGAACTTTTGAAGACGGAGCTGAAGATGCGGCTTTTGCTGCTGCCACTGGCTTTGTTACTACTGCTGATGCTTTTGTTGTTGATCCTTAAAAAACAATTTCTTTTGGATCAATTATATTTCTCAACTCTCTATTGATCAATGTGAAAAAAATAAATATCAGTTCAAGATGCTTTTAAAAACATGTGCATTTAGTTTTTTTTGTTTATCTCGGTGCTATCTTTTTGTAGAGGGAAAACAATGAATTTTAAAAGCAACACTATTATCGAATGGCAAACCTTTGTCCGGTGATTCTTTAATCGTTTCTGCAGCTGTGATTTTAGTTGTTGCTGCCAGAGGGGGTTGTTGAACAACATTTTTTTGTTGCGGCAACGATGTGACTGCTGCAGGGGATTTATCGGATTTATCCGTTTTTACTGCCACTGCTGGTGCTGCTGCCAAATTTTTTGTTGATGTAGATGACGTCGAAATGCTGCTTTTATTGGGTGCAGGCGTGGGTGTTTTTTCTTTTGCTTCATTTTTCTTTTTTTCGGGAAACGTAAATTCAACTTTTGATTTTTGTAACAGCGATTTTGTATAATCTTGTAAAATTTCTGGTTCACTTTCACATGAAAATTCTTCTTCCTCTGCTTCACTATGTGAGATAAATTTTTTGACAATTGCTTAAAAAATAGCGATTATTAAAAAAGCATCTTAATTTTGGACTTTCGTCATTTCATTTTTGATGGAGCCAGTCAGCCAAAAAAACAAGGATTGTCAAAAAAAAATAAACAAAAAATTGATAAGAATCTTTTTTTTGCAAAGATTTTGAACGATTAAAGAATCAAAAAAATTAAAAACCCACGTGAATTTTGATTTGAGCTTGTCGTTGAGGATGACGATGATGATAGAGTAGTTTTTATTTTTTCTGATCCTTTTACATATCGATTATAAAGTTTTGAAAATGTTTCTTCTATTCGATCAACGGATGGTTCTTTAACATCAAATCTTGACATAGAACGGTATTCTCTATCGAATCTTGAAGTAGTTGGGGGTTCACGGGTTATAGAGGAGGGAGTTTGTGATCGATAATCTATTCTTGGTCGTGAGTAATATGACGAAGAGGAAGTTAAAGGTGTGTATCTTTAAAAATAGCTCTATGTAATGACATTGGAATGTTTGATTATAAACTTACGTGCTTGATGACATTCCACTTGTTCTACTAGGTATTCCACTACCGTATCTAGATGAACTTGGTTCAAACGAAAGGCCTGAAGCGTAACTGGTACTACGAGGTGGTGGAAAACCCGTTGTAGTTGTACTGCCTTTATATCGGGATGTTCCAGCTGATGAAGATGGTAAAGCAGATGTGTAAGAACTGGACATTATGGAAGAAGATGTTGATGGCTTATATCCACCACTTCCATAACGATCTGAGACTCCGCCGCCGCCATAACTAAAAAAACAAATTTGTTTTTTTTAAAAAAGCCATAAAATTTTCTTAAAACTATACTAAAATTTATATTGTTTTTTTACTAACCGAGACTTAGATGTATAATCAGAATATGAATTTGACATAGCTGTCGATGCAGATGGCCGATCCAAAATACTACTACCACTTTCACGATTATATGGTGATCGATATGAAGTTATACCTGCTGTTGCTGTTGATCGAGTCGAAGAAGTATCAGAAGAAAATGGATCATAACTTGCTGCTCGATATGAACGTGAAAGCCCACCTCCTCCACCAATTGATGTGGAAGATATTGGATTTGCCGTGGAAGAGGAATAACGTGAGGTGTACTAAAAAAATTTTTTTTGCAAAAAATGTACATTTATTTCAATCAATTTGAAGACCATGGATATGCGGCTGTCAGCTGACTTAAAAAATTTATTTTAAACATCCTTGTTCATTATTGCTAGTCGATTTTTAAAAAATTTTTCTTCCTTAGATTTATTATCCGCGATAAGCTTACCGAAGACGAAGAAGCTTGTGAAGGCCGATATCGACTTGAACTACTGCCACTGCCACTTCCAAGTGAATAATCAAATCTTCCCACACTTCCGCTTCGATATGATGACATTTCCTTTTTCAAAAATGACGAAATAAGATAAAAGAGAACAGATACAGATACAATAGAAAAACGATGATGTCGGTGATAAAAATCAAATCAAAAAGCTATTGTTACAAAATGTAAAGTCGATAAAAAAAGCATTTAAAAAGCGGCGACAATTGTGGCTTTTTTTGAGAAAAAAAGTTAGTTAAAATTTATTTTTGAAAAACGATCGAAAAACATGTGTGTGTCATTGTTGCCAAAGAAAGAAAAGAAAAGGGCGAGATCAGAGACAAAGAACAACAGGCGTCAAAGGATTTGTTAATGACAGCTGACTAAACTAAACTAACTATTCTAAATTTAAAAAAAATTATAAATTTTTGAAACGTTTTAGACCATTCTTGATTGAAATTCATTCGATGAGCGTAAATGAAAAAAGAAGCTTAAAAATAAATTTCCAAACTTAAAACTTTCAAGAAACTTAACACAAAAGCATTTAAAAAGAAAAATAAAAAATATTTAAAATTACATAACAATATTTTTTATTGAAAATGAAAATAACCTTGAAAACATTGCCAAATGAAAAATTCATATTTCACACAGTATTTCTATAAGTAGTTTTCAAAAAATATTGTAAAAACTACAAAATGATGTCTCATTGTCAAAAACACGTTGAAATTGGGGACTTATTGAAGAACTGCATTACTTATCGTACAACACATTGATTTTGCTACCGTGCTATTTTATAAATGCGTTTAAATCCAGTTCTATTAAATTTTAAATTACTTCGATAACCCAATTATAGTATATTTTTAAAACGAAGACATTGAATATTGTTGTTGTAGTCAGTTAATTGTAAATAAACTTTTGTAGCCTTGTTTTTTTTTAATTTCTGAAATTTTAAACATTTTTTGCACAAGTATTTTGCTATTTTTTTTCTAAATTTTTGTGTTTTATTTGTTTTTTTTGTTGAAAAACATATTTTTTTGAGTTTTTCTTTATCGATAACCTTTTTTAAAAGCGGGTAAAAAAAAGAAGATTTAAGCACGTGAAAATTAAAGAATGAATGAATGACGCTAAAAAAATGCGCGATGATTTTCCTCTCTTATCTCTCACTCTCCTTCTTCTAAACACTTTAACACCCTTGTTTTAACCTAAAAAAAGTTTTATTTTGGAAAAAAAGAAGTTCGGTGATCATTGATATCAAAGATAAATAGCATCTTTTTTTCAAACAAATTCAACGAATTCTTTCTAAAAAAAAAATTGGCTAAAACAGAAGTGTTGTAAAAAGGTATGACCAATACATAATGACCACAATAATTAATTTTTGTGGTTAAAAGTACAAAATATTTGTGATTTGTTTGTATTACAGTCTTTTTCCTTTTGTGTCATGTGTCACCCCTGAAATGTCGTCAAACTTTACAAAAATAACTCGGAACACGGCGGTTGTAATTTTGTTTAAACTATAATATTAGTGGTTTGAATGTTTCTTTTTTGGATAATGCAAGTTTTCTTACGCGCATTTTTTTCTCAGTTCTTTGAACTTCTCAACTTTTCGTTGTTTTTGCAAAATAATCATGGATTGATTTCTAATGTTTCATTCACTCTCTCACAGTATAACTGCAACATACATATCAAACTTTGACCATTAAACAAGACAGAGAAATACTCGTAATTTCATAATTGACCACAAAACAAGTTAATGCATTCTTTGATAACTGATATATGACCTTTGATGAACTTTGAAGTGCTTCAAAAACAACAATTCATTTCCCCCCTAAAATTTCTGTCTGAAAAATTTTCATTCCTTGTTCAAAGTTTTTTTTGTCTAGATTGAACAAGAGGAGGTGGCGGGAAGGATGGAAAGATTGGGTTATGACGTTGAAGAAATAAAAATTTTTATTAGTACACCTCAAAAGACAATCACCCTATATTTCAGCAGCGAAAAATTTATAGTATTCTTTGTCCTATATTTTTTTGCTAAAAATTTCAATTAAAACACGGAAGCCCAAAAACAAGTTTCGACCACCATTGAAAAGCTGTTGTTAAAAGGTCAATTTATTGTTTTTCAAAGTTAAAAAAGTTTTCATTGAAAAACTATTGTAGCAAAGAAATGAAAAAAGGCAAAAAAGGGGCGAAAATGATTGGGAGTTACTTGCTTGCTTATCATCATATTTAAACGGCGAACATATTCTTCTCTAAAAACATACATAAAGAAGAGAAACTTTTTCTCTCTCAATAATTTCTTGTTTTTAATTTTGTTTTAAACTTTGATCATTGTAAATACTTTTTTGGGATACTGTATTCGGTTACAACCTTGTTAGATAAAAGTTGAGGTCTCTCAAAAGGGGGAATAATCAATTTTATTTTCAACGTTCCACTTTCTCTTCCTTCAATTTTTTGTCATCAAAAAACTGAGCTACCGTAACTTTTCTTCTCCGTTCGAAGCCTGATCTTTTGTAACTATTTGATTCTTTTTATTTACTTTTTTGTTTTTGTAACGTTTGTGTTTTTTAAAAAAGTTTTTTTTTCAAACAGCTGGTTTTATTTTGGTCTTTTTTGAAATGTTTTGTTTTTTATGACAGATTTTTTTATATGAATGAAACTGAATGATAAACGGATTATACCTTTTTTATATCAAAACTTTCAAAGAAGTTCTTTAAATACATATCTATTAATGAAAATGAATGAGGGTCACTTTTTTACGTCATATGGCGGCTCATCTCCATTTTTTAGAGACACGTGCAAAATTTTAAAATCAAAGGCATTAGAGGGGTTACAAAGTTCCGGCTGATAGTAATTTTTTTGATGGCTATAGAAAGAAAAAGAATGAAAAAATAATAAGTAGCAGCTAAAAAACGGATGCTTCATCATTAAAAGGAATGAAATTAAGAGAGAGTAATGAAGCGGCAGTTCAAAGGGTAATTGCGTCAAAACTCAAATAAAATGAAAATAAATGTTTATTGTTTTATATTTTTTTCTATCAACAAGTTAATGATTGTAGTGTGTCTATTTCCTTGCTGACTCATAATTACTCAACTATGTGTGTTTTTTCTCTCTTCTTAAATAATAAAATTTATTTATTATCAAAAAAGAAGACACTTTTCTTTTTCTTCCAATGATGAAGCTGCTTTTATGTATTTGAAATTCATCCTTTTGTTTTAGAATAAAAAATGGGTGTGGAGTAGAAAAAAAGGCGATTACAAGTGTGCATATCTGCACAATAAAGCCTGATTAAGTGTCTTGAAACATTTACAGATTGGCGCCAATGATTTCTTAATCTTTTTCAAAAAATGATAATCACTTAATGGAAGAAATTCCATTACCATCATTAATCTTACTTCTCTCTATCATTATTTATTTGTTATTATTCTTATTCTTATTCGATTCGTGAGATTACGAAATAATGACGAACTTCCGGGGAACGAAAAAAAATCAGGAGAAAAAATGGGTGATTCTTTTTTTGTGCAAAAAAAGGGTGAAACACTGATTTTTTGATCAAAAAGTATGTGTGTGTCTAAACATGCAATAGTTTAATCAAAAAATCTAATTTTAGGAAGTTCCTTTTCTTTTGTTCTGTCATTTTTTTCTCTTCCACAACAATAAAAGAAAGCCATAACTCCGTCTTGAACATAAGCTAGAAAAGTTAAAACAAAAAAAGACATAACCATGCTTATCACAAAAGAATGAGAGAGAAGATCTACTGATAACATATGAGTGAGACATAGTGCCAAAGAAAGAAAGTATGAGTTAGTTCGTTAGTTGGGTGTTGCTAGTGATCACTGTGTTAAACGAGTGTTGTAGCAGCAATCTGCGTTTACTTTGTCACACTTTTTTCTTCTTATTTTGATGGTTACTTACTGATGTTGATGCTGCTTCCATTTTCACCACATTCTTCGTTCTCATTTTTCTCCTTCATTTTTCATTTCTCTCATATTTTTTTTGCTTTTTAGTGCTCATTGACGTAAGAAAATCGTTTATTACCATTTTTTCAATTTTTTACCCCCAATTAATACCTTTTTTCTTCCGTATTAGACATTCAAAAAATTAGTTTAAAACATAAATAATTTATTAAATTTTGATCACTACTAATAAAAACAAACACAACAAAAACACAATATTTTGTTACAAAAAATTGTGTTATTTTTGTTGCTAAAAAAGTTTCGTAACAATCAGCATCATCGCTTTTTGATACCATAGAAAAAAGAGTGACTACTACAAAAACAATATTCTCAAAAGCAGAAGAAGAAAAATAAACATTCTCTCCAGTATCAACACCATCATCTTCATCATTGGCCATGCGTTGATGTCTCTCATTTAAGCTTATTGTTTTTATATTTTACTTTGTTTTTATTCTTTTCTTGAGTTTTGTATCAAAGCATAATATTTGATTTCTACCTTGTGGTTAGCAGGAAGAAAAAAAGAAAGAGGGTTGTCTCATTTCACTTTTTTGATTGGAAGAAGATTACTCGGCGTCATAGTGATGGCAATGACGATGATTGAAAAACTATGTGTATCGGTATCGGCGGTACACTTTTGTGACTTTTTTATTTCCCTTTTTTGACTCAAAATTTGGGTGCAAATTTTTCTTTGTCACCAAAAGTGTTTGTCGTCATTTCTAGCTCACATTTATATTGCAAGATTGTGTAAATTTGTGAGGGTGTTAAGTTTAAATAATAAAAAAAGGGAGTTGACGACAAATTTAAGCATACGTAAAAGAAGGGATTATTTACCACTGAAAAAGTGGAGCACCTTTTAAAATATTTTTAGAGTGATGGCACACCCCATCCCCTTTCACATTCACCCTCCCCTTGCCCTTCCTTCATTTCACCTTCTTTCAAATCATTTTTATACAAAGAAGAAGTAATGACACGATAACATTTTTAATATATTTTTTTCTGCTTTTTTTATTATTGTATACGCGGGCGAGAGAGTTCACTTTTTATATTGCTTGATTCAAAGATAGATAGAGACAGTATATAAACTTGTTCATTTACTTTCAGATTTTACATTTTCCTCTCATCACTAATACACATAAACAGAGATGAATATTAATATTTTATTTTTTATTCTTTTTATGCCATTGCTGTATCAATTGTCGACAGCCGATTGTGGATGTGGTATTCGATGTGTGAAGTATTCTACAGCAGATCAATGCACTCGTTGTTGTACAGCTACCGTACGCCGTTCAGTCCCTCTCCAAGAACCGCGATCAAATCCAATTCGAGTTTTTGATCGTGAATTATCCAAACCCATTCAAACACCATCATATTATACAATCCCTCGTAAATCATCCAATAACCAACAAGACGATGCCGAAGAATTAACACAACTTTCAAATTTAATTTCAACTTTAAAGCAAGAAGAATTTAAAGCGAAATCAAGAAAGCGAAAATATATTTTACAAAAAACTCGAAATAAGCTTCAACGCTATCGTAAACTTCGACGTGAAAATATTCAAGACTCAGATTCCCAAGAAGAAATGTATGACCTGCTGGAGATGCTTCTTAAAAAGCTACGATTCCGAAATCAAAATTCTACGCGGGATAGATTTGAAAGAAGATAACATTCGGTTTAATTTATTACCATTAGTTCATTTAATTAATTAAAACACACAATTATGATCTCAGCATTTCTCAATTTTTATTTAAAACATGTAATACCTATGCTCAAAATGTAACCAGAATCTGGTCAAAGCCGGTGTTGCCTAAAAATTTTGAATAATTGAAAGCCTATAAATTATTATTTTTTCTATCACTATGTTTTTAAAACTTGTTCTTTCTTTCTTTGAAATTGTTTGTTTGTTTGTAAAAAACGGGGCATAATAAAAAATTAATATGAGAATACTGTAAAATCAATGTCACAAAAATGTCAAAATAATTTTAAAATTAATACTGCAAAAAAAGAAATTCCATGCTCATTTAAAAACAATTTAAACAACGTAAAAACGCTAAACCTTGTGCATAAGTTGTGAAAAAATGCAGGTATGTAATTTTGAAGCAAGAATAAACGGTCAAGATAAAGCAGTGGTTAGCGACATTGCGGAAACTAAGAACTATTGTAAAAAACTAAAAGATGCTAAAACATCTAAAAAAACCTCATATAAATAATGTTTCTCTTTTTTATTAGGTTATACAATTCCTTCTCGAGGATTATAAGCCAAATTCAAAAATTTTAAAGTTATTTTTTAACCAAAGTTTTGGATAGTTCTCATGGTGGAACATGCCCACAAAATATTATATTTTTCTTTCTGTAAGTTAGCAAAATGTTTATTACAAAAAAAATGTACATGTTTTTTTTTATTTTAATAAATAACAAGTTGTAATTCTGGTGATAGGCTTTCAAAAGATGGATATTTAAAGTATAGAATACGGCAAAGAAGGCGCCTTAAATGGCTTACAAGTAATACAGTCATAAATCGGCGGCGAATAAATAATCCAAAAAACTAGAAAAGAATACTTGGATACTGTAATTTACTTAAACAAGTCAAAAACTTACAATTGAAGTTACAGTTGAAATAATTTCAAGTAAATCCGAAATATAAAAAATTAACATTTTAAGTAAAAAATATTTATAAATTCTTTCTGGGTTGCTTGTATCTCGTCGAGTATAATATAGCGTAATTCGAATAAATACAAACCATGATCGGATTGAAACTATAAGAGCTTCCAAAACAATTAGTAGTTTGTAGATTAAAGATATTTCCATTGTTGTGGTATAACATAATGCAATTATTACAAATGAAACAATTAAAGTTATTAAAGATGCTGAGGCAAGATGGATATGAATAAATGGTTTTACAGTATTTTTAGCAATACTCTGAAAAAATATGTATGGATCAAGATTACCGTATGATAAATATTTTAAAAAAGATCAGCTAAATGTCACAACAACTGAATATAGGTTTGCTTTCAAAAATTACAGTAATCTACGGCAAAACAATGTAAAATTCGAAACATAAAATAGTTTCAAAAATTATCTAATATTTTTTGTGTCAATAAAAATGTGTCCTCCACTTTTTGTGATTTAAATGTGGCAAACCACAATTTTTAAACACACAACAAAACATTCACAAAAGTGAAACGCTTTTTTAAAAAATCATTTTTGGGAGTCAAATTTTGATCATTTTTATACCCCAAACTTTTTCCAACACAATCATACTACAGTAATCAATATAATTTACCCCTTCAAAATAAGTACTAAATGCACGAAGCATTCGATTCATTGCAGCAAATAAAGATAAAATTGTGAAAAATAAATAAAAATGTGTTGATGAATCTATCGTAATATCGGAAGATCCAATAACATAATATAGGAAGATAGTTTTCGATGTAAGCATTGACATAAATCTTTCTTCATATGGTGAAGAATGGGATAAATGTTCTAGATAAGTATTATCTAACAAAAGTGTTGAAGAAAATGTTACAATAAAGCTATTAAATATTTGCTAAAAAAATTAATTACATAGCATTATTAAGGAAAAGAAACAAACATTCAAAGTAGAGTGTGAAACAGTTTCTGGGATACTTTGGGTTAATTGTTTATAAATTGTATCAATAAAATACTCGTAATTTTGGTTGTATAAATTTTCAAAATAGGAAATTGCTTTTGTACCAAAAAGTGATAAACTTTTATCTAAAAAGTATACGATAAATTACCTTTCAATATTACCAAGAACATACTGTACATTGATATACGGTGGATACCATCTGCTGAAATTTCATCTAATGGGGGATGAAGCACAAATGGACATCGTCCATCTTTACAGTTTTGAATGGCTTTTTGTATTACATTTTTTTCTACAGCAGTTAAAGGCACAGGTTGTTGATAAATATCCAAAGAAATAACTATTGTAACAAGTGCTAATCTAATTAAATTATCAAATTTAACGCTCATTTTTATCCACCGCTTTTAGAATGCATACTGTAACTCAAAAATTATTAAAAAAAATGAATAAAAATAATCTTTTATCTCCCCAAGTATATCAAAGTCGAAAATGCGAATTATTAATTTTATATAAAGTAACAATTTATCGACAACAAAAAAATTTTATTTTAAAAATAAAGACAAAACAACAAACACGTTTAAAACAGATTATCGCTTTCCACCAACCATTGGCTTTGCAGCCTTAACTGGCTTAGCTGTCTTTTGTTGTTTTGCTTGGGCCGATTTTTTATCTGCAGGTTTTGCAGCTTTAGCAGCCGTCTTCTTTTCTGCTTTCTTGGCACGGACAGCATCTTTAGCGGCTTTGACAGCTTCTTCACGTTGAGCACGACGGAATTCAGGTTTTTGATTACGTTTAGCCAAAAGAGCTTCAACAGAGACATCACCAATAGCACGAGAAGCAATTTGAACTGTGCGCTTTACACGCTTCTTTTGGGCTCCTTCTTCAGCATGAACACCTTTCTTATGTTTACGACGATAAAGTACAGTCCATGGAATATCACGAGGATTTCGTTTCAATTTAAGAGCAGCACTACGACAACGATTGTTAAGGAAAATTTGAACCTGAAATATAAAAACTATAATAAACAATTACATTAAAAAATGTAAAAGAAAAAATATACCTTTCCATCAGCTCTTACAATACGTTTACCGTGGCCAGGATAGATTTTATAGCCGGAATATACACAAGTTTCAATCTTCATGTTTGTGATACCAGCCCGAAGTTCTAAAAATATGCTAAATTTAGAACAGATTATAATAAATATTATGTTAAAACACGCGAAGATATATAAAAATATAACAATAAAAAAATAAAACAAATAAATGTTCAACAAAACTCGAAACTTTAAACACGTTTTTACAAACAACAGCTGGAAAAATAAGGGATTGTCCAAAAAAATCAAAGTTTCTAATATTAATTTACATGGATAAAATGGTTTTTGTAATTAAAAAAATTAAAATAAGCGTAATAATAACAAGCAAAAAAACAGTTGATTTTTGTAAGCTATGGAAATATTAAACGACGTATTTGCAATATTAGCACTTATTGGTATATTTTTGTTAGTAGGACTTCTTGGAATTACAATTAAAAGGGTAAGAAGTTTAACAGGGATATTATTACGAGTAATAATAATATAATTTTACAGGTTACAGATATTTACATTGATACAAAAACCTTTGAAAAACATCAAGAAAAAAGAAGGTAAGGAAGAATGTCCCAGTGCGACACTTTGGCTGCGTAGAGCACGCAGTGTTTGTTCAGCACTAAAAAAATCTAATGCGCAGTTTATTTTTTTCCCCTTGCTGCATTTGAAAAGAAAAAAGGTGGAAAACAAATACAAATATTTTGCGGATTTATTGTTATTATTAATTTTTTTTATTACATTTTATTACATTTATATCATTTAGGTAACTCTACTCGGCTAGCTATTCAAAATGTTGATGCCACAAGCTGATCGTAAAAAAATCTTCGAACATCTTTTTGCTGATGGTGTTGCTATCGCAAAGAAAGATTACAATGCTAAAACTCATCCAGAAATTGAAGGTGTCCGTAACTTGTATGTTATCAAAGCTTTAAAGGTTTGTTATTATTATTGTTATTAAACTTTTCGGAGCTATTTACCAAGCTTAGATATGGTCTTTTTTATTATCTAGGTATGAAATGCTTCGTAAAGCAAACTTAAAAAGCAGTTGGCGTAGAAAGCGTCAAAAACTTTCTATATAATTGGTTTTTAAACATTTACTTTTAATAATTTATAATTGTCTAATGATCCTTTTTCTTTTTTAGAGTTTAGCTTCTCGTGGTTTTGTAAAAGAACAATTTGCATGGCGTCATTATTACTTCTATCTTACTGATGAAGGAACAGCATATTTGCGTGAATATCTTGGTCTTGAAGAAGAAGTTATCCCTAGTACTCATCGTCCTCCACCAAAAAGTGATATCAGAACTACTCTTGCTGATAAAGGACCTCGCAGTTTTGGCAACAAACAAGATTCTGATCGTCAAGCTTATCGTTCTGACAAAGTTGGTGAAGCTGGCCCTGGTGCTGCTCCCATCAGGGGATTTGGTCGTGGAAATCAACAATAAGTAAATAAAAATTGTTTGTGGTTATGTTTTTGACTGCTTCTTGATAAATTGTTATTGGTTTAAACTATTTTTTTTATTATTTCATGTGGGAATAGAACTACATAACAAAAAAAATAATATTCAAGTAAATGAGACCATAGAGAAAGAATAATAAGAAATATAATTAGATTATACACCAGGTGGACCATCTGGAGAGGCGATATCCTAAAAAAGAGAAATCTGTTACGTAGCTTTTTATCTTCACAAAACTTGCCATAGGTTCTTCTTGATGTTCAGCTAAAGTTGTTGATGAATTTAAATTTGGTGGCGGATTTAAAGTCGGTGGTGGATGAGCAAAATTCATTGGTAATCTTGGAGGTGGAATATTGAAATGCATTGGAGGTCTTTCACCCATCATATGTGGAGGAGGATTACTCATATCTGGTAAAGGGAATCCATTTCCATTATTAAATCCACCTCGCATTGGTGGAGGAATAAAATGACGAGGAGGAGGATTCATTAATCCAGAAGGGTTATTAAAATCATTTCCGAATCTTGGAGGATTTACACCACGAAAATGTTGAAAAGCAGCTTGTTGATCAGGAAGTGGCCCATCATGTCGTGGAAAAGGTGGTCGATTGAAATTTGCTAATTGAGTTCTAACATTCATAGCATTAAAAGTATTCATCTAAAAAACAACAAATATAGCATTTACAGTTTATTCTACTCTTAAGCTTACAATTGTTGCAGGATTCATGGGATTCATTGTAGGTGGAGGTCCAAGAATTCCAGCTTGATTATTGTTTCCATTGGCAGCATTATAAGAAGCAATCAACATTTCAAAATTAGGATCTTTGTTATCAAGAGTTAAATTTAATCCTGGCGGTAACATTCCTGGTTGAAAATTTTGTAAAGGCATTGGAGGTGAAATGCCTGCTGGCATTGAATTTTGTGGTGGTGGTTGTTGAATGATAGGTTGTTGTTCAGGTGGTGGTAACGGAACATGACTTAAATTTTGTTGTTCAGTAGCTCGTTCAGGTGATTTCGGGTTTATTGGTTTTCCTTTTTCATCAAAAATACCTTAAAAAATGTAATATGATTAAATGTAAATACAGTAAGAACGTACCTTTGAATTTTGGTGGAAGAGTATCAACATCAATACAACCCCCCTCAAAAAGATTCCCAATTCTTTGTGTTGATGTGGGAAGTGAAGACCAAGGAATTTCATGATAACCCTTTTCACCATTCCAAAAATCATTCAATTTATTTTCACCTTTCAAACCTTGTCCAGTTGCCCAGCTTACTTTTACTAATTTTCTTCCAATTTCTAATTTATTGCTCATTTTATCAATAATTTTGTAAGCAGTTCGACGATCTAAATTTAACCATTATTTATTTGTTTTATTTTTCAATGATCAATATACCTGCCATTGTAACATATGCACAAACTCTAGATTGTATAACTTGAATTCTTTCAATAGTACCGTAATCAGATAGTGCATTTCTAATTTCAGATTCTTGACAATTTTGTTGTGATAGCTTTCCGAGCCAGAGAGTTCTTGAGCCAACTATAAAAAAGATTTATTAATTAAATCATGTTCAAAAAATACATCTATCGAGAATATTTACTTATAAGATGTTCATGATGTGGTTGACTTGGAAAGCCAAGTTTTCGACGTTCTTTTTCACGTTTATCTTCATCTCGATGCCGAGGAGGTGATGAACTTCGTCGTCGATAACTTTTTTCTCGACTTCTTTCACGTTCTTTGCTTCGACGACTTTTTTCTCGTTTTCGATCAGAATTTCTGTCACGACTTCTGAAAAAAATGTATTTATATTACCGTATCCCTCAAAAATGATAACCTACGATGATCGTGATCTTTTTCGTTTTCTATCTCTATCATCATGTTTACTTGAGCTTCCATGTGTATCAGCTCCACCATTTTCATAATAAACATTACGAATTTCATCAAGAATTTTGGAATTTTTGAAAAGTGATTCTGTAGTTTTATCAATTTGTTCTTGTGGAATTGAATCAATATCTACAGCATTCTTATTTTCATCACCACTTTCATCATCACTGTAATCAAATTCTGCAGACAAAATATTCTAAAAAATGTATCATTTTAATACAGTACATATATCACAAAACTTACTGAAATTTTATTTTTTGATTGTGAACCCAAATGCTTTTTAACATTCTCTTTAAGTAATTCTTGTACTTTTCGAAATGCACGAGAATTACTTGAAAACACCTTCTCATAATCTGGGTTAACTGATGATAATAATTTGAGAACAAAAGTTTCAGAATTTGATGATTCTACATTTGCTGGCTAAAATATTAATATTTTAAAAGTAATAAAACAGTAATAAAATCGAACCGCAGAAGCAGCAGCAGCAACAGATTTCATTGGAGAAATATTAAGACCTCCATTCCCATATCTTGTCATATCTGCCTTATCACCTTTTACAGCTTTTTCTACATTTTCAGCATCAACATCAAGACCAGATGCACGGCAATGTTGTAACAGTGGACGTAAAGTATCTTCTTCAAAAATGTTATTTGCACTCCATAAATTTAATAATCGTACAATTTTCGGCCTTTCTTTAGCAGGACATGTAAGAGCGTTTTCTAATGTTTGACGCATATTAATAGCAAATCGTGGTCCAAATACATCTTTATGCTTGAATTTCTTTTGCGCTTGTCGAACAATTGAATCTATCATATAAAATCCATATAGCTTGTGATGAGATTTACACTAAAACAGTACATCTGTATTTACAAAAAATATTTATAAAATTTACTTTAAGAATAAATTTTTCAATTAAATGAACAACATGTTTGAAATGTCGAATTGCAGTTATTGAAGCTTTACTAACTTCAACAATTGTTGCTTTTCCAACAGGAGGTTTTGATTGAGCAATATCAGTTAGCTAAAAAATATAAGATTGTAATATTACAATAAACAAATTGATTAATTATTGTTTACCATTTTTTGTAATTTCAGAACATCTGGATCTTCCATTTTAAGCAGCAAAATTAATACAGTAGGTTATTTTAATATATTAAAGAATAAGTGTAAATAACAGAAAAAGAAAGATTGGTTGATTGAAAATAAAAATTAGAAAAAAGTTGAGCTCTAAAACAGACCGAATCCATTTCAAATGCTTGTCAGATCTTTGGTACATTTTGACAGAAACGCGCACATTTTAAAATTTGTAATAGCAAATTTAAAAAAATTTGCTTGAACTCTTCCATTTTTTTTGAAAAAAATTAAAATTTTTTATTATTATTGCGTGGATGTGAAAAAGTGTCATTGATTGATTTTTCTACACAGTGGTTGTGGTGTTAGCTGACATCTAATTTATTTATTTTTTATTACTGACATAACAAAATGATTGTAAAAGTACGGGGGTTCTTCTTTTGAAAGACATTTATTCTTTTGCAACGTTGCTTATCTTAAATATTTTTTTAGGAATACCGAGTTCTATTACCTCTTGAAGTTGCAGAATATCAACGTGGACAACTTTTTTCTGTTGCTGAAGCATCCAAAAATGAAACAGGAGGAGGAGAAGGCGTTGAAGTAAGTTGAATTATTTTAAAAAAGTTTTAAAAAATAACTAAAATTGCCTGTTTTTAGATCCTTAAACAAGAGACATTTTCAAGTTCTGAAATTCGTCAAGGTCAAGCACTTTCTGGTGTTTATACTCATAAATTGTATCATTTAAAATCAAAAATGCCATGGATTATTCGTAAATTATTTCCTGAATCTGCAATGGTTTTAGATGAAGAATGTTGGAATGCATATCCATACTGTAAGACTGTGATTACTGTAAGTCTTTTTTTCTGATGTCTTTGATTGTTTCCTTTTTTTTCAAAATTTGACTTTGAGTTACAAAAAAAACATTTATTTTTAGAATCCTGGATACATGAAGAAAGATTTTTATATTATTATTGAAACAATTCACATTCAAGATGATGGAAGTTCTGAAAATGTATGTCTCTCTCTTTTTAACTTTCATCTTTTGTTTTCATTTCCGTTTTTTAGGCTTTAAATTGTTCAAAGGAAGTATTGAAACAGCGTGAAGTTGTCGTCTTGGATATTTACAATGATGCACATCTTATTAAAAAGATAGTAAGATTTCTTATATTTTTGAATTGATGTTATTGATTTTTATAGGATATTAAACCAGATAGTGATCCTCGAACATTTAAATCTGCCAAAACTGGACGTGGCCCATTAACATCTGATTGGTCAAAAACCACAAAGCCTGTAATGTGCTGCTATAAATTGGTTACAGCATATTTCAAATGGACAGGTTTTCAAGGAAAAATTGAAAAAAAGATTCATGGCTCTTATCCTCGACTTTTTACAAAATTTCATCGGTAGCCTTTTCTTCTTTCTGTTTAAAAATAAATTGTTTCTGTTTTTAGAGAAGTATTTTGTTGGATTGATAAATGGTATGATTTAACAATGGAAGATATTCGAAAATATGAAGAAGAAACTGCTGAAAATCTTCGAAAACAAATTGAAGGTGGCCGAGTTCGTGGAATGTGCGCTGATGGAAATGACAATACAATTATAGAAGATAAAGAAAATTAACTCAGTTCATTTTGTAAAAATATACTTTAACAAGAATATACTGACTTGCAAAAAAATAAAAGACGTCTAACATAAAAAATGTTTTTGTTGTTACAAAACCTTTTTACAAAAAAAGTGTGTGTATTTTGAATTCTGAGATACACACGTTTTTGGTGTCTATCTCTCTCTGTCTATTATTATTATTGGTGAGGTTTTGAAATTGAAAGAAGGATTGTGGGAAGACAAACATTTTCGGGTTCGTTAATGGACAAAGGTTTTGGAAAGTGAGTGTCCACACTTATTTGAGTAACCAATTTTTGTAACGGATTTTTTAAAAAGAGAGTTTTTAAAATAGTGTTCATTGTTTGGAAGTATTAAAATAATAATGATATCTTGTTTAAAAAAACTAGTAGTTCTACAAATTTGTATACAAATTTCATCAGCTCTTTTTTCAAGTTGTATCCAAAATTCCAATACTTGGTGTGGCTGCGGGTACGGTAGACAAGCGTTAGGACGTGAGTATTATTTATTATTGTTAGTTTAATAAAAGTTAATGTTATTTACATTTTGGATTATTTTTTGCAAATATGAGAGTTACGTAATTTTCATGTCAAAAATAGATTAAAAAATAAAGTTTCGAAACTTATGTTAGTTTCTTTAACGTTAAAGAATTTTTCATTGCTACTCAAAGCTTTGATTTAAATACGGTATCCTTTATTTAAAAACTATTTTCAGCTTGCGTTGGAGGTGAATGTCCAGCTGGTTATATGTGTGTTTGTGATTATTGCTGTAAGATTTCCATTATTTAATCCTTTTTCATCTAATTATTTCCAGGTGAGGGATGTCGAGATGATTGTTATGATTGCGCTCTTTACAGTCAATATTGTACAAATACAAATTACTGCGAATTACGACAAAAGTGTCAACGAACTTGTAAGATTTGAAAAAAAAAGTTTTTGAATTATTTTACAGTAATACATGCATAATTACAGGTGAAGTTTGTACAGATGAAGATGCTGATGATGGTGATGACGGTGCATAAATTTATTATTTAATAAATTATTAATTAATTACGTTTAAAAAAAACTAAAATTTGTACTGATAAATTTTAAAAATTTCGCCAAAGAAAACGGCTTTAACGCCTTGGCGGAAGAAATATTCTTCGCGCTGGTAAAATTGTTTTTATTCTTTTCGGTCTATATCTTATTATCGAAATTTCTGTCGTTGTTGCTACCGGAGCATATGTAGTTGTTGATGGAATGGTTGTTGGAATAGCTGCCGTTGTTGTTGTTTGATTTAATATAATTTTATTTAACTGACTATCCAAGCCTGGAACAAACCATTTTGCAATTCCTGTCTGCACATATGTGGCCCAATCTTGCGGTTGTGCTTTTCTTAAACGCTTTCGATCTTCTGCTATAGAATTACCAAATTTTAATCGATGATATTTATCTAATGCCTAAAAATAGCTTTTTACTACTGTAGGAAATGAAACAGAAACAAACCGCATCACAAAATCTTTGCGATTGTTTAATACATATCCGCCGTGCACTTTCTAATGCAGATCTCGTTCGAGAATCTAGGTCAGGAGCTCGTCTTCGATTTGATGAATTTTTTAGAGTAGGGGGTACTGTAGCTGATAAGGATTTATTTTTTTCTTCGTCTTCTTGATGCGAAACTCCCATTTGTGTTTCTGAATTTTGTGAAAGTTGTAAATTTAAAGGTGAAAGGCCAAATGGAAGTGGAATTTTGACACCTGAAAATCCTTCATTTCGATGTGAAGCTTTCGCAACAGCTGTATTAATTAATTCTGTTGCAATTTCCATCGGTTGTGACTACAAAAATAGATTACTGTAGCTTTAAAAAAGTCAAAATACGTAGACTTACAAAATCAGCATTTGGGACATGCATTTCATTTTTAATGCTGGTTTCAGCTTTTTGATACGAAAAAACACCTTTTGGCATTTCTGGAGCTTCTGTGGGACGAAATTCTGGTAAAGTATATTGTGCTCTACTCGTTATAATTGTACACGTGACTAAATTATCGATACTGATTTTTAATTATCAAAAATAATTTAATAAAGAAAGCTTACAATAAATTTTTAAAATAAATAATAATGCCGTTAACGGCGTCATCACAAGAAGCCGCTTAATAAGCGACACATTCTTTTATTCCATCCAAAAAAGGTTATTAAAATACAAAAAAAATTTAATCCGATCAAAAAAGAAAGTGAAAACAGTTTTACAAAATTGGATCAAAAACGGTTTTCTCCTAAAAACTGGCTTATGTGATCGGATCGTAGTCTAAGAATAAAAATAACAAAAACACAGAAAACGCGGAAGCATTGATTTTTTGAAGGAGCAAAAAAATGATGAAAAGAAATCATCTTTTTTCAGGATGGATGGAGTTGGATCATTCAAGATAGATGATGATGATCTCACATTATCTATCCTTCATGTGTCTAAAAATTGAAACACGCCAAAAATAGGAAAGAAGACGTTCAAGTGTTGGAGCAGAAGTAATAAAGAAAACTAAATTTGTTGAAGATGAGAAAAACGAAAGAAAAAAGGCCGATCATTAAATATTCTCATTTAATTAAAACAATAAATAATGATCGGAAGAAAAGAAAGTTATGTCTTGAAATAGACTTTCTTTCATTATATTTGAAATCATTTATGTCTGGTGCTGTATAACAAAATAAAGGGGAGCAATTTCCGTCTTTGTAGCATCTTTTCTTTTTCAAAATTGAATTAAACTTTGCAATTTTAATTTACATCAATCAAAGTTCAAAGATAAAAGACAAAAATTAAAAAGTGCATCATTGAATTTTAAAAAAAAGGATACTGTAAATCAGAAAGGCTTTTATATATCTGTTTACGTTTCTCATATTCATCCTCGCAACATCACAAAAGAAATAAAGTAATAAAAAAAATCTTAAAAGATAACAATAAAAAATGTTTTTAAAACAATTAAAAGAGAGAGAGAGAGATCATTCTGATGTTTTCACAAGACGAGTGATCACAGGATCTGAAAGAATATCTGAATTTGAAATAATGCTTCGGCGATGCTTTTGAGGGCTTGATTTCGTTGCTTTTGAAGCTGAAGAAGATGATGGCTTTTCGCTTCTTTCATAATCATAATATTCTGAACTTGTTTGATTTAAAGCTTCACCAGTTGAAAAGAGATCTGCTAATGGATCATTGCTGCTACCATCTGCACCAGTGGAATTTCTAAAACATAACAGAATAAGGTAAAAAGTTGCATAAGAAAAAAATGTTCATGACGAAAATTAAATGATCTTGAACAAGGAAACATTCAAATAAAAAAACTTACAGCCGTCCTGAAGCATTGTAAGCAGATTCTCCAAGTTCACGAACTAGATTACAGAAGACATGAGCATCATCTTCATGGCATAATTTATTTTTTTCTGTGGCAGTCTAAAAAATTTTGTAAGTAAAAAAGATCAAATAAAAAGTCAATTTACCTGTAGACAATCACAAAATGTGTCATCACAATAGGTGCGGCCCAGTTGATCGTCATAGCTAAATTAATCAAAAAATTAGTTAGCTTTTATGAAATAACGCTTACCAATTATCATGAGCAAAGCAACAATTATTGACTTGATCTACAAAAAGAAAAATATTACAAGAAAAAATAATAGAATAAAACAAACTTTTAACTTCAGGACAATCTTTATCTATTGTGCCTTCGGAAATTAACAGTGAGAAAGCATCCGTACCGCAGCTCCTTAAATTACAACAATCTTAAATGTAATCAAGTATTTAAAAAAAAGGGCATACCATGGATGATCAAGAACTTGAGCATTTTCTTCTTCGATTTCTTCCGATGAAACTTCTTCAACAGTAATAACAGGGCGCTTATCGGGATATCCAACAACAAAATATAACAAATAAAAGATAACAATTAAATAAAGAAGTTTCATCGTTTTTGGAAGGAAAATTCAACAACGATCAACTGCGATCACAGAAAAAAACTTTTCTTTCAAAAAATAAATTTGAAAAAAGGGGGAGAGCAGAAGGAAGGAAAGAAGTTAGTTACATCTGATAGGGGCCAAGGAAAGAGATAGATGAATGGATTGATGGATAGGTGATCAATAATAATCAAAAAAATAATTAACCACAGATCATCCAATTTGCGCAAATAATAATGATTATTGTTTGTGATTTCAAGTTTTATTGTTATGTTTGTCATCGTTAATTATGCCTTACAGCAAGGTGAAAATGTCTTTTTTAATTTTTTCAAATTGCAAAAATGAATTTTTGTGTTGTAACACAGTTTTTTAAAACCTTGGTAAAATTTAAAAAAGTAATTAGAACCTATTTTTCATGCAAAAATGCCGAGAAATGAACTTTGCTTTCACACATTTTTTTCCCTGTCAATTTTCGCGACAAAAAACAATGCGATTTGATTTTCTTTGTTTTTGTGAATAAAAAAAGAGAAAGAAACGTTCAATCCTGAGATCATTGCTTATTTGTTGGACGGCTTCCATCAAGTTGCATCTTCTTTCCTTCTCTTCAACTTTTTTAATATTATTTTTGTATCTGTGTAAAACAACGTCATCATCATCAATAATAATTATGGCTCGAACAAAAGGTAAAAGTGGAATTGATGCTTCAAAGAAAACCAAAAAGACAGCAAGTGCTACTATTGAAAAAACAAAGAAAAGAAAGGCAAAGAAAGAATCTTTTAATGTAAGTTTGTTTTTTATATATAAGCTCATTAATAATAAAATAATATGTGTACCATTTTTAGATTTACATTTATAAAATTCTTAAACAATGTCATCCTACTTTTGGTATCTCTGCTAAAGCAATGTCAATTATGAATTCATTTGTAAATGATGTATTTGAAAGAGTCGCTTCTGAAGCTGCAAGGCTTTGTCAATATAGTAAGGCTTTTCGTTTTTCTTCTTGTATCTCATTTAATCATGTTTATATTTTAGCAAAGAAACAGACACTCTCATCTCATGAAATTCAAACTGCTGTTGCACTTATTCTTCCTGGTGAATTGGCAAAACATGGTAAATCTGAAGGACTGAAGGCACTTGAAAAGTATAATGCCAGCAAATAACCTGATTATTTAAGTTTTATTTTAATGCTATTATTAACTTATTTGTCTTGTATTAATGTAACTATCTCTCTCTCTCTATCTATATATTAATGTCTCTCTCTCTTTTAATGTATACGATCTCATATAATAATCTTAACACGAATTATTGCAATTCTCTTTTTTTGTATGTGATTTTGAAACTTTCAATAAATATTAAAGTTTTATAATAAAACATTATTAATTGTATATTTTTTAAATAATAATTACAAATATAATTTAATTAGAAAGCTTGTATGCTATATAATGCAATCACGAGAAATTAAAAGGAAAATAATTAAATCGAAAGATCCTCGAATTCGACCACCTTCATTAGCAGGAGCAGCAGATACAACAAATCCAAGTATAGATTTAACACAACCAATTGCATTTAAACGTGAAGCTAAATTTGAAGTTTGTTGCTTTGTTTTTTGGTATATATGTATTGTAAAATTTTAGACATCTTCTACTGCTGGTAGGGGAGGGATACTTTCAAGAAAAAGAGTGAAACCAGAATGGAAAGAAGAAGCAAAGCATGAAATAACTTCTGTGAATGTAATTGTTGAAGAACTTTGTAAAAGTATTACTGAAAACGATATTACAAAGTAAGGACATTTGTTACTCATGTGTGCGCTAACAATGTTATCATTTTAGATTTCATAAAACTCTTGCTCGATTTAATTCTGTTTATATTTATCGTTTACGACAATCTGAACCCGTTGATACAATTAAATCCCTTGCAGAAGCAATTACAAATGGAACTAATTTCTTACAAAATGATCAATATGGGGATGATTTAATTTATCTTATAAGGGCCATGTTTGAAAGCTATAATATTCCTGATTCAGTTGCTGAAAGTGTTTTTGTTCTTTTAAATGATAAAGCTGATAACTTGTTTGTTATTTTTCGTCTACTATTATATGCTTCATATTCGCTAGTTTTAGTTATGTATCTGGATCATTATTTAGTTTGGGAGAGGCATTGCTGAATTCAAACAAAATCAAGCCAAATTCTTGTTTGAAGGCTTTGCAATTTGCAAAACAGTGCATTATGAAGTATAATGAGAATTCAAGAGTATTAGCTATTCAGTTCTTGACAGCATTTTTACAAAGTTTGTTAATAATTTTTATAAAGCGTTTATTCCATGTCTTTTAGAAGCAACAAATGACATCCAAAAGAATGATCTGTGCCTATTTATAATGGAATACTGCTATGATAGAAATCCAAAAATTCGTAGATTTGCTGTTGAAGGAATTGAAAAATATTTTAAAAGCGAAATGAGAGCTCCATATCAATTTTATATTCGTTGTACAAAGCTATGTCAGGATACTGATAAATATGTTCGAATTTCATCACTTCGTATTGTTCGCTTTTTTGCTGATATTTTTCCTGAAGAGTTTGTGCTTTGGATTACTGTAGCTTCTTTTTACATGAATATTTTAGAATGGTAGTTGAAAATCGAAGATTTCCACTTAAATTATGTGATGATGCTTTTACTACGGTATGCCATGCGATGAATGATTTGGATGTTGATATTCGAGCTGAAGCTGCTAAACTTTTGGGGACATTTGATGTTGTTTCTGAATTATTCCTCTTTCAAACATTGGATAAAAAGCTAATGAAGAATATGAAAAGGCTATCAGATGGCCGAGTTGCAACTGGAACATCGAGTGAATGGAGTACTGGCAAAAAGTTAGGTGAAGATATGCCAATAGAGGGCAATGAAGAAGAAGGTCAATCTCTTATCCCCACAGGTGCATGCGGGGCTTTTGTTACTGCTTTAGAAGATGAATTTAAAGGTTTGTAATTGCTCTATGGCTTACGGTAGGTTTACCAAATAACTTTTTAGCTGTTCGACAACCAGCTGTTTATTCATTGGGAAGGCTAGCAGCAAATCGGCCAAATTTTGCCAATGCATGTATTGATCACCTTGCTGATATGTTTAATGATGAAATTGCGGCAGTTAGGATTGATGCAATTCGAGCTTTAATACCACTTGTAACCTATGGTGTACTGCATATTGAACAGCTTCGAACACTTCTCACTGGCTTGGATGTATGTTTTTTGTACAAACAACTGTTTGTATAGTTAAAGTAACCTTTTTTTAGGATGCAAATCAAGATAGCCGTATTGCACTTTTAGAACTATTAAGTCGAAGTAATTTTACTCAAACTGAATGCATCAAAGATCTTCTTTCACGGTTAATAAGTACTTTGCGAAGATTTTCTCGTGATCAACCGTATATCTTTAAATGCGTTAGTTCAATTGGTGCTCGGCATTCTCATCTTCTGGTTGACGTTGTTGCCGATGTTTATCAACTTCATCCATTTTTGGCTCGGATAGAAGAATCTATAAATGATGAATTTTGTAAGCAATTTGTTATTTACAATTTAAATTTATTCCCTTTTTTCCAGATTTGGTAAAGCTTATATTGGTATTAAATGGTGCTGCAAAATCTGAGACGGTTCGTTCAATGCTTCCAGAATATGTTCAAATGAATTATCGATTTATTCGTCTTACGATGCCTGATTTAGTTCCATCGATCAAAACATTTGATTATAAAACTTCCCTCAATATTGATTCATCAGGTCCTTCGGCAATGCCAGTGCATGATGTAAATGAAATTATGAAAAATGAATTTGCAAGGCTTATTAAAATTCAACAAAATGATGATATTGTTTGTCGACAAAAACTTTATACAAAATTTTTAGAGTTGGTTTTCTTTAAAATTTTAATTTAAAAATTACTGTAACGCTTATTTTAGTGATCTAAAGTTCTTTCTTAAAGCCGAACCTGAATATTCTCATCCAAGTAACTTTCTTTATTCCCTTGCTACAGTAATCTCTTTGATGGACAAAATAATGAATTGCGTCAAAAATGATACGCTTCCATCATTTTTTGACATTCAAGAAACGCTTCAAAAAATTTATTTTATTGAATATGAATGTAATAGAATTCCCAAAAATGTTTTAATTTTTTTGTTGGAATGTTCTGTCAATTTAAATGTAATTTATGCAGGAACAAGAATTTTGGTTGATACAAAGGGTGTTACGGCGACTACAATGTTAAATGAAGAATTACGTCGTGTTCAAAAGCGATTAATAGAGCTCGATGCTGAACCCACCCAACAACTTGGAAGTCTTCTACGATTTTTGATTGATCCAACAAAAATATCTGATGGACAGCTAATTTTAAAGACGGTAGCAAGAAATAATTTTGTGCTAAAAGAAGGAATTAGTTGTGAATTTAATAAAGTTACGGTCAAATCTGTTAAAATTATTGAGCCAAATGAAGTTAAAAAATTTACGATTATGACGGGTCTTCCAACTGGTGTTTCGGTATACTGTATTTTATCAAATTTCACTGCAGAAGATATCCCAAAGTTTCGTGTGAGGGTATGTTTTATTTTTTATAATTTGTAGTTTGTATACTGTAACAAATTTAGGTAAAATATCCTGATGATTCATCTGTATATTTTCTTCCACCACGTTCTGATTTTCGTCAAATCTCTGATACTGAATATGCTCTTAATACACATGTTCTTGTAATTCTTCGAGAGGGGATTGCTGGTGCTACAACAGAACACTTTACCTTTGGCCTTTTTTATCCTCGTGTTCGATGCTCTTCTGTGATATTTTATGATCGATGCTTTGGATTTATGCCATCTTCTGAAACTTCAGCAAATACAAATGGACAATTCTTTACACTGTCTGATACTGATGATCTCTTGAAGAAAGCTTCTATAAGTGTAAAAACAGAACCTATTCAAGTTAAAAAAGTCTCATAATTCTTCTTATTGTTCTTGTTTTTTTGGCAATTTTTTTAAAAATTTATGTTTGTTTTTGTTGAGGGTGAAAAAAGAAATGAATAATGGTTACAACAACATTTATGAAAGAAAGAAGACAAGGCAACTTCATTGAAGCACATACACATTCTTATACATAATTATAGGGGGGGGGTTAAAAGGCGTCGAATGAAGAAAAGTAAAAAAAGGCGTCAGAAAGCTTTGTCTTCTTCCGTGGAAGAAGAAGAACAACAAATCACCCCTCTTTTTTCTCGGAGTATTTTGCAAGCAAGCTGGCACCCTTCGACACAACTTTTTTTTGTGTTTGTTCCATCACAAAAAAAAAACTTCAGAAGCATGCAAAAATCCCCTCTGAAGTTTTTTTTGCATTGTTTTTTTTTCGTTAAAACAAGGAGCGACAACAACTCTCCTGAGATTCTTTTTTCTTGACGCCTTTCTCCCCGTTCTTTTTCCTTCCTTCTTTCTTCTTCGATCCCCCCTCTTGGCATCAACTTTATTATCTTTTTTGGTGGTTCATGTTTTTTTAACGTGCCAGCTAGCTTTTGGTAGTCGAACTATAAGTCAGTCGCCATTGGAAACTTCACTCTCCCTAAATCATTCATTGTTGCATCAAATTTTTGTGTTTTTAGTGCCCCCATTTTTCTTCCTCCTTCGTTTATCCAAAATTCTTATCTTTTTTGAACTTCAAATTTTTTCGCGCACCAATGCCATTATGGAAAGAAAAGATAAGCATCAACTTGTAGTTTTTCTTTTTCCTTCTCTTTCATGCCATTAAGAAATTGTTGGCCTCCGTTTTTTCGCGGAACGAATTCCTCTTTTAAAAAAACCAAAAACTGTGTTTTTTCCCAACTTGTTTGGGACCCGAAAACGGCAAAAAAGTAAAAATGCGTCCCTTTTTTAAATGAAAAAAAAACATACATCAGAAACATGGGTTAAAAATAAAAAACAACAAAATTTGCATTCGGAATCAGATTTGGGTAGAAAAATGCCACAAGCTTCTTCTTTCCCATTTTTTTGCCGTCCACTTTTTTTCTCCTCCGTCAAAAAAAAATTAAAACGAAGCAACGAGAAAAAAGTATTTTCAGAAGATGAAAATGTTTCCGCCGAGGGTGGTCGTGGTGATGATTTTTTTCTTTTTGGAGCTATCTGGAGAAATCTTCTTCAGAGTTGAAGTGTTTCTTTCTTTAGCGACAAATGTTCGCAACGTTTTTAGATGCCCTTTTAGAAATGGCACACGCGATCTCTTTGTTTTTGTGGATGCAAATATGAAAAAGTTATGAATAGGAAAAAGCGTAAAATACTTTGATTACAGCAGTATTATTGTAGCTTTCAGTTGCAACATTTAAATATATTATTTTCTTTTCTACCGTATTACCGTTTTTTCGAGTTTCGCAATATTGATATGTTGTTTGTTATAAAACTGTTATACATATTTCAGCATATATTTTTTTTATAAAATGTCATCAATAACTTAACAACAAAAACAAATTCAATGCGGATTTTATTCGCTCTTATATTTTTTCTTTTAACTTTTGCGGTCAGTTTTTTTACAACCCTTTTTCCGATTGTTGTAATGACTCCCAAAATGCATACTTTTTTTAAAAGTTAATATATTTTGATTTTTATGCTTTTACCATTCCATGACTTTTGCCCTTATAATTGTAATCCGTGTCATTTACAGAATTGGGTAAAAGCCCGATTTGCAAAGCATCCATATTTTGATTCACCGACATTATGGGAGAATGAGAAAGGTGAAGAAGAAATTGATTATCTCTTGGGATGGGCATCTTGGAGTCGATGGAGTCATTGCTCCAAATCTTGCGGCAACGGAATTCAATATCAATTACGGTATTTTTTTGGAATACCAAAAATAAAGCTTTTAAAATTTATTGAATTATTTCAGACGCTGCCTTGACGTTCGATGTTCTGGGATTTCAAATCGACACAGAATTTGCAATACAGAGGTTTTTTTACATTTCTTAAACTCTGTAAAACTCTATCCAACATTTAATTTGTCTTTAAACCAATTTAAGCTAGAACAACAGTTTTGGTTTTGAAAAAAACAAAAGTAAAACAAAATAAAAATTAGCTTTACAGTAATTCATTTTCAAAGACAAAATTTTTGTGTAATAAATTTATTTTAAAAAATCTTTTTTGAAATTTAGGACAATATTGTTAAAAAACTATAACTTTCCCAAATAAAAAAATTACAGGTTTGCCCAATTGGAAGTCGTTCAAGCGCAGAAATTGAATGTGGCCTTCGATTTAAAAAATCTATTTTGACATTACCACACACAAAAAATAACAGTCTCAATTCTAATAATATGAAATGGCATGAAGGAAACCTTCAAAATCATAATTGTTCATTAATTTGTCAATCTGAAGAAGCAGCCGAAGATGGAAGTATTAAACGGTTTGAGACATCACTTCCAGATGGAAGTCAATGCAAGCTACAAGATGAAATCTCTGGAATATGTTTTCGGGGAAAATGTGAAAATCTTGGATGTGATTTAATAATTGGGTCAACACAAAAGCTGGATCAATGTGGAATTTGTGGGGGAAATGGACAATCCTGTGGGAAAGCTGTCTTTAAATGGCGTGACACGCATCAATTTAGTCCATGTGATAAAAGTTGTGGCTCAAATCGTTTGTTTCAAATCTATGTTTGACATTTCTGAAATGTTATATTTAGGATATCAAGTATCTGTATCAGTATGTATGAATACTATAACAAATCGGGTTGTTCCTGAGCGATTGTGTGCTGATCAAAAAAGACCTCGACCTCAAGTAAAAGAATGCCCATATATCGTTTGTCCAAGCAAGTAAGTGCCGTGCCAAATTCCCACGACCAAAAAAAAGATGTGTCAAAAAACACGGATCCATTCTTTCTTTCTTTTGGATCTTGCGCAGCAGCCAGTTTAAAAATTATTGTTTTTAACGGCATAAATTTATACAAATTTCTGCGCCTATAAAAGCCATTAATAACATTGCGTTAGAACAAAAAAAACAATAGATGCCATTTTTGTGTGTTGAGTTATTTATAAAATGAAAAAATCATTAATCAATTTATTTTGTTTTTAGTTTTTCTATTTTATTGGATTATGAGTAAGTTTATTGCATATCTCTCTTCAAAACGCATAAAAATGCCGAAGAACGCGCTTTTTGCTAGAAACAAAAAACACCTATGTAGCTTTTTAGTTTTATTTAAGTTTAAATTATATGTTACATTTCTTTTCTTCGAAACTATACAGTAATAAATTTTATTTTCATTTTTTTAGTTGCAGGTAATCGTATAAGCACACTTCACACATTTTTTAGAACTCCATTTAAAAAAGTATGAAAGATTGCAGTGTCTTTTTTTACTTTACATTTTTCTTACTGTAGCTTTTTTCTTTTGATTTATGTTTTAAAAAAATTTGCTTGCTTTGCTGTGGCTTGCTTTTCTTTTAGTTGCTTTTTTTTATGTTTTAGTTTTGTGCTGTTCCTGAGTTAAAACAATTATTTTTATTATTGTGTTTTAGATGGTTAACATCCGATTGGAGTACTTGTTCCACAACATGTGGAAATTCTGGAATTAAAACACGTTCAATTTTTTGTGTTGAAACAAATAATCCAGGGAATTTTTCGTCTGCCTCTTTAATTCCAGCTGAAAAAATTGAAAATCGAAAAGTCGATGATCAATATTGTTGGGAGCTAGCTCGTCCAACAACAACAGAATCATGTCCAATGAATGAATGTCCAGAATGGGCAATAACGGGTAATTGGGGTGAATGTAAATGTGATGATGAAAAGATTTACGGGTGGCAAAAACGGTTGATTGAATGCCAACAGGGTGACAATAAAGCTGTAAATGAAATACTTTGTAAAAGCCTTCAGCGACCTACAAATATTCAAAAATGTATTTGCAATAATAATAACAATGGTAAGTTTAGTGTTAGTTGGACCTTCAGCATCTTTATTTTTAGAGATACATTCTTCCAACAACAATGATGAAAGCACACAAAATTTGGATAGATATCGGTAAGTTTGTTATTCCTACTAAACTAGTTTTTTATAAAGTTTCTAAAAATAGATTTTTTAAACATTTTTGAAAACCCTGTTTTTTCTTTTATTAGTGTTGAATTGTTACTACTTTTTCGATCTTCAATCAAATTTATTCATTTTTTATTTTTTATAAATTTGAAACTTCAAAAATGGCAACAAAACTTTTTTTTGAAGCATAACTTCATCGCTTCTTTGCGGCCCTTTTACAGAAGTTATTTTCACGGACATTTGAAAATAGCCCCTTGAGGGATAAAAAATAAAAGTTTTGAGTGAAAGAGAGAAAATAAAAAAGCGATTTGTCATTGAAGCAAAACCTTCCTTCTTTTTCATTTTGAAGCTTCTTCCATTGTTTTTTTGTTTCTTTTCATGCTTGTCTTGTCGAGATTTTGTATTTTTTCTCACACAATTGGATATAAAGCTTTGAATCCTCCCTTGTGTCCAACATATTTTCTTTGTTTGAAGGCATTTTTTCCGTCTTTTAAAGTTGAATTTACTTTTTTTCCAGAAGGAAGGCCGTGTCTGTCAAAAGAAATTCCACAAAAGAAACGGTTTTTTAATGTTTTGGCCAGTTTTGTTTTTAACATAAAAAATCACTCAGAGGGTTAAAGCCTTTTTCCTTCCTTCCACAGTGCCACCCATCTTTTTTTTCAAGTGGGTGACTCCTCCCCTTTTTTCTGTTTTTGGGTGGCCAGCCTTTCAAGGACGTGAGTGAACAAAAAAAATTGGAGTGAATGAATGCCGAAAAAAGGGCACTGGTCACTTTTGTAGTTTTTCGGTGAAGAAAAAATATTTCATGTTTTTTTTTGATTGTTTGATTGCTGATGATTAGTAGCAGCAGAAAAAAGTGGCGGTAAAGATGAAAGGAAAAAGCTCTTTTAAATTGTTTATTTTGTTTATTATTTTTTTCTTATCTTTATTTAATGGCACACTTTTGGCGCATGCCAATGAAAATGAAATAAAATCAGATTTGTGAGTTTTTTTTCATATTTATTAAAGGGCTAAATATACGGTAATCATATTTGTTATTCTAATATACGGTGTTCATTGGGTAACGCAAATTTAACAAATTTAAAGCCAATTTGTTTACGTAAAGCATATGTGCCAAAAACTGCAAATATTTTTAATGTATTTCAGTTATGAGGTTTTTTCTGAAATCATTTATTAAATAATAAACATGCATTTTGCAGTAGTTTTAATTTTAAAAGTCGACACCTTTTTGCTACTTAAAAATTTCATTTCATACAGTAATTTGGAACAAAAATTATTATCCATTTAAATTTAAAAGCGTTCTTTTCTGAATTTGAAAGACTTGATCGCTTTAAGTAACATTAAAATTTTCGAACCACTTCAGAATTTTAAAACAAAGATTTCCGTTTTTCATTCATTTAATTTTGCAGCAAAAACAAAGGTTTAAAAAAATATTTTTAGTTTTTTTCTCATCAATAATGGACTTTTCTTTCTTTGACAAAAGAATTTTCTTTTTTATTGTTTTGTCTCCGGGCCATCACTCATTATTAGGGGTACTCTTTTTTTTCTCCCGCAATCCCTTTTTTTATTAATCCCATTTCCCGCAAAAAACTTCAACCGCCGCTTCTTCTTCTTTCCACCCGTTTGGCAACAATAATAATAATCATAATCCATGCTTCTTTTTTATTTCGAGGGCCAGCTTTTTTAAAAGCATGTAAATGTAAAGAGCCAGGAAAAAGAAAGAATGACCGATTATTATTATTTAAAAAGATTATTTGTATAATCTTTAATGAATTTGTCGTCGTTTATGGTTGGTTGTTGTACACAATAGAGAGAGAAAAAAGTTGAGGGAGTTGCGTGCTGCTTGTGGCACTTCCTTGCAAATCTAAAAACTCTTGAAAATATTTAAGTGCCAAATTTAAAAACATTTTTTACTTAATCTTTCTACTTTCATTCTTGTCTTTTTTCTGTTTCCTCCGAAAATTTGTAATCAATCAACGAAAAATTTATTTTTTATTATACCTTAATTTGGACACAGCAGCGACAAACAAAAAAACATGAAAAACAAATTTTACTAAACTTTATTGAAGAAATGCCAAAAAAATAAAGCAAAAAACAGAGGGGCAAAAAATAATTGGATAATTGGTAGCTTTGATTCAATTGTGTTTTTTATAGCTTTGTTGCGGAATCACCATTCTCTCAGTGGAATGATGATGCTCGAAGTAGCTACAGCCTTCAAGAAGAACCCGCTCGGCTTCTTCATGGCTTTGCTGGTGGAACAGATAAAACAAAGCCAAAGTATGTTTTTTCTTTAAAATGTACTTAAACTTGATTGCTTCTATATTGGAAAAACACTGATGCCAGCAAAAGATGGCTTCATTTTATGGCACAAATTTGAAAACTTTTTTTTGAATAATTTATTACTACTACTATTTTTCCTTTTAGGTTTTATCCGGGAGTTTTTTCTGAATGTTCAACCACATGCGGTCCTGGAGTGAGGACGCGAACCGTAGAATGCATTGCCTTTCAAGGCTTAACCTCAAATGTCATAAAACTACCAGATTATGAATGTGAAGGGGATCAAAAGCCCCCTCTTTTTCAACCGTGTCAAATTCAACAATGCCCTGATGGTGAGAATGATGTTCGTGCTGGGGCAACACTTCCCGGAACACGTGGAAATTATCGCTGGGATTATGGTGACTGGAGTCCATGTTCAGCAAGCTGTCTTGGCGGACGGCAAAAATCATCCCTTAAATGTATTGATATGAATCGAAAAATTTCTGTTCCATGGTCACATTGTGATGCCAAACGTATATATTTACATGCTGTAGATAGATTACATAAATAATATTTTAGAACGACCTGTTGATCTATGGAGAGATTGTAATAAAGAGCCATGTCCCGCATCTTGGGAAGTCGGGGTATTAGGAGAATGTTCACATACCTGTGGAGGTGGAATCCGAACTCGAAGAGTTCGATGTGTTCGACATATGGCTAAAGCGGGTGAAGCTGAATCTACTCTTATTCTTCCTGATGCACAATGCCCTTCTCCAAAACCTTTTCATCAAGAGCCCTGCGGATTAGAAGACTGTGGACCAGCTTGGAGGGTTGAACGTATGTTTTAATAGTAGTGGTGTAGATGTAATAATAATTTTCTTTAGAATGGTCTCCTTGTTCTGCTTCATGTGGTCCAGGGGAACAACGTCGATCTGTAATTTGTGAACAACGAACGGCTGGAGGACTTTTACGAATTTTTAATCCCCCAAATGAATGCATGGAACGGGAACGTCCACCCACCGTACAACTTTGTAATTTGGGAAGTTGTGATCCTACTTCCAATTCCCTGTATTCTTATGATGTTGTTCCTCCACCTTCATCTGCTCCCCTAATTCGACAATACTCTGATGAATCAATTTCGAGTAACCGAATTGAAAATAATCTAAATTTTGAACAAAATAATCAGAATCATCGAAAGTTAACTTTAAATGTTGGAGGAATCGCAAATTTATATGAGGGCACAAGCATCAAAGTTAAATGTCCTGTTCGAGGTTTTGATCGAACTAAAATTATCTGGACAAAAGATGGCCAAAAGCTTCAAAATAATGGTAATATATACTGTAGATTATTATTAAAATTAATAAATAAAAGTTATAATTACAGCTCATTTAAAAGTTTCTTCAAATGGCGCGCTACGAATTTTCCATGCTCGAATGGAAGATGCCGGACTTTATGCGTGTTTTGCAAATGGAGCTCGTGGAAATGTTACTTTACATTTTAAACATCGTGAAAATGAACAATTGGTAATAACAGCAGAGAGATATTGTAATAAATATTGAAATTTCAGAGTGAAAATGACATTAATCGAACAAAACCTAAACATTTGCCTGATAGCAATACTGTTGATATGCTTGAACCAGATGAAAATGAAGTTGATTCAGATTTAACTCCAAATGATGTTGATCAAGAGCTTTTAAAAGTTCGAATTAAACGAAATCAATAAATGTTAATTATAAAAGGTTTTAGAAAGTTCGACAAAGTCTTGAAAGTCTGGGTGAATATCGATTTATTCAAAAGCTTGAAACTTTAAAAGAGCCTGGAAAACTTAAAGTTGATTATCAATCGGGTGATTGGAGTCCATGCAGTCAACAAGAATGTGGCAAGCCTGACGGTGCTCAAGTTCGGCTAATAAAATGTCGAGTTGCGCTAGATGATGGAGCAATGGCATATGTTGAAGATAAAATTTGTGAAGCATACGGTATTAATCGGCCCCCTGCTTCTGTTGCTTGTCATAATCCGGATTGTCCTGAATGGGAAGCAAATGATTGGACAGACGTTCGTTTTATTTTGTAAGATTTCTGGTTATGATATTTATTTTAGTGTTCGGCATCTCGATGCATTCGTGAGCAAACTTCCATTCAACGTCGAGAAGTTAAATGTGTTTTTTTGAATGGAACTGTTGCAGATTTTGGGCTTTGTAGCCGTAAAGATCGCCCAAAAATTAAAAAAGAATGTCTTAACCGTATGTTATTGAATATCGAAGGAAATCGAAATTTCGGCTCTAAAAATCGAAACTTGATAAAGCAATTTGAATTGTAACTTTATGCAAAGTCAAAACAAAAATTTTGATTTGACTTTGGACGAAAACAAAATTTCGATTTGTACCTTAAATAGTTCGAACATCAACCTATCTGTCTCTTTTTTTAGCAAATTGTACAGCAATTTGGAAGCCATCAATTTGGGGTAAATGCAGTAAATCATGTGGAGATGGCGGTGTACAAATGCGCCTACTTCGATGCGTTTGGAAAGGAACTCGAAAAGCTGCTGGTGTCAATTGTGATCCATCAACTCGTCCTTCAGCAATTCGGTCATGTGCTGATTCATATAAACTACCTCCATGTAAACCTGGTGAAGAATTCTCAAAGCAACGACAACAACAAAGTAATAATATAGATATGCCTTCTTATCTATCCTCTTCTTCTTTGTTGTCGTCATCCTCCTCGCTTGAAAAAAGCTTATATCAAAATGATGAGCCAATTCCAGTTTTACCTCAAATTCCCAAAAATTGGAGGGGCTGGAATCTCTATGATTTCGATTGGAGAAAACTTGGAGAAAATAGAAAATTCCGTCGTGTTTAATTCCTTCTTCCTTGTTGTTTGTGTATTTTTGTGTTCGCAAAGATGTGATTTTATTTTTCCGCTGTCTTTCCTTCTGTTTTAAAATTTCTTTTTATTTGCTGTGTTTTTCTGTAGCTTCGCTTTGTCGAAGCCCGTTTATTTCTTGTTTCTTTTTCAGGTTCATCAATGCCATTGTCAGATGGAACATGTGAAGATAAATCACGATTCTGCGATATTTTAAAACTCTTCCATTCGTAAGTTATTGCAACAAACATAAACATTACCGTAATTGTTTGAACAAATTTTAGATGTGATCAACCAGAAATTTTTGATCGATGTTGCTACAGTTGTCGATATCGTCATTTTTAGATTTTTAAATTTAAAAAAAATTAATCTCTTTTTCACCACTGTCATTATTTTATTTATTTTTATTTCTTTTGAATTTTTTTTGCATTTTTATTATTTGTATTTTTCAGCTCAAATTTACATAAACTTATTTATATTAATTTTTTTAAATAATTTATTCATTGTTTTTTTTGAATCAAAAAATAAAAGTGCTTATTCAAAGATTTCTCAAACACAGCTTTACATATCGTATCGTACATATAAAGACAATGAATGAATATAAGCTTCAAACAAGTCTTATATTACTCGGATGTGCAATATATTTTATTTGTTTAATTTGTACTGTGAGTCTCGCGGCAGTATCTGTTTCAATGGAGTGGTATCAAATTGAAGGTGATGAAAATAAAAAATTGTTTACATATCGAGTAAGCTTTTTTATTGTTGCATACTGTAATTATGTAAATGAATTTTTAGGGAACTACAGGTTCAGAAATTACAACAACTGTATTTCTTTTTGTTGGTCTTTGCACAACAATCTTAGAATGTGCATGTCTGTGCATTCTTATTTTACGTGTATTTGGATGGAGCTGTGGAAAATTTGCAAAAAATTTTCTTCAATTTCAAATGATTTTTTCATGTTGGACATCATTTTTTTGGTACATGGCAGTTGCGTCATTCTGGATTTTAACTCCACAAAGAACTGGAAAACATTTAGAAGGAGGTTTGAAATATTTAAATATCATAAAAATTAAAACACTTTTTTTAGTAGCAGGAATTCATAGTATACATTATGATCTCAATTTTCGAAATAAATCTCATTTAACTCATCCTGGACAAGGTTTTTATTATATGTGTATCGCATTATTGCTTACATTTTTTTCATTGATTACATCGGTCATTCTTGAAACCATGGTTGCACCACGAAGTCTTGAAAAATGAATGAAATTTCATCAAATTAATATTATTATATATTACTTTTGTTACCGTATGATTATTACTGCATATTATTTGTATTTCTTGATTTGAATTTAAATATTTTTATCAAATAAAATCTCTTTTAAAACAAACAATTTTTAAAATACTTTTAACAAAAAATATTTCCAAGTATGGCACACATTTGATTATAATATTCTGTAACCTTTCCATGCGTCATATAAACCAGTGAACGGCAATATGGCCCTTGTGTTTGAAAAGTCCTCCAAATACATTCTTTAAAATTTGTATCACATTCATTTGTGGCTGAATTTCTTTCAACTCGGTACATCGCATTCCAAGCTGCATCAATACATTCATCATGCGGTTTACAGCATTCTTCACTTACTGCAAATGTTTGTTAAACTAAATTACGCTAAATTCAAAAAAAAGTTTACTTGAACGTAAAATGGGCTTGTTTACAAGTGCACTTAAGTGGTTCACTTGATAAAAAAAGTGTAAAAACGTGTATCAATTTTTGAAAGCATTAGAAAAATCCAAAAAGAGCATAATGTTAAGATTTTTTAAAGGTTACTGATCATTGATTTTTGAAAAAAAGAAACATTTATAAAACACATGATAAAAGTTTTAAGAAAATAATAAACTTACAGATGTTTCTATCACAACCAGTTGTCAACATTTTACTGAGCAGTTTTGTGAAACTTCCAATTCCACAATGGTATTCATCTTCTGCAGAAATATTAATAACAAAATTTACAAAAATAATAGTAAAAAGCAATTTCAAATTTGTCATTGAAACTTTAATTTTTTAGATATAACAAATTTAATCACTCTTAAAAAATGGTTTCTTTTTTTGGATTAATTTAAGATTACAAGTAGTATGTGAGTGATGATGATGAGACGAGCAAGCCGCAGCCGCCGTTTGCTTCAAACAGTTACAGCTGAAACAGATGCTTTTTACTTTTGCTGTTTCCTTTTTTTCTCGATTATCCTCCCATCGATGGACATAACTTTCTCTTCTTCCCAATCCCCTTCCCTGCTTATGGCTGACAAACCTGAGACTGACCGGTTCGATGTGTTTTTAGAGTGTTCATCATCTTTTCTTTTTTTAAAAAAGAAAATGATCTCAAAAAAAGTCCGCAATCAAAAAAGCTTTTTTTTCAATTGCAAAAAGACAACTGATATTTTTTTTGGATGATGTCCTTAAAGTCCTCTTAAATATGTGTGTAAGTGTAGATAATCCTTCCGGTATTGACTTTCTGTTTAAAAAAAATAGATATGCATTGTATTGAATCACAAGAAAAAAACAAGTTTATGATTATCATCTTCCAAAACCGTATCCCAAACTATTTCTGAAAGCTGCTCCAAAAGTGTTTACAACTTTTCCATGCGTCCAATAAATTACTGATGCACACCATGTTTGATTTTTTGATGCATAGGCAGTATAAGAGCAATTTGCAAAAATTTGATCACAACTTGCAATAAATGGCGTTAACATATTCCATTCATAACATGAATCATGCTACAAATAAAATTAATTGGAATCGATTTTTAAATTATTAACTTCTTCTTTTCGGTGAAGATCAAAGTAAAAATGTTGAATTGTTACCGTATCCTAATAATCATAAAAACACACCTGATAGCAGCATGCATTAACTAAAAAAACGATACTTGATAATTTTCAAAAAAAACTTTCGATCGAAACTCACTTGGCTCTGTTCCACATGCTGAAGAAGTCAAATATGAAAGAGTTTTGGAGAGGGGTCCAGCACCACAATAGTAATTGTCCAGATAAGCGGAAGCTATCGCAAAACTTAAAGTTAAAAGCAGCAATCGCATTTCCACTTTCTCTCAATTCTGTCAGACTTTTTTCCCCAAAAGTTCAAGTGGGCACATTTATGAAAGAGTGGTGAAATTGAAAATGAGGAAGAGGATATCCGTAAATCCATCAGATCAAAATTTAATCCGGTATTTACATGATCACAAAATAGATTACTCTTGAAATGCTCTTTTACGAAATGATTACAAACTTTACACATCTTTTGTATAAAAACTGTAACATAATTAAAATTTATGATAATAAAAATCAACAAAAAAATTAATTGTTTCCTAGCAGATAAAAATAATAAACAAAAATCTATCTATCCTATGTAAAAAGCTATTGACGAAGTTTAACAAAATTATGAAGTAATCTTCTTTGAATAGGAGACAAAGTACATTTAACTTCAATTTTAGTAATAAATGGTTCCAAATTTGTTTTCGGCTGATAGTATGACATTAATTGAATAATATGTGATGCATTATACCAATCTTTTCTCTCTAACGCAGCATCCAATAATTGAATCATAATATTATGTGGTGCAAAGCCTTGATCAGATACGGTAGCTTCATCACCTTTCTTGTTTTCATCATTTAATAACATTTCAATTAGTTGCCATGCTCGTTCATATTTATCTGCTTTAATTAAAAGAAGTGCAGATTCACATGCCTATAAAAAGAATGCTGCTTACAGAAATTCAATAAGAAAAATATAAACGAACATTTTGTGGTGTTAATTTAAGCTGAATTCTTTTCAAAAATGGTTGTGTAAAATTTGCAAATTCAATAACCGCATCAACCATTCGAACAATTTCATTTTGATATTCTTCTTTTTCTACTGGTGTCATTTTCTAAAACAATAAGTTATTTATATTATTACAGTAACAATATATAAAAACTTACAAAAGTATCTTGAGCAAGTAGAAGTTTTCGAACCATTGCAGATAAGCCATAATCAACTAGATGCCGAGATGCCAAACTATCACCAACAACACGTTTTGTAAATGACCATTTTTGTTCACGAGAAAGTCGTTCAACGAGTGTAAAAGTTAGCTGTCGAGTTGTTCCAACGACACGAGGAACTAGTTCTTTATAAAGTTTTTCCAGTGATTCTAGAGGTAATATTTTTGCTTTAAAAAGAAGATATCTTGAGTAAAAAACTGATTCAGTGGTTAAAGCTGTCATAGCTACAGTATTCTTTCGATCAGAATAGAGTTTTTCAATTCGATCAACAAATTGTTCATTATTTGCTTCAACGGCTACTCGAATAGCATTAAGGAAAAAGTATTGATCATTTGCATCAACAATTTCAATAGTTCCACCCATTTCAAGTTGAACCAAAATTTCATTTAAAATATTTACAGCAAGCTGAAGCTGTTCCGCGGGAACTTGTTTATGTTTTTCCCCAGGTGGTGGGGCAATAGTTTCAAGCACAATAGAATATGATGAAAGTGAAGGCTTTACACCGGTTATTTTCATTTCACCAAGAATTTGACGAATTACTTTCCATTGTTGTGAAAGATCTTTTGTCTTTGAAGAAACTGTTAAGCATGCATTAAATGTCCGAACAGATGGTGCAACTCCAAATGTATTCATCTGCTGAAGAATTCCATGCATTTCTTTTTGATTTGATACAGTAATAATTGCATTAAATGCTTCTTCATTTGGAGTAAGCTTCTTTGAAATCATTTCCTAAAAATTGTCATATACGGTATTTCAACCAGATATAAATAAAAACAAACTTTGAATAAATTTTTTGCTCGTAAAAGGGATACATCAGTTGGATATTTACAAAGTGCTGCAATCATTGTTGAATAATTTGCGGCATTCTTTTCAAGCCCTTCAAACAAAAGATCTGGAATACCTGCTTCTGGCCATTTTGAATCACCAGAACTATAAAAATTTCGAAGACCAGGCCATTCTTGAATTTCCATTAGCGGTACATCTTCAGCATTATAATATGCAATAAGTTGAAAAAGTTTTGTTTGAAGTTCTTTCGATACTTCAACATCCGAACTTTGCATTCGTTCAAATAACCGAACAGCCGATGTAGCTTGTTTCTCTTCAATAAGCTTTGATAAATTTTCAGCAGTTGGTTCAATTTCTAGTGGATCCAAAGCTTTTTCTGGGCGAAATACAGGTAAACGAGGTAAATCGCGGTCAAATGCAAACAGGGTTGGCCATTCTTCAGCTAGTTGTCGAGCAGCACGCTTTCCAAGTTCTTTTGCTAAAAAATAATTCTTTTTTTGTTGTGTTGTTGTTGGGATCGTAGTTGGATCATCAATAAATGCATAATGTGGTGCAGTTTTATCCGTTCCAACTGTGGAATTTAAAGCTTTTAAAAGATCAGTTGGAGAACGCTGCAAAAAGAAGAATTTATCCATGATTTCTGAAATTGCTGAATCAAACCTTTACTGCATACGGTACAGATACCTCTTGCTTGGCTTTAACCGCTTCAGAGGCAAAAAATCGAATAACACTTTTCCTCATTTGTCACTCTAAAAAAACCAGTTTTAATATTTTTTGTTTTCAAAAAGAGAAGAAGGTAGACGAAATTGACACGATTTTAAACATGTAGATTGATGGTGATCAACAAGATTTTATCAATGATTTTCAATTTATTACATAAGCATCAAATAATAAAAATATAAACAAATTACAACAAAGTTTCAAAATCAATTATTATTATTATTTTCAAAAGTGAAATCTTTAAATTTGATCCGATTGCTAAACATAGGAAAAAACACGCTTTGCATCGACATACATTTTGCCAACAAAAAAATAATCCACAGTAATCTTTTCCCCCATGTTCAACAATCAGCTTTGATATTAGAAAGTAAATAAATAATTATGCATGGTAATAAGTAGTAAAAATAATAATTATATATCTGTTAAAACCTGCTGGGATGAATTTGATTTTTCAGGTCGCAACCTCTTTGATAATGAAAATTTTGATTCTTCTAAAAATTAATAATATGAAACTCAGAAAAAGTAGAAATAGAAACTTACTAATTGGATGAAAATGTCTACCCGAAAGATAATGAATTATATCAACAAGGGAAGCTCGATTTGTTGCAGAAACTTCAAAAAGTTTTACCCGTTCTTTATTTGCATATGTATTTGCAAATTCACTTGAAACTTGTCGACCTGGTAAATCACAACCCGTGCCAATGATTACAACTGGGACATCTTTCTTTTCTTTAGCAAAATGTTTTTCAATATGCCTCTTGATGATATCCATTTTATTAAAAGATTCATGATCAATTACAGAATACACAAGAATAAAAGCATCTGCAACTTGAAGATATGGCCGTCGAATTTCAATATTACCAAAATCATTCACTCCAGCCGTATCATGAAAGATTATAACCTCTTTAGGTAAATCATTGGGATCTAGTTGTGTTTGAATTTGATATGTATCATCAATTGTTGACTGATATGGTTGTGCCGTAATATCATTGTAGCATGCCAGCTGCTGCAGCAAAGCTGTTTTACCAGTTTTTCGTCCACCTAATACCACAACACGCATAAATTTTTTCATAAATGCTTTTGATTGTTGTTTAGATTGAGATTTTATTGCAGATTGATTTTGTCGCCGTAATGCTAAAAATGCTTCAACACTTTCTGCTAGCGATTGTTGCTGATTAATTTGTTCGTCATCGATTATTCCCTCGTCTTCTGATTCAGTTTCAGATCCAAAACTATGCCGTTGTGAATCAATTGGAATTGCAATCGATGCTCGAGGACGTCGTCTATTTAAATTTGCGTTATTTGATCCAATAGAAGAGAGCGAAATTTGTGATGCACCTCTTGAAGAATAATTTGGACTTACTAAAAATGATACAGGTTACGGTATATAATATAATAAAGTGTTAAACTACAGTACACTTACATAAATTATTTTGTGATTTACCACCGAATAAAAATTGTGTTAAAGATGGTCGTCGTAAGGTTGAAGTTGAAGCAAGACGAGGTCTTAAAGTTGATTTAACTTCTAAAAAAATGAAAGTAAGTATGGGAAGTAAGTAAATAAAAAAAGTTTCACTTAATCTCTCTCTTTAAAGCGAGCTTTCTCTCTTACATCTCAATTTTAGTCAATCAAACTAGCGCGTTTTTTTTAAAAAAGCCTTACCATTTTCTTCCATATCTGAGGAAGGCTGAAGTGCGGTTCCCAGCGATCTCCGACGAGATTTTGAATAAAACGGTTTAATAGGCATCGTGAAAGATCAAAGATATATCCGTTTCTTTTTTCCCTCAAATAAATCGCAAAAAAGCAATCTCTTGATTTCTCACACAAAATCTCCCCGTTTTTTGTAGAGGAAAAACAGGAATCAAAAAAAATGTATCGCAGCAATAAACAACACTTTCTTGCTTCTGGCTTCGGTGTCAAAATGACATAAAATTATATAAACAATTTTCAATTATATATAGCTGCCCGGAAAAGAGAATAAATAATAACAACAATTTCTCGACCTTCAAAAAGAAGCAGAATTTTGAAAACTATCAACTATCTATCACTCAATCTATGAATCTCTCTTTTTTTGCCTTTAAGAAACTCATTTTTTCTCCCTCCTTTTTTGGAGGTAGTATATTTCATTCATCTTGCGCATGATCAAAGTTTTCAAACAAAAATAGAAATAACAATTTTTTGTTGATTTTTGACTGATGAGAAGATGGAAAGAAGTGGAGGTAGGTATATTTTTTAAAATAAATAATGTTAACTCACTCATAGATTTTCTGGAGGCCATTAAAAATATTATTGAAGTCAGAAAAACTTTGATACATAAAAAGTTGAAAAATCAGTATTAACGCTTCATTATAAAGTTTCTTTTTCAGAAGAAATTCGGAAAAAAAGGGAAACGCAAATAAGATTTTTTATATGTATGTATTTTGCTTACTATTATTAATATTATTGGTGGGTGCGTCGTTGAAAGAATGATTGCTTAGTCATAGATGTAGCAGCACCAAATCGATCAAGACACTCACTTTTTCGCTATTGGCATGATTTTTTTTTAAAATTTAATTGACACAATTTTGCCTCGATTCGTGTTTTCAGAAAAACTAGACAACATAAAAATATTATGCAAATGAGTATATTTCGCCGTTAGTTTCAAAAGCACACTTAAAGATACAAGACAAATGTTGTTTTAAATGTTTCCAGATTTTGTTCATTTCATTTGAAAGTTTAACTTTTTCTGTTCTCCCTAATTTCTAGCATCGAATAAAATTTCCCATTGACTCATTTCCTCCCATTCTGAATGACATTTTCTCAAAATGAAAAATACATCACCCACCTTTTGTCTTTTTGATATCAAAAGTTTATAATTACAAAGCAGCAGAAATTATGGCTGCTTCATTTAAAATTGTAGACTTTGAGAAAATAAAATATTTTGTTGGAGAATTAAAGGTTTATTTAACAGTAATATTGCAAAATTTACCAATTCAATATTTTTAGATAGAATAATATTTAAAGAAAAGCAGTAGTAATTGCAATAAGTAGAATGCAACTAAATAATTTATTATTAAGTAATAAAATAAGTAAGTAATAAATAAGTAGTGAAAAAACTATACAAAAATACTACTACTATTGTACGTACAATGTTACAAGTTGGAGAGTCAATGAAAAAACTTAAAGACAATCAAAAAGGTATCACACATATTTTGCCAAACATTGCGGGATCTTTGATTTTGTATTTACAGTTCCTCTAAAGAAAAAAAACCCTCTTATAGTAGCTCTTCCTTTACAATCTTTAATTTTAAACTATTTAAAACTTTAAAAATATTTAATATGCAATTATTTTCTTTAATAATGTTTGAAAAATGAAATATGGTACAATAATAAAATGAAAAAACATTTTTTAAGAATTCGCTAATTTTGTGTTGAAGAAAACAAAATTGGGGGGGGGGGGGGGGGGGGGGGGCTTGTCATCGAAGATGGAATGCTAAGAATTAGAAAAGAAGAAGAAAGAATACAGTGAAGGAATAGATTTATGATGATTGTTTATATTTGAAGAAAAAAGAGAAGGGTAATAAGCCACCCCTGAAGAAGACGAATGTTCCACCAAAAAAAGAAACAGTTTTTAAGCCTTTTTCACCCTTAGGGGTTTGTTTGTGCCTATTTGTCAACTTTTTTTTCATCTTTTGTGACTATAAAAAATATTTATGAATCTTTAATGTTTTAAATGCTTTAAACAATTTTGTAATAATTGCTAAAGGGTTTTCTAAAAAATATTGTTCATTCCTTTGATTACTGTATTTTAAGCTACTAATGTGTATTACTGTAGATTTTACAAAAACAAAGTACTGAAAGCTTTTTTCTTTGCTTTTTTTTATTTATATTTAAAAGTTTACAATGTCAAAGAAAAAAAATAAAATATAAAAATTGCTCATGGGAATAAAAATGAGAATCTTGTCATTGAGAATTCAAAAAAAAGGATGAAAAAAACGTTTAAAAATATTAAAAAGCCTTATCGATGTTTTCTTTTTTTTCAAAATGCATTTTAAAAACTTCAAATACTTTTTTTCTGTGTTAAAAAAATAGAAAGATATGTTGTGGCAAAAAAATGGAAATGCTTTTACTGTTGTTGAAAAAAATCTTTCAGTTTAAAAGTTGTTATAAAAATGCTCCACACAAATCTGAATTTATTCAAACGGAATCAATACTATGTGAAATTGATATATTTAAATATGGAAGAAAAAATTGAATTTCAATTTTGGACAAAATAATTCTAGTTTTGATTTTGATTAAAGTATTTCTGTTTTTGAATAAGAAATTGTAGTTCTGAAAATGTTTTTATAAAAACTTGAAGCTAGATATTCCTTTTTCAAATTCGATCAAAATTTTTAAAAAAAATATTTATACTTTTAAACAATAGTGCATTTTGAAGTCTCAAAATTAAAGCTAAAAATAATTTGTTTCAATGATTTTACTTAGTCTTTGTGTGATGATTAAATAAAGCTGTTCAAATAAGAATCTCCCAATTCAGCGTTAACTTTATATTATTTCCCTCTTTATCTCAAAATTTGATACTATAAAATTATTATTTACTGGAAACCCTTTTAAACCCTCTAACCCAAAATTTCCCCGTTTTGCTAACGCTTAAGATTTTTTATCCCTTTTTTATTTTATCTTTCCAAATACCCATGAATTATACACTTAAATCTCTATTTTTACAAACAATATATAATCATCGACTATTATTATAATACACACACTTTTTTCCACAGAAGTTTACAATATTAAAATAATTTTAGGGTATTTATTTTAAATTTTATGTTTATCTTTTTATTTTTTTGAATGGATTAAATTTGACATTTAATAATTTTATTTTTCAAAAAAGGGTATAATTTTTTGACAACATGTGATAAAAACAGTAGAAATGTGTTTAAAAAAATTGTTTTAAAAAAAAGTATGGAAACAAAGTTTAGATAAACAACGACATTGGTATCCATAAATTTGTACACAAAAAACGGATTTTGTTTCCCAAGACACCTCTCATTTCATTTCACTCAATTTTTTCTGGTTTATTTATTTTCTTTTAATTTGTCTCTCAATAAATGAGTTCCTTTTTTCTTTCCATGTTTAAAATGTCCCTGGACAATTTTTTTTCACACATTTGTCCCTAATATTTTTCTTTCTCATTTTCAATGCCTTTTTTATGGTTGCTTATCAAAGCTACTACTTCTAAATACTACTACTTACTTGTTTCTTCCGTCTCCATTTCCCTCCAATTTATAGTTAGTTTTTCTTTTTTTCTAAACAGATCCTATGACCAAGAAAAAATTAGGTTCTCAATTTGTCGTCTTCTTCTGTTTTAGGGGAGACAGAGAGAGAGATGATATTTAATAATGCCAGTTTTTTTTCTTTTGTTTGTTTTCTTTAACACACACTCACAATGAAAGATAGAGAAAAAAAATTGCCAAAAATTATTCCGTTTTGTCACATTTTTTTAAAAAGAAGAAATTTTTGGCAATTTTTAAAGGTCATTTTGTTTGTTTTTCCTATGAAATGTAGTGATCCTTGAAAATTTGTTTTTTGCAAAACTGTTTTCAAAATTTAAAAACTGGGTCAATATGTCTAAGAGAAGTATACTGTAAAAAAGAAATTTTTTTTAACCCTAAATTAAAATCTCTTTCTGGTAAATGTAGAAATATTTTTAAAAACTTTATTAAAACTTTTATCTTTTAAAAACATATATGAATTTGTAGAAGCTGCTACTGCATTTACTGATGTTTTGTTAATTACAACTACTTTAAAGCAAAAAAAATATTTTTTCCACAACACTCAAAACTCTCATTTTGCTATTTTTTTCTCATCTCTCTCTTTTTTTGCTTTAAAATTAAGCATTTAGTTTGAAATAATTGTGCGAGTTTAGAAGCACCAAATTTCTTTGTCAACAGAAAAAGAAATATATTTTTTTCACCAAAAAAACTTTATTAAGCTTTTTTCTTTCTTCTATAACCAAAATCCCATCCTGAAAGAGGACAAAGCTTTTTTTCTTTTTACGTGGACCTTAAAACGACAAAATAAAAAAGAGTTTACATTTTGTTTGTCCGACATTAGAGGTCTTGAAAAAGAAAACCTTCCTTTCCCACACAAAAAGAAACAAAGAATTTATATTTTCTTTCCAAAGTTGGACGTCGAGATGAAGGCGATCGCCACCTTTTTTTACTACCAGGAAAAACATACCACGTTGCGGAAAGTTCAAAGGAAAGAAATGAAACAAAAAGAAGAATGTCTTACCTCGATAATTAGTTTTTAAGTTTTTTTAGTGTTTTTTGTTGATGCTATTGTTAACTGAAATAGCTAAAAAAAGGCATTTGAGAACATCTATTTAAACGGTGTTTTGTGATAACTTTTACAAGTGAATCTCTGTTATTTAAATGCTATTAATAGAGCATCTGAATAACAGAGAAAAGTTTTATTTGGAAACAAATATGCTTAAAACATACAAGTTTTTGCGCGCCCCGTTTGAAAGATGTTTCACTTTACATTTCTCTGTATTTTTTTGGTGTTAGTTGTTTTTCTGAAGCATTTTTTGTTCTTCGTTGTTGTTGACGGCCGGATGCTAGCATGCTGTCATCTGGGGGAGGGTAAAAGCAGAAAAAGCATCGATTTTTCTGTTCTAAAAAGAGAGACTCCTTTTCCTCTCCTTTTTTCATTCTTCCCTGTGGCATCTTTCTTTCATCTTTTTTTTGGTAGAAAAATTATCTCATAAAAGATCAAAAAACACAATAACTTTTCTTTTGGCATTTTTTTAACTTAAAAATAGTGATAGATTCTGTGAACGAATCTTTGTTTCAACCATTCTATTTTTTTCTCCCGCTTTTTTCTATCGAAATTTTTTCCCTTTTTTGTTCCAATATTGCAATATGTTTTTCATGAAAGAAAATCTGGGTTCGACGAAAAATAAAATTATGCGTGTTTTTTTTGTTGAGAATTTTTTTTCGTTCTCTCTGTGTTAATCTCACTTTTTTAGTTATTAATCGTTTTAATTTCCGTTTTTCTGCTTATTCATAATTATTATTATTGCAATTTTATTGGTATACATTAATTACTTGGATGCAGAAAAATTTCTTCATGCTGTATTTAGGGTTAAGAATGGGCATTTACAAAAATTGATTTATTAAAGTATATGGTAACACAAACGTTGCCAAAATTTATTGAAACAGGTTTGTTTTTTATTTGTTACAAAAAAACCTTGTTTCTGGGCTAACAAATAATTATTGTAGAAAGATGGATCGTGCTCGAAAAAAGCTTGCATCTGCAATTGATGGGATTCGAAATTTGCACTCCAAAATTGAACTAGATGTTGAAGAAAAAATTGCCCCTGAACATTGCTTCTTATCAAAAGTGAGTTGGCTATTAATTTTTTTGAACACTACTGATACAAAGCATAAGATTATCGGGAAAATTTTCTTTTTTGTAGAGACACAAAGTCTTCCGGTTTTTTTGTGTATAAGGTTATCTTCAAATTTAATTTTACTACCATTTTTCATTGTTTCTTTTTTTCATACTCTTGTGTCTGTGTGACAAGAGTTTCAAATAAGTAAAACAAGCAATTTTGGGCCAAAGAATATTTATTGCATGCATTTGCTATTTATGAACTCCCAATGAAAAAAATGAAATGAAATAATAGAAAGAGTTTGACACGTGCTTGCTTTTTTTCTGTTCTGTTGTTGCCGATCTACATAAGCAATGATTGTGTCACCATGCAACTCACAAATTTTATGCTTTATTTTTGGAATATTTTTTTTATTCTGGAGCGTTGTCAGAGCTCTACTTAAAAGGAAGGGGGCACATCTCTAATTTATCAAAGTAGTGGTAGCAGCAATATTTTTTATAATATTGCTGCTTTTATGCTTTGTGTTGCTACTACTGCTTCTCCCGATTTAGCAATATGTTTTTTGGCTGTGTCACACGAAATGCAAAAAAGCGGAAAAATTTCCACGAGAAAAAAGTACCGTTAAAAAAGCAGAGCCAAAAAAAATGTTGATGTCATTGTTTGAAAAAATATATAAGTGTGCATGTGTTTTGAGCAAATGAGGGCTTTTAAAGAAGGAAATCTGGAAAAATCCCATACAAAAAATATAATCGCTATTTCCTTAGTTTTGGTTTTTTTTTGACCTTGAAAAAATGGAAAAATTTCAAAGCTTAAATACCGCTGTTGTTTCCTGAAGCAAAAGCAACAATACATGCATGTTTTCTTTTACAGAAAGGAAGAAGAAAAGAAATTTAGGGTTATTTTTTAGTAAATACAATAAAATTAGTTTTTCAAACAAAACAACCAAAATAAAGCCCTTAATCTTGTTTTCAACGATTCCAAAGCGGAAACCTTTTTTTGTATAAAAAACAAAAAGATTTCAATGGGAAAGAGAGAGAGAAGAAGATTAAATTGTTTTGAAACCCCCATTAAAGCATGATGATGATTTAATTAACACAAACATAAATAAATGTGGTTCTTTTAAAAAATCTGTTGTCTTACTGTAGATTACTCTAAAATTTACTTTTTTTAGATAGTAAGGCATGGATTTCCGGATGACCCGAAATATATGGCATTTGATCCAGTACAAAAATTAATTGCAATTGGTGCTGGACATGGTGAAGTTAGGTTATTGGGACAAGCGGGAGTGGATTATTATTTAAAGCATGAATCTGATGAACCAGTTGTACATTTACAATTTCTTATAAATGAAGGTGGATTAGTTACGGTACAACGAGATGATTCAATACATTTATGGAATTATCGACAAAAAACTCCTGAAATTGTTCATTCAATGCAGATGTCAAAAGAAAAAATTTCACATATATATTTACCATTTCAATCTAAATGGCTTTATGTTGGTACAGACAAAGGAAATGTTTATTTTATTTGTTTGGCAAATTTTGAGCTATCTACTTATGTAATTAATTGGAACAAAGCTATCGATTTGTAAGTTTATTTTTGGGATTATTTTACAGTAATATGTACATTTAGAAGTTGCCGAATTCATCCGGGTTATGTCAAACATTTAAGTCTATGTCCTGCAGAATCTCATAAACTTTTAATTGGTTTTGAAAAAAGTCATATTTCGCTATGGAATTTACAAACAAAAGAAGCTGAACAATTTGCTGTTGGACAACCGCAAATTAAATGTATTTGTTGGCATCATGACGGCAAGCAGTTTATGGCTGGACATTCAGACGGGTCTTTAACGGTTTGTCTTCACTCAATTAATTAATTTTTTGAAAATCTCTGTATTTCAGATTTGGAATCTTCGGAAGCCAAATGAGCCCCAACAAAAAATAAATCCACATGTTTCGAACACAACTTGTCGGCCAATAACAAATCTTATTTGGCAGCATAATGCTGAAGGTGAACAGCTTGTTGTATTTGTTGGTGGTCTTCCTGCTGATGATGGAGCTCTTCCTGCTGTTAGTATTATGAGAGGTACAAAAAAAATAGCACGGTGCTTGTATCCTACTTTTGTAATTTTTAAGGTCGTCCAACAAAATCTACCGTAGTCGCAGAAATGGATCATCCAATTGTAAATATTTTACCGCTAAATTCTTCGCCATTTAATAATGTTCCACAACATCCATTTGGTATTGCAGTATTATTGAAATCAGAATTTCTTATTATTGATTTATTTTCACAAGGTTTTGCCTGTTTTGATAATCCTTTTCCTATGGATATTCATGAAAGTCCTGTAACATTCATTACATATTTTTCTGATTGTCCTGTTGATTTAATTGCCGCTTTTACATTGGTTGGAAGAAATCAACGAAAACAAGGTGTTAAAATGTCTGAACGGACATGGCCTTTAACGGGTGGAGTTGAAAGAGAAGGTGCAAGTGGGCATCAAGAAATGCTTATTACTGGACATGAAGATGGCTCAGTGAAATTTTGGCAAGGTTTGTTTTTGTTTTTTTAGTGCTAAATGTTATAAATAAATTTATACATTATAGCGAGCTCTGAATATTTACAAGTAATGTATAAATTAAAAACTGGAAGACATTTTGAAAAAATTGATGAAACTAAGAATGTATCGTATGCTGTAGCAGACGTTCAACTGTGTCTGGATTCAAGATTACTTTTAATTTCATCTGCATCTGGTCAAGTTACATTATTTCGTTTTGTTAAAACTGAAAGCTCACAAGATATTGCTGTAGTAACATTATCCCAGCTATGTTCTACCAATCGTCCATCCACACCTCCATTAAATGATGAAGAAGGAAAAACAGCCGGAAATAAAGAGTTACATCGACAACTTGAAACTAGCGATTCCCGTTCAACTGCCACTTCAATTGGATCTGATACAAGTGAACAAATTCCTATTCGTGTAAGAGGTGGTTCAATGAGAAGGCCAGCAGGATATACTCCAGAACTAGTATGTCAAATTCCATGGATTGGTGGACAAACTCCTGAAATTATTACTTCAAGGGCTCTAAATTCTGCATATGGCGTATTAGCAATTGCAACAATGACCGGCGTTGCTTTAGTAGATATTGTTAGTTATACTTTAATTTATTCATGGTCAAATACAGAAATATGTAATCGTGATTCTATTCCACTTTCATTACCTCCACAAAATTCCGAAGCATCACCATCTGAGGTTTGTTTGAATTTTTTTAAATCATTTGGGATTCGCTTAAAAATAATTATGTAATTACTGGCTATATGTTTATATATCTATGGTATTATTACTGCTTTAATTGTAGTTTTGTGTCTTAACAATGCGACAGCAAAAATGAGATTGAGAAAGAAAATTTAATAACTTTCAGATTTTATTTCGAAAACGTTTATTGCTAAAAGTGAGTGTTTCACACGCAATTGCACGCTTTTTTAAATCACTTTTTGGATCGTTTTTGAAAACTAACTAATATACTGTAGTAAATGTGTTTTGTGTACAAAAAAATTTGTTGTAATCTTGGTTGATGTTAGGATTAGTGTTTGGTAACATTTTAGCCACAAACTCCCACAATTACCGTACCAGAAGAAAATAAAAGTTTTCGTGGGCTATTTCGTCGGGCAACTGCAGATTTTGGTGCTGGTCGTAGAGAAAAAAAGCTTTCATTAGCAACAACAATGGGACAGCAGTCTTTTGAAACCAATCGGCCACCTTGTGATCCAGTCCCCGTTAATCCACCTCCCTTAGCAGTTGATACTTCTGCTCCACGACGTCCAAGTACTATAGCACCCATGAGTGCCGGATGTGATCAGCATACTTTGACACCCCCAAGCTTTCATTTACATCATCTTCCTCCATCGAGAAGTCATTCCATGAAAAAAATTGTTCGTCGTGTTACGGTATCTGTAGCGGATAAATTAAAGCGAACTAAATCATTTCAAGCTACAGCAATGGAAGAAAATCTTGAGCCAAGTATGTGTTTGTTTTTTGTGTTTTGTCCAGATTTGTACTTTTGTCGTCCTCCTATTGTCCTCTTTTTTTACGTTTTTAACCCTAACGCTTGAATGAGTTGTTCTGTTTTTATTTCAAAAGTTTTTTTGCACATTAAATGCAAAATTACTAACATTTTTTGTTTGGTTTTTGTTTTACTTTTCTGCATTTTATCTCTTTTTGAAATTAGTACTAACCTTGCTAGAGAAACTTTTTTTTTTGAATTTGGAATGGATGTTTCTTTTTGTTGCAGAGCATGCATTCATCAATGGCATCACCAATTGTACCGTCATCTGGAAAAGGTTTTATGCGATTGAATACAGAAAAATCCCGATCAGTAGATCGAAGACCAATCTTGGCAAAAGCTCAATCTATCGCTGCTTCAGCTGCTGCAGCATTTTCTAGTACACCGGATTCTTCAAATTTTCCATTTTATGTCAGTAATGGAACTGATGTAAGCAATGGTAAGTTTTTTCTGCTACCAGAATTTTGCTTCTAAAATCCCCTTTTCCTACTTTGTTTTCTTTTTCTTCCTCTGTCAAAAACGGACGACAAATAATTTCCTTTTTTTTGAGTTTTCATTTTTTTTGTTTAAATATACACGTATTTTAAAATTTAGGTGAATTTTCAAAAAATATGAATAATGGTGGATCCAGAAGTCCCAGTTTATCAAGTTTAGAAAAGCTGAATGTTTTGCCTGATTTTGTTTCATCTTTAACGTTTATTAGTTGTTCTTCAAAAAAAGGCCGTAAGTTTGAATTACTGTAGTTAACGTAATTCGAAGGTTACTGTAATCCTTCTATTTGTAGAAAGTAAAGCTGAACCAAGTTTGTGGTTGGGATTATCAACCGGCGGCTCAATTGCCTTTAATCTTCAATTGCCCATTGATCGAATTACTTCTTCTGTTGTTGCTGCTCCTTCTGGTAAGTTGTAAAATAAGTTGAGTGTATTTAACTGTGTTACTTTTTTTCATCTTTTAACTAAAATCTATTTTTCGTTTATGATTTTATTTTGTAAATTTATATCTTTCTCTGACTTTGTTCTTTTAATTTCAGACATGTATGATGGACCAAAAGGTTTGTTTTATAGATAGAAGCACAACTTTTCCATTCGCTTTTAATCTTTTGTTATCTTTTTTGTCTGTCTGTTTTTATTTAAAAGGTAGTATTATATGTAGTACATAGTTTTGTAAATGGGATACACATTAGTTATATTTTTAAATTTCACACAACCGCTTATCCTTATAACCTTTCACCTGGTTGCACGGCTTTACTTTTTCAGGAAGTATTATAAAATTACAAGATCGTCTTATTTGTACTGCCTTTCTTGACCGTAATATGTGCCTTATATGTGGTGCCTCAGAAAGTTATAAAGATTCTGGACCAACTTCTGCAAATATTGAAAAAGCAATTCAAAATAAAGTTTTAACTCGAACAAGTCTTTCACCAACTGTTGCAAATGCTGAAGCCTCTCTCCCATCACCAGAAGAACTTGCACAATTAGCAATATTTGTATGTGAAAGTGAAATAAAAGTTATTGCATTGCCATCTTATCAACAAGTATATCATCTAAAACCAGATATTCCATTGGTTATTGCAAAGCCAAGCCATGTTTGTGGATATCCAGTTTTAATGTGTTTAAATGGTGCCAGTAATGTCGTGGTCTTTTCACTTCCATCACTACGAATATTATGTCAACAACAACTTTTTCGTGGATCTGTTGAAGTCGATGATCCGTAAGTTTTATTTTATTTTAACGCGTAATTAACAATAAAATTTACATAAAAAATACACATATCTAAAAGATTGTTTTTGTTGTTTCATTTATTTTAATAACTTGTTTTTGGATAACTATAGTTATCCATTAACCATGTCTGAAACAATGGAACCAAGTGCAAGCGATGTTTTTTATTCAATTTTTTGTTGTTTCAGCATTTGTAGAAAAACGGCATTCAGTGAACATGGCCTTGGAATGTATATGGCAAGCCCTTCAGAGGTACGGTATTTGTCATTCTTCTAATAGTTGTTATTCTGTTTTTGTGAATAACCTAAATTTTCTTGATCCAATATATTTAATTTTAGGTTCAAAAATTTACAGTATGCTCAGACCTTGCTTCACAAGTATCCGATTGTGCTGGAGAATTATTTATACCAACTGATATGCCAGAAGCTCCAAAAAATTCATTCTTACGTGGTGTTTCAACGCTTTTTGGAAGTCAAAAAGAGTCGATTGATTTGGATTTATTATGTAAGTTTCGTTTCTTTTTGACATCAAAACATTTTGCAAAGTCTTATTTTTTTGTAGTTAGTGAAAAACCTTCAAGTGTTGCCGTAGCAGGAATGAAATCAGTTGCTCGAAGTTTACCTGTTAATGTTAATAATCTTGATCCAATTCATTCTCGTAATATAACTGCAGGACAGGCTGCTGCACAAGCTATTCAAAATTTAAATGAAAGAGGTGAACGATTGAATGCTGTCGTAGATGCAACAGAAAATCTAAGAAATAACGCATTGAATTTATCAAATCGAACAAGTCAACTGGTGCAGAAATATGAAAAGAAAAAATGGTATCAATTGTAATTTATTATTATCAAATCAAACAATCAACAACTTTCAATTCAATCAAACTAAAAAAATCGTGCTACTTTTATTTTTGCCAAAGAATGTGGAAATTTTCGCTTCCTTCAAAAATTCATACAAAAATGCCAATATTTTATATTTAAATAATAATAATTTTATTTAATCCCAAAAATGTACAAAGGTGTTTTTTTTTCTGTCACTTGGATTTGTTTTATGTTTTCTCTTTTTTCTTTTGTAAGATCGGGTGGTTTCTTTTTGAATCTTGTTTTTTGCAAATTTGCTGCTGTATTTTCAGCGCCTTCTTGTTTCAGTAATAGCAAAGTTTTAACATTTATTTTATTTGGTTTCTTAGTTTTAAAGTGAAATTAAAATTTGAAATAATACTAATTTTAATTTCATCCTTTATAGTCTTCAGATATTTGGTATATTTGTTTCCACAGATTTATAGTTTTTTTATTAAATAAAGAATTTTAACTTTGAAATGAGGAAACAAGTTTTAATGCTTTTTTCTTCTGTCAGAGGAAAAAGCGAGAGAGAGAGAGAGGTTTATCAAATTTGACCATCGCCGAAAAAAAAATGTTATAAATACATTTGATCAAATTGCATACATATAAAAAATAAAAAAATCTTTGCCTTTTTTCTCGATCAATAACTGTAGCGGTTGGTACCGTATTGTTTATTATTTAAAGCTATTTTTAATTGAAAAAAATGTCTGAAAATAATTCTTTAAAGAAAGCAATGGTCGAAGTTGGTTTACTGGTTTTAAGTCGGCGAGCAATTCCATTTATTGCTGAAAAACTGGCATCTGCAGCTCAACAAGTTCGTACAAGACTTTATGTTCGAATAGATCCCCAAAGATCTCCATCTGAGTTACGACAACTAATTCCAACAATATATTTATATGCATCACAAAAATGTTCACATCTTGATGTTCGAGTACTCTTGAAAGAAAAGAAGGATGGAGATTACGGTACCTTTCTACATGAAATAAACGAAAAAGATGATGGCGAGGCACATGATGAACCAAAGCAGTTTATACATGTATGTCTTGGTGGTACATTCGATCGGCTTCATAATGGCCATAAAGTTCTTCTTTCAACTGCTGCATTACTATCCGATAAAATAACTTGTGGTGTTACGGGTGGAGAAATGAATCGAAGTTAGTTTAATACTGAATAATAAAATTTATATAAACTAAATAATAATTTTAGAAAAAACTTTATATGAATTAATTGAACCATTAGATCGTCGAATTGATGTTGTTGAAGAATTTCTCAAAGATGTTACGGATGGGGTTACGGTAGATGTTCAAGAAATTCAAGATCCGTTCGGGCCAGCAATAGTTATAAAAGATTTGGATTGTATTGTTGTTTCAGATGAAACAGTTAAAGGCGGACAAGCTGTTAATCAAAAAAGAAAGGTTAGTAAATCACGCATTTATAAATTTATAATAAATAATAACAATTTTTAGGAAAGAGGCCTCAATGAACTGGATATTCAAAAAATTGAACTTGTTGAAGGAAGCGATGAAATTTTAAAAGAAGTTAAATTATCTTCATCTTCACGGAGATATCAGTTACTTGGATCTTTATTAAAGCCACCTAATGAATTTCTTTCAACCAAGCTTCCAGATAAACCATATGTAATTGGTCTTACAGGAGGAATTGCCTCTGGAAAAAGCAGCATTTCAAAATATTTAGCAGAAAATGGATGTGAAATTGCTGATTGTGATAAAATTGTTCATGAACTATATGATGGGAATCCGAAATTTACAAAAGCAATTTCAGACGAATTTGGAGCTGATACAATAACATCAAATGGTACTGTAGATCGAAAAATACTTGGAAGTATCGTCTTTCAAAATAGGGTATAATTTTGATATATATTTTTTTAGAAATAATAAAATAATTATAGGAAAAACGTGAAAAATTAAATAAAATTATTTGGCCAGCAGTATCTGATGTCGTACAAGAACGAATTAAAAAAACAAGTGCAGATGTCTTTGTAATTGATGCAGCGTTACTCGTTGAAGCAGGATGGGCAAATACCGTAAGACAATTATGGACAGTATTTATTCCTCGTGCAGAAGCTATTAAACGTATTGTTGAAAGAGATAGAATAAGTGAAAAAGATGTAAAAAATTTTATTTATTCAAAAAAATAATAATACCTGTAAACATTTAGGCCGAAACACGTATTGATAGTCAACTCAGTAATGAAGCAAGAATTGCAGCAAGTCATGTGGTTTTTTGTTCTCTTTGGGAAGTGAAAGAAACTCAAAGACAAGTTCTTAAAGCCTTGAATCATCTTCGACAACATTACATTAAAAATTAGATCAAATTATTTTTATATACATATGTTTTTAGTTTTATTTACTCTGTTTTTTCTCGATTACGTGCCTTATATATTAATTTGTAAAATAAAGAGAATTAATAAAATTTTTCATATATATTGTGTAAAGCAAATGAAAGTAGTATATATAAATACACACAAATATATATAAAATAAATGTCTACGACTTATTGGTGCACATTCAGCTCATGAGAATATATATTGTTTTTGGCGGGAATTGTCTTTTGCATATTGCACGAAGCTCTTTTGCTGCCATGAAAAAAATTTTTTTGTTCGTCCTCTTCTCTCCACTTTTTCTGAAAGCTTTACTTTTGCCTAGTTTCAGCTTGCGTTATTCTTTTTTCGTGTCCTCTTTTATATATTTTTTTGTTGTTGTTGGTGCATACTCTTCTCTTCTTTTTTTTCATATATTCTTCGTCTTCTTTACCAACCAATATTTTTTCCAGGGTTTTTTTAGTATGAAAAATGGATGTAATTGATGATAATCCTCCCAGTTCTTCTACTTCCATATCTCGTGCTAAAAAGAAATCTGTAACCATTAAAGAAGGTGGTCCGTCAGTAGAAAGTATTCCTTCAACATCTAACGATCTTTCAAATACTAAAATTGGACATGATTTTGATCCTGAAAAACGTAAGCACTTTCTTTTTTTCTTGCATTTCGATTTTTAAACGTTAAACAAAGATTTGGAACGTACTTGCTAAAACCATATAATTTTACCGCATTTTTTATTCAAAAAGGCGTCCTACACTTATTATAATATCTTTTTTTGTTTAGGAAAAAGTCCATCTAAGCGTCGATCCATTGTTAAACCAAAGCGAAAGCCTCATGCACAAGGCTATTATCGACGAAGATTAGAATTCTTTGATACAAAACAAAATGGTACGAAAGATCAGGTTGCAACTTTTTCTGAAGCTTCTTCAAAAGGTCTTGAAATTGTTCCATCAATTATGGATGGTCAAATTACTCCTTCAAATCTTTTTCCATTGTATCAAACAGCTGTTGATAGTTATGTTGAAGCTTCATTCAAGTTACGACAAACAGTTTTAACTGAAAGGAAATTGGCTGCAGAGATTTGGGGTGATAATAATATTGCTTCATATGATAATGGTATTTATATTGTACAAAAAGATGTTATTGAAGAATTATTACGGTTCGTTCATTCTCTTTAATTTGATGTATCTGATAATAAAATGTTTATTATAGACCAAAAATTGAAGATGTTAAGGTAAAAATGGAGCCTTTGAGAAGAGCTGTTCCGAAGAAAAAGAAGGAACAAATTCGTATGTTTTGTTTTTATTTTTGTTTAGTGTAATAATAATGCTGTTTTGTAAATGTTAATCTTAAAAATTTATGGCTAGGAAAAGAAAGCTTTTTATTTGTGCGTCGAAAAGGGCTTTTAAATGTCTTCTTTTAATTATGTATAAGATTTTTAACAATTTATTTTGATACTCATTATCCTAAATTGTTGAACCTCTTTCCTAACGTATGCAGCAAAAATTTCTAATTTTTGTTGGTTTTCAGAAGAACCAGTATCAACAGAAGTGGTACAAGTTGAATCTCATGTTGGTAATGATGATTTAACTACAATGATGGAATTCAGTGATAATATGCCTATAACACGATCTCGAACTAAAGTAATTCGTGAAATAAAAGCCGGGCCGTCTCCTCCACCGCCACCACCTCCTCCAGCAACAGCTCCACCAGCCTCTTCATTAAGTAGAAAACGTAAAACAGCAGCTGCAAGTAGTAAAGGTGCTCCACAAACGGTAAAAAGAACTCGATTTTCAAAAGATTCTTCGTCAAATACTCCAACACCACCTCCTTCTCAACCTTCTCCTCCACCACCGCCATCAAATCCACCAGTTTCAAAAAAGAATTCAAAGAAAGAAGTGCAAGTCAAAGAAACTCCAATGCCAACATTTAAAATGATAGAAGAAAATAAAATTTCTCGAAAAGCACAAGATATTATCAGAGATACTAAAGTTTTGCAATGCTATTGTAAATCAGATGTTGGTTGCGTTGATACTTGTGTTAATCGAATGCTTCATATGGAATGTGGCAGCAGATGTCCAGTTGGTGAACATTGTCAAAATAAGCGATTTCAAAAGGTAATATCTTTATTACCAAAAAATTACAATAATAGAAATGCCATTTTTTAGCTTCAATATGCTGCATTTGAGCCTTTCTTTGCTGGTGTTAAAGGCTGGGGTATACGAGCTACAAAACCAATTAAAAGGTTAGTTTGATATTTTATTTTCAATTTATCTACTATTCACCTTTTTCAGTGGTGATTTTATTGTTGAATACGTTGGTGAAGTAGTAGATCAATGGGAAATGGCAAGACGGCAAAAGAAGTATACCAAAAATAATCATAAACATCATTATATGATGAGTCTTCGAAATGGTGCTGTTATTGATGCAACAACTTGTGGAAATTTTTCAAGATTTGTTAATCATTCATGTGATCCTAATGCTGAAACTCAAAAGGTAATGCTTTAGAAAATAACTTTTTTTACTTATTAACCATTTTATAGTGGGTAGTATCAAGAGAAATTCGAATCGGATTTTTTGCTAAAAAGGATATTGCTGCTGGTGAAGAAATAGTATTTGATTATGCTTTTGAACGATTTGGAAAAGAAGCACAAGAATGCTACTGTGGCTCTGAAAATTGTACCGGGTTTATTGGAAGTAAACCTGATGAAAATGATAATGATGAAGAAGAAATTGAATCAAGTGAATCAACTTCTGAAGCTACAGATGATGAAAATGCAACTGCTAAAGAAGTTGGAAATGTTGTGAAAAAGCCTGTTAAGCTTAAACGCACCAAAGAAGAAAGGGAATTCAGAAAAGAAATGGCAAAAAAACGAAGAAAACTTGTTAAAGCTCGTCGTGAAACTCGTAAAATAATTGGAAGAAAAAAGAATTTTACTGCTGAAGATATTCTTGAATTCAATAGGTTTGTGATGGAGTTTAATGTAAAATTCAATATTTCAAAATTTTTTAGAAATATGTATCGGGTTAATGATTATGATCAACGTTTCCTTCTTGTTAATTTTTTGTTATCTTTTCCGGATGATAAGTGGAAAAAGAATTTTATTGAAAAGAATGGAATAGAAGTTATTTGGTCGTGGTTGAATGATTTTACTGGTAGTGTTAGCCTTAAAACAATCGTTCGACTTCAAAATGGTTTGATAAAATTCATTGAAAGTTTGCCAATTGAATATTGTGAACATGTTAAATTGATGCGGCCATATGTTAAAGATATAATGTCAACTCAATTACCTGATGATGTTATTGTAAAAGAAACTTTAAATGGATTACTTGATTCTGTTAGTACAGATGAAATTGAAATTGCTGATAAAGAGCTTGCTCGTATGTTGGATCGTGATAAAGTAAGCATGTTAGATCTTTACGATGAAACTGTAGAAATTTGTAAAAGACTGCATGCATCTTGGTTGACATTGCCTTCCCTCTATACTGATGGTTGTATTGAAGTCTCTGGTGACGAAATGGATGATAGCAAAGTCAAAGAATCGCCAAGGTATGTTTTTTGGTTTAAATTCAATAAATGAATTTATTTTTTTTATTTAGTTATGAACATACTGTAACTGAACCTGATTTGCCTTTGTTTCAAACAATAGATATTGATTTTGATACTCCGGAATATGATACACCTGAATACAATAGCAAACCTGAAAATGAAATTCTTGTTATTGGTGCTAAAAAACATTTTAGTGGTTCATCAAGTCCTGATCATCCATCTGAAAAAGAAAATAGTCAAGGAAAGAAATGTAATTCAAGATCCAGAAGTCGAAGCTTTTCACCAATTCGAAGACGTAGATCTCCTTCAATAAACTTTCAAGACTTTCTATCTAGGGAAGCAAAAAAAGAATATCATGATGATGGTCGTAATCATTTTCGTCGGAAACGTGATCGATCACCTGATAGATCTGATTATTATCGTCGTGATAAAAGATATCATGATGATCGCCATCATACAAAACATTTTAAAGAACATCGTCCTGGTCGTTTTCATGATGGTAGACGTTTTGTTGGTCGAAGACGTGATGAACGTAGATATGATGATAGATATCGTGATGGTCGTAATTATTATTCACGTCATAGCAGCAGTCGTCATCATGGTTAGTTTAAAAAATGTTTTTATTTTGTAATTATATTATTACATTTTAGAACATCATAATGAACGACATTTTCATCGACATCGTTCTCCTTATGAAAGCAGCAGAAAACGTCAATCTTCATCTCCCTCTATAAATCACAAGTCTTCGTCACCACAAGGTACAAGAAGAGAATCACCGCAACTTACAATAAGAGAATCTCCTCAAGTTACAAGAAGAGAATCTCCATCTAAAGGAACTGGTAAATTTGCAATTTTCGAAAAAACTATTAAACTTGAAATTCCTGAAACTTCTCCTGTAATCAAAGAAGAACCTCCACTAGAAATTGTGCCAATAACTACTGTCACTACTACTGCTCCTGCTGTTATTTCGGAAAATGTTACATCTGGTACTCCACAATCACCTTTACCTGTTTCAAGATCAAATACTCGTGATGCTACATTTGAAGCTCTTTTTCCTGATGCTCCAAGACCTGTTCCACCACCGTCTCAAGATTATACAACATTATTTTCAACTCCACCTCCTGAATTGCCTGGAATGGGACCAAAATTCCGTTCAACAATGCGAATTGCAGATATTAATCCAATTCGACCTGCTCCAATTCGGTTTAAATCATTTCGACCACGACCTTTTCGTTTGCCTCTTGTTGTACCATCAGCGCCTGTGGCGCCACAACAGTTTCCAATGCCATATCAACAACAACAATGGTATGGATATCCTATGTGTGTGCCGCCGCCTCCACCTTCTGGATTTCAACCATATCCAATTCAACCACCTGTTCAATCTGGACAACTTGTTCAAATTCCTCTGCCTTCTGAATTTGAAGCTACAGTACCTGATCCTCAGCCAAGTTCTGAAATGTCAAAAGACTCTTTTGGTCAAACTAGTGTTGATTATAATGAATCTTCCGTAATTTCAGCAAAAGAAATTAAAAAAGAAGAATTGTCTCCAGTGGTATCGGATCCTGTTCAAAATAATCCTTCACCTGAAGAAGTTCGAAATGAAGAACCTGAAACGAATAAAGTGAAACCTTATGAAAAGAATCCTGATTGGATTGAAACATTTACGGATGATGGAATTATATATTATTATCATAAAGAAACGAGGTATACTATAAAATAGAATTTTTAAAAAATGTATTTTTTTTTATTTTCAGAGAAACAAGATGGGAAGAACCTCCACCAAAAGAAAGGGTTACCGTCAATGTTTCTTCTAATCGTCTTGAAAGTGCTTTTTCGAAAAATCATGAAGCTGAAGATCTTGAATTGAAGAAACAATTTAAACTTAAAATTTGGCAAAATCTTTATAAATATTTGAAACCAAGAAGTGAATTGAAAAATTTTGATGAAGCTAGACTTACCCAATTTGCAAGAAAGGTATGTCGTTTATATTGTTTAGGGGTGTAAAGCGCTGAGATAATAAGCAAGCACTTGCTGGTTCGAGGCCTGACTTGGACAATGATGGTTATTGGTAATTTTCGCCTGAAGCATTCTTGAATGACAGCTTTCTAAAACTGAGTCCATTTTTTCACGCTTTTTTAAATTTAATTAACTTGTACATAATTATATTTAACGGTAAACATTTTTTAGATGACCCACAAAGTTTTGGATGTTGAATTAAAAAATGGAAATGTTGCTTTGGATATTACTGAAAAAGTTTATTTTAGAGCTCGACAAATTACTGATCAAAATTATGCCAATTTTTTGATTGAAAATTGTATTATCAAAACTGAACCACCTCACTAATTGCAACAATGTATTCTCTATTATTTTAACTTTATGATCTCATTTATATCCTTTTTTTTATAGATTTATGTGATCCAATTTAGTATCTCTTGTTATGTTTTTCTTTGTAATCTAATTGTTTTTCCATGTGATATGTTATAAAATAATTGTTATTAAAAAATTCTCTGCTAATATTTCACATGTGTTTACTTAAAATTTATTATGCAAATGGTTAAATCCTTTTTCACATACTTTTTTTTCAAAAGAGTGTTACATTATATTAAATCATTATATTTTTGTTTAGATAAAATGGCAGAAAATCAAAAAAGAGTTACAATTAAAAAGGATTATCCAGAAAAGCTATTTTTTGAAAAAGTTTTAACAGAATGGAAGGCGAGTATGAGTGATCACAATCGTTCAACAACAATTCATAAAGCTTTAAAAGGCTTAAAGCGTTATCCAGTCAATGTAACAAACTACACTGAATTACGAAAGATTACTGGAATAGGTGAACATATTGCTACTCGATTAGATGCTGCATGGAAATGTTTTTCTGATCAGTTGAGTGGCGCTCCCCGATTTAAAGATATTAAATCAATTAAGAAGGGAGAAGCCTTACCTTTTTTAACAAATGCTCAAGTTTCAAAAGGCCTTAATCGTGTACCATTTTTACCGAGAGAATTACAATCAACATCACTTTCACCACCAGCTGCTAAAAAAGCTAAAAAGAATGCCCCATCTTCATCAAAGGATCTTCGTCAAAATAATGTTGAACATTTCGATGCCTTAAATGTATCATTTTCACAACCATCTGCTATGCCATCGTATGTTGAAAGCAGATTTATTACTGACATTAATCAACCAAGTACCTCATCAACTAAAAAAGTTTGTTCCATTTTTAATACGGTATTTTTTTTTGATTGATTTTATATATAGGTTCCATCAATTTCTACCACAGCAACAAAAACCACTACCACAGGTACCACAACTGCATCATCTGATTCAACAGCTATCTATCTTGCCTATGATCCAAGTACATTTAATCAATCAGAACTTATTTTAATTGTTGATGGTCGGGAATTGGGTGGTGGAAAATCAAAAAGTAAAAAGAATGTTTGTGATCATCTTGAAAAAATGGGTGTAAAATATGAGACTCGTCCACTTTCTGTTGGAGATTATTTATGGATTATTCGGCTTCCAGATGGACAAGAAATTACATTGGATTATGTTGTTGAAAGAAAAACATGGGATGATTTAAAAGCATCAATTCGGCATTCACGATATCATGAACAAAAACTTCGCCTTAAAAAATCTGGAATTCGAAATGTTATTGTTATTGCAGAAGGCGGAGAAGCTGCCGATAGATCACTTGAACAAGCTTTGGCATCCACAAGTATTGACAATCAATTTTTTATTCAACGAACGGCAAACATTCAGGGTACTGCAAAATTTTTAAATGCCGCAACTCAACGCTTACGTGAAAGAGCTCTTACTGATCATGTAAGTTTTTATCAGTGATATTATTGATTTAAATATTTTTGAATATGTTTTTCAGTTTATTGGACTTTCATTTGCTTCACTTCAATCTGAATCTCGTAAAACTAAGACTATTACAGTATCCGATTTATTTATTCGCCAACTTACAGTATGCCCGCTGATGAGTATTGAAAAAGCTCGTGTAGTAAGAATATTTTTAGTTTTTAAATAATAAAAAATATTATTTATGCTACGTTCTTCAGATTGTTGAAAGATTTCCAACTTTTCGTTCACTCTCTGATTTTTATCGTCAAAATCAGAGTCTTCCAATTCATCAACGTCGTGACCCTGAACTTTTAATGCATGAAACAATTCCACAAATTGGTAAAGCACTTAGTCGACAACTTACATCATTCTTTATTTAATTAATCCTTGGAAAACAAGAATATGTGTTGAAATTTGATATGTTTGCTTTTTAATCATTAATTTTTTCTGTATTGTTTTTTTTTGCATAAACTTCGAAGAACCCTTTTCTTTCCTTCAAAGATACCAAACAGCAGTAAATAAAAAATAAATAAATTTGTGTTCACAAAAAAAACTTGTCTTCAAGAATTGAATGATCGGTGATCGCCATCACCATCACATCATCAATATAACAAGTTGTGTCAGTAACAAACAATAATAAAAATCTGAAAGAATTCTCTCCACCTATTTTTTTGTTTTGTTTCACTATAAAAGTTCATTTTCTGAATAAAAAAACCTTCACATTTCTCTGGTTTTCCATCTTTGTATAAAAAATGCGTTTATTTTGTGTTTCAATAATTCTTCTCGTTGCTATTACAGCTACTTCATATGCTGTTAAAATTCCACAATGTAAATGCAGGTAAATATTCTCTGTAGGGAGTACTGTAATCCAATAAAATTTTATAGTGCAATTGAACCATGCAAAAATGCCTATGCTAATTCAATTATGCCTTGTGCAGGTATAATAGTTAATAAAACCATGTTACCGTAAAACTTAAAATGTATTTAGATCAATGCAAATCTTTTGCTTCTGCAGTTGGAGCCGATTATGGTAAACTTCGTCAATGTCTTCTCGCCAAAGAACCTCAACTTCGAAAAACAATGGCTTGCGTTGAAGCCTCACACGGAAATGCCTGTGCTAAAGGAAACCCATTAATGGTCGAAAAGCGTTACCCTGAAACCCTTAAAATTGCTGCTTTAAGTGAAATTAATTCAATGCTTGTTAAGAATGGCATTGCTGCTCAAGTTAAAGGCTTAATGTCAACTGGTAAAAAACTTTTTGGATGCATGAGAAAATGTGTTGATGCAAAGGCTGGCAATTGTGCTAAGAAGCTTGGATGTGGTCTTCAGCTACCTGCCGATAATGTCTTGGTACAAAATGCAAAACAATGTGCCATTCAATCTGGTTTCAATACTGCTGGCATTAGAGAATTATGTAACTGTGCCGCTGGGGCCGGAGTAAAAGGTATACATACAATTCATTACTTTTACAGTAATCATAAAATATTTTTAGGTCTTGCTGGTGTATGCAACAAATTGAATGTTGTTTAAATTCGTAATGATCTGCTATAACTATTAAATCTCAATTATAATTATACTTTTTTCCATAAACAATGATTCTTACCTAAAAAAAACCCTTTAATAAAACGTTTTCTTCTTTAAACCTTTAATCATTCATTTTGTCTCAGCAAATTATCCACCGTTAAAGATTGTGTTGTTTGTGTAGATGCGTTACATTGCATTACGTAAACAATAAACAAAAACCCGTTTCTTATACCTTGAACAAAGAAAAAGACCTTCAGCAATAAAAAAAGAAAAAGTGCAAAATGAAAGAGAAAAGGTTATTGTTAAAAAGAATAAAACAGGGAAAAAACACATAAATAAACTTTTTGCGTAACAGCCTGAATGTTCACAACTATAAAAGAAAAGTAATGAATAAAAGCAAAACTTGAACACTACAGATATTTATAACATGTTTTAATTATAATTCTATTGGACGAATCTCATTACATTAATAATAATAAAAGATTTTGATGCTGTGAAAAAGATACCGTAACCGTGTCAAAGTTAAAACACTGAAATAAAATTACATGTTTCATCTGTCTCAAAAATGTCTTAATGTCTTCTTCTGTTACTTTTATTTATTACATAAACAAAAAGTTTTAAAAACATTTTTTAATCAATTAAATATGGGGGGAAGAAATTTAAGAAAATTTTATTTTTAACAAGTATGCGTTGAAAAACAAATAAATATTTTAAAATGGTTTTTTTTACATTATTAAATCCTAAAAAACAATTTAAAATTAAATTAATTTTATGCTATTTTTACAGAACCATTAGCAAATTTTTAAAATCTAAAATTTGTTGCAAAAACTTTGACTTTAACACGAATACAGTACGGCAAAAAAGCGAGAGAGAGTGTGTGGTTGCAACATCTTTTTTGCTCTTTTTGATTTTTGTGATTTCTGAAGCATCGGTAATACATTTTTCAACTCCTTTTAACGCATGTTTTTTTGTTATTAGCAAAATATCATCACCACATATCCTCACATTAGTAACATTTAAAAATTTCTATGCTGCAAAAGCAATAAACAAAAGAAAAGAAAAACAAAGACAAAGACAAAATTCAAAATTCAAAAACACTGCTGCGACGGCGCCATTTCTATTGTGTAATTTTTTTGGTTGTCTTTTTTCCGTGTTGCTATTTTTCTAATAAAATAAATTTGTTTAACTTTTCATCTTTTTTAGGAGAATGGCATCCTTGAATATTCTTGTTCTAGGTCAGGACTGAGAAATGCGGCCGAAGCCAAAATTACGTCGGCCGAGCCGGAACCGAATTTTTACTTTTATATAAGACGAAAAATAAAGAATTTTCCCAAAATCTTCGGCCGGCCGCATATCTCAGCCCTGTTCTAGGTCAATCTGGCACTGGTAAATCAACTTGGATTAATTCAATTGCTAATTATTTGTCTTATCCAAATTTGGAAGAAGCTTTAAATGTTAATCGTCCAGTATGCCTTATTTCATCTGCATTTACACTTATGGATGATAAGTATCGTGAAATAAAAGTATCAATTGGAAAACCAGATGACAATGAAGAAGGTGGTAGTGGTGATACTGGTGAATCATGTACTAAAAAGCCAAAAGTTTATACCTTTAAAAGTGCTGAACAAACTCTTAATATTATTGACGTTCCTGGTATACTTTTTCGTTTATATTTTTTTGTTTTATAATTTATATTTTCAGGTATTGGTGATACAGCTGGCACAGTAAAAGATGTACAAAATACAAAAATGATTTTGGAAACTTTGAATGATTTTACAGAGCTTCATGCAATCTGTATTCTTCTTAAATCAACTGATACTCGTATGACTCCTGAATACAAGTATTGCTTAAGCGAACTAATGATGCATCTTCATAAAAATGCTCTTGCAAATGTCGTCTTTGTTTTTACCCATTGCAGAGGCGCCGATTATAAACCTGGAGATGCTTTGGCCCCATTGACTGCATATTTGAATGAACTCAAAAGAAATAAAGGTATTGAAGTTCAGCTTAATCGTGATGTAAGTCTTTTTACAGTAATACTAAATACTTAAATATGTATAATTTTAGGTAATTTATTGCATTGACAATGAAGCATTCCGCTTTCAATGTGCACGACATTGTCATCCTGAATTTCGTGACGCTGATGCAACACCTTTCATTAAATCTTGGGATCAAAGCAGAGATTCAACTGCTCGTTTAATTAATCGTATGAAACAACTTCGTGCTCATGATGTCGTTGAAACGTTATCAATTAATGAAGCTCGTTCAGTGATTCTTATGTTACTTCAACCATTGGCAACCATTACAGCTTTAATTCAAAGCAATACTGCAAATTACACAAATAATTTTGATGAAATTGTTAATCAACTTCAACAAAATTTAACTGTCTCTGATTTTGATATTGAAATCGAAGAACTTGCCCGTCCTCAAACTGTTTGCACACATCGAGATTGTATTGCAAGTGAAAAATTATCTGGTAGTAATCGACATACAACTTATTACAAATCCATTTGCCACGATGCGTGTTACTTAAAGAATGTTAAAATTTCAACCTTTCCTGAACCAGCTTTGGAACATTGTGAAGCAATTGATTATCTAACTAATAGGTGTACTGTCTGTCAACATCCAGCTAATGTTCATATGCATATTGATTTTAATCAAAAGAAGATTACAAAAAATAGCTATTTATCTGAAGCTTTCAAACGAATTGGCGGACAACCAACAAAGGCAATGGCAGAAAAAGAACTCAAGGAAATGCTTGAAAATTTAAAGCATGAACAAAATGTTCTTACAAATACTATGGTAGAATTTGGTTGCTTCTTGAAGAGAAATGCAATTCTTGAATATAATGGTGATATTGAAGCACGGCTTAAAGTTGAAATTCGTAAAGAAGAAACTATCGCTGGAAATACTGGTAATAATGAAGCAGTAATTCGTCTTCAACAAGTTGTTGAAGATTACCGTAAACAACAAAAATCTTTGCAAGCAGTTATTGACAGTGGAAATGATCAAAGTGTTATCCTTCAACCACAAGATATTATTCGTCTTCGAAATGATCTATTTCGTTTACCATTACATGGTGGTAAAATTGAAGAACTTTACAAGAAAGCAAGTGGAGAAGATGATGGCATGAAGAATAACAGCACTCCAAAGAATCAGAATATTGTACATTTTGCTAAATATACTATTTAATTTTCTGTTTTAATGTATAATTTTGGGCTAGGTAGCCTTATTTTGTTCTTACGTTTGATTTTTATATTTTTGTTTGTTGACTACCGTATCCGAGAGGGACATGTTTTTGAAAAAAAATTGCCAGAGAAATTTACATATGACAGAGAATAAAACGTTAAAAAATCCCCTTTGATAACTTCATTTCATCCATTTCTTGAACATTGAAAAAAGTGACTTTTGATTGATTCTTGCCTTTTCATTATCATCATTGTCGTCGTCGTCGTCGTGTTGTCGTCATCAAAAAAAGAATTATGCCTGCAAATAATAACAATCTTCCTGGTTTAGCACATTTGGCACAAGCTGAAAGTATGTTTTTTTGATTATATTGCATTGCTACAGATAATATATATCTATGTGTTTGTAGGAATTCGACCAGAAGTTCTTCCAAATGATACAATTATTGAAAATAAGTTTAAACTTATTGAATTAGTTCAAAATCATCCATTGTTGGGTCTTACATATAATGCAATAAATCAACAAGGTGAAGGATTTATTATTAAAATGGATGCTGAAGCTAATTTACTTTCATTTGTTCGATCTGAAGCTGGCTTTCTTCATAATGTAAGCTTTATGGATTTCTTTCATTAAATAATATAAAGTTTTTTTAGGCTTCAAAGATGAATGCATCCGAACATTTTGTTGAACTTGTTCATGGTGCAAAATATAAATCATATATTTATTTTGCAACACGCTTTCGTCCTGGTCCATCACTTAATGATTGCTGGTCTTCAATGTCTCAAGGAAAATTTACTCCTGGTACTGCTTCACGAGTTGCATATTCAATTGCAAAAGTAAGCTTATCATTCATTTTCTTATAACTTTTAATCTCGTATAAATCTGTTTGCAACTATCTTTCACATATTTTAGGCCTTGGAATGGGTTCATACATTGGGATATTTATTAAGACGAATTGATCCAAATGTTATCAAATTTGATGCAGTAACTCGTCAAATTTATTTATCTGATTTATCTTCTGTTCGACTTGATCCCCGTAAAATTAAAATGGAAGTCAATGTTCGATGGGCTGGTGCTCCAATTTACGCTCCATCATCACATCATCAAGGAAAGAGTCATGCAGAAAAGCATGATATGGAAGCATTAATATATCTTTTGGTTGAAATGACAACTGGTAAACTTCCATGGGATGGACAACCAACTGAAATGATTGGATCAGCAAAGCGTCAAGCTGCAACAAGTCAAACACTTTTTAAAGATTGCCCTGCACAATATGCTGCAATTTATACATATATTACACTTCTCAATGATTCAGATCGAATTGAATATTCACAAATTTATTCAAAATTGGAAGAAGCTTGGAAGGCTGCTGGTACAACTGTCAATAAACCATATGATTGGGAAGCTCGTATGAAACCTTTGGAAGGATAAAAGAAGAGGTGATTAAAGAAGAAAAAAGTATAACTCATCACTATTACGATTATATGCAATGTATAATTTATTAAGCTGATTGTACTTTTTATTTAAACTTAACAATAAAGTATATTTTGATTTATTTGTTAACAAAGTCAATGGGGTACAGTATACCCGGGGTCTCGTTCACCTTCATAAAATGTAGCAAACAGAAATGCAAAAAACCCATTTATGTATAAATAATGACTAAACCATACCAGAGAAATATAAAACAACGTTAAAAATAACAAACAAATAAAACTAACAGATTACAACATGAGAATTGCGTAGAATTCCATGAAAGTTGAATGGACAACTGTATTATCAATTACAGTTCCTAAAAAAATACGTCTCAATAGATAGATATAAATAATTGATAAAGATCATTATTGGCAGCATTTTCAATAATATCGTTTTCGAGTAAGACGGCATCAAAAGAAAGCTGGACTTGTTTTACATCAATTAGAACTTGTACGTCATCATTCTGGATTAGTTGGATAAAACTGATAGTTTTAAAGCAACTAATGTAATCAATTGAAATGTTTATTTATTCGAACAAACATTATTAGTGCTCATGAGTAGGGATGTACATTTACCGGTAAATAAAAAAAACAAAAAACTATGAGACATTTATTCTTTAAAAAATAATTTTTGATTGAGAATCTTTTAATTTTCAAATGATTATTTTTGTAAAAGGAATTCATATGGATAGTAACAAATTTTTTTAAACGAGTAACAATTGAAAGAATAACATAAGCAAAAGAAACAATACAATTAAAGAATAATAAAAAAACAATTAAGAATTTTTAGCAGCAATATTTTCATAGATTCGTTTTTCACTTTCATCCAATTTATCAAATTTTCTTTGAAGTTTTCGATCACGAGTTTCTTCGTCTTTATCAGCATATAAATCAGGATTTGCATCCTTAAACCATTGAAATGCAGTCTTCTTTTCTTTCTTACCTCTTTTTTGACTTGAACTACCGCCTTGTTTTGGATCATTAGCTTTAGTTATTCGAGTAATAACATTATTGATGTAATCAATATGAGGTTCACGAAGTTTATCAGAATATTTTTCAATATATTTTCTGAGCTTCTCAATATAAACTTTGCATTCTTCAGCATATTTATCAAAATATGGTTTTGTATTAATACTACCAGATGCAAATTCTTTTCGTAATTTTACCTAAAGAAATTAGTAGCCTTTAAGTATATTGTTTGTAATATAAAAACGTACGATATCTTCCAAGCTTGCATGAGCAACATCTCGATGACGTGAAATATAAGCATTGATAGGACGAGAAGGCGCTTTTGGAAAGTTTGGAAAATTTTCAACTGTTGGACCATCATGGAGATATCGATTCATTACTGTTATTACAGTATCAACGGTAGTATTTTTACGACGAGCAGATGTAACGAACAAAGCATTAAAATCAGAATTGAATGTACTAAAATTGAAAAACTGATAGAAACATAATGAAAGTAAACACATACGGTTGGTTGTATAAATCATGATATTTTTGTAATTCTGGTATTTGTTCAGCTAATTTTGCCATATCTGGTTTCCCACGAAGTTTTGCAATCTTTTGTTTTCCATATTTATTGAAATCTTCTATAAAGTCAATGAAATCAATGGCAGGAATATGAGTTCCTTGTTCTTCATTATCAGATTCATTTTCGCTAATTTTCTTATTTTGTTTCTTTACTTTTGCTGGTGGCGGAGTATTATCTTCATCAGATCCCGAATCAGAAGTTTCACGTTTAGCAGCTTTGCGTGGAGGCATCTCTTTCTTTGGTTTACTAAAAAATGAATAATTAAAAATAAGTATTAAAAGCAAAAAATATGCAAGCGACAAAGAAAGCGGTATGGATCGGTCAATGCCATCTTTTTTGAATCAATGGAAGAAAAAAGAAAATGGACCTATCGACAAACGCAAGCAAGCAGCAGCAAGAAATATTTCACACATATATGAACAAAATAGAAAGAAAGAACCATCCAATGCAAGAATAGCAATGAAAGGGAAAAAATGGCGGGAATGGAAGTGTGTGTATACGTACAACAAAAACTGCAATGGAAAATAGCGCTGAAGAAAGCTCTTTCAATGTGATGTTGACGATTCGAGAATAAAATGAATGCAAAAAGGTATATGTCAGATTTTCGTTGTCTATGTTTAAAGGTAAAGATAAAAATCGCTGATAACACTTTTAGTGTATCAGTAAAAAAACATTTATAAAGACAGATGCACATTTTTTTCAAAATAATTTTTAATAATTTTTTACAAGGCGTACACAATTCCATTTAATTATTGTAACGACGCGTGAAACAGATTATTATAATAAATTAACTTGACGTACTGCAATAGCTGTGAAGCTACCGTATCCAAAATATATAGAATTATATGTAAAAACAGAAAATCTTGAAAATTATTAATAATAATAATTTATTATAGTATATGAATTCATATATATATGAATCTCTTTTTTTTGCGTGAAGCAATGAAGGGTTTTTCTATAATACCGTAACCTTCCTCAACAAATTACGATATTATTGTACTTTAAAGCATACTTTTAGACGTTTTACTCTCGTTTTACATTCAAACACACACTTAAAAATGTGAATAATCAAATGTAACTTCTGAATTTCTCAAGATGCTGTTTCAAGTTTACTTTAAAAAGCTTTAGCTACTTAATTTAATATTTTAAATAACGGCACAGTCAATGATCTTGTATTAATAAAAGTAAAAATTTGATTTATTTCTTTCTTTTCATTTTGACAACATACAATTTTGAATAAGAAAAATATCTGAAATTAAGTTACTAAAATACATCACACGTGTGATACTATACCGTTGCCGAGAGCTTTTGATTTATAAGTATACATAATTTGAAAAGTGAAAAATACAATAAAATAAGGCAAGAAAAGGATACAAGAGTTGACCGCCACTTTAAATGCCATAAATGAACATGATTGAAGTTTAAATTCTTGAGAATCTGCCTAATGAACGCTTGCATGCTAAAAAAATTATAAGATTATTTAAGGATTTCACGAAAGTTAAAAATTACCAGGGCATGTATGTAAGACATCAAGGCAGCTATCAATGCAAAATGGAATGCAACAAATGCACTAAATACAGTAGGATTAAAAACTGTAAACAACTTTAATTAAAAGATGCTTACCCAAGGAATTAATAAGAAGAAACCAAGAACAAAACAAATCCCAAGGATAATCCAGGGAAGTGCACCTGAAAAAAAAAGAAGTTTACAAAACTACTGACATTAAAACAACCTGCTACTTTGCTTGTATGAGTTACGCTAAAAGAATTAAAGGAATTATTTTGAGTGAAAATCAAAGAGATTTAATAAACTTACATATGAGCATGACAATATCTACAATCACATTCAACCGGGAATTGACCAAATTGAGATACAGCAATTGCTACGGGTGGTAGCTGAATAACACGTGTTCCATTATGAGTATTTTGAGAATCAGTATATGATGGTTGTGATGATGGAATTTCAGGTGCTGGTGAACCTTTTACAGGATAATTTGTATATTTTGAAGAATCTTCTGCTGAATAAGGTGGTGGTGGTTCACTTGACATAATTCTTTTTCTATAAAATGTTTTTAACTTTTTACAAGCAAAAAACGATAGAAACTAAAAGTGTTGAACACGAAAGTAAAAGTTATTGATTTGAACAAGAATGAATGAATCAGAGAGCTATAGGTCATACAGAGAGACCAACCGCTATAATGCTGTTGCTGCTGCTGCTTTCCACACAAATTAAATTTCAATCAAAAAAATAAACTAACGAGAGTGTATGAAAAAAAACCTGTTTAAAAAAGCATTTCAAAAGGGTTCTCTTTATTCTGTTTTAAATGTTATAAATACAAAAAACACGCAAAAACTCTTATTTATTTTTAATTAAAAACATCGCATGATTTAAAAATTTAACGGATATATTTTTTTGTCGAAGAAAAAAAGTTTTGTAAAAGCAAAAGTGCAACAGCAACAACAGAACAGAGGGGAAAACTTTTCAATCAAACTGAATCAGTGTTGAACATAACCTTGTGTTCCTTTTACTTTATCAAAAACATTGAAAAAAATTGATACACTTTTAAAAAAAAACTAAGGCAATTTTCTTCTTTTTTAGTTGTTCTTCTGTTAAACTTAGAAGCAAAAATAAATTTTTTTGTCGTATAGGCTATGGTTTAAAAAAAGAAGCAGTCTTTGTTTATGTGTGTATATGGGATTGCTGACATTTAAATGTTAGAAATATAATGAAAATTGAAGGAATAAAACCTAATGATGAAAAAAGGGAATTCTTTGTTTGATGTTTGAAGTTTCTTTTTTGCTTAAATAAAACCCTTTGTTAAAAAAGTGTTTTTCAGTTACGCTTTTATAAAAGACTTAATTGTTTTAGAAAAGTTTAGAAAAAATGTTTAAAACAGAGTGCATGAGATAATAGAGTAATATTATGGTTCTTCCTTTGCATAAAAAGCAATTAAAAACAGAAAAAAATTTTTTGAATTTAATAGTCACTTTTGTAAAAATAATGCAAAATCATACGATGAAGTATGTGTAGAATTTTTAGACAGTCAAGCCCTATTGACGGGATAAAAATTCTTATCCCGTCAATAGGGATAAGAGAAACAGAAGGTCAAAAGCGTGCTCTAAATTGTATTATTTTTGTTTTACTGAATTTTGTATTTAAAAAATAAACTGTAAATTCTGGAAATCATATAAAGCGGATACTGTAATTGTAAAAACTGATTAACTTAACGTTTTCTTCCATTTTATGATGCACCACCATGGAGGATCTAATAACTCAAAAATCTATAATATAAATGAAACTCAAATGTTTCACACACAAAAAATCATTTACAAAAGTTTATCAAAAAATTTGCATAGACATTTGCATATTACATGCCTCAATTTTCAATGATTGTCTTCAAAAATTGTGAAAACAGTTCATTCCGTTTACTGCAGTCGTTTCGACTCAAGTGGTTTTTTGTCTCTTCTGTCAACTAATTATTTTTCGCTGCCAACAATCATCATATCATCATCATGTCTTCTCAACATTTTGATCAACATCAACTTCTTCATCTTTTGACTTCCTCACTTTCTGTAATCTTCTCTTTTGCACTTCTTGTAACCGTCTCTTTAATTCAATGTAAATCAAAGAAAAAACCTGAAACACCACCACCTAAACCTAAATTGCCTCCTGCTGCACCTCCTGCCGCTCCTGCTGCTGCACCTGGTGCACCTTTAGAACTCAAATCTGCAAAGGATGAACCCTTCAAAAAGGATGAAGCTAAGGTATGTCTCTTTCTATTATCATTACTGTACTCATGGATATATTGGATGAATCTTTAGAAGGAAGATGAAAAGAAAGAAGAAGGTAAATCCAAAAAAGATGAAGCTCCTAAATCAAACAAGGATGAAAAGAAAGAAGATAAGGTAAGCTTTTATCTATCTTGGTTGTTTATTGATCACTAATATTACGGTACTTTTTTAGAGCAAAAAGGATGAAAAGAAAGATGATGCTCCAAAGTCCAAGAAGGATGAAGCAGATGGAGATGATAAAAAGGAAAAATCAAAGAAAGAAGGCTCTAAGAAAGATGGCTCCAAGAAGGAAGGTTCTAAAAAGGAAGAAAAGAAGGATGGCGATGAAAAGAAAGAAGGGGGCGATGATGACAAAAAGGATGGTGATAAAAAGAAAGATGATGAAAAAAAAGAAGGCTCTAAAAAGGAAGCTGAAAAGAAGAAGGATGAAAAGAAAGAAGGTGATGGTGATAAAAAAGGTGATGAAAAGAAAGATGTAAGTTCTTTTCTGATATTGATTACTGTATAACTAATTCATTGTGATGCTTTACAGGAAAAGAAAGGCGATGAAAAAAAGAAGCCTGAAGATGAAAAGAAGAAAGATGAAGATAAAAAAGATGGTGATAAGAAGAAAGATGAAGAAAAGGAAGAAGGTGATGATAAGAAAGAAGATGATAAGAAGGATGTAAGTTCTTTTTGGTATAATTACTGTAGCTAATTAATGAAAAATTCAAATTATTTAGGACAAGAAAGGTGATGATAAAAAAGAAGGTGAAGAAAAGAAAGATGATGAAGAGAAGAAAGATGGCGATGAAAAGAAAGATGGTGATGATAAGAAGGAAGCCGATGACAAAAAAGAAGGTGGTTCTAAAAAAGAAAAGAAGGAAGATGAAAAAGAAAAGGCTTGAAACGCTCCTTCTGAATACTGATATGTTTTTTTTAAAATGTACTTGTATGATTGCTGATTTCTTGTATATAAAATAAAATGTTTTAAATATTTCTTGTCTTTGAATTGGAGTAGAAGGGGTTATACTACGCGGCAAATTCCATTTAAAGTTATGCATGTAAAAAAACGACTACATGAGCTGGAACTGCTTTACTGCTTAAGTTTTGTCACATTTTTGGCTTAAGTTTTAAGTTTTTCGAAACTTGCTTTAATTGAAGCTTTTGTTTTAACAATGAAGATTTTCTATCGCTTTTATTTCTGTCTTCATGCTCACATCTGAAGCTTATTCTGTTCTAATTCAAGGTTCGTTTAAATATCAACTTTGAATTTAACAAATAAAAACTTTTCTTAATCGGGAGTTACTAAAAGCTGGACTTGGATTTGGACTTGGACCTGAACTTAAAAAATTTTTTTATCGATATTATCAAAATTTTGAACGGGATATATGTTTTCGACTATGCTGATTTGCTTAGATATTGCGGTTTGAAAATTTTGCAAATTCGGTAATTTTGTATGTCCAATATTTCGTTATATAATTCGAGAAGGTCACCTAAAAAGTTGATATTCGTGATCAGCATAGTCGAAAACATATATCCCGTTCAAAATTTTGATAATATCGATAAAAAAATTTTTTTTGATTTTTGAAAAATTTTTTAAGTTCAGGTCCAAGTCCAAATCCAAGTCCAGCTTTTAATAGCCAAGTCCAAGTCTAAGTCCAGCTTTTAGTAACTCCCTTCATAATCATTTTTTCAACAAGCACCGTACATGCAAGAACAACTATAGCATAAATTTTAATAATAAAAACTGTCTACCAAGTTGTTTTGTAAACAGCTTTTTCACAAATTCCCTCTTTTTCTGATGCCACTGTTTTTAGTCGAAATCGGTTGTATAAATAAAAAAATAGAGACATTATTTGTTAAACACAGTCTTTTTCTTTCATTAATGTGTGTTGTGTAACAATATTTATCGTTCAATTAGTTCTCTTTTTTCTTTTCTTTAATTTTTTTACAGCATTTCTTTTGGTTTTATCCGAACTCATTCTCTCTTTTCAGATTTGCTTAATCCACTATTTTACCTTTTTCTCTATCTATTACAGCTATTTGCTGCTCTGCAAAAATATTATTATTCTGTTATTTTCGGAGCTATAAAATGCGTTAATTCAGTTGCGCAATTTTCAATTGATGATTTTTTACACACGAAAAAAGTTTTGCCATGAAAAAATAATACCATACGCAAGAATGGAGGGATTGGATCAAATTACATCCATAAAATTGTCCATATTTAGAAGAGAGGGAAAAAGAATAAACTTGTTTAAGACTCTTGCAAACTTTATTTTTGTCCCGAAAATTTGGAAATCAAATTCTTCTCTCAAGTGCTTTCTCAATCGAGAATCAACAATAATAAAAAACAACACTTAAAAGGTTTCAAGAGGCCAAAAAGAGTTTAAAAAGTTAAAACTTATAAACAAAATTTAAACTTCTTCTGTTTCCCATAAAATGCAGTTTAATATCATTTACAGCTAATATCAAAATAAATTTTAAAAAACAATAAGAGTATTATAAAAGGTAGACTTTCTCAAAAAATACAGTAAGCTAACTAATGTTATCGAAAAAAAATAAAATATTTTTCAAGTTTTTTGTTTAATTATTTTAAGATTATTCTGCATTATGCACTATTTATATACTGTAATACAATAGATTGTATGTTTTGATGCAAAAGATGCAGAAAGATCTTTTGTACAATTGTAAGAAGTAAGTCAAACTATTTTTTTGTTAAAAGAATATTACTGAAAAATCTCAAGTGTGTTTAGTGATAGCCGCAAATCAAAACTTGAAGAAAGAAAGAGAAAGGTGCCGGTCTTTGATATTGCCTTCCCTAAAGGAATATTTTTGCACGTTGTATAATGCCAAAGAAATGTCTTTTTTTTTGGATAAACACCGACACAAAGAAAGGAAGATGCTAAAGTATCCCCCCACAAATGATTCTTTTAACTGTAAAGAGGAACCTTCTGTTCGACATCCTTGAAAAAATATGGATACATTTTTTCTCTCTTATCCAAATCAAGGCATATCCAAGTTTATCCAATAAAAATGTCATGTCTGTTTGCATTTTTAGTTCTGCTTTTTTTGCTTCTATTTTTTGTCACCAAAGCAGCTGCTTGTCTTTTTTTAAATCAACAAGCAGACCGAAAAAGGGCAATGAAAATTCTTACGTTACATTCTTTTTTTACGGTATATCTATTGCAAAGCTCCGCCTTTTTTTAGAATCGCACCAATTTGTTGCTTTTGTTTTTTGTGAGTTGCGAAAAACGACAAAAGTTATCCGAAAAAGTTCTTCATTTCTTTTGGAATAGCTAAGACCCGCCTTGCTCATTTGCATTATCCTTCCCTCTTTTTTTGTTGAACGTTTTGAAAAATCTTTTTTTTTTAAATTGTTTTAAATTTTAGAAGCTGGTTTTGCTCAACAAATTTATGGCCTCATATCCAATGGAAAGCTGGAATCTTAGCCTTCAACCTCAACCACGTCAGCAGCAACAACAATTTTCATCCCTTGAAACTCCTGCAAAACCGCAAAGAAAAGCTCGCTACCAGAAAAAGGAGGGAAGTTCTACCGTAACTTGTGAAAATCGTGTTAAAAGAAAGAAATGTCCTGCAAAAGAAAAAGAACGAAATGAAGCAATTAATTCTGGATTTGAAGTTTTACAAAGTCGAATTAGCTGTATTCAAAATAACGAAAAATCTTCAAAAATCCCAAAAGTTAAAATCTTAAGGATTGCAATTCGATATATTAATTATTTAAAACGAAAATTGGAAACTGTAAGTTTTTTTCTCTTTGATCCTTTTTTTGTAAACATTCTAAAATATTTTTATTTCAGCCTGATGAATTATATAACCCATCAATGGATGATTTTGTTCTTCAAGCCATGGATGTAATTCAAACAAAAAATTGTTACACAAAACGTGCAGCACAGGAAATCGATGGTGGCGGAATTTCGGGTGTTTCAAGCCCACAAGATCTTCATGATGCCGGATATATTAGTCCTCCAGAAAGTTCAACTCCTCCATCAAATTATTCATCGGATTATTTTGAAGCTCCAAATCAACTTTCATCTTTAATGGATTCTTCTTCATCAATGCCTCTAAATCTATCATCAAACATGTATTCAAATATTCCATTTCTTCCAACCTATGTTCCACAACAATTTCAAATGATGGATTATGAAAATTATCCAGCATGGAAGCAATCGGGCTATTAAAAATTATATATCTTGTGTTTTCTAAGTTTACTTTTGTATTTGTTCTCTTAATTCTTTAAAAATTTGGTTGTGCCTTTAAGTTTAAATTTTGTTTGATTTTTTTTGTACAAATTTATTGTGGTTTGGATTAATGTTCAGCTATGTCGTCATCTCTTTGCCTTGGGTCAAATATTGTATTTTTTATTTGACAAATCTTTTTTATATTCCATTACAATAAAACTTTTATATCCAACCTCGACGTTTCTTGGGGCTTACAGTATTAATTTTCTTTCTTCATTGACTTTTAAAAAAATGTTATGTTAGCCATGAAATTCTTCTTGATTTTGTTAAGAAAAGATTTTACTGTAAAGTAGGGAGGTGCAACTACTACAAAAAAACAGTTTAATGAAGAATAGAAGGTTCCTCTTTACAGTTAAAAGAATCATTTGTGGGGGGATACTTTAGCATCTTCCTTTCTTTGTGTCGGTGTTTATCCAAAAAAAAGACATTTCTTTGGCATTATACAACGTGCAAAAATATTCCTTTAGGGAAGGCAATATCAAAGACCGGCACCTTTCTCTTTCTTTCTTCAAGTTTTGATTTGCGGCTATCACTAAGCTTCGGTAACAGAAAAAGTCTTTTTTTTTATTAAAAGTGATTTTTTGGCATGCCCTAAAAGTCATGGATTATAAAAGGTGCTAAAAAATCGACATGGCCAAGCTTGCATTTCTTTTAAGGAAATTTTAGAGGTCACAGAAAAAAAATTAAAGAAACTTAAGATTTTGTTTTGGACCAAATTTTATTACTGTATTCCACTTTGTTCTTCATGTCAATAAAATTGGTTTTTAAATTGCGATTTAAAATGACCGAAGACATTTTCGAATTTTTTCGAATACAAAATTCCGCATAAATTTTCAGTTAAATATGAAAGACTAGTTATGACAAATTTGTGTGATTGAAAATAATTTTTTCACTTGTTGCTACAGTATTCCGAGCTATCGTATAATGCTTTCTCTTCATCATAAAAATGTTACATAAATAAAAGTCAGTTGTCGGAAACCTTTTCCTTTTTTATTGCAATCAAAAAGCAATAAAATAGTCTCGATAACTAACAACAAAGGAAATTTTGCGCCAAAGGAGATCGCCTTTTCTCGAATATTATGTAATTTTCAGGATCAACTCACCTTTCTTCGATTACCGCGCGTGCCGACAAAAATAATGTTGGCATTTTTTGTGTATATATATTCTTTGTTTTAAGCTGTTCTTTTTTTTGCAACAAAAACCTTAAGTTTATCTCTTCTTTGAGGTCAAAGAAGACTCAAAAAACCATAAAGCGAAAAAGAAGTTTACTCAATAAGTGGATAAAGAAGAAGAGGGATCATTTACGATTCATTCATTCAAAAAAAACAAAGAAGAAAAGTACAGTAGCTAGCATCTGTTGGCCACAGGGGCAACTTGGGATTTTTAAAGTATTCTCTCAGACCTAAAATAAAAAGTTTTTTTACAGCTGCGCGAGAAAGCATGGGGGATTAACAGGCTTTTTTTAGTCATTGTCGTCATCTTTTATATAAATGTGTCTTCTGTTCGAATGTGTCATAAAAGGTCAAATTTGAATGGAAGCAATTGGCACATAACTTTTTTATTATTATTGATATTGTTTCTATGAGTTTACATGACATAATCAAGACAAATATATAAAAAAATAAATTTTTGTGAAAGAAATGTAATAAAAACTGTAACAATTTTGAAATGATCAAAGTTTTTGAATCAAAGAAGGTCAAAAGATACAGTAGTCGTGAAGAACAAAAAAGAAAAAGATCACACCTTGTTAAAGTTTGCTTTTTCTTTTTGCTGTCAAAGACTTTCTGAATCAGAAAAACATAACAGCTTTTAAAATCAACCGCAAAACTTAACCAATTTTGAAAATATGCAATACCGTAACTATTTGCTATAAAATTTTCTACTCTCTATTTTTTCCATTTTGATACCCTAAATTTTTGCTTTTTTTAATTTTTATGTCAAACAACTCTTGTTGAAATGACCTCAGTTCAAGGACTCTTCTTTTTTTCTGCTCTGTAAAACAACTACTCTTTCATACTTTTTATTCACACTTAATTTTTGCGACAATGTTTGTATAAGAATCATACCTCCCAAAACAATATTGAGTGTATATCAATTGAAGAAAAAGGTGATAATATTTGATGACTTATAATTGTTTTTTTATTGAATTTTTTTGAGTTTAATTTCTAACAAATTACGGTTAAAATCATCTTTTACCGTAATACTGATTCTGTTGTGTTTTTTTAATTTTTTAAATATACAAAATTACACCTTTGACAAAAATTATTTTTTTACAATAATTTTAGGTGGTTTAAGCTTTTTTAAAAATCAATCTTAGTTTTGTGATCAAATTTTGCTACCATTTTACAGATATTCAATGAAGGCCAAAATTTTTAATGTTTGTAACAACTTTTTTAAAACAAAATTTATTAGCGGAAATTTTTTTTGCTATTGTTCTTTTAGGATAAGAATAAAATATTTTAGTGATACTCATTTGAGAATATCTAATACATATCAGAATTAGATAGACCATTCTCAAAACATGCATTTAATCTAACCTTCAATTCAACAAACACATCGGTGGCTGCTACTGCTGCGAACACCGCTTTCACAACGAAAAGAAAAGAAGGTGCCAGCCAGTGTGACGTTGCACCCGAGACCGAACAAAAAAAGTTGAACTTTCTTTTTTTGCAAAAAGCAGCTTGTACCACCACCATCCCTCTCAATGTATTATTATTTTTTCTTAATTTTTTTAAGGTGACAATTTTGTATCTTTAAAATAGACATATCTTGCGCATATTTATTTCTAATATACTACTTTTTATGTTTAAAAAAACTGCTAGATTTTGCTTTCATTTACACGAAAAAAATACATTGCTTTTTTGCATATACGCACACAACATCATCATGTGTGTTCAAATCAGTTGTGTGTGTGTTTTTTTCATACATAAAAAATTTAATATTGCTTGTTTTTGCGACAAGAAAAAATGAACAAGAATGGTGGAAATGAAGCTGATGTTCTTTCTGGTATGAGCAGAAGCAATGCACCCACTGGGTATGATCTCTCTCTTTATGTGGTTCCTTTCTTCTCGCATTTTAATCATGTTCAATCATGGTACATGTATATCCAAAGCATAAACGGCCCAAGGGGATTTTTACAAATGTTCGAAGGTTTTTTCTCTTTTTTTTCCGCATTGATCCATTTTTTATCCATTCTGGTGTTCATTTTCTCTGCGCGTCGACAAAAAAATATCCTCGTGGCGACAGCAATTTTTAGATGTGTAGAAAAATCAATATCTTTTTTTTCTTTCCCTATGTATATTCGTTTTGCTTACATTGAAAATTGCGCGCTCTTTTTTCGTGTTAATCATCATTTTTCTTGATTGATTTTGCTTATCTAACCTTTTTTCTTTGTTTTTCTAACTGTTATCTGCTTTTTAGGGTTCTTCAAGGACATCTATAGGTAAATATCCCACCAGTCTTTCATAGATCTCCAACTACGCTGGTTTACGGACCACCACCGCAATATTCATTAATGGATGCCAATCCATTAGTTCCTCCTCCACATCGTGCTGCAGCTCCACAACCAAATGGTAATAATAATGTTGGCAATAATCACATGGCAGATTCATCTCCTTCAACTTCAAGAGCAAATAGCTTAAAGGCACCTCCTTCTCATAAATGTATTACACTTTGGGAACCAATTACCTTAAAACAAGAATGGACGGTATGCTGCTGCTGGTCTACGTGTTTAACAATTTTCCTTATCACCTTTTTTTAGATTGTAAATTTTGCAAAAGCTATTGATCTCGCTGCTCCAGGTGTTTGTGTTCGATCTCGTGCTTTTTGTGATGAAAGTATGCCAGATATTCATTGGCAATTGTGTCTTTATCCAGGTGGTAAACGAGAAGAAAATCAAAATAATGTTTCATTATTTCTTAAAATGTCATCTGCTACTCCACGGGAATATACTGTACGGGCAGAATATCGTTTCTATTTTATTGATGAAGGTGGAATTGCTCGATTCAGTAATGTTAACGTTGGAGATTTCAAAGTTAAGCCACAAAAAGGTTCACATTCATGGGGACTTCGTAATATTCCAAAAGCAAAAGTACAACCATGCCTTCGTCAAGATGGATCTCTTCAAATTGTTTGTCAAATTGAACTTCTTCCTGAAGTAAATCGCTTACGAACTCTTGAACTTGTTGCTGGGAATGCAGTTGATTCTAATGCAGTATGTTTTGCTGCTATTATCTTATTACCGTATGCATCATTTATTTTAGATAACAAAAAGCTATTTGAGTAATATTGATGCAATGCGAGATGATGAATCTGTTGATTGCAAAATTATTTGTCAAGGACAAGAATTTGAAGCTCATAAATTTTTGTTATGCTCACATAGTCAAGTCTTTAAAGCAATGTTCAAGCATGATACCCTTGAAAGACAAGAATCAAAGGTTAATATTACGGATACCACTGCAAAAGCTATTGAACATATGTTGCATTATCTTTATTCCAGCAAACTTTCTGAAACTTTTCCTTATGAAGATGCTGCTGATGTTATACAGTTGTCAGATAAGTATGATATGGAACCTTTGAAGATTTTAGTTCAAAGATGTCTTGCTGATCAGTATGTTTTTCTTTTTTTTTATTGGCATATTGCTTATTGTACTATTTTTAGATTAAATATTTCTAATTTATGTGATATATTTCATATTGCACATCTTCATAATGCTGATCAGTTGATGGAAAGTTGCATTCCTGTGGTATGTTTCTAAACATATTGGGAAATTGTATATTTTGAGCTTTTTTAGGCTGTTGTAAATTCTACAACTCTTATTGATAGTGAAGAATTCAAGAATTTGAAGAAACATTATCCTGATGTTGCAAATCAGTCAGTTTTTTTCTTTTTACAAATGGCTTGATACATAAAGAACATTTAATTTTTAGATTGTTGGAAAAAGTTGTTACTTATAAAGGTGATAGCAGTCGAACATCCAACGGCTATACTCCACCAAGTAAACGTCTGCGTCTCAATGATCTCAATCGTTATTCTTTTAATAATGGCAATTTAAATGGTCCTAACCGTTTTGTCTTCCAGCCTTAAAAACCTCAATTACGAGTAAGAAATGCCATGGATGCTTTTTATGTCTTTCTCCGTTTCTTTTTCATTAAAGAATATTGCAATTCCTCTTACTCTATCTCTCTCTTTTTCTTTTTTTGTCTGTATAACATAGAAAAAAGTTCTTTCATGTTTTTTTCTAATATATGTTTTTTTGAGTATTTGTATAATTAAAACATGTTAAAAAAATGGTTTTTTATTATTATGCATTGGGTGGGATCAATAATTTCTCTTTGTTATGTCTTTGATTTTATTTTTTTTGTACACTTGATTACAAATAAATTAAATCATTCTTTGTTAAATATTCCCTTCTTTTAAAATTACAGTACCTTAAAGTAAAAAAGAAATGTTATTGAATCGATTTTAGATTCGAATGTTTACTTGTAAATTGTGGCTATGATTGATGGTCCAAAAGAAGCTTAAGATCATTTGTATACGGTATTTAAGGTAAAAATGGAAGAATTAATACTGCGACCAAAGAATGCTAAAAAGCCAACAAAAATCAAGAAAGAGATTGTTGTATTACGTAAAAATTTGGAAACACTTGAAATTGTTCCTTCAACTTCGTCAACAACATCTGAAACAGCTATTGATGAAGCAGCTTCAATGCTATTAAAAAAATTAAAATTCTTTCAAGATCGTTCCCATTCAAAGAATCCCATAAAAGTTGTTTATTTTTATCTTTTCGCTACCCCTTTTTACAAAACGTTTTTAGGCAAAAGCTCATCGTCGCCTTATTTATGGTTTACGAGAAATTAAACGAGATTCAAGCCTTGTGAAAGCTGTAATAATTGCAAGAGATATTGAAATATATACAGGTTTTTTAAATAAATTCTTTTAGGCTACTATACTTTTAGACATTTTAGAAGAATCTGAATTATCAAAACTTATAGAGCAAGTTGCGGAAAAATGTAAAGAAAATAATATTCCACACATTTATGCATTAAAAAAATCTAAATTGGCAAGAATTTTTAATAAACCAAGAAGTATTGGAGCCGTTGGAATTTTGGATTATTCGGGAGCAGAAAATTTATTTAATGATTTTATCTCCAAGGGATTAACTTTTTTGGATTCTCGAAGAAAAAAAGAAGAATTTCGAAATAATGAACAAGAAGAAGAATGGACACTTTTTCAATTTCAAAATTCATTGTTTGCATAATGTGTCTTTTGGCGTTCAAATAAAGTTTTAAAATGTTTCTTTTTTCTTGCGTATTTTCTTCAACTTGTTTTTTAACAACAAAATTATTTATTTTTTATACGCGTTTTTAAATCCATATATATTATTAATTAATATTATTTAGAAGTTAAAGAGTCACAATGACTACAACAGATGCTAAAATTCAACCTGATGCTGGTCGCCAAGGTACCATCTTTTGCATTGATTGTGGAGATTATATGTTTGAAGTTAATGAAAAAGATGAACAAAAGCGTACTCATATGCTTATTGCACTTAAGGTAATCATAATAGTATGCTTTACATGGATTAAAGTCTATAAATTATAGGCAATGAGAGCTGAAATGAATATTAAATGTTTATCTGCAGATCTTCGAGAAATGGTTGGAATTATCTTCTTTAATACTGCTAAGACCAATATTAATGCTGAAGGACTTGATAATATTTTTGTTTATCGTAATATTGTTGATTACGATGAAGAAAAAAATTTGAAAGGAATGGGTGCAGATTTGGTTAAACAAGTTGATGAATTAATTAAAAATGAAAAAACTCGTAAAGAGTTCTTTGAAAAAACTTTGGGTGGATCTGGTGAATGTAATTATTCTCAGCTTATTTGGCTTCTTCAAAGAACTTTTCAATATGAGTACGTTTACCATTATAATAATTTGTAGGGATTAATTACATTATCTTTTTCAGTGTTAAAGCACAAAAGAGAACTGCAATTGTTTTTTCTCGAAATACTTTCATGTCTGATTATAATGAAGCTTTAATGGAAAAGGTTAAGCTTCAACTTGAAGAAGCAGAATTAGCTGGAATTCAAGTAACACATATGATTCTGGGTGAAGAAGACCTTGCTGAACATTGGGTATTTATTTTTTATGATAAAATTAATTTCTTTACTGTGATATTTATAGGAATTACTGAATGCAGATATTGAAATGTTTGGAGATCTTGACACCCTTACTGCTGGAATTAAACGTAAAAATGTTGCCCGTCGTCCTACAACAACTATACCGCTTCATTTTGGTACTGGTATTTCACTTGCAGTTAGCATTTTTCATCCAGTTGTTGAACAAAAACTTGAATCACCTGTTTGGCTTAATGCAAAAACTATGGCAATTGTAAAATCTAAAACAAAATATGTTAAACAACTAACCATTAGTGATACTATGTCACTTTCACGTATCGTTGAAAATGAAGAATCTGGTGGAACTTCAAATACTAAAAGAGAAGAAGTTGATACTAAAAAGATTAAACTTACTCGCCGAATTGGTGGAATGGATATTGAAATGGATAAAGCAGAATTTGAAAAATTTAAACGTATTGATGATCCTGGTATTCATATTATTGGTTTTAAGCCTATGAGCTGTCTTAAAACAAGTCATCACGTTGGTACATCACAATATTTATTCCCTAATGAAGCACTTGTTAATGGTTCAACTTGTTTATATCGAGCACTTCTTTCTCGTTGTATTGCAAGAAATGTTTTTATTCTTGCACGCTTTATTTTAAAGCGGAATACATCTCCTCGTCTTGTTGCATTAGTTCCACAACGGAAAGGTGATTCAGATGAAACAGATGTTGAAAATCAATTCTATGAAGGCTTCCATGTTGTTCATCTTCCATTTGCAGAAGATAAAAGAAATTTACAATCAAAATTAGAAGGAGATTGGCCAACCCCAACTAATGATCAAGTAAATGCTGCTGAATCATTCATTAAAAAGCTTACTGCTCCATATAATCCTTCAAAATTCTCTAATCCTGTTGTTCAAAAGCATTATTGGGCTTTGGAAGCTCTTGCAACAGAAAATGATGACTTTGGTGTCGATTATCAATTTGATCAAATCAGTAAGTGCCATCAATATTATTCAGCAGAATTTAATTTAAACATTTTTAGAACCATATTTTGAACAAGATGGTCAAAGTAATCGTGCTAAAAAGGAAGCACACGCTTTTGAAAATCAACTTCCATAAACTCTTGATCTTGAATAATCTCATGCTGTGCATTTTTTCTTTTCTTGTTTCTTTTTAAAATTTATCCATTTGTTATTATTATACCTCATTTATTACATAAAGTATTATCATGTTTTTAAAAACTGGATAAACGGACATTTTGTATCGGTTTAAATTAGTGACTTGTGTCATTATTGCTCTCTCTTCATGCAGTATACTCTATCAGCTGTTTTATTATTCCCTGGTTTTGCAGCATTGTGTTCCGTGTTGCCATAAAATTTGTTGGTGTTTTTTGGGAAATTTTAAAAGTTTCAACAATATTAAATTTATAAAAACTTATTACTAATAATATAAAGTTTAAAAATGGGAAAGTTTGATGTTTCGGCTTTAAGATATCTGGAATCTGAGCATTTTCGGGTATTAATTGCTGTAAGTTTTTAATAAAAGTTTTTATTACTTCAAAATACGTTTTTTTAAAGCTTGAAATGGCAATGAAAAATCATGAAGTTGTTCCTCTTCCACTTATTTCTTCCATCTCTGGTTTACATCGTGGTGCAACTTTTCGAGTTTTGGGTGATTTGTTAAAGAATAGACTCGCAAGCTATGAACGTGGAAGAAGATGTAAGCATTTTTGCTTATTGCTTATATTTTAACATATCCCGCTTTTTAGATGATGGCTACCGTTTAACTATTCGCGGATATGACTATCTATCACTTCGTGCCTTAAGAGCTCGAGAAGTTGTTGGAAGTGTTGGAAATCAAATTGGTGTTGGTAAAGAATCTGATATCTATGTTGCTGGTGATCCCGATAAAAATGATGTTGTCCTTAAATTTCATAGACTTGGTCGAACATCTTTTCGTAAAATTAAAGAAAAGCGTGATTATCATAAAAAGCGGCATTATTGCTGTAAGTTTTTTATAAAAGTTTTCATTACATCAAAATACGTTTTTTTTAGCCTGGCTGTATCTCTCGCGCATTGCTGCCTTAAAAGAATTCTCTTTCCTCGAAGCCCTTCATAAACGAAATTTCCCAGTTCCAAAACCTATTGATGCATGCCGTCATGTTGTTGTTATGGGCTTAATTGATGGCTTAACACTTTGTCATGTTGATGCATTATCAAATGTTGGTGAAATGTATGATAAATTAATGGCTTTAATCGTTCGACTGGGAAGATGTGGTGTTATTCATAGCGATTTTAATGAATTTAATATTATAATTACTCATGTTTGTTACTGTAGTTTTTTTATGAAATTGCTGATTACATTTCTTTTAGGAAGGTGAGCCTGTAATGATTGATTTCCCACAAATGGTGTCAATTGATCATCCAAATGCAGAATTTTATTTCAATAGGGATGTTCAATGTGTTCGAGATTTTTTTAAGCGGAAATTTGATTTTGATTGTGATGAATATCCCAAATTTGAAGAAATTGAAAGAAAGCATAATCTGGATGTTGAAGTTTCTGCTTCTGGTTTTACGAAACAAATGCAACTTGATTTAAATCAAGTTTGTGCTTTTTTTACTGTAATGGAAATAATACAGTATTTTTTAGGCATATGATAAAGGACAATTTGAAGCACATCTTGAAGAAGGAAGTTCTGGAACTGAAGAAGATGACGATGAAGAAGAAGAAGAGGCTGATGGAGATTACGATCAAGAAGAACTTGAAGCTATTCAAGAAGAAGGTGAAGAACAGGTATGAGTTCTTTACACTTTTTCTGGGTATATTTTTAATTTTTAGAAAACGGCTTTAAAACAAGAAAATCGTTTTACAAATTGGATTGAATCTGCACAAACTCGTTTAAACGAATTAGCAGCTGCTGAAAAGATTGATGATGAAGAATGTCCACAGCTAATATCCATGGATGAAGAACAACAGAAGAAATATGAAGCTGCTATTAAAGAAACTGAACAAAAGCTACAAGAACTAGGTGTAAATGACGATGAAGTAGCAGATGATGATAATGGCCTTGAAGATCATGAAGATGTTACTTCTGCAAATGGAGAAAAACGTCGAAATAAGAAAGATGAAGCACCTCGTGGAAAAGTTACTCAAACTCGTTCAATCTACAGTACTGGATCAACAATTGCTCCAGCAGAAATTAAAAAGCGGCTACTCGGTGAAAAGAATAAAAGCAAAAAAGAAAAGCTAAGAGTTAAAGGAAAGCAATGTGCTGTACAACGTGGACGTCGACAAAATCGTGATTTGCTTAAAGAATATGAAGGATGGGATTTTTAAATCAAATGATTATTATTATAGTTCTTGTTGAATTTTTGTTATGTTATTACAAAAAGAGTTTAATAAAAAAAGTCTCTATTTTTTGTGAAAATTATTGAGAAAAATGAAAGAGTTTTCACAGTACTCAAAAGCGTTTTTGTGCTTTGACCTTTTAATAGAAAAAAATTGAAGCAAATGTTTTTCATGGGTTTGAAGTTGATGGTATGATTTATGCATGTATAAAAAACATATAAAGGCAGTGTTATCAAAAAATGTTTATCATAAATTGTTGAGTGTTGCGAGTTTAGATAAACTCCTAAAAACGTCTAAAAAAGAGATTATTTTTCAAGGCTTTTTTTGCTGTTCAATTTTTTTGAGGTTTCCATTTTGAATTACTGTTGTAAAAAAACAAATGCTGTGCTGTAATAACACAAATAGATTTTTTAGTTCTAAATTGTTTCATTATGTTTCTTACAAAATGCTTTTGTGTAATAATTCATTTTTTATATAACATAGACTATGTTCTAGTTTGTTATTGATTTGCCTTTCTTAGTTTTTTGCACTTTGATTTTTTCCCAGACAGCGGCAATAACCGTCTATCTATCCTTCTTGCAAACAAAAAAAACTATTTTTACACCAAATACATAAAACAAAGAATTGAACATTTTCTTTGTTTTATGTATTTGATTGTGGTCGTGCGCAATCATTTTTCTTGTCTATGTTCTTTATAGATTTCTATCAAAAATAATTTCAGATTAAAACATCATATCAAAAAAATGCCTGTAAAATCTAAATCTGTTACAATTCCAGATAACTTGGAATACGATACTGACCTCTTTGGTAAGGATATTTCTTAGGCACTTTATGCTTATAAAATGCATATTATTTTCAGTTGTTCCTGGATGTTATCGTGAAGATATTAAATCTGTAATTATCCCAGCTGGAATGATTCAAGATCGTATTAAACAACTGGCTACAGAAATTCATGCAAAAATTGGTGATGAACCTTTAATTCTTTTATGCGTTCTAAAAGGCTCTTATCGATTCTTTACAGCACTTGTTGATGAGGTTTGTTTGGTATTTTTAAAACAAATAAAAGTAATGCCTGTTTTTATAGCTTACCGCAGTTCGTTATAATTGTAAAACTTCACTTCTGGTTGATTTTATTCGTGCAAAAAGTTATGAAGATACAGAATCTACTGGAAAGCTTGAATTAATTGGACTTTCAAATCTTGATGAATTAAAAAATCAAAATGTTTTGGTAAATTTTTATTGTTACAAAAACATTTACTATAAAAAGTATTTTTTTAGATTGTTGATGACATTGTTGATTCTGGATTAACAATGTCTCGTCTAATTTTTACGATTCAAGAATTGGGAGCTAAACAAGTTTGGACAACTTTACTCCTTTCAAAACGTGTTCCAAGAAAAGTTGAAGTTGATGAAAATTTTGTGGCTTTTAATATTCCAGGTATTTAGATTACTGTAATCAATTTTGATAAACATTATGCTGTATTTTAGATAAATTTATTGTTGGATATGGGCTGGATTATAATCAAAAGTTCAGAGATATGAATCATATCTGTGTAATGAGTGAAAAGGGCATTGAAAAATACAAAAATGCTGGTAAATTATTTTAACTTTATTATTATGACATTAATATAATATTTGTTTGAAAAGGTTTTAATAAATTTTAGTTTTGTTTGTATTTATTTAGTAACATTAAATTTAACACAAAGATAATAACTTACAGTAATCCAAAATTAATATTTTTTAATTTCATTTGAGTAAGATGTTGAATAATTTTGTTGAATGTTTTTAAAACCATTTAAAGCTCGAAATCGACGCTTTCGACGAAGATAAGATCCATCAATAAACATATTCCATGACTGTGGATGCAAGGCCCAATAATTTCCAATTGATCGATCAGCCCTTGGAACTTTAATGAAGCATTCATTCAAAGATAAATTATGACGAATAGAATTTTGCCAATTTACAGTACAGCCATTACGAAAATATGGAAACTGTTGTTTAATAAACTGATAAATTTCTGCTAACGTGCATTGCTTGGTTGGAGATGAATAAATTGCCATAGCAATTAAAGCAACATATGAATACGGTGGTTTTATAGAATTTCCACAGTTTGTTGAATCTTTTGGATCAAAAACAGATTCCATCATTTTGCAAAAAAAAAAATGATTTTTAAAGAAAATATTTTTAAAACAAACTTTTGCACCTGTTTTTTTTAAGAAATCGTATTTATTTTTTTAACATAAAAATTATTGCCATCGAACAACTGCAGCAAAAATAAATAGTGAAAAAAGACAAAAGAATTTTGGGGATGAAAGTTTGCCGCTGAATGCTGATGCGGTGGCGGTATTACACCAATCAGAATAGCATATACATTCGGTGCCTTTGATGCCTTGCCACAAAAATGTTTCATAACATTGTGGGGTTTGAGGAGTCGTCTGCAAATTTTTACCACTTATTTCACACATTTTTTGAACACGAAGTTTTCCTAAAGAATTGATATAGAACTTAAATATTTTATAAGCTGTACAGTATTACCATCTATATAAGCTTCTCGAGTAATACATGCACTTCCTTCGCATACTGTATTTGAAGTTTCACAGGAATCACATAAATGACAATTTATCGATATAACTATAAAACATAGTTGTTAGTCATAAAAATGCTATTAAAATTTTTTTATTTTATGTCAAATATAGAACAAAAAAAGGAAGGCTTCAAAATAGCAGAAGCGATGTATGTTGACTGTAATAAAAGTTTTAAAAAAATTAGCAGCGAGTGGTTTCGATCCACCGACCTCGAGGTTATGGGCCTCGCGCGCTTCCACTGCGCCACGCTGCTCGCATTTATTTGCTTCAAAAAATGACACACATGTCAGTGACGAATGCATGCAAAATGAAAGAGGAAAAAAAAGCGAAACATTTGCCGAGCATTTTTTTGTTGCTTGAAAAAAAGAAAAATAATTGCGTTGTTTTTAAAAATTTTAAGAAGACAGAGAAAAAAAAGCAACAGTTTTTTATTTGCGATAAATGTTTCTTACCCGAATTAATAAAAGCTGATACAGTAATAATAACAGTAATACAAAAACAATTTTTAAATTTCATTAAAAAGAATTTTTTTTGAATTAAAACCGGTAACACTGGATTAAAAGTTGATACTGAATACACTTAAAATTTTGTATCAATAAGAAATTTCGAAAAAAAAAGAATCCAAAAAGTTTTGAGTATTTTTAAGTGAAACAAGCAATTTATTTATCCATTTACCTCTCTTTCTTTTACTTACATTCATTCACTGAACTGAAATAAAGACTTTAAATAAAAACGAAAGTCAAATATCATCATCAAAGAGTCAATTGAATTGTTTGCATTTGTGTGTGTTTCCAAATGTATATTGGTCCAAAAAAGAAAGAAAGTGAATCTCAAATGACCCGAAACTTATGAATGAGAATAATAAAAAGGTATATATGGATAAACTCAGCTGGTGGTAGCCAATACTGGTAGCCAAAAGTATTGATGAAAATAGCTCTTAAAACAAAAAAAAATTGTAAACAAATACAATAAGCATATATTATCAACATTGCAGTAGCTATTGCATTTTGGAGAATAATTAATAGCCAAAGTTCTTGAAAATGGTTATATTTCATATCGAGATACATTCAGCTGTTAAAAATTTTCAACCACTTTTCTAAACGATTTGAACTTGATTGAATATTGTGTAATATTTTTTAATGCTGAATGAAACAATTATTTTTTAAATTTTTAATTTAAAAAAGAATTTATCAGCGGCAGAAATATATTCAAAAAACAAATAATTAGCGCGCTCTTTGTTCTTGAAACGCGAACATTCACAGAGGCGGCCGCCGTGGCATAATGTATCCATCACATTTTCTTGTTCTCTTCACATCTTTTTTTTCGCTCATATACCAAAAAGGACATTTGACAAAAATTGCGTTTATATGCCAATCTTTATGCGCGCTTTTTTCATGAATGGAGCAACTGATATAAATGCAACTTCCACCAAATATCCTTCATCCCTCATATATGAGTCCACTGCTACTTTTTCAAAAGTGACTTTTGCCCCTTTTCTCCATTCTTGTTTTTTTTTCTTTTCATTTCATCCGTTACTTGTTTTTGACATATATCTCTCCTGTCATGTTCCTCTTTCACCTATATATTCTCTCCCATTCACGAACCTTTGATGATACGTATTTCTGTGTATTTACTTTTCTTTTATACTGGGGTTGCTATAAATATGTATACATATATTAGTTTTAGAGATATTCAATATGGCTCGTAAAAAAGAAATCAATGAGGAATCTCATGAAAATATTGATAAACCAAAGAAAAATCAAAAGAAAAAAGGTGCTGTAACATCTGAAGAGAGTGAAGCCTCAGAAAATATTCCTTCTGTTAAAGATGTTAAACCAAAGAAACATCGTCATGAAAAATCTGAACTTGCTGAAGAAGAAAAGGTATCCTTGAAAGATACCAAACCAAAGAAACATCGTTACAAGGAATCAGTTGCACCTGAAGATAATATTGAAGACACATCAGATAATGAAGAAAAACCAAAGAAAAATCGCAAAAGAAAGTCTGAGGCTTTGGAAGATACTGCTGCTACAAAATCTGGAGATGATAAAAAATCTAAGAGTAATCGTAGCAATAAATCCCGTTCTGATGATTTTGCTGATAATGAAACTTCTGAAGATGTTGAAGTAAAGAAAAATCACAAAAAGAAATCAAAAAAATCTCATGAACCTGAAGAAGCTACTGAAAGTTCGGATGATGTTGGTGAAACTTCAAAAAAATCAACGAAGAATCGCAAAAAGAAATCTATAAAATCTGCAGTAACTGTTGAATCTGATGATGAAGATGTTGATGCTGAAATTTCTGGTTATGTTGATGACTCTTTCAAAGATGAAAAACAGAAGAAACATCGTGAAAAACATTTCAATACTTCACAAGACACTGCTACTACTTCATCTGAAAATGTTTCAACAGAAAATTCTGCTACTGCATCTGTAGAAAATGTTAAACCAAAGAAACGTCGTCATACAAATTCTGATACAACTGAAGGACCTCTAAAAAAGATTCCTGCTATCAAATTTATTGATGTTATTCAGGCTCTTAATGAACATGGAAAAGAAAAGCTTCACATGCTCAAAGGAACCCGAGATATTTCAAAATTACTTGGTTCAATTCCAGAACTCGATGAATACCGTGACTTCTTCACATTACCGTATGCTTATATGCTCTTTATTTAATCAAGTTTATAGCACTTTTTTAGTTCCTTCAATACTGATTTTTATGCTTTATATAGTACTGCTATGCGTCGAAAAAATATTTCATTGGACCTTGTTGTTACAGTAATCAATCGATATTTGAATGATGGTGCATCAGTTGAACATTTTGATGGATTTCCAAAAGCACCTTTAGCACCTCCATTTGTTTATGCTGCAGAACATAAAGATGCTGCTCATTCTACTTTGAAGGATTTTGTAAGTGCTATTTTTAAAATGTAGTCCAACTAAAATCTAAATATATTTAGACCGAATCAAGAAAACAATTTACATCTGGTAATATTGATACTAAACCATATTATGATAAATATGCAAAGGAATGTGAAAAGTATATTGAAGAACTCAAACAATACGTGGAAGATAATTCTTTATTACTTCGTGAATCCCATATTGCTCATATTGATAGTATGGTTACAAAGACATACAAAAATATTCATTCAAAAGATTTTGGTAAAATTAAAAAGAAACGTCAAAATAATAGTATAACGTCAAAGCTTGAAATGAAAAAGAAGAAGAGAACTGCATTTGATGTATTTAAAAATGCAAATCCTGATCTTTATGCTGATAGAGATGAAGAAACGCGTAATAGAAAACTTGAAAAAAAATTCAATAAGCTGAGTGAAGAAGAAAGAAATGTCTATGAAAAAATTGCAATTGTAAATGCTTAAAAAATCGTTATTATTGTTCTTGTTGTTTTGTTGTGTTTACATTATCATATAAAATAATTATCATTAAATTTTTTATTACATAAGTTACTGTAGTTTGGGAACATTTTACAGAGGTTTATTTCCATGACTTTTCTAGTAATGCAAATGTAATATCTTTTTCTTTGGCATTATCAAATGCCAACTGCTGGCCATTTGTTGAACGTAAATGTCGCAGCAATGTTGTAGATGAAGAATCCTCCACACGTCTTCTTCGACACAATAATCGATCTCTTGTATTTGTAAAAAGCCTAAAAAGTATTCAGTTTCTCAGATTATTGATAAAGTAAATGGGACGCAAACCTAAAATATTTAATTCTCCAAATTTCGACACTTGAAACAAAAATTACCGGGACACAAATGGAATAAATAATAACAACAATATTAAAAACAGCTCGAAAAATAAGCATTGACAAATCTCGATGTAATAATATTACAGTAATAACACCCTGTAAAATATTTGCTATATTACTGTAACGTTTAAAAAAGCTTACAATAATAATAAAAATATTTGTAACAATAATAAAGATCATGACACGCTTTAAAATTTTAAAAGTTCGAATATTTTCACTGAGCTGAAATCTTTCTGAAAGAGTATATTTTCGTGGGCGACGATTTTGAAGTGTTATCGCAGAATTTTTGTATCGTTTAAGATTGATTCGATGTGTATAAATAAATGTCTATAAACGGGCTACAGTAAGATTAGATACAAATCAAACAAACATACTGTAAATATAAAACAGCATAATAAAATTCCAATTGATATAACTTCAACATATGATAAAATGTCTAAAAAGTTCATACTGTAGCAAACTTTGCATTGGCAAAATTTTTAAAGGTTTTTTACAAAATTTAATTACTGTATTATTTAATTTTGAGATCGAAGATTTTTAGGTAAACAACTATTTTTGGGGAAATCTTTAAACTTGTTGTTTTTAGTGTTGAAAACTAAAATTTAATCTTTTCCATGTTTAAAAAATACTGTTTTTTAATATTGCAAAGAAAAAGTAATCAAACTATAATGCATAAACACTGATTACAAGAAAATATGATATTTTAAGACGCAAATGTTGTAAATAAAAATATTCATAAAAAATTGAAAAGAATTTTTCAAAGAAAGCAGGTGATTAAAATAGTTACCAACAGAATTTTTGTTTGGAATTTATTTTTGATAAAAATGCAGTATTGTGTTTTTAAACATTAAACTTTGACATTTAACACGCAAACATAGAATGTTTTTAAAATAAAAAATTACCTTTGAAAAATAAGATTGTAAACAAAGCTGCCAGTGACGCTTGAAAAAGAAAACAAAAAATAAGGAATCGATTGCTGGAATTTTTTTCGTATGTTTCGAGGTAAAATGTTGCAAGGGCCCTTTCAATTGTTATACAAATTATGTCGAACATGATGCAACCACATCCAAATACACGAATCCATTCAATTGGAGCATATGCACCAGTTGTAACAACAAGGCTCGCATTTTCTAAAAAACATTAAAATAGAACATTAAAAATTTTTAAAAAAAGTAATTTTTTATTCGATAGTAATAAGGAACCAAACAGCTATAAAAAATTAAATAGAATTATAACTTTTAGACTCCCTTCCCTGTCTTATCCGCTAAGTTACAGACGTAGAAAATTTCAAATGTTAGAAATCAAGAAATATACTCACCCAAATATTCTTCATTATTAAATGATAGCACAAGCATGATAACCCTTGAAATCATTACAATACTGTATCCCCCGGCTATCATTCCCAGCAGACCAAGAAGATTTCGATGTAACAAGGGAGTTTTATAAAAGATTCGTAATACTGTAATTGCTGTAATTACAGATATCCCAATTAAGGCAAGTTCCACGCTTTGCGTAATTCGAAGAGCTAGCACAACCATTGGTGTAAGAATTGGTTTTGGCTGTTGTGGTTGTGGTAATAATGAAAGGAATGATTTTGACGAAGAAACATATACTTGCATTAAAAAATCTGTAAGAAAAAAGACATTCTATAACTTTTTTTCTCTCTAAAAACGCATAAAAAATGGTAGCCAGGTGATACGGCAAATAAAGACACGTGAAAAATATTAAATTATCTTTTTATCTTGGGGGAATAAAACTACTGTAATGACTTTCAAAAATGATTATAGCAAAAGTTAAATAATATCAATAGGGATGAGTGAAATAATAAAAATAGATTGCATCCCTAATGAATTAAAATGTTTTTAAAATTTGAACAACTAAAAAATGTAAAAACTAAATAACAAAAAAGTAATCCCTTAAGGGACAGATATGAATGCTATTAACCCGGGTTAATGTTTTTCAAAATTAAATTTTTCAAAAAATTCTTTAAAACTTTATTACTGACGCGTCGTGGCAGTTCCGGTAAAAATTATAAAGTATTTAATGTTGCATTTAACCGAATATTTCTCTCAACTAGTTAGTCTGTGCAACAAAAATAAGCTAATAAAAATAATAAAATAAAAAACAAAAAAAAATTATGGGTGGAAAGTTAAGGCAATAGTATCAGTTGACAGAAAAAGCGGAGGTTAAATAACATTTATGATAATTGTTTTACAAAAAGATTTATCAAATTTATGTTTTAAAAAAACATTGTTGCAAGATTATTATTTTTTGAAAATGCCCTCTCCAAATGTTTCTTAAGATAAATTTATTGCAGTTTCTCTTTTTTTGCATCACAAGTGGCGACGACTCAAGTGTCATTTTTTGAAGCAAATAAATGTGAGCAGCGTGGCGCAGTGGAAGCGCGCGAGGCCCATAACCTCGAGGTCGGTGGATCGAAACCACTCGCTGCTAATCTTTTTTAAAATTTAATGCTTTTTATTTGTACATTCGTTAAACATAAGAGAGAATATTTTTGATGAATAGCTGCTAACATGTAATAAAAAATATTACAGACTTTACTTTAAACAAAAGAAGTTAATTCTAATTTAATTGAAGCAGTTTATCGTAGAATATAAAAATCGAAGACATTTTAGCTTCCAAAAATGTTTAAAAAATATGAAAAATAAGAGCGGAATTATTTTATCAACAACGTAAAGCCAAGAATGTTGCAAGAAAATATAGAGCAAAATTAGATCATTGAAATAATTTTTTATAGCCAAATAAACATCCTCCTTTTTTATCCCATAATAAGCTCTAATAGCCTTCAATGACAAAAGATACAACAATTTCGTTTCATTAAATTTCAAAAGTTTTAATTTTCAATGTATTCATAGCTTTTTTAATAGAAGCAGATGTAATTTTGTTGAAAATTTTTAAACTTTCAAAAGTAGTTTGAAAAGTTTGATATTTGCAAAAAAATTACTGCTAAGAAAGAATTAATACTTGGTAATAAGTAGCAGACTAAAATTAGCTGCTGCGAAAAATTAATTTAATGTAGTTACAGTACGACAACTACATTTTGTTTTTGACGAAATAGTTGTAAGTTTTTATAAAAACCAATTCTATGAAACATTTTTTATTTATTCAAAGATGTTTCCCATGAACTTTTATTATATTTTTGCTAATTTTACAATAAAACGACGTCAAAACATCTTAATTTTATAAACATTTCTTTTAATTGTCTTCGCAACAGATTTCCGGTTTATCAAGTGCTATAAATATAAAGGTTGCCTACTTTTAAACAATTTTTTTATATAAAGTAGTTAAAATAAAAGTTAAACATAAACACAAAAATAAATACAAACAAATGAATAAATATTACTTTTTATTGATGGCATTTGGTTTTTCGTTATTATTATTCTTTTTTGGTCTTAAACCAAATACTTCTGGATGTTCCTGATAGACTCGAAGAAGCAATGGAAGTGGATGTTTGCCTTTTGATAATTCATTCGTTGGAATTTGTTTAATAACATCTCGAAATTTTTCTCTTAAAAATAATAATTCAATTTTTGAAAGTAAATTTAATTCAACAAAAAAGACTTACATAACCGAACTTAAAAAGAACATTCGAGTTGGTTCTTCAACTTCTGCATATAAAGCTAAAAAAAGAGGTTGAAAAAATACTGTAGTTCTATTGGCAAGTAATAACTCACCAACAATATAAATATTTCGAATAGAATGTCTATCAATATATTTCAAATGTTCATTATGTGTTGCACCAATATCGTAAATGATTAAAGTTAATGCAGTGTATAAAATACTTAGCAGCACACTTACCAGGAACAGGTACACCATGATATTCAATACAAATTTTTGTTAAATCATCTGCATGATTTTTAAGCCAATCTTCTTCATCTCCTGGTACAGTAGGATCATGTTCATTTATCCAAAAACCATGTGATTCTGCAATTTTTTCTGCCATTTTCCTATAAAAATGTTTGATAGTATTAATATTAAAGAGATAAAAACCTACACAGCAGTTCTAAAAATGCGATATCGTTTTCCAGTATCCGGTGTTGAAAATGCCAAATATTCAAGTTCATCCGGAGTCATTTCTGCTTCATCTTTTGGTGGAGTTTTATCACATGAAAGTGAAGCTTGCGTTGATGAAAGAGATGGAATTGCGCTTGCATTTGTTCCTACAATTTTAGTTGAATGAACTTGAAGTTTCTTTGTTTCTATCGTAGTAGCCCCAGATGTTGCTGGTGCAGTTGGTGCAGCTGATGTAACACCGACTTGTGGCTTTACACCTTTTAAACAACTCTTTTCTATTGCTTCATCTTTCTTTTTTTCAATATGTTGTGGTTGTAGCATTTTTGGCATTTCCTTTTCAGCAATACTATTCTGCTTTTGCCGATTTGAAGTATATGGAGTTGTTTCATCAAAAGCAGCAGCACCACCTTGCGTAGCATCTTGTCTTTCAAAATCTGGAACTTGAGAAGCCGTGGAATTGTTATTCTTTTTCTTTCTTTTTTGAAATTGCTTTTTTATCCATTTTCTTTTAATTATTATTGCAGCAATAATTGCAATAATAAAAATTACAACAATAACAATAATAAGATATTTCCAATCATCAAAAAATTTTGCAACTGCTGATTCCTTTTCTGTTGCTGTCACAGTATAGGGATACTCTGTTGTTGGGATTGGAGTTGAACGATTTATTGTACCTTTGATAATTAACCGGGAATTATACTGTAAAATATATATGTATGTTAAAAATACTGTAACCATTGGTAAAATAACATACCGGTGACATTTTAATATTACACCCATCATTATTTTTACCTTGACGAACAACAATTTCTGTCTGAAAGTAATCGGAATCTCTTGGCAATCTTATATTTTGAAGTTTGCATGCATTAGCTGAAGATCCTCTAAATTCACTAATATTACTCATCATACTCATTTGTCCCGAATCATCATTTAAAACATAAAGATGAATAAACAAGCAAAGATGTGGTGGTGTAACACGATTTCCATCTTCTAAAAAATGAAGCATCAAACAGTGTTGGCCCTTTTTCTTCTCGCGCTCTCTCTTTGCCGCTCACTCTCTCGGTGACAAAAAAACGAGAGAGCACAAAACCGAATGGAAACCGGAGAGACCGCCGCACGAAAAATCGGTCCAAGGCCTTTGACCGATTTTTTGTGCGGCCGTATCCATTAAGTTGTCTGCTCTCTCGTTTTTTTGTCACCGAGAGAGTGAGCGGCAAAGAGAGAGCGCGAGAAGAAAAAGGGCCAACACTGGCATCAAAGAGGTTTTCGAAGCAAAAATAATAAACGAACTCGATGCTCGATTAAATATCAAATTTTCCTGTTTACTAAATTTAACCTTGATTTTGCACATTCTTGGTCCATTACATTCTTCATCAATATCATGAATTTCTTCAACTCGATTACCATCATGATAACAAACAGAAAATCTATAAAGCTTCTTTTTAGATGAGAATAAAAATAAAAAGTATGTGAAAGTTTTACTCTTGTTCTTTATTTGCGCAGTGAAGAGAATCATCACGACAAAATGTCCATTTTGCATCATCCTTTGCTGTTCTCGTAATTAATACAGATGTATCATTTTCAGATGAGCCAGTAATAAATAGCCTAAAATAATAATAACTTTTAAAAGTTTAACAAATTACAGTAATGTTTAAATGTATACTGTTAGACTAAAAACCAGACGCACCCCTTTTTATTTAATTCAACATATTTCTTCAAAGAATCTGGAATTTCTCCATTTGATTCTGCCAAATAATAGTTCTCATCTCTTCGAACAAATTCTTTTGGAACTTCTTGGCAATTTGAAAAACATAAACATACAAGAAAGATCCAAAGCGTTAACATTTTTTATTTCATGTTGTTTGTTTAAAATATTTTTGTGGAGTGTTGTTTTAAAATCAAAGTTTAATATTTTCATATTACATTTGCATAAAAAAATATTATACATAAATTTGCATAAAAAAGTGATATGGTGTGAAATTAATTCCATGAATCTCGAAGCTGTGAAAAATACAATTCGCCTTCTTTTGCAATTTCAAAAACAATTTTTCGGCCTTCGAGACTTCGAAGATGATTCAAGTTTGGCCTTTTTGATGCTGAATATTTTTCTGGAATTATTTGGTTTCGTTTAAGAAAATTTGAAATGCTGTGCCAGTAGCTAAAAAAGAAAGTATTATTGTTAAAGTATTACGGCAAGCTCTGATGAACTACTTACTCAATAGCTTTATATCGATATACAGGAATTGTATAAATGATAATTATGATTAATCCAATTGAATATGCCAACAATGCAAAATTAAAGCATGCTCTTGCAATTTGATTGGTTAATGGATCTTGCGTGTAAAAGCTTGCACCGTATGTCTAAAATTTTATATTATGTTACTATATGTTACCTAACAAACTCTAATGAATAATTACCAAAAATGAAAAGAAATTGCAACAAAAAACTAAGATGTATGCCCGTCTCAAGCACAGTGATGTTCGAACATTTTCACTTAGCTGAAACCTCATGGATAAACTGTATGATGAATCCCATATTGACTTTTTGTATCGCTTTAAATTCCACCAATTTATTCCAGCAACAAACTAAAAAAACATTTTACTGTTTTATAAAGTAAACAAGTGTTGTTCTAATTTTACTTTAAACATCAGAATTCAAAATGTGTATTGATAAAAAGAAGCAAAAAACAAACTTACACAAACGCCGTTTAAATTACCTAATTGAGCTATTGCCACTAAATATATAATATTTACTTGTTCTAAAATTATTTATTCATAAAAACGTTTTAAGACTGCAAGAGCTTACGAAATACGATTAAATAAGCGGATATAGCTCCAATTAATGTCGAGTATATTAGACCACCAAAAACTATGGATAAATTTCGAGTTTTTTCATATGTCTTAATTCGAATACATGCAATTAAACGTTCAAATATGATATATCCAAAACAACAAAATAGTCCAATTCTAGCAGTATAACACGCCAAATCAACAAGTTTATAGGGAGATTCCCATATCTTTGTTTCATCATAACCTATAAAAAGGTGGTACTGTAAAGAATTAATGCGTTGCACTTCAAAGCACTTACAAAAACCAGGCTCAAAAAAACTTCTAAAAACAATTGTCGCCCGAAGAAGCATCGCAATAATTGCTTCAATAAATAAAATAAAAACTACGCCAATCAAATTTTCATGAAAAATTCGAATTCTCATGCATAAGGTAGCACATGAAATTATCAAAATTAACACAATTACAATTAAAATAAATTCAAAATATGCTGCAATTAAAAACCATGTCTCTGAAGTAGACATTTTTAACTTTTATGTTTGTTAAAACTGACGGCTTACAAATATTACTTTAAATGTTATAAGAGCTATAATTTTTTATGTTGAGGCTCCAGCTGGAAAGTGGAAAGGTTACAATTTAGATATATGTATATGTGAGATGAAATTTAATGGTTTTTTGAATGTTTTTGCAATAAAAACAGGTGGGAAAATATATTTCTCTGACAGGCACATTTGAAGGTATTTTAAAAAGCAACACAAACACATTTTTGTTACAGCAACCGATTACGGTATGTTTGTCTTCTAACTATTAAAGTTTAAACAACACATCTTTAAAGCGTAAATTTTGTTGTTTTAGCTTTTCACGTAAACAAAATGTTTTTGTTATACATTCATTTTTAATAAAATTACAAAAACATTTAAGTTTTAGTGATGCTTTTAATGATACCGTTTTTAAAAATTTTTACATGCAGAAACATTTAAAATAAACAGTTAAAAATATATTAATTCTAATTAATTCAAAATGTGCATTATACAATGGGGACCATAGATATTAGATATCAAATCAAAATTTTTTTAAATTAATAACTTATTAATAATAAGTGGCAGCATTGACCTTGTAAAGCTTTGCCTGCAAAACACTTAAAATTTTCATTCTATTTTTTGTTCGAGAATAAAGAACTGCGCAGAGTGAATTTCTTTCTGCCAACTTCATAATTTTTTTCGTTAAATTATGATAGTACTTGTGCTTTTTTGATTTTGTTGGTTCCGCTTCTTTCCCTCAGGGTATGTTCCTTGACCCCAAAACATTGTTTCCTGAAAGTTTGAACCCCAAAGGATGAGTATTTATCAAAATATAGCAAAAGTTCGATAATTCTGAGTTGTGCAACAACACCAAGTTATGAATGTTTATGGAGAATCATGTAAAAATACAACTATTCGAATTGATTTTTATGATAACATTTAATCATAGTTGTATTTTCTGAAGTTGTTGTTTTTTTTAATAAACTGTTTTTTGTTATTGCAAATGTACGTGTACTACATTTCCAAATAAAAATACAACTTTTTTAAAATTCTTTCGAAATATTTTTTTAAATAGAGCTCTAGAGGGGAGTTGCAAACACTTGAAAGGTCATCTACTTTGAAATGTCTTGTCACGAAAAAAAGGGGTGGCGGCTTTCTTAAATTTCACAATTTCGCATAAACCAGTTTTTTCACATCGGTAAATTTAGTTCTTTAAAAATGCCAGATATACGCCAAAATTTTAATCTACCATATCCAATTATTTGTAAAATTATTGAAAAAATAGATGGAGATGATGGTTATAAGCTTGCGGATACTTGCAAATTTTTGCAAAGAATGTGTTGTAAGTGTTTGTTGCTATTCTGGCCCTGATGAATTAAAAATACGAAATTTTTTAAGATCGACAACAAATCCCAACTTTGCCACCAAAAATCCTTCACAGTATTTTGAAGAAACTTTCCCCGATTGAGATATTTGATATAGCACAAACATCAAAATATATGTGGAATTTGACGCGAGATATTTGTAAAAGACAAGTAAATGTTTTGTCTGTGGATGTGTGTCTTTATATCTATGAACACGTATATACAAGTTTTATTTTACAGGAGTATTCACATTCAGAGCTATATTTTGAAGAACAATCTCAGCATTTATTGTTATCAATTAATCATAAGGGATATAAAGCGCTTGTTAAAAATATAATTGTTACAGATGTCCTTGATATTTATTCTGCAAACTCTTTCAAGCCAAATTTGAGAAAAGCTTTAAATATGCCAATTTTGCGTTTTAAAAAGCTTGAAATAGTTGGATGTAGTGTTAATAAGGATGATCTGGCACACTTTCTACATACACGGGTTGTTGAATTTGTTACTGATAATATTACCGTAAGACCTGATTTACAATTCACTGAATTGTTGGATATGTTAAAAGATGTTGAAATTATGAGGTTGTGCTAAGTTTTTGTGCTGTATTATTTAATTTTTTAGAATTGATATCTCAAACTTGAAATTTCCTGTAAAGATTGAAGAGGTTTCAATGGATTGGAAAAGGGAAAAGCCGATAAAATCTTTTTCATTTATGAGATTACCAAAAACTTTTTCATCATTTATCTGCATTGACTTTATTGAAGTATGCTTTAACTATCTACCCAAAATGTTTAAATCAATATTTTCAGAAGTTCGGTGGCTTTGAATCAGAATTCAATTTATCATTTTCAAAATCAAATCGCAGCTATCACGAGCACTATCAAACAAAAGTCCAAAAAGCTATCGACAAAGCACAAGCTGAAGAACGCTCTCATAAAGGCTTAGCAGGTGTTGCAAGATGGAAATGTGAAGAACAAGTATATTAATAATTGTTATATTACTGATATTTTTATTTCATGACCTATTTCAACTGTATACAGTAAATAAAAACAAGAAAGATAACAATAAACAAATTTTTTCTAAAAATTATTATCCTACTTTTCTAACAAAACAAAATAATTAAGCAGCATTTTTTAACATTTTGAATTCTTTTTTGCGTTGTTGTCTTGCAGTTTTGGCAGCTTTCATTCGATTCTTACTTACATCATCCAAGATATCACGAAGATGATTTTCGTTAACATCTTCTTTAAAATTTAAATCAATCGTAACATGTAAGCCATCACGTCGAGTAACACCATATGAAACTAAATCAAGATTCTTTTGTGCAACTCCATCAAAAAATTGGGAATGTGTTTGAGATTTCGCTAATTCTATTACTTCTTCATCAGATAATTTTTCAATTTCTTTTCGATTAATTGCTACTCTTCCACAGCTAACATCAAATGCCTAAAAACAACCTTGTTAAAATTATATAGCATAAGCAATATAATTACAGTAATAATTAAATCAATATCACTATCAGCATCAACTTGTGGCCAAGATTGTTGAAAGACATCTTGTGAATGATCCCAAAGATTTTTATCAATTGCTTCAACTTGTGATAATGCAGCCCATAATTCTGCAGCAGTATTTGGTGCGAATACTTGTAACATAATAACTAATGCATGAATACAACGTTCAAATTCACGACTTTGTCCAGCATGCTCAGATTTAGCTTTCTAAAAGTCATCAGATTAGCTACAAAAGATAAACTATAAAATTTACTTTAAGAGAATTTGTTAAACCTTGAAGACGAGCAATTGCAGTATTATGTACACGTAAAACATCCAAAAGCATTGTTGTCTAAAAGTATTACAAACTATTTAAAGTAACGTAGACTTTACAACTTACATTTCGAACAAAATAGTTATAATTTTCACGATAAATTGATTCTACATCACTCGGAATGTCTTCTTTTGAAGTCGACGATGATGAAGATGCAGCATCTTTTCGGCCTTGAATATAAGTGTTTACAGCCTTTGAAATTCTATCAATCCAAATTTTTAGGCCTTTTAAATCAGAAGTCCCCCAATCAAGATTTGCACGAGGTGATGCAGCATCAAGCAGCTGCAACCGTGTAAGATCAACTCCGTCTCTTTGTCTAAAAAACAAAACAAACAAATAATTGTTTATCATAGTTGTTTTTTGGCTAAAATATAATAAATAAACCCACATAATATCAAGTGGATCAATACCATTATGCTTTGATTTAGACATCTTTTCAAATGATGATTCAATTAATTCACCAGTTTGAATATCAACAAATGAATCACCAGATTGTTCAACTTCTTTTTCAGATAAATATCGGCCTGTTGCAGGATGAGTAAAAGTTCGGCCACGAACAATTCCTTGTGGAACTAAATCCAAGAATGGCTCTTCACATGAAACTAATCCTTGATCATAAAGGAAATAGCTTATAAATCGAGCAAAAAACATATGAACTGCTGCATGTTCTACACCACCAACATAAACATCTACAGGCATATATTTTTTTAGGATTGATTTATCAGCAAATTCTTTTTCATTTTTAGGATCAAGAAATCGTAGATAATACCATGATGAATCAAAGAATGTATCCAAAGTATCACTTTCAATTTTACCAACTTTTCCAAGTGAACTAAAAAATAATTTACTGTATAAGTCTTTGTAAGCAATAAAAGTACATACTGAAATTCATCACCGCGATGTTCAGTTAAAACAGGTAAGAATTCTTCTTCAACGGGAAAAGCATCACCCTTTTTGGTAAGGGCCATTGGAATAGGAGTACCCCAGCCACGTTGACGTGAAACAACCCAATCAAGAAGCGTTCGAGAAGTTTGATAACCTGCGCAATTCTTTTTCTACAAATATATAATTTAAGACAAAACTGGTATAAAACAGCTCGCCAACCTGAGCCAATTCAACAACTTGTTCTGCAGTTACATCATTACTTGTACTACCTTTAGGTTTAAGCTTAAGAAGCTTCAAAGTTTCTTCATCAAAATCTTCTCCAAGTCTTGCATTCAAGAAGTATTCAATTTGTTTTTCATTATCTCTTGCTTCTAATTCTTCACTCAAAACAACAATATGCATATGCTTTTCAGTAACGAAATTGTATACGGTAGGATCAAGAATTTCTGAAATATTGTTTTTAATTACAACTGTCCCCAAAAGCAATTAGTTTACTTGTTTCTTTTGGTAAAGCTGGTAATTCTCGAACTAAAGCATGATCTCTTTTAACAATAACAAATTGTGCGGTTGCAAGCTTTTTAGGATCACGAATCCGTAAATCAAATCTTTCAAAATCACGTTCACTTCGGCCATCCTTTAATTTTAAAACAAATCTCCAAACATCACATTTTCCAATCCAATTATCTTGAATATCAGCAACTTCTTTCCAATTCTTTCTCAACTTATCCAAGCCTTCTGAAAGCCTTTTAGCATATTTTGGAGTTTCAATCATCCACTGTGCAAGTTTTCTCTTTTGTACTTTAGCTCCTGATCGCCATGAACAACCATGTCCATCAATTTGTTCTTCGGCAAGAACCGTCTGATCCACAGGATCCCAATTAACTTCAGCAACCGTTCTATGCACAAGATCTTGTTCAAATAGCTTTAAAAATATCCATTGAGTCCATTTATAAAATTTTGGATCACATGTATACAACTCCTAAAAAAATTTTTTTTAAAAGATCAAATTTGGAGATAACAAAATGAGATACTCTTTCCCAATCAAATTTAACACCAGTGCTTAAAAGTTGTTGCTTCATTGCTGCAGCATTACTCATTGTCCATTCCTTAGGGTCAATTCCACGTTCAATAGCGGCATTTTCTGCAGGTAATCCAAAAGCATCCCAACCAATTGGATGAATAACATTATAACCATTTAATTTATAATATCTATTTAAAACATCAGAAATCGAATAAACTCGCATATGTCCCATATGTAGCATTCCAGATGGATACGGAAACATTGCAAGGACATATTTCTTTTCGGCATCTTTTGCAATATTTCCTAACGGCTTATTTGCAAGCTTGTCATTCCAATAACTTTCAATATCATGTAAGCTGTTGCTTAATTTTATTTCACTCTAAAAGAAAGTATGATGCAATGTTTCTTTGTATCAAGATGTTTAATGTCAAAGAATAAACTTACATCAAGTGGCCACTGTAGAAGCGGTTTTGTTGCATAAGCTCTTGAAAATAAGAGATTAAATGGTACTATAGAACTTTTATATCGATGATATGAAAACATAATAAATAATTTTTTTGTTACAAAAAAAAGTTTGTAAGTAAAAAAACATTGGAAAAAAAAGTATTTGAATTATTTATTGTTGCGGACAGAAGGCCAAGAGAAATGATAGTAGCAGCTTTTCAATTTTGAGGTTTACTGTAACTTTCTTGAAATACAGTATTTTTAAATACAGTCGTTTTAAATTTATAATAAAAAAAAATAGTGCAATATTTTATTTCAAGGCTTTGTGGTGTGGTTTCTCATGTTTGTCATTATACATCTTTTTTTTGAAGACAAATAAATAATTTTTTAATGTTTTCGACAAATAATGCCATTTAATAGGATTTTTGTCATTTGAAGAGATTTACAGTTTTGTTATTATTATTATTTATTAAACTAAAATGTTTTGATTTATTATAAAAAATTGCTTTTTTGCTTGCCTTTTTTCATCATGGGTGGTTTAAAAAGATTTGTGAAACAAGCGTAATAATTGTCGCGCACATGCAGCTGCTTTGCTTTTTTATTTTCATTGAAGCTATTAATGCTGCTTGTATTTGAATATAAAAGCAGGGATGTTGAATCATAATCGAAGGCTGCCGCTACTGTCAGAAGTTCTTTTCAGTTTGAGACAATCGTTTTTAAAATAAATTTTTTTCTTCGCTTCAAAAGAGGCAGGAAGTTGAAGAAAAAAATGAACAAAAGCTTACCTTTTTTTATTGTAAAAAGGCCGAGACATGAAAAAATGGAACAGATGGAAGATGATGGTCTTCAATGCCATTCAAAGAATAGAAATTGTTTTAAATGATTTATCGTTTGTTTAAGTTCCATGATTTTTTGACAATGATTTCATGAAGCTTTTTTTTGGGGTCAGTAGTTTGTGAAAATTTTAATTTGAATATTGTTCTTTGCTTTGACGATTTTTAATTTTACATAGTTTTTTGTGTGTTTAATACTTTTATACAGTTATTTGTCTCACTGTTAAATCACGGTAAACTTTTTGATTTACATTTTTGACGATTATCAGTTTTAAAAGTTTATCCCTTAAAATCTTTTTTCATAGAAAAACGTTTTGTACATCAAAATTTAATGCAACATCATCTGGCAGACGTACAATCAAAAGCATATTTTCACACTTCGGTTTTAAACTAAAAAAGAAAAAAGTCCTTTTATGATCGCTCAAACAATTGCAAATATTGCGCGGTTTCTCTCTTTTTTTATTGCCATCCATCTTTGCTCATTTTGTCGTTGTTGAATATGTATCAGAAAAGCATGCTTAAATGTATGTATTTTTATGACAGTCAAACAAAACCTCCCTTTATTTAAAAAAATTTCAAAATAAAAACTTTTTTAAATTTAAAACTTTCCTTTAAAATAGTAAAGTTTAATTTTTTAAAATGTAATTTCAGAGTTAAAAATATCGTAATCCATTTTATCCATTTTTGGGATTACACTTTAATCTCAATTATCTTCCGCCATCTTTTTTCTTCTACCAAATGTTCAAAAAAATAACTGACTGTTTTTAACGCTTTTTTTATTATTAAATCTAAAAATCTTTACTGAATTGTAAGATTTTATTACTTTTTTTGACTTCTGTTTCTTTGGATTCTATTTTTTTTGCTGCCGTTCTTCTTCGTCTATTCCGTTTTCGGAGGAAATTTACTTAGCATTGGCACTTCCAACTTTTAACGTTTTAACAACCGACAAAAATGTTTTACCACAAAAAATGAAAAAGAGAGTAAAAATGCTTGAATATTTTTAACTTTTTTGTACAACACAAAAACGTAGTAAAAATGTAAAAAAATAAAACACTTGCAAAAAAAGTCATGAAAGAGGAGGATTCTGCAAGCTTATTTTTGGCCTGCTTTTTTGTTTAAAAGATTACATTATATTGCGCTCAATGACCCTATAAAAATGCCCTCTTTTTTCCTTCACCCGTTATTGTCAATTTTTTTGTTTTACTTTTGTTTTTTAGCCATGTTAACGTGATGTTGTGAAAGTCTAGAAAAGTAATCTGAAATTTTTGTAACTATTACTTAAGGCTGTAGTAGTATAAATAATTTGAAACCTGCAACTCTAAACTTAACCTTTCTATTAATTGTTTATTACCTTTGCCCGAAAAATGTTTGCAGTTTGTTGGAAACGGATTTCTTATTTAAAAAAATAATTCGCCATTTAGTTAGGGTTCTGAATATGCAATTAGTAATAACAAGTTCGAACGTTCTTGTTACAATGGGTGACAAAACGTTTATTCCGTTTTCTCTCTTATTTTTTCCATTCTTTTAATTAAAAGATTTCTAGAAAACCAAATTACATAAAACTTTTAAAAAATGTACATATATGGACCTGGGGAACAGATCTATATCACTTTTGGACCCCAATAGACCCTTTGACCCCATCTGGAACCGCCCAGACAACACCCAAACCCCCGAAAAATGACAAAGAAAATGGAAAATTTTTTAAAATAATTCGTGCACAATCGTGGAAAACCGTGCCAAATTTTCTATGATTTTCCACAATTTTTTGCGGTTTTCTACGATTTTTATCTAAAAAAGATTAGCAGCGAGTGGTTTCGATCCACCGACCTCGAGGTTATGGGCCTCGCGCGCTTCCACTGCGCCACGCTGCTCACGTTTCGTTTGTACTAAAAGAGACACATATTTAACGCATGAAGAAGTGATTAATAAAAAACTTTTAATACTAAAATTGACATTTTTGACAGGTCGACAAATTTTTGGTAGACAACATCACTAAAACAATTATTGTAGAAATTTGTTTTTAGTTTAAAAAAACTATAGCTATTGTTCTTTCAATTTTTCCCGTTTGACTACATTTTTGTAACAAAAAAGTTATATGTATAGTTTTTTGTGTGATAAAAATAACCCAAAACATCCTTGCCATTTTGTTAAACTTTTTTGGAAAAATTAACAAGCTTGTATTTGGAATAAAACGGAAATCAATTCCCTTCAAGTTTGACCGGAAACAGACATTCTTCTTTGAAGCAACTTCTTCTTCTTTCGTCTCCCCCAATAAAAAAAGTTACAAAATATATAAATAAATATGTGTACTTAAATATGCATCCCTTTTTACCCTTTTTAGCATATTTGAATTTTGATTTTGCTTTTCCACTCAGTCTTATTTTTTACTACTACTTTTTTTTTGCTGTAGAATAAAAATTTTTGTGCGAATTGCTTTCTTTTCTGGATGTTTTTTAAATTTATTTATTTATTTTTCATATATCACTTTTTTGGGGGGTAAAGTTTTAAAGGAATTTTTGGAAGCAATGATTAAGATTATCTCTTTTGCTTTTTATATCTTTTTTTGCTAACAAAAATTCTTTTGAAAATCGTTTTTTAAGCATCATAATATGCCCTAAGGGCATGCCTTAAATTGCTTAAAAACTTGAGTTCTTTTTTCAAAGAAGCTTCCCCTCTATTTTTCATCTCCCAAAAAACGGTTCAACAAAAAAAACTTTTTCAAAATACTGCAAAAAACAAATATATTTGCTTTGACAATGAGCCGAAAAAACACCAGCACGCGAACATTTTGTTTCCGTTTAACTTTTAAACTTTATAAAATTGTTTTTAGAACTTCTATAGTACAAAGCAGTAATTTTTATAAATAATGGAAAAAATGAATTTAACGTAAATATATTTTTTTGGGATTAATTAAAAATGACAAAAATTATTCGGGTTTTATTGAGCTTAATTTTTAATTTATTTTTGGTAAATGCACAATCAGGTATGTTTAATATACTGTAGTAGTACATTAATAACTTGTACATTTTTTTAGAATATCGTGTGCCAGATCCCCCTGAAAATGTTCGAATAAAAACAACTCCAAATTCTGCGACACTTTGGTGGGATCCACCATCAACAGCTGGAGAGATTCTTGTTCGAGGATATACAATATCCTATGGAATTGAAACCCCGTCCAAGAAGATTGTCATTGAAGGCGTTGAAACAAATTCATTTACAATTAATGATTTAAAGTCTAATATCACTTATGTGTTTGCTGTATGCTCTTACAATGAAGCTGAAGAAGAAGATAGCGAAAAGATTTTATTAACGGCCAAAACAGCTGAAACTAAAAAAGATCAATTTTTTAAACTTCCAGCTCCGTCTGAAGTTTCGGTGACAGCAATTTCGTCCAAGGACATTGATGTTTCATGGAAGGATTCAATTCCAAAAAGACCCGAAGAAAACAAACTGGAATTAGGAACAAAGAAAAGATTTTATTTGATACAGTATGCTTGTATAATTAGAGATTACAGTAATTGTAATGTTACATTTTAGTTATTCCCCTGTTGGATCAAAAGCACCACCAAAAAAGTTATCAACAGAAAAGACAAGAGCATTAATAACAAATTTGAATGCAGGAACAGAATATCAAATAATGATTCGAACAATTTTACCGACGAATAATGAAGAATCACCATGGAGTTCAAAGATACTAATTCGCACACCACCAGAAGAATCATCTGCACCGTTAACATATCAAAATGCACCAGAATCAGTTCTTTTAGAAGAGTCATGTGATTTTGAGCCCATACATATGTGTGATTTCTTTTCTGAATCGACTGCTCCTCTTCAATTTCGTCGACAATCTGCACATTCTGATCCATCACTTCCAAAAAATCGCGAACAAAACACTGGTGGCCATTTTATGGTAATACAATCCACTAGAGATCCATCAGAGAAGTATGGTCGTTTATATTCACCGATTTGGACATTCGATGATTCAGCTTCATTTTGTTTAACATTTTGGGATTATATTCGAAAAGATAGTTTTGGAAGTTTTATTGTTTCGCTTTTATATGAAGGTGATTCAATTAATATGGCAATTCCAATCTATAAAATAAAATTGGAAAAAGGTGGAAAAGATAAATGGCATAAAATTCTGGTACAATCAAAACTGTTCAAAAATCGTAGCTTTCAAGTATGCACTAGAAATAATGCAATATTTGAATGATGAGATATTTTTTCAGGTAATTTTTGAAGTCAGAAAATCGACTTCAAGGGAAAGATTTTGGGTTGCAATAGATGATATTCTTGCTCATGGTGGACATTGCGCAAATGATGGTATTCGATATGATAGCATTGCAGCGGGTAATTTTATTCTTTTAAAAACCATGTTTAAATGAGCTATTAAAATGTTTCATACGAAATATTTTGAGTATTATAAGGTTTTTATTTTTGCATTCTATTTATACATCCAATATTAAATCTTTTAATTGCTTGTAAAGCTTTCTGCTCCATTTTTTAGTGAATAGCGGCATGTCTTTCATTTTCGATAATTTTATTTGAAACTTGACAAATTACCGCTTTTTCAATTGCTTTGAAATTTCTGTCATCATCAAATATCATAGAAATGTTTGTCCTTGAAGCACCAGTTAAACTCAGTTTTGCTCTTCAAAGAAATCTTGATGAATCTTTGAAACCCATATTTTATTTTTTAATTGCCATCTTTTGCGTTCAAGCTTTTACAAAAAACTTAAAAATGTATTTTTGACTTTGTCGGTAAATTTTGCTAAAAATATCTTTTTTCTAGTTTTGGTGTAAGATTTGATAGAATTGATAAGAAAATGTGCAGTTCGTTTGCGCATATGAATAAATTCATTGATATATGGCTGGAATAAAAATAACTTTTTTATATTAAATGTTCAAAAACTTTTATCTCATCTAAGTTTGAAACCTTTAATTTTCAACTATGTCATTGAAATTATAGGCATCCATTTTTATAAGCTTTTTCTTTCGAGAATTAATTTTTTGCAGCATCACTTTTTTGGAGGATGGAAATATTCTCTTTTTATGGGCGATTGCGCACATCAAAAAGAAGAATAGAAGAAAGGAGGAGGGATTATAAAGAGTTGAATTATTATTCTCGAGAAATTTTAGGTCTTTTTGACATTTTGGTTTTCAGATGGAGAAGAAGGGCAGCCAAGAAAAAAGTTATAGTGATTTATGTGTCTTATTTGCATTATAAAAAAAGCAAAGGATTTTTGAAAAAAAAGCTATAAAAAGTTCTTCCAAAAAAGAATGAGAAAAAATAATTGGCACATAGATTTTTTGAGAGTAAATGGATTTTTTACAGTCTTGCCCTTTTTTAAACCCTTTTACAGTATACTTAAAAGCGTTCAAATTATTGGCATTTGTTTAAATTGTAAGTTTGGCATTTTTTTCAACACCATTTCATTTAAAAAACAGCTTTTAAAATAAGTACAAAGAAAGAAAGCCAATCAAATGCAATTAATATTTTTTCCGTTATTGTTATTTGTTGTTTATTGGCCCATTCATTCTATTTGAAAATGAGATGAAAAAAATATGCGACAACATCTGGCTAATGAATGACTAGGACTCTTTCATTTTTTGAAAGAAATGCTGATGACTCAAACACCTTTTTTTTGATGAACTCACAAAAAAGGGAAGCAGTAATTTTAGAAGAAAAATAGCTGCAAACCTTTTGTGTTTTTTTATGAACTCAACCATATGCGCCATTCTTTTCTATTTTAGGGCTAATTAATTAATTTAAATTTAATAAGATGTTGAAATTTTATTTAGAAATACATTTTCAAAACATTTGCAGCGTGTTCAAAAAACAAACGTTTATAAAAAAACTCAAAAGGTCAAATGAGGTCAACAGGGGGCAATTCTAAACAGAAAATCCAATCGTATTATGGATATTTTTTTAAAACTTTTATATTTCAAAATAACACTAAAATCACGCAATATAATTTTAATGAGTGATTTTTGAAAGACAGTTTTGCGAAAGACAAAGATATTATCCCATTTTTTTGTTGAAAGGCCGCAATTGTACCTTGTTAGAAGGGATTTAGTTTTGACCAAAAAAGAGATATAAAAAAGGTGCGATCTATTTTGACCATTGAAGGATATTCTAATTGATAGAAAATATTTTCTCGCGCGTAAAAAATATAATATATATATAAATATATTTATTGCCAGAAAAATATATTATCATCATCGTAAATAACACCACACGTAATAATTAGGATGTACCAAATTAGGTAATAAAATATTGATTTTTAATAACCTATATCTGAAATTGTGTTGTTTTATTTTCACGTAAAAAGTTACAGTATTTTAAAAACTTAAATTGACACAGAATTAATAAATTTAAATTAAAGTTTAAATCGTCAGTCACAGTAAAATACAAAAATTTTGAATCTTATAAATCTCAATGCATATTTCCATTTGATGGACGGATATTTATGAAACAAGATACACATTTTTATACAAATCTCAGTTTGCACTTATCTTTCTTGTTGCAGCAGCACTGCTTTAATAATCAATCATTTTTATCTTTTCTTCAGACTCCTCCAAGAATAGCAGCTTTCCAGAATTTTAGTATTTTGCTTCCAAAAATAAAGAAAAAACAAAGCAATTCCCTGGTGAACCCTTTTTTTGCGTGGATTTTCTACGCGTCGCTACTGACCTTGCACTTGTAAAAAAATGCTCCGCCTTTTTTCTCCCACAAAAAAAAGAAGAATTCAAAGAAGGCGTTTTGGGGGCATTCCTTCCTTTCTTCTCTTCCATGGCATCATCATCGTTCAGCCTGTTTGTTTTTACTCATCTCTCTTTGAAATAGAAGAAGACATAGAAGGAAACTGATCGTTATTATTATCTTTTCAAACTTTTTATTGAACGATAAAAATTAAATTTGATTAAAAATTGATTTTATATTATTAATTTTGTGTTATTTAATTCTTACCACTTCAAAAAACAAATTTGAGAACCTTAAAGAAAGAAGAAGGGAGGCGGAACGGATTTTATGAATTTTATGGAAGACAAAAGCTAATCCTTTTGTTTTTGAAAAAGGATGACCTAAGTTTTGACAGAATTAGTATTATTCCTTTAAATTCTTTTTTGGTGATTAATTAAAGCTTGAAATATTAGCTTTGAATTATAAGAAAAAAATGTTATTAAAAGTGTTTATATTTTTAATTGTTTATTTTGCATCAAATATTTCGGGTTATGATATTCCAGGAGGTAAGCACAAACAAAAGAATACTGCAGCTTGAAAGGTGTTTTAAAAAATTAATAGGATTAATTAGGGCCACATTTCGTTTATTTGAAAGCCAAGGCAATTATATTTTTGGTGAACAAATCACAACAATAAATAAATCGAGAAGTATACGGTAAACTTGTCGTTTATCATTTATTCTCTTTTAACATCTTTTTGTGATACTTTGTTTTTGCTTTTTCTCTGCATTTCTATATTTTTTTGGCTGATGCTTTGAGTGAAAATCCCATTTAATTCTTTTAATCTTTTTCAGTCAGGCATTGTTTTTTCTTCTTCTTTTTCACGTCAAACTTTTGACATTATGATAGCAGAAAAAAGAGAGATGAGATGCCATTGTTTTAGGCTAAAAAAAGGAATGCCAAAATCAATGTCCGTTTTCTGGTATTTTTTCGGACAAAACTTTTTAGGAGAAAAAATATTATACTAAATTTTGAAGCCATTTTCTTTCTCTTTCAGTAGCAAAAACAGAAGCTGAAGCTGGGATGGCGCAAAAAGTGCCATTATTCACGCTTTTCACAAAAAAATCTTCCTTTTATTTTTGGAAGCAAAAAAGCAAGCATCTTTCAATCTTTTTTTGAAAACCAATAATTTTCGGGAAAAACACAAGACTTTTTTGTGGCAGAAAAAACGAACCTGCAAAAACAAAAGCTTGATAAAAAAATAATTTGAAAAATAAAAAGTTTATTATTAAAAAAGTTTTCAAGTGTCCGAAAGCAAAACATAAAAACAAACTTTTCTTGTTTATTTTTTTTGAAAGAGATTTGTTTTTAGCATTTTTACCTTTGAAAATAATTTTGGATGAATGCTTACATAATTAATTGTGTATTTTGCTTTTTGGAAGTAATTAGTTTTCACTCAAATACTTTCCCATTGTTTCTTTCCTTTTGAAAAAAAAGTTGGAAGAACGAGAAGTGTAAAGTACAAAATTATAGATTTTAAAAAGGCAAAGATAATAATACTGAAAAATGTTACAAATTATTTTGTTTAATTGAGTTTGGCACAAACTCGATTTATATGATTCGAAGAACAAAACCAGTTTAAAACCTTTTTGTTATCCGTCGGAGCGTTAGATGCCATCATTTATTACAAGAATTTGGATATGAGTCAAATATGAACATTCTTTTTTTTGAAGTAAAAACTAGAAAGCAATTATTTTTACTGTCAACAATAACTTGAAATCCATGGTCATTTACAACTTTCTTTTCGGACAGGCCTTTTTTCTTCTGCGATTTTAAGCAATTTATCAAACTTTTTTTTATACTTTTTCAACGTTTTCTTTTTTGGCTTTCGCGCAGAGCCGTGATCGTTGCTGAAAAAAGATGTCATCCAATTTTTTCTTTCTTCCTTCGTTCACTTGCTTGCATGCCCTCATAAAAAAACCCGCTGCTTTGATTAATACTGATTTTTTCTTGTGTCTGAAAACTTTTTTCTTCTGCATTTAATCGGTACTTTGAGTTTCAGAAAAAAACGGAACTGAGGGAAAAAATAGATATACATGCATTTAAAAATCAAATTAAGGGGTTTAAACAAATTTAAGAATTTTTATGATATTTTGTTTAAAAAAGATAAATTAATCCCTTACTTTTTAAGATGAAGAAACAGATGTTGATTTGTTAACTCCATTGGAAAATTTGATAAATACAGATCCCAGAGTGTATAGAACAAAAGGTTTGGATGGCCTTCCAGCAGTTGGAATTCAGCGAGGTGTTGAAATTGTTGTACCATATAGAATATATTTGCCAAGAAAATTCTTTCCAAATTTTGCAATTATTGCTTCAATTAAGCCCAAAGATAATCAAGGCGGATATCTTTTTGCAATTGTGAATGCCTTTGATACGGTAGTGGATCTTGGGGTGCTACTTTCTCCAGCTGGACGATCACAAACTAATATTTCTTTGGTTTATACCGATTCACAAATAAGCAGTCATTCAAATGTTATTGCATCATTTTTGGTTCCAGCTTTCACAAATCAATGGACACAATTTGCTTTGGAAGTTAGCGGTAATAATGTTGCATTATATTTTAGATGCATGAGATTTGCAACTAGACAGGTAAGGATTTTCTTTGATGTAAATTGGTTGATACAATAAAGTTACACAATTTTGATCAGAACTATCATACTAATCTGGGCAAGTCAAAAAAATAAACATCCCTGATCAATTTGTTTATGAGAAATTAAATATATCAAAATACCTTCATCCATTTAAAAATTTAGAGATATTTATCAAATGCTTTTCATTTTTTAGGTCAAACGACAACCTGCTCAACTTCAAATGGATGATGCTTCGAAACTTTATATTGCAAATGCAGGACCAATTATTGGTGGTGGTTTTGAAGTGGGTTTTCAGTTTTATAATTTACCAATTTTTTAGCTAGAAAAACTTGACAATGGCATGGATTTTTGTTTGTGTTAAATGTTTTTTAGAGTAATAATTGTTTTTTTAAAGATTTATGATCTCTCTTCCATCCACATATTTTTTGCAACATTTTCTATGTCTAAAATTAGCCATTTTTTCGAAAAAAAGAACACAACAAAAAAGATTAAGTAGCAATACTTTTCTAAAGATAAATTTGCTAATATACGTTTTTTGTTTCTTTGAAACTTTGTTTGGAACATCTCTCTGTCAAAGGTCATAAAAAAGTTTTACTCATCACAAAAAAAACTTTTGTCCTTCTTTTTTCTTTCTTTGATTCTGTAACATTTCCAAAAAAAGAGATTCATCCAAAACCGCGCGTATCATTTTGCTGCTTCATCATAATAGTTTTTTGCCATATATTTTTTCCAACATAACTTCTTTATTTTTTCCGTTTCTTTCTCTCTCTATTTTTTAACCAGGATGCTTACGTTTTTTTTTGCGCAATAAAAAAAGAGTTCCTTTATTTAAATCAATGCTTAACAAAAAAAGAAGCGATTGTTGTATTCTTCTACAGGCAAAAAGCAAGGCAAAGAGGAGATGCCACGGAACTATCTTTAACTGACTCCCAAAGAAAAACAGAGAAAGATAGTTTTGCAGCAACATTCGTTTTTTAGGAGTGGCTTTTTTACAACAATCAAAAATGTTGCCATTATCGTTTTTGTCTATGCATTTAAATTTGATTTTATTCGAAAAATTTGAAGAAAATCACTAACTTTGCTACTATGGAAATATTTCTGCAAAAAATACTGTTACATCTTTTTCTTCTTTGATGAGTCTCTGAGTTATGTTTCATTGTTATTAATTTTCCTTTTTTTACTGCATAATATTTTTTGCGCACCTCATTGCTTTTTCATCATCAAATCAAAAAAAACATCGCTCATAAAACATGCCAGACAATTTTTTCCACTGCTGCATTTAGCTGCTTCATGCTTAACCTTTTTCTTTTTCTGCAGTTGCAAAATGTCTGTTATGAAGAAGCCAGCTATTCACCTTTCTATCTCTGATCATTGATATCATTCTTTGGTCAAAAATGTAGTAGTCATCAATAATGTCAACTATTTTTGGGATTTTATGAACAACTTTTAGTTTTTAATAATAATTAGTTAAATTTGCCCATCATTTTTAAAAAAAATGTGTTTTATCCTTTCTTGGGTGTTCTAAACTTAAAAGAGAAAAAAAGAAGTTGTAAATAGCTAGAAGCAGTCTAAGCTTAACACCACCTAAAAGCACCGGAAAGATTACGAAAACAAAAAAATCGCGGCTTTTTCTTCCCTTTTGTAAAAATCTTTTTCTTTGCTAAAAAAATCAAAATTCAAAATATCCGTTTTTGTTTCTTTTTTCTTTGCTTCCATCTTCTACTTTTCTTCCCATTTCAATGAAATAACGTAAAAGAGAAAGCCATTCGTACATATAACCTTTAAAATAAAAGGATTTTAATCAGTAAAAAATCTGCTGCCCTTTTTGCCTGCAAAAAAAACTATGATTTTTGTTTCTTTCTTCTCTTTGTTGTTCATCTTCTTTTTTTTCTTCTGCTTACTTTTTAAGGGCTACTAAAATAATGTTTTAAACATATTGCTATACCTCTGATAGAAAAGAGCAGCAGAAAAAATGCTAATTCGAATATGTTTTTTTTCTTTCTTTATTTAGTGCGCAAATAAATATTTCTCAGGTTACCGTGGAAAATTATTTTTTATTGCTCTTTTTTTGATGCCGGAAACATTTAAAATTTTTTTGAGGTGTTTTTGCATAATTTATAATGGCAGTTCTATGGGTTTGGCTCGGTTTTTGGATTTGTTTTTGAAACATTTAGATAGCATTCTTTTTTTTTCGATGTTTAAAAAGTTTAGGGTGGTGTATCTTGTTTACCTACAGCAACTTAAAAAGCTTTTTTTTGGAAGCTACGAAACCCAAAACAGCTAATTTTTGCATTCCTTTTTTAGTAGTTGTCTGTAATTTGAAAAAATGCCTTATTAAACTTTTCCATAGACTTTTTTTACAAACATTGTTTTAAACATTTATTTGCGTATTTTTTCGTTTTTCTTTTTTTCGAACATATTTTTTTGTGATTTGAGAAAAAAATAGAAATCGCAAAAAAAAGAAACATAAACAGAAATTGTCTTTCTTACTTGAGGCTCTTCTTTTTTGAAATGCCGGTAGACGATTTTTGGAAATCTTTGCTTCTTTTTTTGCCATGTCAAATGGTTTTTGCAGCAAGACTTTTTTCCCAAAACATGCTTTGATCTTTCTCTTTTTCGACTCCACTTTTGGCGGCGCTTTAAATTTTTGTTCGCATTTTTTGAATCAATCATAAATTTTGATGGCCAATGCTTTTCTAATCTTATAATAGTTTTGGATAAATTTTCTTTGGAAATGTCTCTTTCATAATGTGAAATACAGTATTTTCTCGTGAACTCTCTATCTTTAATAATTGCCTATCTTTTTCTTTCTCCTTTATTTTAGGCTATTATTCCCACTTCCACATGGCTTTATATCAGCGGCAAAGGTGGTGGTGTCTTTCATTTTTACTTCTCTTTTGTTTTACATTTGCTGAAAAACAGAATGAACAAATTTTGGCTGAAGAAGGTCTAATTCTTTCAAGTGAAAAACCTTCAAAAAATATTTTACCCCCTGAAACTCCACCTAAAAATTTTGAAACATTTGAAAGTGGCGAAGAAGACGGCGTTTCAACATTTTTAACAAATAATCGAAAAAAGCGTCAAATTGATCCTGATATGATTGCCGTAAATGAAGGAGAAAAAGAAGAAACCGCTTTACCCATGGATGTTACAGTTGAACCATTTTTAAGTTCACAAACTTTTCAAACTCCAACAGAAATATCAGAATTTGATACAAAATGGAATTTAGCATCTGATTCAACAAAATCAACAATTCAACCAATTATTTCAAATGGTTCAGATTCTGAGGGCAATAATGATTCACCATTTAAAAATATTGAAGAGGTTGATCTCGCTGATATCCCGAAAGATGATGTTCAAACTTCTTCAATTACTTCTGCCAGAGTAGAAGATACAACAGAAGGAAGTGGTGAAAAATCAATTGAAAATGAAGGTGAAGGTGATGAAGATGCTAGTGAAGATGGTGCGGTTGATATTAGTTATCTTGATCCAAATATTTTCCTTTCGCCAACTGAATCTAATAGCTTCATTTTTGATGAAGATGGAGTTCCAATTCAAACTGTTCAAACAACCCAAACTTCTACGACTACTACGACAACTCCTTCAACAATTCCAACATTGCCATCTTTAAGTGAAATATTATCTTCAATTGTTTCATCAACTGCTTGGTCAAGCACTTCATCAACAACTGAAGCTTCTTCAACAATTGGAAGCACCGAAAGTACAAAAGCTGATTCAACGATTTCAACATCTTCAAGCCCTATTGAAACAAGTCCAGATGCTTCTTCCACCACAACATCGAAAGCTACAACAACTACAACTGCCGCGTCAACAATTGCTGATAAAGGCCCTGAACGTGGTGATGTGCCTGAAATTACTCCAGCTGATATTACAACTTCTGCTTCAACATTATCAGTTACAGGTTCAACAATCCAAGAAACTTTTGAAGAACCATTTATTGAAAATAGAAAAACTCCGACAACTCCAACTGGTGTTACTGGTACTATCACAACAACAATTCCACCAACTGTTGAGAGCGCTGAAGAGCCGTTCCGTGAAGATCGACCTGTTTATGTTGCTGCAGATATTAATACCACGACATCAACTTCAATAACTCCAACTTCTGCAACAGATAAAGCTTTGTCAACATCAGATGCCGTAACATCATCAACATCAGCAATAACATCTCAAACAAGTTCAACTACTGAAAAAAATTCTTCAAGCACAACATTGTCTGATACTACACCGGGAGTTGAAAGTACAACTTCAGAAGCTCAATTAACTTCAACTTTATCTCCTAAAGAACTTGAAGATTCTGTAAGCACTACAACGGCATCAGTTCAAGATGATTCAGCTACGGCATCAACAAAAACAACTTCATCAGAGGTTACGGAATCCATCGCAGCAGAAACTTCAACTTCTGCAACTGATGCAACAACAACTGCATCAAAAATATTAATAACTCCAGCTGATTCAATCACAACAGATAATTTGCTACCTACAACTACTAATATAATTACAACAACAGCAGTTTCTACTGAAGCGACAGACTTACTGATTAATGATACCGCAACTACAGCATCAGAACAAATGTCAACAACACCTTTGTTAATAGCAGATTTGCCAACTTCCGAATCAATAACAAAGACAACTCAAAGTATTTTAATTACTGAAAATAGTTTTAAAACTACTGAACATCCTGTTGATAAAATTCCGACGACTGTTACACTTTCACCAGAAACTACATCAGCTGAATCTTTGTCAAAAGCTACAAGTACAATATCATCAATTTCAACCACATCTGCTGATACACGTGATACTGTAACTGAATCTTATACAACTTCATCAATTTCTGAAATTGAAAATGTCACTACAACAGCTGCGACTCACAGTGGGACTACTGTTGCTGATAATTTACTTTCTTCTTCAGCGACTTCAAACAATTTCGATAGTACAAAGACTACTCATCCTTTAACAACCGCTTCAACAACTTCTACTGCCAAAGAAAGTAGCATTCCATCAGAAACTTCATCATCAACTGATTCCTCATTTGAAGATGCAACCAATCCTTCAACAACAGATTGGATTTCAGAAGGTGATGATGTCTCAAATACAACAAAAACAACTGTTGAAAATATCAAAGTTGCACAAATTTTAGCAGAAAATTTGCTTTCATCGCCGAAGCCTTCTGTAACAAAAATTTCCACATTTACGCCATCAACTGCAACGACCTTAGATACAACAACTACAGTAGCAACATCAACAATCCCTTCAAGTACAATTCCAATTACAGTATCTTCAACTTCTGAATCTCCTACAGCTGCAACGGATCATGAATCAACTGCCCAAAAACTTTCAACAACTGCTACTTCCACTTTGTCATCATCAGAAAGTACCTCTGCTACAGATGCTACTGAAGATGGTAAGACAACAGAAAAGATTTCAACCCCACAGGATGCTGTACCAACGGAATCGATTGATGTTAAAACAACTTTAGAAACGACAGAATCTTTGGCATCTACGGTATCACAACAAATTGGAGAAACAACTACTCCAATCGATGTTACTGATTCAGTTTCTGAACTTAATGATACAATTATTTCAACCACTGCAACAATTGGAACGTTTGATATTACTACAACTTTAGTCTCTGAAACTTTATCGTCCACTAATTCGGTCACTATGTCTTCTTCTACTTCCCCTTCTTCCTTATCTTCTTCAATTACAGCAACACCATCCATGCCATCGTCAAGTTCAACATCTTCAAAAACGGTTAGTAATTTTTTTAAAATTTATAGGGTGCTATTCAAGAATTAAAATTGCATGATGACCCTGCAGAAGCGTCCAATCAATGCAATGAAGATTGGGTTTGTTTCCATCCTTCTTTCTATCCCCCTTTTTTAATTTTATTTTTTTCTGAATTTGCTTTTTTTGAAACCTTTTCCGACTTTTGCAAAAACAATTTCTTTTGATTTACAGTGGAAAGGAAAGCGTAAAAACAATAATAATCATCGAAAGGTTTGTTCAAAACAAATGGTGTTAAGTATTACTTTTGGGAGTATATTGTTTGTCAAGCTTTCAATATTTAGAAAATAGCTTTTTGTGATTGATTGGATTTCGTCTAGCTTTTTTATATATTTTTAGAAAAATATTAGCTTCTATTCTTTCCTATCAATGTTGTTTTTTTGGGATTCAATATATCTTTTAAAATTAAGCGTTAACAAATTTCATTTTTAGGGTGATGAAGCAAGTGGCTTTGATGAAGGTTTTGATACAACAACTCGGGCATCACTTCGAACCACGACAACAGAAGAAGATAATCGCGTTGGCGATGATGATGAAGAAAGAGGTTTTATTCAACATATGAAAATTGCAGATAAACTAAAATTAAAATTTATTTTAGCGCAAAGTGCTGGAATAGGGTTTCAACCTCCAACAACACCACAACCATATAGTTCATCAGTTCGAAGCCAACTTGAAGCAACCACTTCAAGGCCAGAATTTGTTCGAGGTTTGTTTGATATCTGTTAAAATCTGAATTCTGTTAAAGCTATCCTATGTTTATAATTCTATTTAAATTCTGTCCTAATAATCACAATTTTTATAACCCTTTATTTAATGTTGTAAAAATTTCCTAAGTTCTATCTGCCTTCAATAATTCTAATTTTTTTTGCACAAATTCTTAAGATGGCTTTGCACAAGCTTTGACGGCAAACACCGCAGATTTTGGTGATAGCTTAATTCTGCCGTATACTGAAAATTTCTTTGGCCCTAAAGCTTCTTCTTCACAAGCTTCCACAAATGATGAAAATTCACAGCAACGAGCTTTCCAATATCATCGACATGATGTCCCGCTGGAAACACTTTTACGCCAGCAGCACCATCCACAAAGCACTGACTATCATATGAATGAGAATAATAATTTAATGTTTGCCCAACAAAAGGGTATTAATTTTATGTTCTTTAAAGTTTTTTATTCGGTTCTTGTGCAGTGTTTTGTTCAACACTTTTTTTCTTCTTCTGTATTAAAATTTAAAGTTAAAAAACGATATAATAAAAACCTTTTTAGGACCGAAAGGAGATAAAGGTGATCCTGGTAAACCAGGCATATGCCCATCTGATTGTGCTGGATTTTATTCTGTTGCTCCATCATTGCAGCAGCAACAACAACAATACCAAAAACTTTCTGATGAAGATATTGAAAGAATTGTTAATCATCCACGTTTAAAAGTAGGCGTATACTTTAGCATTGCCTATGTCTAAATTAAATAATTTTAGGATGCAAGAGATAGCCAACGTTCAACTGCTTTACCATTATATAATCCAAGTGTTCATCAACATAGCTCAATAAAAGGTCAAAAAGGTGAGCAAGGAGAGCGTGGACCAATGGGGCCACCTGGTCAACCCGGTGTTGCTGCTTATCCTTCATCATCTGCTCAACAACATTCTGGAAGTGGAAGTGGTGGAATTGTTAGTATCTCTCTCACATTCTTCTCTAACTATACATTTCCTTTCGTTTTCAGGTATCTGTTTATCAAACATCTACAGAACTATTTGCATCACATCGTTCTACTCCAATCGGACAACTTGCTTTTAGTATTTCATCACAGGAATTATATATTCGAGTTAATAATGGCTGGAGTAAAGTTAAGCTAGAAGGTTTTTATTCAGCTGTAGAACAACAGCCACCAATTGTAAGTTTTAGAAATCAAAGCTTGGATCCCTTTGTTACTAAACGCTTTCTATCCTTTTTTACAAAACAAATAATTTTTTCAAAAGCTTTATCTCTGTTCTTTCTATTACTTATTAAATGTAAAATAACAATTCTTTAATGCTTTCCTTAATTTAAATAATTAATTAATTGAATAACCCATATCGCTTTTATTTCCTTTATACTTTCCTTTCTTTACTTTCAGCCAATTGAAGCTTTATCTTCAACTAAAGACGATCATCTCGCTTATTGGGTATGAAATGGCTTTTTTTATTTAGTTAACTTTTTCTTTGCTTTTGCTTTTTAATAATTTATACTAATTATATTCACATTTTGTGTTAAGCTCAATGATGATGGTGAAGTAAGTGGAGAGAACAATCATGAACCGTGTGTAAGCCGACGATCTATTGTTGATAATAATTTTGTTGTGGTGTGTCTTACCTATCACTTTATTTAACACTTTTTTTCAGTTGCTATTACTAACAATTATTATACTTTTTTGCACAAAAACACTTTTTATTTTTTTAAGTTTTAAAAAAGATAGCACAAAAAAGTTAATTTTTTTTGAAGTGGTTGTTTTTTGTGTGGAATTTGTTTTAAAATTTTGATATTACTGTAGACTGCCCCAGCTGATGAATATCGACCTGCGCCATCTGTTACACAAGCATATGAGCCTGAAATTCAAACTCTTGCTCCTCCACGTCGAATTAAACCTCCACCACGTGATTCACAGCTTGCTGATCAAGAACAACGACTTCGTCACCAACAACTTCGTGAACAGCAACTCCGGGATCAGCAATTACGAGAACAACAATTGCAACAACAACGTGAACGAGAACAACAATTGCAACAGCCACAACAACATGGATATCCATATCATCAAAGACATTATTCACGTGCAAATCCCCAAGATAAAGTTGTATGTCAAAATTTATAAAAAAGTTCTTTTGTATTAAACAAAATTCATTGAATTTTAGCTCCATTTAATTGCATTAAATGCCCCGATCAATGGAAAAATGGGTGGAATTCGTGGTGCTGATTTACAGTGTTATCAGCATGCCCGAAAATCCGGTTATCGAACAACTTTCCGTGCATTCCTTTCCTCAAATGTTCAAGTAATATTGTACCAAATAATAGCACCTTCTTTAATTTTCTATCTTTTACAGGATTTACGAGATTTAGTCCATTATGCAGATAATGACACAATTGTTGTAAATTCAAGAGGGGAAAAACTTTTTGATACTTGGAGTCATATCTTTAATCCAACAACTGCCCCCTATGATGTTCCAATTTATTCTTTTAATCAAAGAAATATTTTTGAAGAAAAACAACAATGGTAATTTCTATGGTTATAGTTTCAATTAAAACATATAATAATATTTTTAGGCATGACAGATATATTTGGCATGGCTCAGATGAAAGTGGTCGAAGACTTGAACAAAATTTCTGTGAATTTTGGCGAACAAATGATCAATATGCACATGGTATGGCATCTGCCGTTGAACGAGGCCGTCCTTTGATCACTGATGCCGAACCAATTTCATGTCATCGACATTTAATTGTACTTTGTGTTGAAAATATGTCTAAATATAATGTTGATTTACGACTTGGTCAAAGGAAACGACGTAAATACTAAATAATTTAAGTATTTCTTTGAATTCAATGTTTGTATCTTGTTTTTTTGAAACCCGTGGTTTTTATCTTTTTTGCCAAATATTTGTAGCATTGAAACCCATTTTATGTCTTTAAACAGGCCATATTTTATTTAGTAATTGTGTCTCTCTCATCACTTTCTTTTTTTTATAGTTTTAAATGTTTTTATTTTCTCATGTTTTTTATACTGCCATTATTTTTTGAAAAAATAAATAGTTACTTTTTAAAAAAAATTAGTCAATTTGATCACAAAATCGGTCCCAAAAAAATTTACGCTCGCTTTCTGTCTTTCCATTACTTTAAATTTTCTGTTCTCTTTGCATTGTAACAATGGCTGAGTGGAGTGGGGCGCTCGCGTTGAAAGGTAAATGTGATGATACGTTTCTTTCCCCGTCAGAGGAACTTATGTTGACAAGATAAACTGATAACCATTTTTTTTATTTAACTAACAACAAAATTTATAACTTCTAAAATTTTTAGAATATTGAGATGGAATTATAAAAAATAAAATAAGTGAGATCAAAATGAGAAATGCAAATATGCAGGCGGTAATAAGAGCCAAATGAATCAATGAAAGACAAACTGCAGAATCCGTGTCAGAAGTCTCTAATGATGAAATTGGAATTGATGGAGATGCCTAAAGTAATTTGTTGTTAATCAATAATTAGCATAGATATCTTACAATTCGAGAATCATCTCTTCGGAATCTTAGTTGCATTGAAATTGTTCGAACTTCTGCCAAATCACTCACAGGAAAATGTCGTCGCTGCCTTTTTTTGCCGTCATTTGGTTCAGAACAATTTGTGAATGAACAGGATCGGCTCATACAGACTCGCAGATTACAAAAAATATTTACTTCATTGCTGTAATGCTTAACCATTAATTATATAATAAATATTATTAATTACAGTACCTTGATGGGAAAGCCCATGCTTTAATTTTATTTATAAATATCACTTCTTTAGAAGTTTCAGATTTTTCAAAATTTGTCCAAATTCGACCTCTCGGTTGTACCGTACACCCTCGATCGTCACTTAACTCAAGGTTACTTTTTGCATCATCTTTTGCCCAGCATCGACCAATTTGTGAATCAGCAACTGGCTTTTCAAGTCGAACAATATATGACTGTAATGAGAAGAAATAATTTGAATAAATCCTTTTTTAAAAACTTACAATTGGATCACCAATGTTTAATGGATTGGTTAAAGGTTTTGAGTTAATTCCATGCCCGGCTCGAATTTCGACATTGTATTTTAGATTTGCAGTTGGCATTAAAGCATTGGGTGGCAATGTTGCCGAAATTATTTCAGTTGTTGTAAATCGATTATCAATTGTAACACCTCCAAAATCTACAGTAATCATACTATCATGTCTATAAAAGCATATTACTGCTGTAATTCTGATGAAAGAAATTCAAACCTTTCATCAGAAGTAGAAGATGGAATACAAGTTAGCAAATACTTTTTGTCAGTACTTTGTAAAAACGCAACATTATCTTGTACGATAATTGCATTCTCTAAATTTCCTTCTCCATTCCTTCTGGTTTCACAACCATCCAATGGAATCTGTAATCTTAGTAATTTCGAAAATTTAAATAAGAAATATATTAACCTTAAGGGTGTATGATTTCTGAGGGAGCATTGAACCATTTACATAAACACAGTTTGGAAAACCTTCTTCACTATAAACAATTCCACGAAAAATTGAATCAAAATTAACAGATAAAATAAAGTTATCCTACAAAAGTATTTAATGAATACTGTAATTGTGATGTTATAGTAATTACCTGATCACAGCTAACACTGGTATCCAATAATCTCGATGCTGTGACAAGTAATGGAGGACCATCAAATACAAGAATAAATATTAGCAATAAATTTATACGAATCATTTTTTATGCCGTCACGAAAATAGTTTCTAAAAATGAAAACATGTTTTTTATGGCAAAAACCTTTTTATAAAAGACAACCCAAAAAAGGGCAACGGCAAAATTGTTATTTCTATATAAAAAAAAAGAATTCTAAAAACCTTTATTGAAAAAAATAGCAGCGTCAGATAATCGAATCTATTTTTTTCTTCGTGTTATTTTTTGTTCATAAATGAATGAGATGACCACCTTTTTTATCGTTCAACAAGAAAAAAAAACTTTCGAAACTCAATCAAATAGCTTCTTCTTCCTAAGTCAATTAAATTTTCAGTTCAAAAAAATGACCATGGCGCGAAAAAGCGCCGCTGCATCGACGACGATCGCAGTGACAATGGCCTTGTAAAAAGAAAGAAAAATAATGAATTTACAATGGCAAAGTAGAATGAGTGAGTGAGTGAATACCATTAGATCGGAAAAAGACGACGAAAGAACATATCCAAAAAGAATTACCGTGTTTTTGTGGATGTACAGATGGAAAGAAAGAAAAGTGTAAAGGGGATTCAACTAATTGCAATCCTGTCACTGAACTAGACATTCATTCTCTCACTCAATCCTTCTCTTTATTGAAAAATCATCATTATTATTATTGGGATTGGGATGGATATGTTCCGGTGAAACAGAAACAGAAAAAAAAAGATTTCAGTCATCCGAAAGGTTTCTTCTAAAATGAAAAAGTTATTTCTTTTAAACAGGAAAATGAAAAAGATCAAAAAAGCTTCTGAAAGAAAGTAAAAAAAGTGAAAGATGGAAATGGAAAACAGGATTCTTAAAAAGTCAAAGATTTTCAAAAACAAACTATCAAAGAAAAAACACTTGTGTTTTGGCAACATTTTGAAAGAAAAAATGTCTCAATTACTTTTCATCGGGTCTATGATACCTCAAAAAACTTACACTCAGACAAATTACAAAATTGTTTTCTTCAAAGAATTATTATTCAACAATTAAAAATACAAAAAAAGCGAACACAAAACTTTCTTTTTTTCTCCTTAGAAAAGGGCCATCTGAAGCGACTTTCTTTTTTTTGCTTCATTGAATTTAAAATTTATGCCCCTTTTTTCCAGAGGTAATGAAAAAAACTAGATTTTGCACTTTTGATTTCAATCTGAGTTAAACCTTTTTGCCAAAAAAAACCATTAAAAAAAGTAGGGCAAGTTTGGGTAAAAAAACTGGTACAACTTTAAACTTTTAAACTGGACTCAAGCTAGAGAAAAGAATCGACAGAAACGCGTATACAAATTTATTTATTAGAAAATATAAATTTGGGTAAAATAAAAATGGTTATAAACTCTTTTTAAAGTTTTGAAATCCTGAAAAAATTATATTTTTAAATAAAAAACCAAAGATTTTTTCTAACATCAAGAAAAAAAGGCACATTTTGGTAAACGAATTTTTTCGGGGTTTTATCAAAGCTATTTTTGTAAAAAGTTTGTTTATTTTTAATTTAATATGTAACTTTTGGGATAAATTTTGGTCGTGGAACTGGGATTCGAAGTAGAACCGCAGAATGTTTGGAGCAAATGGGGGTAGAAGTTGTAAAATGAAATTGTATTAAATGCATAATAGATGTAAATTCACCAGCATGACTTCGAATCTGAAAAAGCATTATAATAGTTTTAGTGTGGCCTAGATTTCATCTAATTATTAAAACATATAATAGAAAATGAGGTCTCTTCCTCCCTCCTTCGCTTGCTCACCTGTCCTTCTTGATTTACAAGACAAATATGATGAGGGGTACGATTTCGAAGGACACTTAAAATAAATTGCCCCGGTTGAAATGATGATTGCCGCAGAAGAAATTCTCCATTTTTGACTAGCCTTGATTCAGCTAACATTCGATGAATGGTTCCATGAAACCATGGCTGCTCTTCAAGATATTCCGATAATTGAGTAAATTGTTCACGAGACAGATGTATCTTTTTTTCTAAAAAATTTATTAGTTTTTTGCGCTATTTATAATACAAGTTTCCTCCATATTGAGATCTCACTAGTGTAATTGAACAATTTAAACAACTTTAAAAGGCTAAATTACAGAAGATAAAATGTAAAAAACAAATTTAAATATATTTTAAAAATTTGTTTTTTTATTTTATCTTCTGCAATTTATGCCCTGCAGCAGCTATACATTTCTACGACCACTACTACTTCTTTCATATTTTTAAATGCACACTTACCTTTTCGGAAAAGCCGATTTGTCCAATGCAAAGTATCTAAAAATTAATAAAAAAAATATTACTTAAAAGTACAAAAAAAAGAAATCCTTAAATGGCTTTTGGTAGCTGCTTACTTTCAGGTGCTTCAGGAAAAACAAAAAGATCATCGTGTACTCCAGAATCTTGACTTGAGGCATCTGATGCTGCTGATGAAGAAGCAGAAGTTGAAATACTTCCATCAAAACTTTGTGAATTCAACGATGTATATTCAGACGCTAGTACACTTTCATCATAATCTGTTAGCCGCAGATTACCAAGTCGCTTTTTAAATGGCAATGCCAGCTTTTGTGCCCTGAATTGAAAGGCTTCTTTGATACTTCGAAATTTAACCCTTCGCTTTCTTCGAGGTGGTAAAGGTGGCATTTCAATTTGTTGCTGAGCGGCAGCTCTTTGATTTTCAATTTCAACTTGTCGAATACGCTCTTGCAAATCCCGCTCTTTTCGTTTAAGTCTTTCAATTTCATTGTCATAACTAATTTCTTCTCTTCGAGGTGATCGTGCATCTGGATGACGTAGTTGTAATGGTTGTCGAGCAGGCGGTTGACTATAACAATTTTGAAATTGTGATGGCTGTGGAGGGAGTGGCGGAGGAGCATAAACTCTGCTATTGTTTTCATTGAAAATTTGTTGTAGCCTTGATAAAGCTCTATCTGATTTCAACGGTATTGGTGGCACAGTAGCATATCTTCCAACTTCATCATATCCAAAATCTTCTTCATTATCATTTTCATGCCGTTCAAAGAAATCTGAAATTTCAACAACTTTTTTTACTTCAGGTTTCTTTGGTTTCAATGTTTCTGGGATCTCCGAAACACCAGGATACACTTGATTAGAACTATATGGATTAATTCGGCGTAAGTCATCCATGTTCAAATAGATATTCGTAATATTTTGAATTGCTGTCGTCGGATTTGACATATCACTTTGAAGCATCCGTGTTTCCATTCGATCTGATAGCGCCATCATTCGGATTTGTTGATGAAGTCTTTCAGAATCAATTGGAGTTACTTGATGTACAAATCCAGTGCCATCTGATGAGGGGGTTGATAGTCGAAGAAGGCAATATGCTCCGGTTGGGGTTGAAGGCGAGGGGGTCATTGATTCAGCAATCTAAAACAGGTTTTAGCAATTTTTGAAGTTAACGATATCAAAAAACAATTTATGAAAAATGACCAACCTTAAAAACATCAACATCTCCACTACTTTCCTGCTTTTCTGCATATACAGTAAATGCCAGCTTCATTGCAGCTAAAACTTGTAATCCTGATTCACTTTGAATAACGTAATAAAATCGAGTATCTGGTTTTCCAACTTTTCTTTCCAAAGCATAATAACCAAAGACGTCACGTGTCTCAGGATCTAAATGTGCAAATGCAATATCTCCAATTTTATGACGGCCATAAAATTTATTTGTGACGTGATCACCAATTGTAAAAACGTTGTCATAAATTGATAATTGAACTTCCACATTTTTTACAATTATTTTTGCATTTTCCAAAAACTATAAAAAGGAAAAGGGGTTGAAATGGTTTTTGAGGCATTTAGAAATGTTTACCCTTTCAGCGATATCTGGAATATCCAAGCTATCATCGTGAATGGAAGCAGCTTGTGCCACTTTTCTTAAACAACCACAAATAATCGAAACACGATTATCCGGATCTGGTTCTTCGGCGATACTTCGAGGAAGTTCAATTTTTCCAAGAAACTTAAAATTTAAATTATTTTTTAATTGACGCTTAATTTAATACAAAAACAAACCCTAACAAAGAACGGTATTCCGCCTTTTAATTGATCAATGGCCTTTCGAAGCCATTCATCCTCTGAGAAACTTCCAAGTGGTGATCGTAACATTCCTTCCTGATTAACTTTTTTGGCAACGACCCAAATTCTTATAATTTTTTACGTGAAAACATTATTTGTTAAAAAAAGATGAAAGCTGGAATCAATATTTTCTTTTTTTAATTTTGACGCAGCTCAAGAGAATGATGAATGGCAGCAGTAAAAAAAAAGAAATTGAGTGCGCAAGAAAAAAAAAAGTGTCCAATAGAGAGTGCCGTCCGTCAAAAACAACAAGCTTCGTTGTTGACTCTTTTCTTTTTCTCTGAAGGGAAGGCATTAATTGTCTCACTTTAAAATTCTTGCCTTTTTTTATTTAAATGTGTTATTGACAGGGGAATAATGACTTTGTGGCTTTGTCTTTTTTGGTATATTTGTTTTTTAGTAATTGAAATGCATTTTGGGTGCTAACGCGGTGAAAATTGTTCGAAGAAAACGATACAGTATCGTACAACAATTTTCTTATGAAGCTTACTAATAATGTTGTATAAATAAATTTTAAACCTTTTTTAAGCATACGAAGTTACCAAACAAATTATGTATTCTTTTGTTATCTGCATTAACGGTAAACCAAAAGCTTTGATCAAAAAACTTTTATTTTAAAAAAAACCATTTCAACTTAACAAAACAAAAAAGTGCACGAATAAAGTTAAAGTTCTATCTTTCGTTTACGATTTTCTTTAATCAATTGCATATTTGCTTGAATTTCTACAAAAGTTTCAGCAGCATTTTGATTATAATCTGGATGGTATTTTGCAGAGAGCTGTCGATAAATTTTATTAATTTCATAGTTGCTGTTTGATGGTGCCATTCCAAAATAATTATATGCTTTTTCAACGGCAACACTAACAGGCAACTCAAAGATTTTTGAAGTTAAATTCATAACAATAACTTTTGTAACAGATGCACTAAACATTCCACCGGTAACGGCACCAATTGTTGCTCCAATTGGTCCACCAACTGCACCACCCAGAACAGCACCGGCAGAAGCACCAGCAATTCCACCAGAAACTGTCAAAGTGGCATCAATCAATGATTTTGCACAACGCTTCCCAGAAATTTCTCCATTAAACCATAACTGAATATTTTGAATTGCTTGAAATGGTAGAGTAACTGTATCAAGGGGAATCTCCATGAGTGATAAAAAATATGCCATTTTGTTCAAGGCATTTATCATTAAGCTGGCACCAGGAACTTTGTCAGCAATCCATCGAAGAAAATCTGCTCGAGAATCGGGTTTCCATAAAGCTAATTTATGTTTTGGAAATGGAGAAGTAAAATGGTCGTGATAGTTATCAGTAGTACCAGACGTGCCATCATCAGAAATTATGTAAATCTAAAAAAATCCGAAAGTCATAAATTATTAATTATAACACATTTAAAAAAGTTTTAGCCTAACATTGTACATTTTTAAATCTTCTATGTGCAAATGTTTTAACAACCATTGAAAATAAAATAGAAAGATCAATTTTTTTAAATTAATCCGAAAAAGTTTAAAATTTACGAACAAGAAAAGTGTATCTCGTAAAACTGGAAGATTGCAAAAACTTACCGAAAAAATTAGCATAAACAAAATACCAAAAATTAACGCTAAAGCGGCTAACACTTGAACAGATTTTGATAATGACATTTTTGCATACAAGATGTCTCAAGATATCTGAAACTTTTGTGGAAAGAAAATAAAACGGAAATATTGATAGCAAAAAATGCTTCTGAATAGTATCAGTGTATTCTAAAAAAGGGAGGAGAACAAAGAAAGGAAAAAAGATTGAAAGAGAATTTCTGACTTTTTTGGAAATTTTATTATGATGTAAAAAAGGAAATATTACGTGATAAAAATTCGACCAACGCTTAATAGGCAAATAATGTTGTACTGTTTTTCAATATAGAAATGAAGTTTCACTATTTAAACGTAGCGGTTACATGATAATAAAGACTTCCATAAATGAAAAAAGTGAAAAAACTAAATCCATTTTTTTCTTATGTCTCATAACAAAGCTGATGCTGTTCTGGGTGGTAACATCTGATTTTTTTGAACAATTAACACACTGAATTTATCCTTGCTTATCATTTTTTCTAAAAAACATTTTCGTCTTTTGTTTTTTCATTGTTTGATGTTGTTTAGAGTATAAAACTGTGAACCTTCAATATATGTGTTTTAATGATACGTATCTCAATACAAATGATAACAGTATCAGGACATAGTTCGCAAAGAGCTAATTTTAAAATCGATAATTTTATAATGAATTTGTTTGGTACGTTTTATCTATCAATCTGAATATCACATTTCACAACCATTTTTATTTTTAAGAGCTTGCAAAAAAATTACTACGAAAAAACTTAAACAAATTACATAAACTTTAAGAAAAGAAAAAAGTTATGTACAATAAAAACAATTTTAAAAAAGATTTTAATTTAAAAAAGAGATCAAAAAAACTGAATTCTGTTTACGCAAAATAATTACTGTGTTTTTTTTAAGATTTGGAATGAACTTTGTCATAAGTGTCTGCATTCTTGTAGGCTGCTACATATCCGGTATTCTTTTTGACATCTTCTCGGCCTTCCTTTCCTTTTCCCTTTCCATCTGCATCAAAACGTTCCTTATGTGCTCCAGTGTATTTTGAGACATCAGTTAATCGATTGAAAACTCCACCATCTGTTGAAGTTTTGGCAGCAGAATTAATTTGTGGAGAATCAACTTTTGAAAGTTTTTCAATAATATCATCTAATTCTTCCTAAAAAAATAATGGGAGTTTTTGTTTCTATTGATGCAAGATATTTAAGTAAATTACCTGAGCATCTTTTTTAGTTTTTTGAGCTTTTTCTTGTGCAACATTTGCAAGAACTTGTTGAGTTTCAGCAAAGTTTGTTCGCTTTTTTGGTCTAAAAGTGGTTTATTAAGTATTAAATATATTTGTTAAATCAAAAGTTTGATTTGTCAAAATAAATGTTTTGTAAGAGGTGAATTTGCAAAATTTTAAAAATAAAATCGTACCCAGCAACTTTAGAAAATGCAATTCCGGTTACGGTAGTTGTGATAATCTTTCCATCGATAACTCCAGCATCCTTTAACCATTTATCAAAATTTTTTCCTGTCATTTCTGTGGCAGTATTACTTCCAAATTTCATAAAAGTTTCCCATCGACTTTTAGCATCTTTTTCATTTTCCCATTTAAATGAAAGATTGGAAGCAGCAGGCATTTTTTATTTTATAGCGCGGCAATGATAACAGTAAAACAAGGGGGTTCAATAAAGACTGCAAATAAAAAAATTTTATTGTTCATAAGTGTTATGTAACACAGGAAGACCCGAAACAAAAAAAATTTTGAACGCTAAGAGAATATTCCATAAAAAAACATTTTAAAAATTATCAGACAAAAGACCAAACAAAGAAAAGAGGCAGACTTAAGCTATTTAAATACAGACAAATTTAAAAATGTGGCATTAAAAAAACTATGTTTATTTTTTAAAAAAGTGTTATTTTTTGTTTGTGGAATGTTTAGAAAGCTCTGAGAGAAAATCATAAAGGCACAAAAATGCAAGCCGCAAAAAATAAAAATACAACATGGTCCGTCGCCTTGACAGCCAAAAAAAAAATAGGAGCTTTGGGCTTTTTGAAACAAGTCCACGTGGTTACTACTCTCTACTTTTCAAAATTAGCTACGATAACAACAACTTTCTTTCTCCTTCAATGTCTAAAAGATAAAGCTAAAAATAAATAAAGCGACGTTCAATGTTTGAAAATACTTTTAGAAAAAGGTAACACGCACTTAAAAGAGATGAAAATAGTTAGTAGTAGTCTTTTGCATCTTTTTCCAAGAAAGTAATTTAGCTAATTTCACAGCGTCAAAACCTGCCGTTCCAAAAGAAACTTTACTTTCTTATAAAAGTATCCAAAATTTAACCTTATACAAGCCTTTAAAAACAAAATCTCCGAAATACCTTCCATTATTTTTTACAAGAAAAAAAGAACGCCACATTAAAAATTATTTTCAAAAACCTTTTGGGATGGAAAAATGGAAAGAGGAGGAGGAAGAGACAAAAACACAGCTTTTTGGAGAAGAATAGAATTCATGAAACAAAAATGAAAAAATAAATAAAAATCAATGCAAAGGTTTTTACTGAAAAAAGAAAAGAAGATGAAACACCACCTTCAATTTAACACAAATGGATAGAATAGAAATTGATGATGGGTAAACAGTTTTAAAGAGAAAAGAGAGAATTTCTAGTGATAACCGTCAAATTTTTTATTGTTAAGTTTAGGGAAAGAGAAAAGGAACGTTACGTTGAATAAACAAATACCAATCAAAGTAAATCATTAAAAATGAAAGAGAAAAATTATGGTGACTTATTCACCTAATAAAATTATCATTGTTCGGTATTTTGGTGCAATGTATCATCAAATGGATAAAAAAATGAATTAAAAACTATGATCGAATAAATGTTTCAAAAAAAGTGCTAAACAAAAGGTGTCAACTAGTATATGATAGCCAGCCAGCAGTGACAAACAAGCAGACATTATTTTGTATAAAAAGAAGAATGGCCAGTAAAAAGACACTGGCCAAAGATTTATTTATTGCCAGCTGGTTGTCTCAAAAATAATGTTGATCAAAAATCAGCATTAACAGCTTGAATGAAACGTACTAAAACAGTTTTATTGGCAACAAAATTTAGAATTTAAAAAAAAAAGCAGTGAATTACTGTAGCGGCACTTAATGTTATTTGTAGAAATACATATTGTCTGAACTTCCAAATTTTACAAAAAAATGTGAACATTAAAAAGTATTAACACAAAAAAAACATCTTTCAATTTTTAAAGCTAAAAAACACAAAGACAATATTTATTTAGTTTAGATAAACTTTATTTTTTTGTTCAATTGAAACATAAAAAAAGAATTTCAAGCAGAAGAGCGCGGGAAAAAATGAAAGGAAAAAATACATAAGAACCAGATTTTTGAAAAAAAGTGGGAAAAATAACGATACAACAAGAAAAACAAGGCGGGTGTTATGTTTTGTTAGTGGTGGTATTTGTCAACTTCGATGTTTTGAAGCGTATATACACCAGCAAGAAAACTTGTAAAAGAAGAAAGTGTCACCAAAATAAAAACTATGGGGATAAAAGGATAAAAAAAAAACAAGAAAGAAACATGCCATCAGAAATAAAAGTAAAAAGTCATACAAAAAATGTTAGGTATGAAAAAGAAAGGATTTTAAAAATGTCATGAAAGAAAAAAGAAAATAAAAGCCCATGAATGAATGTCTTCCTGTAGAAGAAAAAATAGGAGCTAAAGTTAAAGTTTAAAAGAGGCTAAATTGGATCTCCTTTTTTATGTTACATTTCTCTCTCTATTTATCCATTCTTCATCCATAAAACAGCTTAGTGAATAACGACATCACAACAGAAGAAAAAAGAAGTCAATTTCTGTCACGAGGGGGATAAGGAGGAAAAGTATTTATGGTGTCTTTTTCTAAAAACAAAAAATTGGTCCTAAAAAAGATGTTGAATCCTTCCATCTGTTTTTTCTTTTTGCTCCAAAACAGCAGCAGCAATAAAAAATGGACAAATAATGAGTGTCAAAAGTTTTTGGCTATTTTCTAATTCTCATCCTTTAAAATTTCTAAAAAAAACTATTAATCGCAATTAAACGATTATTATAACTTATGTGATGAATTACTGTAAAGTGCTTAAGTACAGTATCGTTTTGGCGCTTTAAATATTTAATTATAGTTTTAGCAAAATGAACAAATTTAAAAGACCTTACATTAGAAAGGTAATGTACCAAAATAATAAAAACTTGCTGTAATTCTTTGTCTCCACCTTTTTTGTATTCCAAAGGCTCAAAGCTAATTAAAATCAAACATTTCTCCTCTCTTTTCTTTTCCCTCCCATTTTCCAAGGCCATAAAACACGAAAAATATTGCAACAAAATTGTTTTTCAAAAAATTGAATGTACTCGAGTAAGTTTCGAAATACATTTTTCAAATGACTCACAAAATGTTGTGGCCTAAAAAAAAGAGAAATATCCTCCAAAACAAGTGTCGAATATATTTAGTTATTTCGAAACAACACAAAAAGCTGCTGTAATTTGACAAGGATTTATTTGCTTCATTTAATTTCGTTGAAGAATATGTTTCAAAAGAAAAGGAGAGCAAAAAAGTATTTTTTTGGGATTAATAGAAGCAAACAATTGTAAGCTGAAATTTGTTCAAAGCAGAAAAGGAAGGAAGAAGAATGCCGCCTACTTCTCTTTTTGTCTTATTGCTTCTTCATCATAGATGAAAGAACGAAGTATTCACAAAAAAAGAATTTGATTCAATTTTGACGGACATTCGAGTTTTAAAAATGTGAAAGATTTGTACAAGATAAAAACAATAACAGTATTGAATTTCAACAAATAACAAAAGAAAGTGAAGTTATGCTACAATAAATTCTGTAAAAAATTCTAGTTAACAGAATCGCTTTGAAATAATGTGAATACCGTAATCGCAATAATTACTGTAAGAGTCCTTTATTATCTGTTGTTCTTCTCTTTAAAATATTGTTTCAAAAACCGAATTCTTCCCTTTTTTTTGCAAAAGAAGTTTTATTAAGGAAAAAGAGCAAAGGCCTTTGCTCTTTTTCCTTTGCAAAGGCAGAAACGGCTAACATATAGCATTGGCATTTTCTGCAGTGAAGCTGCTTCTTGTTTGAAGCCGCCAACAACAATGCCCCCAAAAAAAGCTTAGAGAAAATGTAGTTTCTCTTTTCTTGCTTCTTCAGTTGCCAGCAGAAGAAGAGAAGCAACACCACCACCACGCATGTAACATCGATATATTTTCATAAACGTTTTTTTCAACAAATTATTTCTTGCGGCTTTCATATCTATCTATATTTAAATATTTATTAATTTTATTTAAAGAACATGAATATCCACTAAAATAGAAAACAAAAGCTGCCGACTACTACTTTTTTTAAAGCTTCCATTTCTTTCTCTACTACTTTATTATTTTTTCTTCCTTACTTTCTTTTATAAACAACAAACACAGCTTAAACCCTTTCTCATCATCCACTTACTTTATTTTACTTATTATTATTATTTTCAGTTCGTTAGCTTTTGCTCTCTCTTTCATTGAAAAAGACTTTCAAGCATTCAATCCATGAAACTCAATGCCAAAAATGCCATATATATTTTTGTTTTGTCCGTTTTCTTTTGTCAAAAATTTTTAAGCTTTTGTTTTGTTTTTCTTTCGTTTTCCTAATTGTGCCAGCCACCCTCGATCCTTTTTATTTTTCCGTTTGTTTTTAATTCCTCTCATTGTATTCGCGCAAAAAATATATATGTGTATTCTTAATTACATCCTATTTTTTCCATTATTCTATAAAGTCAATTTTAATTTACAGAAATAAATCAAAAACAACAAAAAATAATATATTAATTATTTAAAAAAATGTTAAATAATTTAAATAAGCTAAAACAAAACTATTTAACGGCAACTCAGTTGGCTTTATCACAAATTCAGGCACCACAAGAAACACCAACTGTAGATCCAGAATTTGAAAGAAAGCATGAACTTTGTATGAGCACAAAAGCCAGCAATTTTAAACTTCTTTCTTTAGTTCAAAAACTTGCAAATCAAATGATTGGTAAATTCTCTTTTGAAAAATTTTGAAGAAAAAATAATTGATAAATTTAGAATTTCGAGAAGCTGAACAAGATTTGGATCATTTTTTAAGCAAAAAATGTCATCGTCCAAAGCTTCAGAAAACTTTAGATGTTGTTGGAAGAGTGATGGCAATTTCTGCAGCAGATAGGTATAGCTTTTTTATTAAATTATTTATTACAGTATGCATTATGAGACAACAAAAGAATTTTTCAGGTCAGATCAGGTCACCGCACTTTCATGTCTTCGAGAAGATTGCGAAGATTTAGCTGAAGGCGGAATTGCAGATTTTGCAGCTGATGCTGAAACAGCTGAAGCCGCTCGAGTCACTTATGCAGATTCTCTAATTCATATGAAAAAGGCAACTGAAAACGTAATACATAAATTTCTACAATATCCGTATAATGAATACAATTATAGTTAAACCCTGAACAATATTCACATATGAATCAATTTCGACAGATTCAAGCGACGGTTAGAGAGAATAAACAAAATTTTGATGAATTACAAGAATCCCTTGAAAAACTGGATGATTTAACAAATCTCAGAGAAAAGGTTTTGGAATCTTTTATTCGGGCATATTTACAAGTTCAGCTATCATTTTATGAACGACAGTATACCCTGTGTTCTTCCGTTCATAATGCATTGCTTGAGCATGAACTTTCAACTGCGGATGATAATTCTTCACTTTCAACAATTTTAAATAATGCTGCAAAATCTGCTCCTGGTAGCAGTAAACAAAGATAATAATGCTTTATTTTTAATTAATTAATTACATGCATCAAAAAATAACCTTCATAATAATTATTTATACAATTTAAATTAAAAGTTGACTAGATAACATAAAAAGTATAAAAGTGAAAAAATATGCCATTTATTTAAATAAAGCTAATACTATACACAATTTACAGTACATTTCAAGTAGAAACAAGTGAACTGAATCGTGAAACAAAATCATCGCCATCAAGCATTAAATTTCTTGCTTTCTCCCAATTACCCAAACTTGCAAAAATTAAAGCAGCAAACATCTAAAATTTAAAAATAAAATTTAAAAATAATACCGTAAAAAAATGGTCATACCTTCATTATGCTATTTTCTTCTGAAATTAATTCAGCCCATTTAGAAAAGAAATGATCAGAATCAATTGGAGATGAATTGGATGATTCATTGGTACTTTTTGACATCTAAAAATAAAAAAATTGAAAAATCAAATTTATCCAAATACAAAACCTACCTTGGAATACTGTATACTTTCAAGGTATCGACCATTTGAAGCAAGAAAGCGGCAAGCATCTATTCCTTGTTCAATTAAAAACAATAAAATAATACCATCTGAAAAATAGTAAATTTTAAGCAATAAGCTACAGTATTATATTTACCACTAATTTGATTTTGTGCTATTAAATTTGTTGCGACCATTTTGATAAAGCATCGAGGTTCTTCTTCATCGAATTGTGAGTTTAAAAGACATCCTTTGAAAGAATTCAAGCGGAAAGTATCAGCTGATACAGTAATATCTGCATTTAAAAGCGCATATTTTGCCCATTCAAACTAAAAATGTAGCAATGTTAAAAGCATTACATTTCAAAAATAAATAACCTTTTTCAATACAACAGCTCTTTCAACAGCTTTATCAAGTTGCTCAGGGCTTTTACATGTTCCCAATAAAATTTTTGTTAATTCTTTAGCACGTTTCTAAAACATGTATAGAGATAGAAAGAGTAACAATAAAACGTAAAAATTACTCGATAAGCTTTAGACTGCCAAAACAATGATAAACTTGGAGGAAGTTGTCGCTTTGATTTAAAACAATCAGTGACTTGTAAAAATTTAAATGCAGGCATATTTCCACCAAATTTGGCAGCAGCAATATTTCGAGTAATTAATTCATCTTCAGTTTGCATTCTTTGTTTGAAATATCGTAAACTTTCATCATCTTCTACATCCGTAGAAGCTTCAGAAGGTTTATCAGCGATAGCATATGCTTGTTCGGTTAATTTTTGAGATAGGAATAACGGAATTTCTAAAAAAAACTAATGTAAAATTGTTTTATAATAATAAACCATACCACTTTCAGATAAACAATTATTTTTGGTTGTATTTGCAGCAAATCGAAATATTCCTTCAGCAGAGATGCATACAGGAGTAACACCAAACATATCAACATCAAGAAGTGTAGATTCAGTTGTCAAAAGATACGACGATTGTTTCAAACAAAGAGCATCAAACATTACAACTCCTTTGGCATACTGTACAACAATTGTTGAATCACCAAAAAGCCTTGAAAAAGCGCATCTCATAATCGGACCTGTTAATGATGAACTGTTAACTTGATGTAAAGTACGCTTTGAAAGATCCCAAATTCTTAAATATCCATTTACATCACCAAATGCAAGAAGATCATCTTTCCATGACATACATTTGATTGGTGGTGAACCAGCTTTCCACTAAAAAGCATACTGTAGAATTGAGCATAATGAATAAAAACATACTTGAGTATTAACTTCTTTACCATCTCTAACATGTAATCCTTTAACAATGACATGCTGCAATATTTGGTTGTTATTAAAAGTTTTATTAAAAAAGAAATTAAACGAACATATAAATGATTTTCGTTATCAAGTACCACGAGATTTTCTCGAAAAATATGTGAGTCATTTTCAGTTTGTTTTTTATTGTGATGTTTGCCAGACCAAGCCTGTAATTCATTATATATATTTATATTAAGTCTTAATCAAAAATAAAACAAACCATATCAACGATAATTGGACATTTACGAGACATTCGACGTAGTAAACGGTTTGAAAAAAGATCCCAAATTTCAAGTGGATCATTACGAAAAGCTATTGCAAGATATCTTCTAAAATAATTATAACACTAAATTATATCAACAAAAGCGGACGCACTTACTGATAAAAAGAAACTCTTAAAAGCTGAATGGGAGATTCATCAGCTTCAGGACGAAGACGTGACTTTGCACCTGTTAAAACATTTGTAACAAAGATATCATTACGAACTGAACCATTTGCTGTAATTGAACTTGAGTATGCTGCAGATACAATATAATCACAACCAGCCCATTCAAGACATCTAAATCAAGAAAATATTTTCTTAAGGTACAAACGAAATAAGCATACTTTACGGCACAATTATGAATATTAAGCTCTTTTTCAAGTTTACCAGTAAACACATCAATAAATTGTATACTTCCAAGTGTTGAGCCAATTGCTGCTAAATGTTTTCCACCAAATTGTGATGAAGACATTTGTATATTATCCATAGGCCGAATTCTCACAGTAGTTGCATTACATCCTAGCGATGGAACCATACCAGATTGAACAAAACTAAAAATAAAGATTAAAAAGTTTACATTTAAAGATAAAGCATACCTAAGTTTTTCACATTTAGTGTCATCTTTTACAGTATCAAAAGGTGTAATATCTGCAAGTGATTGAATACGATACGGTAAAATTGTAATTTGATCATTGTGATTCTAAAATAAAGTTTTTTTGATTGAATACTGTAGAATATAGAACTAACAAGTTGATAAAAAACTAGCTTTCCAGAATTGAACAATAACCCCAAGGTAGATTCTGTTGTTGGACACAGATGAGCAGCAAAGATACGGTTCTTAGAAAAAAATCTTTGAGCATCATTGTATGTTATTTGATCGTACGTTAATTCAGCAATAAAGCGATCTTTATGAGTTTGAATAAATGCTTTCCAAAATGATATAACACCATTTGAATGGACAAGATAAAAGGCATCTCTTTCCGAACATGGAAGTATCTAATTATTGAATGTTAAAGTAATCCAACTTAAAGTTAAAATATACCCGACAAAGTGGAAACATATTTTCAGTGTTAACAGTTGCAATAATCTGTTTAGATTCTGTATGTAAGAGGGCAACTTTTGATGGAAAAATTGCAAATAGTAAATCTTCATAAGCCTTGTGAAAAGCAATTTGTACAATTTGGTTTTCATCAGATGATGAGCCATCATCATTGAATTTTATTGTTTGTAGATTTATATCATTTAAAATTGGTGTATCTTGAATCGTAACATTCTTCAAAAACATAACAATTGAGTTTGTTGCGGCAACTAAAATAGTTTATATCTTTCTGTTTGTATTAAGCATGCTTTTAAAAAAAAACTTACAAGCAATATTGGTATAATTTCTAGGATCAATCCCGAAATCAAAAATCTTGCTTGAAAAATTAAGAATCCAAAATTTTTCCCCATTTCTTGTATTCCATAATACAAGAGTATTCGAAGCATGTAAAGTCAAAAGTAAATCTGTATAAAATTCATAATTTGTATACCATTGCATTTGAACAACTTCATCACCAGGTTTTTGGAAGCTTATCTCTTTTTTGCCTTGTATTACTGCCCATACAATTAATTTTCCACTGATATCGCTTGAAACACATTTCAAAGCATAAACGTTTTCATCAAAACTTTCTTGAAGTCCAAATTTTACTAAGTTTACTGCAATTATAGATAAAAAAATTATTTTTGTTATTTAATAAAATGCCAAAATTTACTTGGTTTTTCATGACCACAAAGTGTTTGAATTGTTTTATATGATGCAACATCGACAATTGTTAAGACTGTATGACATCCATAACCAACAAGACCCTTGGGATGCCTGTAACATTACTGCTTTTAGATAAAGAAAAAAATTTATAATTTTATTTACCAATCAATTGCATCTTTATTTTTTGGATTAAGTTGTCCACAAATTATCCCAGTCATATTTCTTCAAAATTTATATGCTTGTATATTATTATTTTCTTCTAAAAAAAGATATTTTTTGCCAACGTGGAAAACATATGCGTTGCTTGCTCAAATAGAAGAGAAGCAAAACAGTCAATTTCTCGCTTTCACCATTTCTTTGCTTTTTTACACAATCTCACGCAAGTCTTAGTTTGCTTTTCTGTCTCTCTCTTTCTGTTGCTCCGCCTTTTTATTATCCGAAAGAGGCAAAAATATAGGCCTAACCCAAAGACAGGAAAAAAGGGTATTGATAGAAAAATGAAGGGAACTTGTGCTGGTTTTTTTGCTAAACACACACCACCAAGGTCACCGTCGAAAATAGAAAGCAGCAGCGGCGGCCAAGAAAGGAACAAAAAAGGGAGCTCTCGGAGAGAGAGAGAGAGGAAAATTGTCTCGCCCCGACGATGCGATTTCTTCTTAGAGTTGACTGCGCGTTAGATTTAGGCAGCAGTGAGCGTTTGAGTCCCATTCGGGCAGCCAACTTTCCCCATTTTTCATTTTGGTTTGTGTTGTTGCTTTGTGCAGTTGTGTTGGCCTACCTACTTTCTCCTCTTTTTTTAAATATTTTCTTCAAAAAATTTGATGATTTTATGCATTTAATTAATAAAAAATATTAATTTAATGCGAATTTAAAATAACCCTTTAATTTTTCGGCCAAGTTTTACCTCTTTTGACATCTCTTCTGTTTTTTATCGTGTTTTTCTGGATTATTCATATCCCAATACTTTATTAATTTTATCTATTTTTTAGTAACTTCGTTTACGCTTGATACTCGTAGCCATGGGCAAGGAAAAGGTACATATTAACATTGTCGTCATTGGTCATGTCGACTCTGGTAAATCAACAACTACCGGCCATTTGATCTACAAATGTGGCGGTATTGATAAACGTACCATTGAAAAGTTTGAAAAGGAAGCACAGGAAATGGGAAAGGTAATGGTTTAATTTATGCTTTTATCTAGGGTATACGTCAAAAAACTGCTAAATTATGCATTATGTGGAATATATCAGCGGCGCGTGGTGACGTGGACAGCTTTTCAATCCCCGGAATCAACACATATAACATTAAAAACAAAAAAAGCACTACCTTTTCGTAAAAATCATGCAGCGTCAGTATTAATGGTTTAATTTATGCTTTTATCTGGGGTATACGTCAAAAAAACGACCAAATTATGCATTTTTCGTACCAACCTTTTTATGCATTTTCACTGTGACTTATACTAATATTGCTATTTTTTAGGGTTCCTTCAAATATGCTTGGGTTTTGGATAAATTGAAGGCTGAACGTGAACGTGGTATCACCATTGATATTGCTCTCTGGAAATTTGAAACTGCTAAATACTATGTTACCATTATTGATGCTCCTGGACATCGTGATTTTATCAAAAACATGATTACTGGTACATCTCAAGCTGATTGTGCTGTCCTCGTTGTCGCTTGTGGAACTGGTGAATTTGAAGCTGGTATTTCCAAGAATGGTCAAACTCGTGAACATGCTCTTCTTGCTCAAACTCTTGGAGTAAAACAACTTATCGTTGCTTGCAACAAGATGGATACCACTGAACCACCATTCTCTGAAGCTCGTTACACCGAAGTTATGAATGAAGTTTCTAACTTCATCAAGAAGATTGGTTACAATCCAAAAGCTGTAGCTTTCGTTCCAATCTCTGGATTCAATGGTGATAACATGCTTGAAGCTTCTGCTAATATGCCATGGTTCAAGGGATGGGCTGTCGAACGTAAAGAAGGTAATGCTGCTGGTAAAACTCTTCTTGAAGCTCTTGATGCCATCATCCCACCATCTCGTCCAACTGATCGTCCTCTTCGTCTTCCTCTTCAAGATGTTTACAAGATTGGTGGTATTGGAACTGTCCCAGTCGGTCGTGTTGAAACTGGTACCCTTAAACCAGGTATGGTTGTTACCTTTGCTCCACAAGGTGTTACCACTGAAGTCAAATCCGTTGAAATGCATCATGAATCTCTTACTGAAGCTACCCCTGGTGATAATGTTGGTTTCAATATCAAGAACGTTTCTGTCAAAGATATCCGTCGTGGTTCCGTATGCTCTGATTCCAAGAATGATCCCGCTAAAGAAGCTAAGAGCTTTACTGCTCAAGTTATCATTATGAATCATCCTGGGCAAATTGGACCTGGATACACACCTGTCTTGGATTGTCACACTGCTCACATTGCCTGTAAATTTGCTGAACTTAAAGAAAAGGTTGATCGTCGTTCTGGTAAAAAGGTTGAAGATAACCCAAAATTCTTAAAATCTGGTGATGCTGGTATTGTTGAACTTATCCCATCCAAGCCAATGTGTGTTGAAGCTTTCACAGATTATGCTCCTCTTGGACGTTTTGCCGTTCGTGATATGAGGTATGTTTATATCATTCATGTGCGAAGCCTTTACTAATATCCTCTCTTTTTTAGACAAACTGTTGCCGTTGGTGTCATCAAGGCTGTCGATAAGACCGAAGGTGGAGCTGGAAAAGTTACCAAGTCTGCACAAAAAGCTGGTGTTGCAAAGAAGAAATAAGCTTGGCTTTTAATAATTTTAAACCTCTTTTTTTTCTTGTCCAAGGTTTTTTGTTTTGTTTGTTACAATATAAACTTATTATTTATATAAAATTGTGTTTAGTGTCTCTATGAGGTAATAAACCGATACTTTCTTGTTTTGGTTTGCTACAGAAAGTATTGCCTAGTTTTTAGTTATCAGGGAGAATTAGATAGTCATGCCGGAGGATGAATCAGTTTCGTTAGTGAATGTCATACGGACTTTAACAACTACACTTAATAACGATCAGCGACAACTTGAAAAAGCAAGGCTAGAAGCTGGATTTCAAACATCCGCGCAAAGAGTGGATCAGCTTTTGTCGTCACAGCAAAAAGATATCTCGAATGCATTGAAAACATTTAGAGCTGTTTCTTCTGAAATTACTTCAAGTAGGCAAAGAATTCATGCAGTTAAAAATGCTCTTGCTGCTTCGAAAGTTTTGTTGCAATGTAGACGAGATGATCTTAAAAAATTATGGATTGAAAATGTTGAGCAAAAAGTTGTATGTAATATTTTACAACAGATTGAAGAAATTCAACAAATGGATCGAATATTTGAAGAGCATTTGAAACAAAAAAGTTATAAACAAGCTGTAAAAGTTCTTAAAAATGCAGATATCACTCTTAATGGACCTCTTTCGGGTGTTGAAGGATTAGATCAATTGAGATCTCATGCAACAGATTTAACTGGAACCTTGTTTGAGAATGTTGTCACTGAATTACTTGAATTATTATCTGTTAGACCTTTCGAATCACAAGTTTGTTTACTCATGTTTGAATTTAAATTAATTAATAATATTATAGATGCTTGAATTATTGAAAGGAATGACAATGGAAACTCTGAATGAATCTGTCTTATGTTTACAGTTAACTGAAAAGTACAAAGATTTGCCGTTGAATGCAACGATTCTTCCTGGAACCGAACCACCAACTATTGCTCCTCGTCTTGCTGAATGCTTGGAATCTTTAGCTGTTTTTGATCAGTTAATGCCTGCATTGGAGCAAGTATTTAATCGTTCAAAAAATGTTTATTCGAAAGCTATTGGTGATACTGTACTTTTGTTAAAACTGCTTATGAAAGAACCTGTAGCCGATTCAACTCATTTAGCAAAACTTATCCAAATGGTTATGCTTCAAATTAATAAAGCTCATGATACACACAAGTTGTTAGCAAAAGAACTTTCAAAAGTTGGAAGATATGAAAAAGATATTAATATTGAACTACGATTTTGGGATGCTGTACAAGAAGTCCTTCAAACAGTTGTGATGAAACATTTAGATATATATGATTATGAAGCCAATCCAGAAGATTTACCTGAAACAACAAAAATGCGACAACTTTTTCGGTTTGATGGAACCAATTGTGTTAGCTCTTATTCAACAAGACTAACTGCTCAAGTATGTTATATTTTTCTACCAGATTTTGTCCTTCCTTGGTTTTTTTGAATTGTTCTAGTTTGTATATCATTCATAGTTGCTTCCAGCTTTTACGGTTGCCTGCACTAATTATCGTAGCACTATAATAGAATTACAGTATACTTTTTTTTAGCCTATTCCAACAATTTGTAAACCTGATCCATATAATATTATTCCAATCTTCCGCATGCTAAATAGTATTGGTCGTACAATTGAAGAACAATGTGGACTTTCAAAATTTAACAATTTTCTTCATACTTTTGTTATGAGTACTTTTATTAAAAGGTTTTATTTCAATGGTTTATAATAAAAACAAAAAGCTATATTTTTTCCATTTTTCTAGAGTATCAGACGATATTGATGCAAAAGTTCAAACAATTCTTACTCGAGCAGACGTCTGGTCAGCATTATCGTCAACGACAGCTCATTGTGTGGTTCGTTTTTATAATGTTTTTGTCTTTTGAACGATTTTTCTCTCGATCTTATGCAAACAAGATCGTTAATGGTTACAAAAAATAGCGTTGATTGCAATGACCTTTAATTTTCGGTGCACTGTAAAAAGACGTTTTCAATTGATTGAAAAATAAGGACTCAAATGGGGAAAGGTATAAAAAGTAAAATTTATAATATGTTTTTCAGCGTCTTTTAACAAGCTGTTTATCCATTCATGAATTATGCAAGCATATCATGCATCTTATCTGCAATATGGAACAATATACCCAACAATTTGCTCAAATTTGGTTAGAAATTCTTAGTGCATATACTGAAAGCGCCTTTGATACATATTCAAATGTAAGCAAAACTCTTTTTCTATCTACCGTACCACTTTAAACACATGTCGTTTCTTTAGATTACAAAATCCAGAAGTACTGGAGATGATGATGCTTTAATTGAACACCGAAAAATATCTGCTGCTTGGGCGGCCGATGAAGACATTAAACGAATGCTTAAAAGTCTTCCACAATGGTCACTTTTAAATCAAGCTGGCGTTCAACTTCTCTCTGTTGAAGGAGATACAACCCCTACAAGTCGACTTGGATCAGGATTAAACGAAAATGACAAAGAGTTAAAAGCAAGAATTGAAAAAGAAGCTGCAATACTGATTCAAAATCTTGGAAAAATAAAAAACATTAATAAAAGTGAAGTCATTTTTGATGATAACAATATCAAGTTACTTCTTTGCATGCATGAATCTTTGCAATGGTTTACTGTAAATGTTAAAGGAATGCAATATGAAATACCTAAAGCAGCTTCAGATATTTTAAAAACAAGTGTGATTCTTAATAAAAATGGTTCTGAACAAGTAATTTTTTTTCATTTGATTTAAAGGTTAAAAAGAGATAACTATTTCAGAAATTATTGGATGCATTTCAACAAGAATTTGGATATCTAGAAGGCATGGCAGAAACTTGTCTTTTAATGGTACACCTTGAACTTCGAGTTCATTGCTTCTATCATCTTCTGCCTTTGGCTCAGCTTACATCACATCAACCACAGGATGATATTGACCAAGGTGTTGAATTATTTGGTCGTGAAATGGTCCGCTTTCATAAACTTTTATCAGCACATCTTTTTCCAACAAAAGTTAAATATCTTTTTGATGGCTTGGGTCATTTATGCGCATCTATTTTTATACATTCAAGGTATGCTTGCTTTAGATTGCGAGAATATATATTTAAAGATTACTTCATTCTTTTTCAGTCAACATATAACAAAGTTAACTGAATCAAACAAAAAACGAATTATCCGAAATATTGTTCGAGTTCAGCAACACCTTTCTGCTATAACACATCAAAGAGAAAATGAACTGGATCGAGCAAAAACATTCTTCGATCTTTTGAATAAAGATCCAGATCAATGTAAGATACAATTTTTTTAAAATTGTATAAAAGTTATAAATGTTTAACATTTTTAGTGTTGGCATTAATTATGGAAAGGGGTGCTATTTTTACTTTCCAAGAATATACATATCTCTTAGCTTTGGCAGTTAGATCAGATCAAAATCAATCAAGTGTTCCTGGTGCATTGGATAAAAAGATCGCCCAGCTACAAGCTATTTTTAAACAAAAATCTTAAATCTTCCATTGATTACTTACTGAATCGACAACGCAATGTTTGACGATGATGAGTCGTCGTCAATCAAGTTTTTGAACGCTTTAATGTTTTTTAAAAAGTCATAAATTATACAATTATGACTCATAATTGTATAAATTTTTTTGTTGCTTTCACTTACATATTTATTATTCGGGCTTTTTTATAAATTAATTTATTATTAATATCTTGTTATCTTACAGTAATACTGTATTTACAGCATAAGTACCTTCACATTTATTTTAAATATATTCCAAAATAGTACCAATAAGTAGAAACAAACATGGCAGTTCCACCTCCAATACGCAAACCTGGCAGAATTACTGTTTATAGTGCCCTAATTGATTATGATCCCACAAATGTATGTTTGTTAATTTACGATAAACTTTTAAGATCCATCACAAATATTTATAGCCAGATGAATTAAAATTTTCTGATGGTGATTTAATATATATTCAAGAAGATGTAAATAATAGTGAAATACTAAAAGCAAAATGTGGAAAAAGAGAAGGAATTATTCCAAAAAGTTTACGTAAGTCTAATTGAATATTGTTATAGTAACATAGAAAATTATTTCAGTGAATGATGAAACATTAATGATTATTGAACATCCTTTACATGAAGCAGCAAAAAGGGGAAATTTAGAGCTAGTTAATGAATATTTATATAATAAGGTAAGAGCTTTATAGTATAATAACTATATTATTTAACGTGATTTTTTAAAAATAGATATCTGTGAATTCCCTTGATCGATCAGGTTCTACGGCACTTTTTTGGGCATCATATGGTGGACATTTAGATGTCGTAAAAGCTCTTCTTGAAACTTCCCATATTTCTACAGTATCCCAAAATAAAATGGGTGATACGGTGTTACATGGTGCAGCGCGAAAAGGACAACATTCATGTCTTCAAGCATTAATTGAATCGGGTACTGTAGATTCAATTATACATTGCCGAAATAATGAAGGAAAAACTGCCTATGATGTTGCATCAACTCCAGAGGTAGAAGCCCTGTTGCAAGTGGCAATGAGAAAAATTGCTGAACCTGCTGCCATTGAAGAGTATATCTCTTCAGATGAAGACTGATTTGTGTAAAATAATTTGGTTATGGTATTTCACTTATTGCCTTGATGGGTTTTTTTGTAACTTTATTTATTAAAAACATTTTTGAACGTAACAAAAAAATTTGAACTTTAAAAATTTTTCAAAAAAATAATAACAAGCACAAAAACTACAGTAACTAAAAGAATTAATAAAACAGAAGAAAAAAATATATTCACCGAGTTTTATGATATAAAAAAACAGATACTATTATTAAAAAGTTTCCCCCATATTTTAAAATATTAATTATTTATTATTGCTTGCATTGATACAAAAATGCATACCCATTATCCCCCCAGGGTTCAATAGAGATTCGTCGAAAACCAGAATCACAATGACAAAAAATTTGTGTATCTAAAACATTTTGGATTGCTTCACCACTTTGATGAATATCTGCAATTATTCGAATAACATTTCGACGTCCGATGCAACGCTTTTTATGATGTGGGGGATTACAAAATGCTAGCTTCAATGTTCTATCAATTATCAAAGTGTTGGTGGAATTTGAAAATGAACATTGTTGTTCTAAAAAATATGGAAGTGCTAAAGTATTAGGAAATGCTAGTACGCTACATTGAATCGTGCACAGATTGGAGCGACTTACACAAAGAAATATCAAAGTTACTGATTTAGTTTTAAAAAAGTCTGTGCAATACCCAATTATATCTTATTAAAATTACCTTCACCATCAGAATTATCCCCACATCTGCACAGCAACTTTTGTGAAACATTTGCAGCAGCATTAAAATCAAAAATTGATGGAGTACTTACAAATTCATCATATAATGGAAATACAGTAACTTCTGGGGTTGTTGTTACTGCAGATGGTGTAATAATTAAATATTCATCTCCGCTTCCTTCTCCTCCTTCCCCATAACCAGATCCATCAAGGATTTCATTATTATTAATACTAAAAGCTTGATATCCCGGATCTTCAGATGTTACATCTGCTACTTCAGATGAGGCAGTGGTTGTTGGGATTAATATCGGATAGATTGCCACTTCTGCTGAGCATGCTTGATATAAATCACACTGGGGAAGTGGTGGAGCAAGGGTGACTTCAGCTTCAGAAAATTCTTGACACAAAATTTTAAAAATGAAAAAAATAATAAAAATCAAAGGTGGTCCAAGGCTTCTTCGCATGTTTTGAATGGGATTTCGCTAATATTCGTATGAAAAAAATCTGTAATAAAAAATTATTGAAAAATTATTTAAAAAAAGTTTACAAAATTGCAGTAAAAAATAATTTTGTAAAAAGGCCCGATAATGAAAAAAAATTAAACGACACTTTAGGGCTTTAATTAATTCAATCGTGTATTTCTTAACTTTTTAGCACATTTTGAATAAATAAAACAACATTTTATAATTAAACTCTTTCAACCCAAAAGAATTTTAAGGTTGAAACTAAACTAGAAAATTTAAAAAAATCCAATTTATTCCGGGTTTTTGCTACAATAGCTAAACACGTCAAGAAATAATTAAATAAGGGCAAAATAAAAAACATAAGTGATCTGGTTAAAGCTCAAAATATAAAGCTTGAATAAAAAAGTATTTCAGGTAAAAACAGAATTAAAAAATAAAAACAAAAATAAACGACACATGTTATTTATTCTGTTGATTCAACAACCTTTATTTTGGAAAATATAAATAAATTGTTTGGATCAATTCATGAACTGTGACTCAGCGTTGATTGAGATTTAGTGTTTTTAGGGCTTTGAGAAAATTTATATTCAACACTGACGACGACAATGGCAAAAGGCAAATGGAAGAGAGAGGGAATAATAATTAATTGTTCGAGACTTTTACCTTCCAGAAAGAAACAGGGGATAATAAAAAAAGAAGAAGAGAATAAGCAAAAGAATTTTTAGATCAAATTGCAATAAAAAAAGTTGGAAGAAGAATGGATTGAACTTGGAAAGAAAAAAGAGGGGGATCAACAGTTGCGCCGCTTTTTATGACTCTTTTTTTATTTATCCCGCTTTTTTTATGTTAATGCCATTGTTACCTTCCAGGTAAATAAAGAAAATGTAATTTGAAACTTAAACTTTTACTTTTTTAAATAATGTTAATAACACGAAAAATAACGGTATAAGCGTATGAGTTCTTACAGCCAATTTTAGGATAGAATCATTCGAACTCAAATGTTGAATGACACTTTTTGGTGCGCCGTGCAATCGAAAACTTTTAATTGCCCTCTGTTTTTGTCTTAAAGTGGTTTATAAGTGATGAATGAGTGCATCTTTTAATGACTCAAACTTAATCTCTCGTAATCTCTTCTTTCAATCAATCATTAAACTTTAATATGTCCCAAATTGCGCAATTGTACCTCTCTTATCTTCATTGGGATTTGTTTCAATAGCTATTTTGGACATAAATATGACAGTTTAGTCTTAAATTTCATTTTTCATTGGTAAAACTTGTAGGACCTCTTTAAATTTTTTTAAAAGATAAAAATAAAATTTATTTAAAATGCATAAAAATCATAAGAAATTTTTTATGAATCAAAAAGTGCATCTGCATCTTCATTGGAAACAGAAACAACAAATTGTTCCATCGCCTGTCCAAGGCCTTCAACCGTTGAAAAAAGCCCCTCGACGTCTGTTGTTCTTCCTCCCCCCGGGGCATCACTTTCATTTTCAGATGCATAGGCTTCGGCAGTGTAAACACTTGAAATTCCATTCTTCGGTAAAGCTGTAATTGGAGATTCGGGATCCTTTCCTTGCTGAAATAAGTTTTATTTAATACTACTAAAATTAAATTTAAGTCTTACTTTTGCAAGCTGTTTTTTCAGGCGTTGAAGTTGTCGCATTAAAAGTCGATTTTGTTCAATTAAAATTTTCTGCCTTTGTTCAAGTCGAAAATCATTAATATCCCCAGATATAAAGGGGGCACTTGAAGCTATATGTTGTTGGTGCTGCTTTCCAAGATTAAGGGTTAAATTTTGTTCATTATTATATAGCGGGGTTGAGCCGGTTCTCATTGAAGCAGGTAAGGGTGGGCGTGAAAGTGAAAACCCAGCTGGAAGGGTACTGTAATTACCCGAACTATGTTGGGCACGTCCATGTGCTGGCTCTAAATCACTTAGAAGAAAACCGGTGCCACTTGATCGACGTCTTTTTGAAAGTGATGCCGTTGAAAGTCTTCGATTATCAAGGGTTGAACTTCCCAATGCATTTAGCGTTAAACGACTTCTTGAAGCATTTAGCGATTGTCGAAGGGAACGATTCTCATGCTTTAACTTCTGTAGCAATGAATCAAGCTCATCTTTTTCCATTTGCTCAACATTCAAAACAAGTTGTAACGGAGATTTTACAGGCCCTGGAGGACGTGGCTCAGAATGCGCTTGACTTATCACAGATTTGGATTTTTCACCTAAAAATTTTTGTATGCATTTTTTTAAGCTTTTGAAGAAAGTTACATACGTCGAGTTTTGCTAAGCCTTAACGCGAAAAGTTGTATATGTCGATGAATTAATTCAGATTCAGGATTGATTGGAGCTGTTTGCCGAGTTTCAATTGGTTGTCCTTCATAAACTGTCTCCAATGGCAAATAACCCGCTTTTTGATTCGCAGTTCGAAATTTATTTAATATAATATTTCCAAAATCTCGTAAATCATCTTTTGACGTTGTCTAAAATTATTTATTATTGCTTTTTGGCATTCATAGATATCTTTTTAAAAATCTCACTTGAACACAATATTCTAAAACTGGGTGCAAAAGTTTATGATTTTTTGCAGTTCTCTGAGAGAAAAAGCAATTTTGACAAATATCAAAGTTTAAGCATTGCATACATCGATACCGTAGCCCCACAAGTGGATACATTTTACAAACATTACATTTTGCCTGTAATTTTTGTAATTATTATTTTTAGCATTGCATAAGAGACAAACTTCGTGTTTAACATTTTCCGAAGCAGTAATTCGATGTAAAACTGGGAGCCAAATAAATGATTGGGGTTCCATTTTAAGCCATTTAAGAAAATCATCCAATGATACGGTATTTGGAAAATGTGATGAGGAAAAACATGATCGAACAGATGGCTCTACATTCGAGCCACCAAATGCAGCAGCTTCACCCAAGAATTTTGGAATTTGAATAATTTCATAAAAAAGTATTGCAAGCTGTTTATGATCCACTGAATCATTGGCAGATACAAGTTGAAATAAATCTGCAAAAGCTTTTAATGGCAAAAAAAACAAAAAAGGCAAAATTACATTTATATTTTTCTTCCAATGGAGCTTTACAAAATATGACCAATGTAACTTCAAAGGAAAGAATCCTTGAAACTGCATCTCGGCAACTGCAATAAAGATGTGTGTATTACTGAACAAATCTTGTAATTAAAAAACATACGGATCATAAATATTAAAAATTAAATTCATTGTTAAATCTACAGCAAGAATAACCGAGTCTCGAGGAAGTAGGTCAGGATGTGAAATATGAATATCCTCAAACAGGGGCAGCAGACACATCGTCATTTCATCCGTTTGTATTGTCTCCGTGTAGCTTTTGGATGAGAATTTTGCAAGGGCCTTTTTAAGCTCTGATAATTCAATTAAATCCACTAGAAAATATTATTCTAATAAATATCCTCATGGAAATGATACTTACAACAAGCCGTTTTTTGTATAGCTCTTAGCTTCATTGCTAATCGATATGCACAAAATTTAACTTGATTAAATTCTGCCAAATTTTCCATCACTGAAACCTAAAAATGAATATTACTTTAAAAGTTTGTTTAGATATTAGTATAATTTACCATAGCTGGATGATCCCATTGTGTTGTTCGATTTATATGACTAAAACTTGTGTCCTTGAACTATTACAGTACTCCTTAAAACTTACTCAATATAATACGGTAATAAATTAGTTTGTGAGATAGCTCTTTGCCAGGGAGCTTTAACACTGCCAAGCATAAAATGTTCAGATGATGGCCCAAAATCTTTTAGGGCTCTTTCAATTGCAATCTTACGATTTAATAAATCTTTTTTGAGTTTCCGGCATCTAAAATTTGCGTATTTTTACATTTAAATTTTTTACAAATTCAAAACCTTTGATTAACAGCTTGAATTTGTGCACGTAAATGTGAACTAAGGGCAATATTTTCAGCTTGAATTTTTCCCGCACAATCATTTACATCTTCTACACGAATCTGGGCTTCTGAAATTGAATGCATCAAAATCAGTGCTTCACCATAAGCATCTTTTAGCTGGTCAAGTTGTAGCTTTTCAACTGGACGACATTTATCCACTTTTGCTTCAAGTGAAGATACGGTCAATAATGCTTCTGCTAAGGCATTACTCAAATCACTAATCTCTTTATGAGCTTCTCGAACAACTTGTGATAAAAGATTTAGTTGGTCAATAAAAAGTTTCCAATCATTTTCAAGTTTATCACAATCTGATTGCATCTGAACACCTTGCACAAAATCTGCTTCTCGCTGTTCTTCAGTATCTTCTTTATGGGATAAAATAAAATTTGTTTGAAATGTTGGCCTACAAAAATAGGTAATTAAAAAGGCTTTATTGGTCAAGCAAAATACCTAAGATCATGTCGCATTAGATATGCTCGAACTTCTGTAATGCATGTATCAACTTCTTTTTCCTTTAATTCGACAGCTTGTTCAAGGTCCTAAAACAAATGTGTGTAAGGATTACATCATTTCTATATTAATAAATACCTTAATTAAGCCACTTTGTCGTTGTATTAAAGCTGGATCTCCTACAACTAATTGTTCAGCTTGAAGAAGCTCTAACTTTTCATTGACCCAATTTGTTAGAGAAACAAGTTGGCCTTGCAGCTTATCATGTTCATTTTGGGCTGCTGCAATTCTTTCACTCAAAACTTTATTAATCGCATTTAGCTGCTCCCAATCACTTCTTATTCGATTAAGTCGAGATTTCATTTTTTGTTTTTCTTCTGCAACATTTATTAGCTCGAGTGCATCACCACCAACAGAATTTACAAGTTCATATACTTCTATATGGGCTTCAATTTCGGCAGAAAGATCATGCTGTTGATCAACGAATTGCTTCAGAGATGCTGCATTAGCTAATGTAGAAGTAAGCTTATGAAGTTGATCAACTCGTTCATTCACAATCTTAAGCTCATCAGTAAGCCATTCTTCAAATCTTTCCAAAGCTTGTGAAAAATCTTTTCTTGATGTTTGACGGGCTTCAAGAACAGCTCGGCGAATTCGTATACTGTAATAATAAGATGATAATGAAATGATTAAAATACAATGAGTTTTAAATTTAGCAACTATGTTAAAAATTAAAAATTTTTTGACTAAAATTTAACAAAAATTTTTTTAAGATAAGTTTGTGAAATTGAATAAAATGGACCTCTAGTCGATTAAAAAAGTAAAACAAAACATCTGGAGTATGTTTTATATACGAAGAAAAAAGTTGAATGAAAGAACAGCTTTTGTTAATTATCTGTTTTTAATAAAATGTTTTGTTAGTGTAAAATCTTTTTCATTCCAACTTACTTATCATTAAATTTAGTCCAGAGGGCATTTATGGTCGATAAAGCATGTGACATTCGATGGCATTCATCTCGACGATATTGCTTTAAAAGATTTGCGCCTAGATCATTCAAATTTATAATTTTTTGTTTTATTTCATCCATTTCATTGAAGAATCTTTCTATTGTGTCGAGTTCGACCTGTAACTGATTGTCATCTAGCTTTTGAACATTTTCGGCATTTTCTAATGCAATTTTTGCTTCCTCCAGCCATGACTCAATTGAAGTTTTCTCGCTTAAAAATTGCGTCATTTGAGTAATAAGTTTTTCAAGTTCAATTTGTCGAATTGCACAAATTTCTCCAATCCTTGCTGCTTCTGCTTCAACTTTATTCATTTTTCGTAAAAGCTTTTCACTTGGCTCTTCATTGGGTGACTGAAGTTCTTCACGAAGCCTTTCAAGTTCAGCTTTTCGAATTTTTAATTCATCTACATTATTCTAAAAATATTTTTAGATTTTTATTTTTATTAAAACTCAAATTTTCTCAAACAATGTTTTTAGGCTAATGAAAATGCCAAAGATTCAAATTTGTTAGACACAATAGTGATACTGTATCCATGATGCCCAATATAGTGTTCTTTTTGAAACAAACCTGTAATTTATCAGCATGATTATAAATTTGTGTTAAATCACAAATATCTAATGGATTTGTGGTTGTTCTTTCAACTTCTTGAAGCCATAAAAGTGTTTGAGCAACATCATGCAAAATTTGGGAAACTGCTCGACGCTCTTCTACAAAGACATCTTCCGGCTCAAAATTCGAAGAGTTTATTGGTTCGAATTCATATGAATCCATTTTTTTTATAATTTTAAAATATAATAATAATTAAATTTAATCATAAAAAATACAAATAATAACTTTTTTTAAATCATTTTATGAGTAGTAATAAAAAAAGTTTTCATTCAAAAATTTTTAAAGCTTTTTTGCAGGAAGAAAGATGAAGAACGGATCTTTTAAATGTGCTAAAAGTGTGCTTCTTTCTTGTCTTTGCCCAAATATCCCGAAAATTTTTTGAACAGCAAAAAAGCCCATAGGGCGGCAACAGATATGCGGATAGTGTAAATCAATCGTTTCTTTTTCAAAACAAATTCTTTTTTCTCTTTTATTTAAAACTCAAAGAAAAAAATATTGGCAATCAAATCAAATGAGTGAATAAGAGTGAGAGAGAAGAATGTATTGTGTTTGTTGGTTGAAGACCTTTCAAATGAAAATGAGTAGGAATGACTAGCTGCTCGTAGCAAAATGAACGTTTTTTGAGTGTTTTAAAATGCTTTGTCATTTTTGTTTTCATTGAAAATACGGCACCAGCGAAAAAAAGCAAATGAAAAAAAATGACCATAAAAAGCAAGAAAATAATTGTAATAGTATTTTTTTGTCTGCAATGAGAATATGGTGGTCGTAATAGATACTGTAAATATCCCCTTTTCATAACAAAGAATTAATGCATGTTTTTTAAATAAAGAACCAAAACCAAAAAGATTTTAAACATTCTAAGCTATAAGGAATAAAAATATTTGAGTGTTAAGAAAAACAACTTTTAATTAAAAAAATATTTACATGTAAACAATAATGTATTCAACAACCGTTTTTTAAAACATACAATAAAATTAAAGTAATTAAATTAAAAATAAACTTATTAAAACCTTTAAAAAACTATCTTATAAATCATTAATAATTAATTACTACTATCATTATCATTGTTATTATCAGAAGCAACTTCTAAGCGTGTACCAGAATCTTGTAGAGAAGGAATTGTTATATGTTGACGTTTTTTCATAGCAGAGATTACCACCTCTTTCAAAATTCCACTATCAAGTTCTTCAAGGCCTTGAACAGCAGCGCCAGCTATAATACATTCTTCAAGAAAAGAAAAACAAGCATCCTTTAAAATAAAAGCGTTTGATCGAACACATATTTCCAAAAGCATACATACATTTTCAGTAGAAAGTTTTGAAATTGATTCATTTTCTAGGTATTCCTAAATTTCAACAAATTAATAATGTGGATCAACAGATAGAGTGTCAAAGCAAATATTACCTTTAATGCTGCAATATCATATTTATCTGAAAAACGAAACAATTCTTCAAGTTGTTCAGAGCTTTCAATAACTTCAATTTCACATGTATAAAAGAAATTTATAGCTGTTTTAACAGCATCAGCAGTAAAATCAACAATGTTAACAACACCTCTACGATTTTCTTCCATAGGTACGGTAAACATTGTCTTGAAAACAGGTGAATAAATTGAAAGAATTAAACGATAAGTCTACAAAGCAAACACTAGATTAACAATTATGGATTATTAAAATCACTAACCTTAAATTCAACATCGCCAACTTTCAAAGTACAATCTGACATTTCATCACCATATTGCTGCAAAAGTTGTGGAAGAAATTTTGCAGAAGCTCGATCTTTCATGTATTGAGTATTGTTATTAAGAAGAATTGGAGGTTCGTCAATGGATACGAATTTGACATTACAAACAAAGATGACTTTTCCATCAGCAATATGTTTTTTATTATAATCAAGAAGTTCATTATGTGATAAATAAACAGGATAACCTAAAAAAAATCAAATTAAAGCTTGTTAATTGTTGAAAGAAAGCCTGACTCACCTTGACCATGAGTGTTATGCTTTTCAAAAACATATGTAAAATTTTCTAGAGGGATATCATTTATATTAGTAATAAAAACTAAATACTGTTTACAAACCTTGATATCCAGAGCCTTCAGTAGTAAATGAAACATATGCAATGAGGGTTTGATTAACGCTACAATGAAAATACAGTGATACATTTCCATTAGTATCATCTTTTGATCCATTAGGATACATTTCAATAAACCATATACATCCTGGAAATAATGGAACCGGAAATTCTGGAGTTTGATAACTAGGTTGTTCTTGTGTAAGAAAGAATGCTTCACTGATCGACCATTTGCATGAAGATACAGATTCTTTTGCCTAAAAGCAAGGTCAAAGGTAAATATCTATTTGAAAATAAGTTATTTAAAAGATACCTGTGAAGTTACAATATGTGTCATTTTATATAAAACAGTGCCGTACAAAATAAAGATGCAAAGATATCAAAGAATGTTCAAGTGGATAAATGAAAAAACGTAAGAAAAATGTTCAACATTTTTTTGCAAAATTCTTTTTACGTCAAAAGGCCTTTATAGAAAATTCTCGAAGCGAATAGTTGTATACTGTAACAACCAGTGTTTACGAACTTCCACTCCCGGAATTACTTCCCAAAACTTCTAATTACTTCCTAATGGAAGTAGAAGTAATTAGAATTAATTCAAAAAGAAGTGGAATTAATTGGAAGTAATTGAAAAGAATTAATTCCAAAAAGCTCATTAAAATTGTGAATAAAAACTATGTTTTTTCATTTTTTCCCCAAAATTACTCGTAATTTTAGTTATATTTCTTTACAGCATAGTTAATTGTACTATTTTTTTTTAACAAAAACGCCTTTTTTGAGTAAAAGAGAACATCATTTTGTATATTTCAATAACAGTTAATCTTTTGTCTATGATTTTTTACCCTCTTTTTAGCGATTATTTGGAAGTAATTGGAATTAATTGGAGTATTTGGGAGTAATTGGAAGTAATTAGAAGTAGTAAAAATTAATCGAGGAAGTAATTAGAAGTAGAAGTAATAGCTTTTGTTGGAAGTGGAAGTAATTGGAATTAGAAAACTCGGAAGTTCGTGAACACTGGTAACAACAAACAAAAAAATGTTATAATCTTTTTTTACCAATTTTATAAATATTTTTATTAAATATATAAACCCAACAATCAAACATACAACGAATACAGTAAATAATTTTATAAAAATAGCTTTAAATACAAGCTTTTTTAAGTTCATCTTGGCCTTCAAGATGGGATGGTGAACTTTCACGTTTTCTAATTCGATCTTGTTTTTCTTCTGGAGCTCCTGCTGTTGAAGTAAAACGTTTTTTGAACTCTTCAGTTAAGATAGGGTAGCTACTTTCTGGAACAACTTGAAATTCAACCATCAATGAGTCAGGCTTTCTTTCAACAATTAACATTTCACCAGCTTTAATTTGATGATTATAAAAATGGCGTATAGCGTTGAAGACATGCTGAATGATTCTAAAACAGATATCACTTTTCCATTTTTTACATTTTTCACGAAGTCCTTCAAGATTAACCTTCTTTACACGATTAACAATCCCACTTTCAGTTCGAAATCCAACAACAATATCTGTAAACATTTACAAACATTTTATAAGCTTTTAAAAATAGTCGTAATAGAACATACCATCTATTCCGACCAGCTTACTTTGAACATACCATTTCATTGCCTTTTTATCAAAGAATCGACCAATAAAAAGATTTTTGAATTGAGTTTTGACTTCAACATGTTTTCCATCTACAAAAATGAACATTACACGATGATATTGACAACATACAGTATACCTTTATCAAGACCATCCATTTCAGCGCTATAAAAAATTTTTACTTCTGGTTCTTTTTCGCCATTTTCTGAAAATGATGTAACAAAGAATGCCCCCATTTCTTCCCAAGTTGAAACAGGATCAGCTGGATTTGGCATCTAAAAAAGACAGTGCGTAAATTTATTAAACACTTTTCAACAAATACCTCGCCTTCTTTAGCAAAAATAAAAGTTTCAAATTTATGACCCCAATATGTAAACATTTTAGTTTTTGGAGTTTCTTTTGCTTTTTCTTCAATTCTAGCATCAGTATCTAGTTCCATAAAAAAGAAGATATCATTGAATTTTGTGATTGCAAATTTCCAACCAATTCCGCCTTCTTCATATGGTGATGCAGCAATTTTTGTCAAATTTCCACGATAACAAACAAAATCTGCACCATGAATTACATCTTTCAAGCTTTGACCAGGTTCACATTTTTTGATGATATACTGTAGAATAGGAAGTAAGCCTTCATCAGATGGTTTTGGATCATAGCTTTCAAAGCCTTGTGATAAATCAAAAGCGAATAGCTCTTGATCACTATAAAATTTTTCAATAAGATATTTATGAGTCTTTTTTCCAATTATGACTTCTCGATCACGTGTAAGAAAAAAATCATCCAAAAGCTTAGGTTCAAGTTTGATGGAATTGTAATACGGTTCTCGGACACGAGTAGAACATAATGTTCCTTGTCGAATGGGTGTTGGTTTACCACCATCACTAGCGGTTGAAGCAGAAGGAGTTGCTGACATTTTAACCATAAGATGATCAATGTTAGTAAAATAATCAATATGGATAAAAAAGATAATAAAATTCAGTTTAAAAAACTGTATAATAATGTAATAAAAACAAGAAATACAAAAATTTTAAGCAAAAAAAACACTGGTTAACAAAAAACAAAATTACTCGGTAAAAACAACATCAGTAATACATATGTAATATTAAATTTTAAGAGCTTTTTCAACAATATTATCCAACCAATCATTATCAGTTTCAAAAATATTTCTTTCTCGATCTAAATCATCAGCATCGACATTTTCAGTAACTACAGTAATCTCTTCTTCAAAAACTTCTTTAAATTTTGAAGGTAAAACAGGATAAATGTTATCTTCACAAACAATATATAAAATATTTGTTTTTTCTTTCTTACTTAATTCCACCTAAAAATATTTAATGGGATAATAAATATAGATAAGAGAAACTTACACGCAGTGTTCGATTTTCTTCATTGTTGTTTTCATAAAATTCACAGACAGCTGATAAAATCTTTGCCATTGCAGAATAACTTGTACCATCATGCCATTGTTTTTCTGGTTTGACCTTTGAAGACAAAGCATCAACATGAATTCTTTCCATTGAAGTTATAAATTTTTCATTCCGAGTCCCAACCAAAAGTTGTTCAGTTCCACCAAAGCGTGTTTGAAAATACCATTTTCGAAGTTTATTTGCTAACCAATATCTGTTATTTCTGACACTAAGTTCTCCATTTTGAAGCTTTATTTCAACAATTTTATCATCTAAATATTAATATTTAAAAATTCGAGATAAAAATAAAAGGCAAACCTTTATCAAAAGCATCAATTTCTGTACCATAGAAGATTTTTAAATATTTTGAATCAGATTTCAAATCACAAAGATATAATCCTTGCATCTGTTCCCATGTCGAAAGCTTTATAGGTGGAGTATAGCTGTCATTTCCATATGGAGCAATAATATGCTTTTTAAACTTTGGTAAAAAAGCATGTGGATCACCAGAACGCTTTTTATCTCGTTTTATATAAGTATCAGTTGACATTTCTTTAATAAAATAAATGCCATTGAAGCGTTTGACAGCTAATCGAAATTCACTGCAATCATTGTATGGTGTATCCACCAATTTACTCAAGACACCACGACGACAAACAATTGAAGCACCATGAATAAGCTAAAATTAAATACTTTGTAAGATCACACGTTTCTTCTCAAAATAAAAAAAACTTACTTCTCTCAAACCTTTTTTCGTGCGTTTTTGTTGTTCAATAAGATAATCCAAGAGAAGATCAAATGATACAGTTCCAGGTTTATCATCAAATTCATTACTTTCAGAGAAAAGATCAATTAGAATATCATCTTCATCCCTGTCATATTCACTTTTAAGATATTTTCGGAATTCTGGTGAAAAATCAATTGGATGTTCTCGACCAACAAAAAATCTATCAACAAGTTCAGTTTCAAATGTCGCTACATTCGCATTAAATTGTGTAGGTCTGGACAATAAGATGCCATTACTTATATTTGTGGCCATTTTAGCCTAAATTATTGTGGATTTTTAAACTTATTGAAATCCAAGAAAAATAGTAACACGGCAAAAAAATAATGCTTGTGGAAAAATGATAATAGTATTTAACCTGAGATGAAAGACTTTATTTCAGAAAGACATTTTTGAACATAAAAAAATATCAGTTGTAAAATAAAAAAATGGCAGCAAAAAAATAAAACAGCATAGGCAGTGAACAATACAAAAAAAAAGCAATTAAAAACTAATTTTACAAAACAATGTAAAAAATTTGTACCAATGAAATTTTAATCTTTGATTAATGGAGCATTACAACCAAACCATTTATTTTCCAATGGAGTACGGTAAAATGATATGATAAAAAATTGTCGTTCATTTATGATACCAAGATTCTTGAAATATAAAACGAAAATACTCCAAACAGATTTAAGATTGAATTTTTCAATTTTATCGTAATTTTTTTGAATAAATTTAAGCTAAAAAAGAAGCGTTATAAAATACGCAAAAAAACAATGTGAAAAAATATTACCAATCGATCATACATTGATAGCATTCCAATGCGGCGATTTAATCGTTCAGCATTAAAAGTGTTCCATAAAAAGTAAAAGATCTTTTCTTTTTCTTCAACATCTTCAAAATCATTGAGATTCTAAAATAACATGGATTTAACCGAAATTTAAAAGTGCCAGAGATATCATTCAAACATACAACTTTAATAGCTTGGTGAAAGAAATGCATTGGAATTTCATGTCCATAAAGGCCCAATGTTGGAGCAGGTACTTTTGAATATTGGGTATTACATCTGTATGGGAAATTAATTAGCCGTTTATGAACAAGAGGTGTTGGAGGGGGAGCATTTTCTGGTACAACAGGAGCAACTGGAATAACTCGATTCTTGATGAGCTGTTCAGTTGCACCACTTTTTAACTTTTCAATTTCTTGAGAGGTTTCCACATTATAAGAAATTTTGATAAAGGCTTTTGTATAGGTAAAAGTGAATGAAGGATAAGTGTGTTCCAAATGGAATTTAAGGAAATCAAAATTTGAAAAAGTTTTTGAACAAAATAAACATTTAAAAGTTCTTGTACCTTCTTCATGAGCAGGTTGATTATGAAATTTTAAGGGTTCTTTAAGCACTTTTCTGAAAAAAATATTTGTATAATAAATTAATTTTTAAAGCTATTCATGTGATAATACCGAGTATCTTTCTTTTCTCTATTCTTCGGTGTAGGAGTATATGTATTAGAAAACAGTAGCATCTTTTTTTCGATTAGCTGACTAACATCATAGGTAATACCTTTGTCATTGGCAATTTTAGCATCTGTCTTTCGCTTTTTCAACAATTTTGCAGATTTTTTAATCTTTTTTTCTTCCACTTCCAAACAACCATATCCATTTTCATTTGAAATTTCAAAACATAAAGAAGCGTTTCCCCCTACTCTATCACGAGCCTGTAAAATAAATTATTGGGAAAAAGGGTGGCGCAGTAAAATTATACCTGACAATCTTTAAGCAATTTTACAATATCATTTGAATTAATTTTTTCTTTGCCAATTAAGGGAACTCCACTTCTTTTAAAATTTGTAGTCCAAGGACTTTCTTCTTTACCTTTTTTCTTATTCTTTTTGGCAATACAAAAAGTACCATATGCCTGTGTTATCACAGAAGAGGACTAAAAAGTAAAAAAGTCACATAAATAAAATGGGGTGTTGTAACGTACACTTGTACCTGATTGTTCAGCAAAACTTCTTTTTCTCTTTCTGTCCTTCATATTTGGTGTAACATGAAATTCAGCTTCTACATAAAGATAAAGCTCATCAAATTCTGATGAGGGTTTGGGAGGGATAAATTCTACAACGGGATTTTTTTCATTTTTTTCTCCATGAAAATTGCAGGTTAGAAGTTTTTCCTATAAAAATCATTCGATCATTACAATGTAGTATAAAGTTTTATAAAAAAAGTATTTCTAATCAATTTTTAACACCCTTTTTTGAACAGACAAAACAAGCAAAAAAGCGTTTCTTTCTTCTTCACTTTTTTTTCTTGCAATGCTGCTTTGTTGGAAACATATATAAAGTAAAAATGCCTTGCTTCGTGTTTTTTTCCTTCTTCCTCTTTTTATTTTTCGTACATTCATTCCCGTTCGAAACTCTCAAAAGCACAGCACAATTGTGGTGGTTCATTTGGATGGCTGGCTGGCTGGTCAGTGGTCCGTCGTCCACTTTCTCTCTTTTCTCGCCCCTTTATTTTTTGCTATCGATGGACACTAACTAAATGGCGACTAAAATTCTGATAGAAAAGACATGCGCCAAAAAAGGGAACCAAAAAAGACAAACAGAAGGTGTTACAGGCTGTAATTTGCAGCACACAAAAAAGACATTAACTCAAAAATTAACCTTATATTTTGTAATCCCATTGTCGGCTTGAACACCACAAATAAAAATATCACATTTTGCTTGATTAGAACCTAAAAATTAATAGGTTTTGTTGCCAAGAACCAAACATTACTAAAAAATACCTTCAAAGCCACCGACAATTTTAAAAAATTCAAATACAAGAACATCATTACCCGCATTTTTTCCCAAAAGTCTTGTTTTTAATTCAACAACAGATTTTTCTAAGCGTTTTCTTTTTGCATTTACATAACCCATATTTCGAATAAACGGTTTATAAATTCGAGTTTCCACGGATACAGCATCTTTGATATCTTCTAATGTTCCATCAGCAGACATAATTTTGTATCCTTTATGATTACGGTAAAGAAAGGGTGCATTGGTTATTACAGGCAGCGAATTTTCAATAACATTAGAATTTAAGGTGGTTGAAGTTATAGACTTTTGTGAAGATGAAATTTCAGGTTTATTGACAGGTTTGAGAAGAGAACGGCGACAAGATGGGGGAGTAAATTGTTGAGAAAAAGAATTTTCAGAATTATAAGATAATCTGGAACGTTTAAGCGGTGTTTCGTTGTCAGGTGATAAGGTAAGGTCTATAACATTTATAATGTTTGTTAATGGCCGAGGATCACCATTTACTCTTCGTTCTCTTTGCTTTACCACTTTAACGAAATTTTCCATAGCTAAATATTTTAACACAATTAATTCAAAACTTTAAAAAACGTCAATAGAACGGGGGAAAAGGTGACGAAAACATTGTTTGCAAAAACTTTAGCATAGTTTTCAAATGACACACAAGAATTCTAAAAAATCTGGAAAGGGCTTTCAGGACTGATAAATGGGATGCATACTTCTTCGGTAAATTAAAAATATTCGGAAATCTCGGGGGAACTGATGAAAATATTTTCTATAATGTTAAAGTTGTAAAAATTAAAAGCTATCCAAAAAAAGCATAGCAATTAAATTACAAAGCGCTTAATTACAGCTTTTTAACATTATTTAACCGGCATTAATTCCAAAAAATAAGCATCACATAATAAAACAGGTAAAAACAATTGGCTTAAAAACAAAACAAACGTAAACAACTAAAGAAATTAAAGAGGGTTAATTTCAAAAACAATCTAAAAAAACTCATTACATTTTGGATTTTTAACATCTATCCAACGAAGTCTAACATTTAAAATAACAAACTCTCTATCTAACATCGCAAGGTTTTCTTTCATTCGCAGTTTATGCGCCAAAAATTTCTCATCAAGAAATTCCCTGATATCCATTAAAGCAGAGAGAGCCCTTCAAAGAAAGAAATGTTGTTTTCACTCAGCTTTTTTTCACGCGTTAAAAACATGCAATGTTAAACAAATCTTCAAAACTACTATTTTTTACCATTCACAAATTTGTATTTAATAATCCGTGCTTCTCAATAATTTCCCCATTTTTAAATTTGTAATAATCAAATATATTTTTAGAGTTGTGTTTCATTGAATCTTATTATTATCATTAGCAGCAATGACACAACAAACGCCATATATTGGCAGTAAAATAAGCTTAATTTCAAAGCTTGATATTCGTTATGAAGGAATATTATATACTGTTGATAGTAAAGAATCAACAATCGCATTATCTAAAGGTAAGAAACATTTTTTTGTTTGTTGTAATTGATATCTAAGTATATTAATGTTATAGTTCGATCATTTGGTACTGAAGATCGTAATGCTGCTCATGTTGTTCCTCCACAAGATGAAGTATATGATTATATTATCTTTAAAGCCAATGATATTAAAGATTTAATTGTATGTGAAACTCCAAAGCCTCCTGCACCTGGTTTACCATATGATCCTGCAATTCTTTCTGTTTCACAAGGTAATAGTGGTAATGTTGGTGGTGAAAAGCCTACCACTGTTCCTCCTCCAGTTGGTAGTGAAAGATCTGGAAGTGCAAATGCTACTCGTTCTTCAACTCCACGTAATGCAAATACTCGTTCACCTTCACAACAGCAACAAGGACACAATTGGAAGAATAATGATAATAATAAATCAAATAATTCCAATTATCGTCAAGGAAATTATCAAAATCGTAATAATCAAAATCGCCAACATGGTTATGAAGGTAAGAAGATTGTATCTTAAAGATACGCATGGTGGCGTTTACCACAAAAAACAGTTATAACACTCTTTGTCATAAATTTCTTCTGTATGTTGAATCTTAACCTTTTCTAACCAATCTCGAGTATCCTCGTTGACTTTTACCTCTCATGTTGTTCATTTTTAGGTAACAATAAGCAACCATCTCGTAATTATGAATCTCAAAATCGTAATGGCTATCAAAATAATTATCGTCAAGGTAACTTTTTTTTAAAAACATTCTTTTTCACTCGCTTTCTGATTTTAGGTAATGGTCAACAAAGTAATCGTAATTATGAATCTCAAAATCGTAATAATGCCTATAATAGCCAAAATCGTAATGGTGGTGGATCTCGTAATAATCAAAATAGTAATCGTGGTAATAATGGTAGTGGTAATAATCGTTCTCATGGTGGACCACGTAATAATTTAAAATTTGAAAATGATTATGATTTTGAAAAAGCTTATGAACAATTCAAAGAAACCTTGGATGCTATTGTTGGTGGTGTACAAAATGTTAAAATGGGTAAAATTTTTATAGTAGGTTTAACTAATAGCTATGATATACGGTTTTAGATGATTCTCATGATAATGATGCAAGTTCTGTAAAAAGTGGTGAAGACAATGAATCCTTTTATGATAAAAATAAATCATTCTTTGATAGTATTTCATGTGAAGCTTTGGAAAAAGAAGAAGGCAAGAATACTCGTCCTGATTGGCGCAAAGAACGTTTAACAAATCAAGAAACTTTTGGTCAACAATCTGTTCGTTCATTTGGTTATCGTCGTGGTGGTTATAATAATCGTGGAGGAAATGGAGGTTATAACAATCATCGTGGTGGCGGATATAATAATCGTGGAGGCCAATATAATAATCGCAGAGGTGGCTATAATAATCGTGGAGGTGATTATGGTAATAATAAGCGTGAAGGTGGTGGTGGATATTGATGATATTTTTCTTCATCATTATCATATTGTCATATTTTTTTAAGTTGTATTAATTTAATTGTTTATGGTAAATAAAAAAAATATGTGTTGTTGTTAAATTTGTTTTTGCATTACATTTTTTATTTTCGCCCCTTGTTAGTTATCAGTAATTTTTTGTTTGGCTCAAAATTTTAGATGTATTTTCAAACTTATTCCAGTGCTGTCAAGGATCTCGTTTTTTCCCAGATTTTTGCCCGCGGATCGGAAACCCCGATTTGTGGCCGGGATACTGACTTGTTGTCACCATAAATTGACACTTTTGGTCATTTTTGGATCATCAAATTGAAATTTTTTCCCGGATGATTAATGATTCCAGAAAAATTGCATTATTTAATTTTTTAACAGAAATATCCCTTTGGCACTTCTTCAGTTTACTCCCCCCTTCATTTGTGTAAGGAAAAATTTACATAAAATACACGTAGTAAATGAAAATCATAGGAGTGGGATGTCGAGCGGTTGTGTGCTGCGGCTTGAAAATGAAAAAAATACAAATTTTTTTTATGAAGGGGGGAGTAGACTGAAGAAGTGCCATCCCTTTTTTCAATGCTTTCATAAAACGCCGTTAGGCTGTCCATAAATTACGTAACAAGAGTGGGTGGGGTAAATGACCATGCCGCCTTTCAAGTGCGGCAAAAAATGCCTATGATGTAGAGGGTTTTATCAAAATCAACGATAACGTAATTTTTAATCAGCCCTTTGTTAATGCTTTCGATTTTTCCTTTAAACTGTAGATTAACTTTAAAAACCCGGATCTCAAGTGCACACACATTTTCTGAGTGACAAAAAAGTTGAAATATCTTTTTTGTTCGTTTTTGTTTTGAAATCTATTAATGGCTAAAATTATTGATGATAATTTTAGGTTTTTTTAGTTGTAACCAGGGCGAAACAGCTAAACACAAGTTTTCTAAAATTTGTGTACAATGACTAACATCATTTATGAAATTTCTTCATTATCAACATCTTCTTCTTTGTTATTTTCATTAACCTTATTTCAAGCTGCTTTGTGATTATTAATAATGTATACTGTATAAATGTTTTGTGATAGCTGTTTAAAAAAAGTTTCAGTAAATGCTTTCTTTTTGCGCAAAATTTGAAACATAAATCTTTGTTGAAAATACAGTATCTTTAAAGAGGTTAATAATAATATTTTTGTGGCACTTGTTGTGATACAGTAAGCGTTGTTAATTAGCTATCAAAATAGAGAAATAGTCGCTGTTGTTGCAACTCCAGAGTTGATTCCAATATAAAACGGTTAAATATTTGTTTAACACAATAATAATATCTACCGTATCCTGTTTTAAAATTAATCATTAACTATTTTACTTTTGATCAAAACGTTTTAAAAACGAATTAACAAATATAAATGCTTAAATCACATGTATTTTTTCAACAAAATGTCATTTCAAGCTGTTAATAGTAGTATTTTCCATTAACTTATCTAACGGTTAATTAACGGACAAGTAAATTGTCCAAGCCTATCAACATTCATTCCAAGAAAGAGAGGGATAACTTCACCGACAATATTTTTGCTTTTAAAGGTGTCAATGACGATTCTTGTAATATTTTTTTCTGAGACATTAAAGCAAAATAAACAAGATCAATACATCTTTCACAACTAGTTAGAGGGGCAAAAATCTGGGAAAAAACGAGATCCTTGACAGCACTGGAATAAGTTTGAAAATACATCTAAAATTTTGAGCCAAACAAAAAATTACTGATAACTAACAAGGGGCGAAAATAAAAAATGTAATGCAAAAACAAATTTAACAACAACACATATTTTTTTTATTTACCATAAACAATTAAATTAATACAACTTAAAAAAATATGACAATATGATAATGATGAAGAAAAATATCATCAATATCCACCACCACCTTCACGCTTATTATTACCATAATCACCTCCACGATTATTATAGCCACCTCTGCGATTATTATATTGGCCTCCACGATTATTATATCCGCCACCACGATGATTGTTATAACCTCCATTTCCTCCACGATTATTATAACCACCACGACGATAACCAAATGAACGAACAGATTGTTGACCAAAAGTTTCTTGATTTGTTAAACGTTCTTTGCGCCAATCAGGACGAGTATTCTTGCCTTCTTCTTTTTCCAAAGCTTCACATGAAATACTATCAAAGAATGATTTATTTTTATCATAAAAGGATTCATTGTCTTCACCACTTTTTACAGAACTTGCATCATTATCATGAGAATCATCTAAAACCGTATATCATAGCTATTAGTTAAACCTACTATAAAAATTTTACCCATTTTAACATTTTGTACACCACCAACAATAGCATCCAAGGTTTCTTTGAATTGTTCATAAGCTTTTTCAAAATCATAATCATTTTCAAATTTTAAATTATTACGTGGTCCACCATGAGAACGATTATTACCACTACCATTATTACCACGATTACTATTTTGATTATTACGAGATCCACCACCATTACGATTTTGGCTATTATAGGCATTATTACGATTTTGAGATTCATAATTACGATTACTTTGTTGACCATTACCTAAAATCAGAAAGCGAGTGAAAAAGAATGTTTTTAAAAAAAAGTTACCTTGACGATAATTATTTTGATAGCCATTACGATTTTGAGATTCATAATTACGAGATGGTTGCTTATTGTTACCTAAAAATGAACAACATGAGAGGTAAAAGTCAACGAGGATACTCGAGATTGGTTAGAAAAGGTTAAGATTCAACATACAGAAGAAATTTATGACAAAGAGTGTTATAACTGTTTTTTGTGGTAAACGCCACCATGCGTATCTTTAAGATACAATCTTCTTACCTTCATAACCATGTTGGCGATTTTGATTATTACGATTTTGATAATTTCCTTGACGATAATTGGAATTATTTGATTTATTATTATCATTATTCTTCCAATTGTGTCCTTGTTGCTGTTGTGAAGGTGAACGAGTATTTGCATTACGTGGAGTTGAAGAACGAGTAGCATTTGCACTTCCAGATCTTTCACTACCAACTGGAGGAGGAACAGTGGTAGGCTTTTCACCACCAACATTACCACTATTACCTTGTGAAACAGAAAGAATTGCAGGATCATATGGTAAACCAGGTGCAGGAGGCTTTGGAGTTTCACATACAATTAAATCTTTAATATCATTGGCTTTAAAGATAATATAATCATATACTTCATCTTGTGGAGGAACAACATGAGCAGCATTACGATCTTCAGTACCAAATGATCGAACTATAACATTAATATACTTAGATATCAATTACAACAAACAAAAAAATGTTTCTTACCTTTAGATAATGCGATTGTTGATTCTTTACTATCAACAGTATATAATATTCCTTCATAACGAATATCAAGCTTTGAAATTAAGCTTATTTTACTGCCAATATATGGCGTTTGTTGTGTCATTGCTGCTAATGATAATAATAAGATTCAATGAAACACAACTCTAAAAATATATTTGATTATTACAAATTTAAAAATGGGGAAAGATTATAAGAAAGAGAGACTCGAGCTAATAACAGAATGGATGGGGAGAAAAAAGAGCTATGAATATTTCAATGACAGTGTGTTTTTTTCAACGCTTGGAAAAAGGAAATTGAGCGACAGCCGCGAGTCGAAGTCTTCGACTCGAAGAGAATGCTACTTTCCTGAAGATCTTGTTGAGACCTCTTTTATTTATTTTCCTTGTTTGGAGCTGTTAAAATTAAAAGAATTAATTGTTTTTGATTTGTTTCTAACGTAGTTAACGTTTTGAGAAAATATCAATAACCTGAAGTGATTAAACGTAATAACTTTTTAAAAATTACTTGGACAACTTTGCCTTTTTCACTCTTCAACTTCTTATATTGGCATTACAAAAAGTTGGAAATTACATGTATAAAGCTGTGTTTTGCAGAGTATTTTTTGCTTCACATTGAAATGTAAAAATCTATTTTTAAAATTTGTTAATAGAGTATTAAAAAGATCGAAGCAGTTTGTAACTTCTGTAATTATTAAGTTTTCTTTTCACAAAATTTTTTTAAACGATGTTCTTATTAACAACCTTTGTTGAAAGGCTCCTTATTGAATCTGCTTTAAATAGATTCAGAAAACATTTTTGGACGTAAATAAGATGCAGATGATGCCCTGGTAAAATATCTGGTTCCTACAGTTTTTCCATCATAATACCATACTCATTTTTCAAACCTTGGAATTTCCGCAATACCGTACTGCGCTAGTTCTCGTTTCTTGAAGAAAATTATGCAAACACTGTAGAAAATTTTTCAAATACATTTAACAGTTTTATAGATCTCTGTTTGTCATTTTAAACGGTGATAATTCGATTTCTTAAAATTTACTACACATACAGAATCATCAGAAAAATTTGTAATCTTGAAACGAAAAGGATTAAGAAGTTGCAGTTTAAATTTTTCAGATACTGTTTCTGGTCGACCGTTGTTTTGTTTATGTTTTTAAAAAGGCGGCCAAAAAGTTTTTAAAAGACGACAAATTTTTTTGAATTATGACTCACCAGCAATAATAGAACCTCATTTTTATTTCGCGTGACTCGTTTCCTTTTGTTGGTTGACGAAGAAGAAAGAATAAGAAGGGAAACGACAGCTGCTGCTCTTGTTGCCGCTACTGCGATTGCGTCCTTCCAGAAACCACTGCAAAAATTATTTGATAGAAAAAAAAACATTTGTTGCGTTTTTATTATCAATAAAACATCAAACGCAACCCCCTTCCTTTACTCATCCTCCCCTTCGTTCTTTATGAAAAATACTGATAAGATTCTTCCCCAAAATAACTTTTGATTCCATTTTTAACGTGCTATATTTGACGGAAAGAAAACAACAGTTTTTTTGATAATATTGTTACAATGTTTTTAGCTCGTTCAATATCTAAATCAAAGATGTCAGTATTTAATACTGGACATCAAAGGAATAATTCAGCTGGTGAACATGTACGTTTTTATTTTTAGATTTTACTATTACATAAATATTAGCTTTAAATAATTATTTTTAGTTAATAGGAAATAGCGATGACTGTGAAGCTGCTCCATCTCAATCTTCACCATATGCAGAAACAGTATATTCGGGTGTACATCCATCAATGAGATATTCAGCCGCAGGATCAGTACCAGATGATTGTTCATCATATTATGGTCCACCAGCTTGTGGTGATGAAGAAGAAGAATATAAAGGGTATTTTTCATTTCGTAATGATAACAGATTAATATATGATATATTTATTTAGGTGTTTATGTAAAGATGCAAATTTACGTGCAAATATTCGAGTTATTATTGGTTCAATATTATTAACAATTGTTGGCTTAGCACTTTTTGCTTTTGGATTTTTTGTTATGGTTGTTCCAAATGAAATTGGTAAGATGTTTGTTTTGCTATCTTTAGACTAAATATTTCGTTTTATAGATATACATGGTTGGATATTTTGTGTTGTAGGCATTCTTTTCTTTATACCTGGATTCTATCATATTGTTTATATTTCTTGTACCGTACTTGGAAGAGAAGGATATTCATTCAATAATTTATCAACATTCCGAAGGCCTCCACGATAATTTACCAGAATTACAGAAATAAAAATGCTTTAATTTTGTCAACATTCATATCCATAATATTTTTCACCTTTTCTTCATCTATGCCATAATATTTTGTTTTATTTTATTAGCAATGATTTTTTCAAATCACTTATTATTATTATTTTCAATTTTATTATTACTATCCTTATTATCTATGAAACTGTATTTAATCCCAATAATTTGTTACGATTAGTTCATGCCTTTTGATACTCAGTTCTGTTCATTCTTTTATTTATTGGCATTTTTTCAGTTTGTTATTTTTGTATTATTATTATTATATTCGTTTTTAACTTCAAAGCAAAATATATTTTCAATGGATTAATTTTACTGGTTGTACAAGCTTGCAAATAAATCTATGCTGCTTTATTACAGGAAAATTTTTTAAAGACATTTGATAATTTAGCTTTTAACTGTAGACACTTTTTCTGCAATACTGTAAGTCCTTAGATTCCAATATAAGTACCGTAACCTCTAATAATTATTAAAGGGTATGGTAGTTTGTGTATTTTTTGTTAGAACACCAACAAGATAAATAAACAGAAAATCTTTTATAGTTACAATAACAAAAAAACAAACATTTAAGTTGTTAAAAGAAGTACCCGTTTTTGTTATTGTTGTTGCACAAAGTAAGCAAAAGAAAAGAATAACAGTAATAAATTAAAAAAGTGGTAATATTATTAATAAAAGGAGTTATTAAACATGACGTTGTTGCCGTTGATAAAGTTCACTCAAAATTCCAGTGATAGCAAGACGTGCACGAGCTCGATTAATGGTATTCAAACGACGCAAATCAATTTCAACTTGGCGTCCAAAAATGTTACATTCTTGTTCAGCTTGTTCCTGTTGTTGAACTTGAACATTTTGCAATGAAGTCATTAAATTAATGAGAAAATTGTCATTATTATTGTCATAGACAGGTGCTGCAGCAGAAACAACTTCTTGAGAAGATTCAGATTGAATAGCAGTTGATTCAAACTTTTGAGGAGTAGAAGCTTTACGTTTACAACGCTTTGCTGGAGGTTCTAAAAATATTCTCGAAAGGTAAAGCTAACTCAAGCAATGAAAGTAGAAAAAAAAACATACCAACATCATCTTCCTTTGAATTAGCACCAAGAGATTGATTCAAAATATCCATCAATGTTGAAGATATAGGAACAGTTTGATTAGCAGAAGCATCTGGAGAGGCTGCAACTTCTTCATCGCTTTCATGAGAATGTATACCACTTTCAGCATCATTTTCTTTTGAAGGAATATCACGTTCTTTTGAAGGAGGATCAGATGAGGTTCCAGCAGCTTTACCATGATTCTCTTTTTCTTCTTCAGATTGCTCAAGTAACCACATTAATTCCTTATTGCTATCTTGATCTCCACGTTCAATTTGTTTACGAAGTTCATTTGCATACTTCTTCTTGTTAGAGTGAAAACGATCACGGCACTTTTTAGCTAAAAATGAAAACTTTGATACATTTAATCAACTCATTTATTAAGCGATAAAAGCAATAAACACAAACTTACATGAAAGCAAAGGATCGAGCTCTTCTGCAAGCCTTTTCCATACACGACCTTAAAAATTAATAAAAAGGATATTATAAAGTTTTAACCCAATCAAAAAAACCATACCCTTTTCAACACTATTTGCCCATTGTGGATCTCCATGATTCCAGAGTAAAGCATGAGGTTTTACCATTTCAAATAACTTCATTACGGTGGCCTTTGGCCATTCACGGATTTCTGCGAGTGAAGTACTCATTATCTATAAATTAAAATTATATTAGATAATAAATTTTACAACATATAAGTAATAGACCGGATAAAAAAGTAAACACACAAAAGAAAAAAGTTTTCGCGCATCAGCTGTTTTTCAAATGGCATCTAAATGTCAAACAAAAAAAAGGTAAACCAAAAATCACAGCAATAAATATAAATCAACATCAAAACTCAACAACGCGTTCACCACTAATTCATTTCTTCCAGAAAAAGACATGAACAATAAAGAGAAAAAAGAAAGATAGAGATGAAAAAAAGAGGAAGACAAAAGACAGCAACAACGTATAATCATGCTTGCTGCCATATACTACTACCACCGCCTGCTGCTGCTGTTGTTGTTGATGATTGTTATTGATGATTTTCTCCTTTTTTTTTCTTTGCGCATTATTGGTGGTCGTGGACGTCCAGTTATTTTTCCACCTTTTCCTACTCGAGTTGTTGTTGATGAAGGTCGACAAAGATAGATCAAGAAAAATAAAAGAAGGGCGCGAAAAATGGGGAAACATGTGGATGATGACATGTGAGAGCAATAAAGAAGTAAACCGCATTAAAAGACAAGATAAGTATCGAAGCTAGAAAGAAACATATCAAGGGTCAAACAAAAATATGGTATCCATTCAGTTTAGGCAAAATAAGCAAAAGAAGAAACACAGTAATTTTTAAAAAAGACATTTTTTTAAACGTCATAAATTATTTAATGATAAATAAAAAATAACTTTCAAAAGTCAAGAGAAAAAAGTAAGCTGAGTAAAAAATCGGTATTGTTGGTAACGCTGCAGGTGAAAGCAAGTGAATGAATGGATCGCTTTTGACATAAATAAAATGAGTCAAAGAAAGGGCCAACAGCCATTTGAAAAGGAAGAAGCATGATCTGAATAAAAAGAGGTATTCGCTACAAGATCAAGATATTACAAAAGGTTTCACAAAGGGTAACAAAAGTTGTGCGCGGTTTGTTGAATACTTTTGTAGCACTTCAAAGAACTTTTTCGTGGAATCTATAATTAACAAATCAATACGCTTGTAACAAAAACACAGGAATTAAAAATGTTAAAAAAATTGTAAACTGTTATAAATCTGAAAACAAAAAGTGTGAACGTTATAGGATAGCATCTATGAAAATTATTTATAACCGAAAAATGGCTGCAATTTTTAATCATAGAAACAGAATTTTTTTTAAAATATGGTTTATAGATGAACAGTATTTGTTGAACAATTCTGTAAGAAAAAAAATTGAAATAGCAGCGTTTTGGTGCTGCAAAAATGATGATTACGCATTACTGAATTTTTATTTAACTGACTAATCAACCAACAACGGTCTAGCATTATTCGACAAACAAGGTAATCTCGATTCTTTGCCCTGCTTCAACAGCTCACACCTCATAAAATATAATAGATGTTTTATGGTTAAAATTTTGTGAAACGCACGATGAACGAATGTGTCGGAATAAAAAAAGAGGAAGTATCGCCAAGGATTTTTTCGTATTATATTTTTAAATATTTGCAAGTATGTACATATGTAATTGTCCAAAACGTCATTAAAAGCACAACATAAATTTTAAATGAGAAATCCGACATTTCCCTTGGTTTAAAATAACAGTATTAACACTTATTAAAAAATTTAATTTGTTACTATATAATTATGAGTAAATCTCGTGTCTTGTCAAAAAAATAACTGTGGTGTATTTACAGTTTTTGTATTTTTGTCTGACTTTCGGTGCCATCATTGCAGTTAAAACTAATAATAACATATTTCTTGACATTAAAAAATAATAACTAAAGTAATCCTAATAGCGTTGTAATTTTTATTCAAAATTTGATAATTTAAATATTTTCAACAATGTGATGATTCTGTATAAATTTATTTTATCAATGGTTTAGACCATGAACATAGATATGAATCAATTTTAAAGAACAGCAGCAATGTCATTTATTTGATTATTTTCACAGTATTTTTAGGTGAAAGTTTTGAAGAAAAATAAAACCTTGACCTGAAGAGACCTTGAAAGTAATAGACATTTAAGAAGCAATTGATATAGGCTTGAATTTCTTTTAGAATTTGTTCGTAATTCAAAAACATGAAAAAGAAACATTTGAATGCTTTTTTCAGATGTTTTATATTTGTATTCCTAAAATTAGAGCTCTTAATTTATTAATGTTTTTTATCTCCAGATTTTGTACAATCACAAAGTCAAATAATAGTTCATTTTACAACTTTGCAAATGATACCGGTTTTTTACAACTTTTTATTTCTTTGTCTTTTTTGCAATATTTTTTATGTATTTTTTAATATATATATATATATATTTATTCACAAGGAATATTCCCCCATGGCATTAATTTTGATATGATAAAATACGACCACCAAGAAAAATGTTAAAATTTTTGCGATGCTTCTTTAATCTTTTAAAATAAATAATTTTGAAAAAACTGAATCAATTTTTACAGTGTTGAAAAGATTCAGCACAAAAAGCGCAATTAATGTATGCCCATCTCTAAATACAATTTTTAAAAATGGTATTTATAGTTTACAGAATTTTGACAGGATAATTGTCTTAGTCTTCCTGTTTTTACTTTCTTCCACGAAAAAAAGAAGGTATAACTTTTAAAGGAATTTTAGAATTGTCGAAAACCGTTTCATCTCTTTTTTCAGGTATTTTTTCTACAAAAATATTTTTATGACGTCTTCCATCTTTTGCAAACTTGTTTTTGTACTTTCTCTCAATTTCGATGATTTACCCTCGTTCTTTTTCTTCTTCTGTAATTTTGGGATTAAATAAAATTTGAAAGTTTATTTTCTTTGATGAATAACGACGTCTCAAAAATGCAGACTTGTATAAGAGTGATTCAATCGAACTCATTTTTTTGCCATTTGCTATGAAACATGTATGCTTTATTCGAAATTTTGATATTTTTGATACCCCTCTTAGAATACAGTCCCTCCTTTTTGTAACAATACCAAAAATTTCTTAGATCACTTATAAAACTTTAATTTTTTTATCACACAAAAGAGCGTCAAGAAAATATTTTTGATAATGGTTTTGTTTCCCTTTCTTTCTTTTTTTTGAAAGTTTATTAATTGCGTCCTTGAAATTTTCTTTTTTGAATCTTTGAATTCAAGTTAGATAACTGAAGAAAAAAAACTCCCAATGGTCATTTTCATTAACGCAGAAGGAAAAAATACATGAATTTTTCCTTTCAATTGTTCCGCTCCAACTTTCCATTTTTTTTCGTGGTTAAAAAATAGGTCGAAATTTGTTGATATTTTTTTATTCCTCATGAAAAAAGAAAGAGCAATGACCTTCATTAAAAAAATTCCCAAAAAAGTGAAACCATTTTTTGAAGGAATTCAAAATTGCGGTTTCTTCTTTTTTGCCATTTTGATGAAGCAGCTTTAAATGAGCTGTCACCCACGAGGACTCGTAGGATGAACATCGTCAGAGAAATTAGATGTCTTGCACAGACTAATACCATGTTGCTCCTGGTCAAGTTAGCCAAATCGGAATGCAGCAAAATTTTAGACCTTTTGCAAATGTCTGTTGAATTTTTTGTCGGTGAAAAATTTTAAAATCCCTCATCAATTTCATTGCCTTCTTTTTTTCTGAAGCATTCCTACACCTTTGAAGTAAGAATGAGAGAGAGAGTGACCAAAAGGAGATATTGTCCAGTTTCTTCTACATTTCTAACTTCCATGAAAAACTTTTTTTTTCTTCTGCTGTTCACCTTCCCAGGATTCATTCATCCCTTTAATTTGCAACAACAAAAACGTCCAATTTGTTTATTGCGTGATTCCTCCATCCTCCGACATTTCTTTTTTCTGACAGGTTTTTTCGGCTTTATTTTTTGGCAGAACGAAAAAAGAAAGTAAAAAAAATATATCCATGTTTTTGATCGAAAATCCAAGAAATCCTTTTTTAGTTAGTTTATTGTTCCCCCTCTTTTGGAGCTGGACTAAATAATGTCCATTAAATCAGATTAATTACAACCATGAAAAAATATAAAGATTTTAGCCAATATTTGTTTTATTTAAAAATTATTTTATAGAGGAATAAAAACTTGATTCAAGGTTTTTTATATCCAATTTTATTTGAAGCAATGTTGTTTTTGCCTCTTTTTTTCTATCAAGACAAGTTTGAGTATAATTTATCATCCGTGGAATGAATGAACGCGAGAAAAATTATTTTAAGGATTTTTGCTTTTCTTGATTTTTATCAAAATCCTGCAAAAAGAAGGGATTCCTTCATCTGAGAGCTCTTTTGGAAAGATTTGAAGATTTTCAAGGTTGATTAAATGTCTTCATGAGTTTTAAAGGAGATAATAATTTATTATTGTTATTAGAATAAATTCTGTTTATAAAATTACAACTCTTTGATAATAGATTTTTATGAACTTGAAATTTTGTGATTTTTAAAAAATAAACTATTAAAACTTGAGTTTTTATATTATCGTAATCTAATCAAATATGTGACCCTCTTTCCTTTTTTATCAATTTTACAAGTTCCTTAACTGATTAACTGATTAAATTTGTTAACACGATACTTAAAATCTGCTTTGTAACATGTTTAATGCTTTAATTTACAATGTTGTTTTTCTTTTTTTCATTTGAACGGGAGAAAAAGAAGCGTTCCCGATTTTTTTGATAAATCCCCTTAGGCAGAAAATGCGTGAAAAGAAAGAAACAAAAATTTCCGGATTTTATTTTTTAATGAAAGGAAAAGATATTTTTTGGGTAATGTGTAAAAAAAGCGGAAGCACACTCTTTCAGAAAAAAAGAACATTATTTACAATGTTTTTAAAGACCTTTCTGTTGTTTTTGCAGTAACTATAAACATTTATAAATTACTATCGAGAATATGTTTCAAAGTACCATTCATAACTTTTTAAACTGAATTAATTTTTTAGCTTGGATTTAAAAGTACGGCAAAGATGTTTGTCAAATTGCCGATAATTACGGTATAAAACTCTTTTGCCTGGCAATGACTGTTTTTTTAAATCAATTTTTAGGCAATTTTGACATTCATCGGATTTACGCAAGGATTAGAAGAAACAGAAAATTCAATAAAATGTGATAAAAGTCCCTTGCAAGCTGTTTTCCTCTTTGATATTTCTCCCACAAATTCAACATATTTTTCGAAGCAGCAACAAAGGGTCATTGAAACAATTAAGTTAGTATTATTAAGGCAGTTAGATTTCGCATAATTAAAGTTTCTAGGCATATTGATGCCCTAACACAAGAACGATCCATATCATTCGGATTTGTGGTATTTCATAGATTGCCGGTACTTTTGAGTCCACTAAATAGCCCAAAATCAAGTGATTCATCAAAGGTGTGGTTTTTTAAAGCGACACCCTTGACTTATAAATTTGTTTAAATTGAATTTTAAAGGTAAAAGAACAAGTTGAAAATGTTCGACCTCGTCGGCATGCCGAAGCCTCACCTGCAAAGGCATTGGATTTAGCTGCAGAACAAATTGAAAAGAATGGTCGCGAAGGTGCTCGAAGTGTTGTGTTTTTAGTTCATGATGGATTAAGCAGTGATTTGATTGCAGAAACTTTAGAAGCTGTGTATGTAAATTTTAATTACAGTAACCAAACAAAAATTAATATTTTTTAGTGATAGACTTCGAGAACAAAATGTTGAAGTTTTTGCGATATCTGGTTCACCAAATCCCAATCTACTTGCATTATCTGGCTATACACATGAAAGAGAAAGGATTTTTGCATTTGAAGCCGATCGAATTGGTTTCTTTGCTTCTATTGATGAAATTGTTGGAGCATGTGGAAGTGATGCACCCAAGGTTGTTACATCCCTCGATTCAAATCCATCTCCAACAACAAAAGATATCAAGCCATTCTTTAAATTTGATGATACTGTCACTTGTCAGGGTAATGAAAAAGTTGATTTATTAATTGTTTTGGATACCAGTGGATCGGTGTATAATGCATTTGAAGCTGAAAGAAAGCTAGCAGAAAATTTAATTAAATCATTAGATTCAATTAAATTTGAAAAAAATATGCAAGTAAGTTAATAGATAAAAATAATAATACTGTATTTATAATTCACATAGATGATGTCGTAGCATAGCTAAATTTAAAATATAAAAGCCTACAAACATTTTTAAGGTTGGACTTGTCAGTTTTGCCTCAGAACCACATATCCTTCTTCCACTTCAACATGGACGTACCCAAGAATCTGTAATAAAACGGATTCAAGAAATTGAATTCACAGGGAAAAATACTCGAATCGCAGATGCTGTTGAAATGGCCCTTGTGGAACTTGAATCTCGAAAACGAAATGATTCGGCTCAAGTCTTTATTTTAATTACTGATGGGTAACGAGTAGCAGCCAAATGACTAGCATATAATCTCATAACACAAATTATAGACATGGACAAGAGTATTGGTCAGACGTTCAATCAGCTGGTCGAAAATTGCAACAATCAAATTCACAAATTTTTGTTGCCACAACTTCAACCGATTATAATCTGTAAGCATATATCTATTATATTGTAATATATTACCGTAATCATTTAAAGCCCAGAAATGATCTTATATGCTGGAGATGAGTCACGAGTTTTTATTGGTGAAAAAACTCCAACATTTTTACCAAAAATCTCCCAATTTTTAAATAAATGTGTGGGAGAAGGAAATGGTACATTTGATAATTCTGTTATCATTAAACACAATGATTCAAATGCCGCTAAAATTTCAACGGATTTAGTTGCGGAAGAAAAAACAGCGGAATCTTTGGAAACTGCAAAACCTAAATCTTCCAATGAAAAAACGAACTCAATTGTTTCGGCTGAAAAACCGTTATTAAAAAGTTCTGAAGAAATACGGGAATCAAGTGAAGAAATGTCATCAAATGAAAAGAATGATCTTCAAGCTCGGGCAGATCAACTTCGAAAGTTTTTGAATGAACAAGTTTGTTGTTTAAGCATCTTGATCTCTTAAAATAACATTCATTTCAGGAAGGACTCCCAAAATCAACAGATTGTAATACAGATATTGTATTTGTTGTTGATAGAACACAGCGATCAACATTTGATTTTTCACAACAGCTTCAACTTGCTGATAATGTTGTAAGGGGAATTTCACCAGCAGACATAAAATCGGGAAAAATTCGACTTTCGCTTATTACATTTTCTAAAAAGCCTCGAAACATTATTTCACTTCCATCAAATCAAAGCTTAAATGAATTTTCAACGAAACTTCATTCAATTTTGCCTTCACATTCTGTTGGTGCCATTGGAAGAGGCCTTGATGCTGCCATTGATGAAATAACTGCCAATCGACGAAACGATGCCAAGGTTGTTGTTGTTTTTATTGCAAGTGGAAAGATAGAAAATGAAGAAAAAGCAGCATTCGAAAATGCTGTGTCGAAATTCCAAAATATTAATAATACACACACTTTTGCACTTTCGCTCAATCCGTTCAATGATGTCAAAAATTTGGAGGTATTTAAAAATTTAAAAATTAAACCAAAGCTTTGAAATTAATTTCTTGCAGAAATTAACCGGCAATAAATGGAGAGTTTTCATTGATGGCCGTGTCCGACAATTCCCAAATGAAGTAATAGCTTCAATTACTTCATGTTCAATCGCTTCTCGAGATTCTGAAAAGCTAAATATTTTTTTGCAATCTGATAATTCTATTGAAAGAGTTGAACAATTAACTAAAATTGCAAAATCCCTACAAACAAGTGATCCATTCTGTGGTTCAGGTAATATACAATAATGTAATTTTATTACTATAATACTTCATATTATAGATCTTGTTGATTTTGTTGTAATTTTTGATATTTCAACATCAATCGTTGAAGACTTTGACAAACAGAAGCAACTTGTCGTTAATTTGGTGAAACAAGTTCCAATTGCTGATTTTGGAAACCGAATTAAATTTGGTCTTACTGTATTTAATCAACATGCAAAAACTTTACTTTCATTAAATAATTCACTGGCAAAAGATGATCTACTATTTGCTATTGATCGAATAGAACATACTGGTGGACAGACAAGCGTTATCACAGGAATCGGACAATCCCTTGCTGATATTCAACAATTTCGACGTTCTGAAGCAAAACTTAAAATTTTAATTATTTCTGATGGCTTTAGTCGAGATGGCTGGAGCCGCGTCCAAAAAGCCGGAAATGCGTTAAAAAAAAGTGGGGCAGAAGTTTATGCGGTTACTTTAAACAAAGAGAAAAGTATTGAAGAGCTGTCAGTTTATACAGATTCTCCAAAGAAGGTTTTCACCAATGATAAAATTGATTTATTTATTTTATCAGCACAAAAATTAATCTTTGAATGTTCAAAGGAATCTCCAAATCCAAAACTTTCTGATATCACAATAGCGCATCAAGAATCAGACGAAATTGAAAATATTGAATCATTGGATAAAGTTGTTGAAGTACCAAAAAAACCAAAGGGCCCTAAAACTACAACCATTCATCCACCCCTTACAACAACCGATTCAATTGAAACAACGACCGGAAAACCTGAATATTCTCTTACAGCCAAAACAGCAGACGACGAAGCAGAAAAACATATTCCAACATTATTTAGTGAAGATTGTACAGTTGATTTGATGTTTATTCTTGACACAAGTACATCTGTAACAAATGAATTTCAAAAACAACTTCAATTTGCTGTTGATTTGGTTAAGAGGCTTCCAAGTGATGACTTCGAAACAAGAGTCAATGTTGCTGCGGTTTCATTTTTTCGAGAAGCCAAAGTGGAGTAAGCCTATTTTTTAAGTTACTGCAGTAGTAGCTATAACAGAATAATTTAGGTTCCCGTTTGGGAAGCTGCAAGAAAAATCCCAAGTTTTAGACGCGCTTTTTGCAATAAAACATACCGGCGGTTCCACCAGTGCGGTGTCGGGAGTAAAACTTGCAGTCGATGAAATAATTCGGGGTAGACGAAAGGGAGCTCGATTAATGGTTGTTCTTGTATCAGATGGAAATTCACAGGATCCTTGGCAAGAATATTTTAGCCATCTACCCTACTCTTACATATTATATTTCTTATAGGCAAGAAGTTGTTGATGCCGCAAAATCATTGCGAGATGTTAATGCTGATGTATATGCTGTTACAGTCAGCCATGATTACTTCTTTAGGTAAAAAAAAGTCACAAACATCCTTTAAAATGAAAAATTATAGGGAACTTGAATTATACGCTGGTAATAAATGGTTTGTATATATTGATGCAAGAATTCGACAATTTTTGGATGAAGCTGAAATGTCCGTAGTAGAATGTCGAAATCCATCTATTCCTGCATCAGAAAATGATCCAGTATGTTATCATATCTGTTTATATATTAAAACTGATATCCATTTTATAGGCACGTATTGGACCTGCAACAAAATTAGAAGATATTGCAACAACTCTATCATCGATTTCATCTTCCATTACTGCCGCGCCAGAATTTCCAACTCCGTCCCCTTTCAAAACTTGTCAACAAGATATTGTTGATCTTGTAATAATCATAGATACAAGCACATCCGTTGAAAAAGAATTTTATGCTGAAAAGAATTTTGCTTTAGATCTTGTCAAAGTTCTTCCGGAATCAGATTTTGATTCAAGAATTCGAATTGCATTAATTAAATTTGATTCAAAATCAAAACTTCAATTTACATTTGGTGAAAAGAAAACTCGAAATGACGTTCTTTATGAAATTGAAAGGGTTGAACATACAGGTGGACAGGTAAATATGCGGGTGTACCAACGATATAAAAGTAAATATAAAATTTAGACTTCACTTGTTTCTGGTGTTTCACTGGCTTTAAAAGAAATTGAATCCAAACAACGAAAAGACAGCCGACTTGTTACAATTATTGTTTCAGATGGAAACAGTCAAGGTAATTATTTGAATTGAAAACTATTATTATTACTCTACCGTATATCCTTTTAAAGATGAATGGAGTGACGTTCAATCAACAGCAAAACAATTAAGAGAAACTGGAAGTGAAATCTATTCCGTAACATTAAGTGAAAAATATTACTTTGATGAACTCAAAGAATACACTGGCAATGAACGACATGTTTACACCGATGAAAGAATTGATGAATTTATTCAAGTTTGTCTTTTTCTTTTGCTGCTATTCCAAAGTAGGGGAATTAAATTTTTAGGATGTTGGAATGTCAGTTGTATCATGCCCTGGTAGACCTGTTTCAAGGGTTACTTTAGCTCCAAATGTTGAAATTTCTGTTACTCCAACAAGCTTGTAAGAAAATAATTCTATAATAATTACTGTAAAAAAAATGACGCAGTTTTAGAAGTAATGCTACTACAGTATCCCCTTCAACCACAACAGCCACAGAAAAACCAGAAAAAAATGAAAATCTTGAATTTGAAGAATCTAAAGCTGAATTTGCATTGGCAAAAGATGCATCACCTGAAACTTCTGAAAATCTTGAAAGCCAAGGAGTTGCCGTTTCTCAGAATGAACGGTATTTTTTTATTATTAAAAATGTTAAAATAACAGTAATCCAAAATCCCGTTATTTCAGATGTAAATATTCAAAAATGGATTTAATTATCATTCTTGATGCATCATCTAGTCGAGAAGCCGTTTTTGAACATCAACGAGAACTGGCATTGAGTTTAATTGAACGACTTCCAGTTAGTAAAGATGGTACACATGTTGCAACTGGAATTAATTCATTCACATCATCACCAGTGCTTCGGCAAACATTGGGGCTAGGAAGAGATAAGCTAATGGTTCGACATGCAATTGAAGATATAAAATATTTAGGTTTAATTTATCATTTATTAATTAATTTAATTTATTAATTGTATTTAGGAGGTTCAACTCTAACTTCAAAAGCTGTTGAATTAGCTGTTAAAGATTTAGAAAGAGGAAAACGACTTGATGCTTTACAGGTATATAAAAACCTACAGTATCCACACAAACAAGCCTTTCTAGGTTGTCGTATTACTCAATGATGGAATGAGTCAAGATCCATGGGATAAAGTACTAATGGCAGCTGAAAGTCTTAAATCAACAGGTGCAGAAAGATTTGGAGTTGCCTTAGGGGATGACGTTGATCTACGAGAATTGAGGCATTACATTGAAAATGATACTCGAATTTATCGTGATGGTTCAACTGAAAGATTCTTAAGTGATGTTGTTTCACTGCTAAATGGTGGTGAACGTGATTGTCCTAAGCCTGATTCTGATGATGATGGATTCGAACCCATGGCTTCGGTTGAAGAATGTAGTCGTCCCAAACTTGATGTCGTTATTGTCTTTGACGCAACAGAAAATCCAAATAGTAAAGATACAAAAGTTGGCTCAAACAAATATCTCCTTCTCGATGTTCTTGGTAAGATTATTTTTTTTAAAAACATTTTATTACAAAAAAAGGAATGCAAATCATAATACTACAAAACAAAAAACAAATTAACACTATTAAAATGAAGCAATCAGATTACTTAAAAAGAAGGCATAAAAACAATTAGAATTATTTGTTAAACTAGCGCAGTTGTTATTTTGTTTTTGTTAAAGCAGACATCAAATAGCAGGAGAAATACCACGAGTTGCGTCATAATTTCCATTGATCATTGCCAATTGAGCAAGTTGACGACGTTTAAATTCATCGTATTCTGGTTTAAGAAGTTTTTCAATACGACGCTTACATTTTTCGAGCTTTGCATCACATTCTGCTTCATCATTTCCTTCAGCAGTAATCAAAACATGAAGAGGCTCTTTAAGATGTTCAAAGCCAGGAGTATTACGAGATCGAAGACGTTCTTCACGTTCAGCATTCTAAAAAAGTTATTTATGATAACAAAGTAGTTGGAACAACAACAACAAACCTTAACAGAACCTTTACCACGAATTAAAATTCCACATCCAGAAGAAGCTTCCAATTGACGAACAGAAATTCCACGAGGACCCAAAATACGACCAATAAAATTATAATTTGGATGTTCAGGTACCATAATCTTGGCGCGTTTAAGAACGCGTTCACCAGATGGTAAAGTGGATTGATCTTCATGAGATGGTGAAACTTCACGAGTTGAACGAGAAAGTTCAAGAGCAGCAGTCAAAAGTTCAGGTGATCGAACACGAAGAAGACTATCATAGAGAGATGGCTTAACAAGCTGTGGAGAATAAGCATTTTGACGGCAACGTTGTGAAAGATTACGAGTAACATAAAGAATACGTTGGGTAAGAACTTGAAATTGTGTCATAAATGTTGGACCACATACAAAACGTTCAGATTCAACCAAGGCACATAACTCTTTGACAGTATAAAGAAGAACATCAATATCATCAAAGGCAAAGAGGCCACTAAAAATGAATCATTAAAGGTAAATATAAATAACAAATAGCTTACTCAGATTTAGATGGAGGATACGACATTGGCATATAAGATGAATATCCACCCATCCCACTAACACTTTGACGCTTTGGTGGAGCTTGAGGAGTACCATAATCTTTATGACGACGAGGAATAGCAGCACGACGTCGACGACGACTTGTTGTTGTTTGATGAGATGTTGGAGAATGATGATATACATTTCTTCCAATATTATCACCAGCCCCACCATGTTCATTATTTTGTTTTTGAGGAGTCTTTTGAATACCACCATTATCATCATCACCAGAAAGTGATGACTTTGTTGGAGTTGATGAGGGTGATGATGAACGTGCGGTAACAAGTGAAGATGTTTCATCCATATCACTACGTGTTGAAGATGACATGATGTTTGTTGATTGATGACACAAAACTTTTGTACACACCGGAGGAGGATTAGATGTCAGCCAGTATGAAAATAAGACTAAATGAAGGCTTTTACATGGTTTTCTTCGCTATTTATATGCCTTTTACACACAGCAAGTACTTTAAAATTTACATAAATGTACTTTTAAAAAGAATGCAAATATTTTACATAAAAAATTTTTATCCAAAAAATGCGACATTAAGCCAAAACATGTTTATATTATCAAAGATTGAAAGCAAATAAAAAATTTAAAAATTAAGATCATCAAACTTTAAAAACAGCATTTTCATGAATGTTTAACCTATTTTTAGGTTCCCTTCCTGCAAATGATGACGTAAAAGTTGCAATATTTTCATTTGGGCAAGAGCCAAAACTTGAACAAGATTTTACTGATCCTCAAAAATTTAATGTTATTGAATCTCTTCAAACTGTTGATGGAAAACCTTCATATGCAAAAGCTGTCCATGCTGGATTAGATTATTATAATTCTCATAAACGATCAGATGCACGTGGAGTATTTATTATTGTTGGAGATGGGGAATCTACAGATAAGCCAGATGAGAGATCACTTGCATCAAATCTTGTTCGAAAATCTAAAGGCTTGGAATGTCATGCTGTTCATAGTGGAAAAGAGATCAATGAAAGAGTATTAAAATCTTTTACTGGGGATGTTAAGCGAGTATATAATTATGACAGAAATGCAGATTTTGCAAAAGAACTTTTGAGATTAGCAACTTTGGGACAAACTGAACAATGCGTGGAAGCACGAAAGGTAATAAATTTTTAAAGTATGAAATAATAATTAAATATTTTAGCAAATAAATGTTCAAGCTTCATCAGATAAAAATCAAGAAGAACAAACATATTCAACTTTAGAACCATTTGCAGCAGCCGCTCGTCAAAGATTGTTGAAAGATATTTCAGGTCCACTTAAAAATGGAATTGATACAGAAAAAGTTGTTGCAATTCAAAAAACAACTTTACGAAGGGCTGAAGCTACTACTCCATTTTCAACAACAAAAATTACAACAACTCAAAGTCCTAAACCTGAAACTACAAAATTAACAACAAAAGCAGCACCTTCAACTACGCTAAAAACTACAATAAAATCAACACCAAAAAAGACAACTACCGTAACACCAACAACAACAGCTACAACTGAAGCAGCTTCTACAACAACTACTTCAAAGCCAACTAAAGCAGCAAAACTTCCAAAAGCTTTAAAAGCAGCTTCTGAATTTTCTGATATCCCTGAAAAGAAATCAAAAACAACAACAACTCAAAAGCCAACTTCTAAATTTTTAACAACAACAGAAACTCCAATAACAAAAGCATTAAAAGAAATTAAAAAAGTTAAAACAACTAAAGCTCCAAAAATTACTACCACTACAACCGAAGCTGCCACAACAACGGTTGAATCGACAGTAGCAACTTCACCAATTAGTTTAACTCCAACCCCCTCAAGTATTCCGTTAAATCCAACAACAAGCTTTCCCTTTGAAGCTTCAACTCAACATGTTCCAGGATGTTTAATTGATTTATTGATTATTATTGATTCAAGTGGATCTGTGGAAGCAACATTTAATCGAGAAAAAGAATTAATTTCTGGTGTCTTGGATAAACTTCGAATTGGACCAAATAATGCTCGAGTTTCGTTAATTAAATTTGCGGCAACAGAAAAAGTTCGAACAATTGTTCCATTTGATGGCCCACAATCCAAGCTATATATAAAGAAATCACTTGAAAGAATTCCATTTTCTTCTGGAACAACTGCAATTCATTCTGCTCTATTACATGTATAGCTTTAAAAAACTACAGTATATAAAAATATATAAATATAAAATAATTTTAGGCAGTCTCTGAATATTCTCCTTTGAAAGGTGCTCGTCCTCAAAAGGCTACCCCGATTGCCATCATTTTTACTGATGGTTTTGCACAGCGTAAGTTTTTCAAATCTACAATTACAGTAAACGAGAGCATTAATCTTTGAAGGTGATACAACAAAAGAATCAGCACTTCTTCGACAAGCTATCCCAGATTTATATGCAGTCGCAATAAATCATGATTATCCAATTAGCCGTGTTGAACTTGAAAAGATAACAGGAGATCCTCGACGAGTATTTACAGATATTACAGAATTGCATCGAATATTAACACCGAAATTCCGTTCCTGTTAGATCTATGTTGAAAGTTATCCCATTATTATTTTTAAAATATTGTTTTATTATTGAATTAATTTTTTATGTTTTTAAATTTTAATACTGTAAATAAAATTTTAAAAAAAATGAATTAAAAAGAAATATTATTAATTACAGCAACAATTTTTATGAAACATTTTTATTTAAAAAATTTTGATGAATTTATTTGAATAACCTTAGTTTCTTGTTTTGACCATTTTATTCAAAAATAGTGATCGGATCCCGTCCCGTTCCCGCGAGATTCCCGCGGGAATCCCGTACGGGAATTTCCCGTGTCCCGTCCCGCGCTGATTTCACTTTTACGGGATTCCCGTAATCCCGTCCCGTGCTGATTTCGATCCCGTAAAATCCCGTTTTCCCGTCCCGCCGATATTTTAATCCCGTATTCAAAGATTTCAAGGTTAATATTGAAATCTGATTGTTGGCGTGTCTAAAAAATAACTCAAAATCGTTCATAAAGATTAAGCAAGCAAACCCTAGTTGATTTTAAGCTGTTTTATCACCGAAAATCAAAAAACTTTTCATATTTGAAGTTATTTAGGAGAAATCATTTTTTCCCGGGATTACGGGATTCCCGCGGGAATCCCGCAATCCCGTCCCGTGGCTTTTTCCCAAATACGGGAATCCCGTTTTCCCGTCCCGTGGCTATTTTGAAAAAACGGGATTTCCCGTTCCCGGGTTTTTTGAAAAACGGGACGGGATCCGATCACTATTCAAAAACAACTGTAAAATAACAAAATTTATTTTGACAAACACAATATCTATTTTTTCATTTGCAATCATCTTCGTAATACAGTATACAATTTTAATCAAAAACTTTCATTTTATAAAAAATTAATATCCATCTTAATGACAGTGATATCTTTATAATAAAAACAAATTTCCATATAACCGGCGTAATCTTCTTCAACAAAAAATATAAAAGTGCTTTCTTTTTTCTTTGCAGTAAATACAAAAATATAAGTTGATTTAATGGTGTGTTTATTCTTTGGATACTCCAGTGCTATTCTTTTTATGTCTTTTATGTCGTCTAATAACGCAATCTTAATTAAACATTGTCGAGAGCTTAAAGCCGATGTTTTAAGGAAAAAGTGAGTTGGGGGACCAGGTTTTATGGTAATAATTTCATCACGGAAGTAATTTGCATCTGCTGGATAGAGTACGGTAATTGGAAGATGGAATAATGGGCCAATTGATAGAATCAATTCCACAAATCTCGGCATAATTTATACTTCCTTCTTTTAATGAACTTGTATTTAACGTTGAACGAATTATTTGTAACAATTTTACAATGGGTGACAAAGTTATTGCTGCCTGAAGAAATACAATTTAAAATCCATTTGTGGACATTATATGCAGGATTAATGTTGAAAGTGTATTCCTTAACAATACCATTTTCTCTATTACTGTGAACAAAAATAATGCCTTTTTGAGGGGGTCTATATTGTGCAAACGGTATAATAAAATTTTGGGGTAAATAATTGACTGATTTTTTTATGTACTCAAAAGCATCATTGATTTGGATAATTCCATTTCCAAATGCTAGTTTATCACTTCCTTTTGGAAGGAAAGCAGTATTTGAAAAGCTGAAAGTAAACATGCAATTGAACCTGCAACATTTGGAGCTGCATAACTTGTTCCATTGTAGATATCACTTTTACGCGAATACCATTTTGGGGAATTTGCAATAACAATACCAGGTGCGACAAAATCAACACCTCGAGCACCAGAAGGCAGTGGGCCTTTTCCTGATAAATGAACCACTGCTGGAATTAAATGAAATGATTGCATGGTTTCAAGGTTGCCAAAAACTGGTTTCATTTCTTCTGTAAAAACTGAACCAATTACAAATAATTGATCAGAAAGTATCCAATATTGCTTTGGAATGGATGAATATAATGGACCAAAATTTGTGGATGACTGAGTTATAATAATGCCATGCTCTTCAACCATTTTCTTTAATGTGTTGACGAAATGATATGTAAAAGGGAAAGTAATTGAAAAATTTACAATATCAACTTTCAGTTCTTTGCATTTTGAAAGTTAAATAAATTGATTACTTTGATTAAATTATTAATGGAATAAATCAAAAATTTTACAGCTTTATCAAGATTTTGCCAATTTGCAGAAATGATTTAGGCTCCAGGAGCAGATCCATTACTTTCTGGTTTACCATCGGGAAAATATGCTGCCGCAACATGAGCAAGTGCATGAGAATGATGAGGATACATTATTTGAAGGGAATTTCCATTGTCAAGTATATTAACACAATAAATCAGTTTATTGTTGAAATACGCATATCCATGTTCATCGTTGTAATTTGTTAAAACTTCTGCATCTTTAAGATTTGAAAACCATGTGTTTGAAAATGTATAATCAATGCATGCTCGCCATTTTTTCCATCGAACCAAACAATGCAGTCAATCATTTTGTCTGTTAGCGATGAAAAATCATTATTTACTGTGTTTTTAATTAATTTTTTCTTAAAATTAAAATCCTGAAAATGTATTTTTTAAAATAACATTGTACGTAATAAAAAAATCTAACTAGTCCATCATATTCAACTGTTATATCATACAAGTCTTTCAATGATATACTTCCAAGATGCCATTTATCAGATGGATTTTTCCATTTTGATGAAAGTATCAGCCTACGACCAGTTAAACCATTTATGTAAAAATAGTTTTTTCCGCTTCCTTCAACAGTGGTTGAAGTATCTACAGTAACCATAGATTTCTCTAAACACTTAATAATTTTTGGAAGCCCAGTTGATGTTTTCTGCATTCCCGGTAAACTTTTATCCACAACTTCAACATCAATGATAGCAATTTTAATTCCACGACCATCATATTCTGGATATTTTTTAAGAAAGCCATTCTAAATTTGTTTATTTTTATACAGAAAAGAATTTATTAGTTTACTTGTTGAGTGGCATCTTTTGGGATATAATTTTCAGGAAACATATTTCTTTCAAATAGTTAATAAATTAAAAACCTGCCTAAACGCTGTATTTTCCAAATGTAAGTTTTCGCATTAAGTAAAGGTCATTTTGGTCAAATGAAAGGTGTCATCCAGTTCATATATAAGCCTAATCGATATCATAAAGATCATTAGTGCAATCAGGTCAGTTATTATTTAAGAGAATAATAGTGTTGCAAAACAAAGGCATTTCATCTCAAAAAAAATAGAATAAACATTTTTACTTGATACTTAAGTACTTTCCCCTTAGAAATGTTGGGAAACATAGACTCGGTAATACTGTAATAAGTCAAATAAGCAATTTACTTTAAAATTAGGCGTTTAAAATCAAGTCAAAAATCGCATAATAACAAAACAAAAAATCAACAAAATTAATATAATTAGAATAAATTAAAGTCGTAAAATATGTGCAGTTAACTTATGTAAAGCATGTCCAGCCGAAAAATAAAGCATAATAATACCGAGACCAATTAAACAAGATAATATACGTTCTGCAAGACAACAAATATAAAGCAATACTTCTAAATTTGAAAGATCATTTGCATATCCAAATTCAAATAATTCAAGAGCCGTAGAAACATGCCAAAAAATCTGAAAACGTTGTGATCATTTTTAAAAAATAATATAAATAAAAAAAAGTTACGATAGTTTTTTCCATAGCATCATAATAAAACGCATCCAAATAATTTTGATCTTTTATAAGACATATTGCAGTAATAAAAACGATGAGACAAGCATTAAAATTGACAAAAGTAAAATAACCTCTTGTATAATAATTTTGATGAATAATTTTCCACTGAATACCATAGACGATTAAATTTAAAATAGAAAAAAGAATTAAAATGTAGGTTGCGAGTTTTGCAATAAAAACAGCTTTCTTTGCTTCTTCAAAGAGATGACGAGTTGTTGGACGCATTTTCTTTTTACAATAATATCCTGTAATAAAAAATGTTAAAAGTAAATGAAGTTTAATTGTGATGACATCAGATGTTCATAAATCATCAAAAGTAATCGAGTAAGTGTTACTTTTTTGCGAATTACGATAATTGTCTTATTTTTTCTTGCTGAGAATCTTGAAAGTATTTTTAGAAAAAATTTAACTTTTACATATTTTATAAAAAAAAATTTTTGTTTCTAATTAAATCACACGAATTTTGGTTGAGGCTAAATTTGGGCTTACTATTTTAAAACTACTGGCATTGGCATGATCAGCATATTTTGCAGACTTTAACAAATCGAATCAATGGATACTGTAAATTTGGTATTAAGGGATTTAATTAACTATTAAATATGACGGAAGAAGGTTAAACAACTATTACTTTGTTTAGATTAATTCCACATATAAGACGCCTATAACTAAAATATTTTGGGTGAAGACAAAAAATGATGTGAATTCACTGTTTTTCACTCATCTCAAAATTTCTTTCAAAATTTCTTGAATTCAATGTTTTTTACTCATAGATAAATGCTTTGAGTGAAATTTCTCACATTCACAATATTTTAAATTAATTTTCTCTCATCAGTAATTTTTAGTAAACTGATCTGAGTGAATTTTATCAGATTCACAATATTTTAAATTATTTCACTCAATTACTTAGTCACTAATAATTTGAGTGAAAAAAGTGATCATTTTTTTCACTCAAATTATTAGTGACTAAGTAATTGAGTGGAATCTGATAAAATTCACTCAGATCAGTTTACTAAAAATTACTGATGAGTGAAAATTACTAAAAACAAGGTTTTCAAAAATTTTATGAGTGAAAAGCCGTTAATTCACATCATTTTTTGTCTTCATCCAAAATATTTTAGTTGTAGGCGTCTTATATACGAGGAATATGGAGGCCCAGTTTAATTTCTTAACTTGAACGAAATGATGATGCATACGGTAAGTTTGAAATCGAACAATGCATTTGTTGTGATTTTATCCTTTTATTTAATAAATACAATAAACGAGTCATAAATATTCAACAAGATTAACAAATTACAATTTTACACTTTTGAAGGTTGACTTTTTGAAGTTTTCATTTTGGCTGTAGTAATTTTTGAAGGCGGCGGTGGAGCAACAGATTTTTTACTTTTTGGAGGAGTTTGTTGTTTCTGAAAAAAAAACTAATTTAAAAATCATTTAAATAGTATTAAACTAAATAACTGACCTCTTTTGCAGTATGAAGTTCAATTTCATCATCACTTTTTTGAAGAGCTTTCTTTTCTTTTTGTACACGCTTTTCTCGATATCGAAGAAAAAAGAACATTGCAACTCCACCACATGCAACAGCGCTAAATACACACTTGAGTCAATTACAGTATTTAAAATGAAAAATAAAACTTACAAAGTACCAGAAAAAATAAAAAGTAAAATCCATAAAATTTGCCCATTACTTGATGTTTCAGAAACAATTGTTTCTGGAGGTTTTGTTGTACTGGATACTGTAGCTGGCTTCTTTGTAGCTGTAGCTGTCGTTGTTTCTGTTGTTGTAGTAATTATTTCTGGAACTTCTTGAAAAGCGGAAAGATAATGTTCTCGTCCAAATAAAATATGCGATGAACACGCAGAAGGTGGATTCGCATGTATCTTAATCGTAATGGCTAAAGAAATAGCTGACATATTACTTTCTTCAAAATTTTGTTCAATATTAAATTTGCTGAGTGGTATCAATTTTGTCCTATCTAAGTTGAAAAATTTGGCGGTCTTGGAATTCATTGTAAGATTTGCGGAACATCCTTTTTCATTGTTTGAGAATTCTAGTACATGTGCTAAAAAGAAATTAAAGGTGTAAAAGAAATGTAAAATGTTTATTTCATATTATCTTGAACAGTTAATAAGACTGTTCGGAGATATCTCGTTTTAGTTTGTCTATCGTTTACAATTAGTAATAAATAAACAACTTGCTTTCTGGGTTACCAATTTGTATTGTATCAAAACCTTGGTGACAGCTTAAACCAATTTTGACAGTTTGTTCTCCACCAAATATTAGTTCCAATTCCGTTTCACAGATATCATCATCATTCTTAAAATACAAAGAAAATAAAATTGATTTTGGTTTTATTATTGTTAAAAATGTTGCACCCTTTTCTGTCGTATTTACACTGCTGAAAAAAAGTATATATAATTATAAAACTAAATTATAAAAAGTAATAATTACAGTGTATTATTATCGAAGTAAACATTGCTTGGAATAAATGATGGACGCTCGTCATCTGTTGTTGTAATAGCCGTAAATTCATATTTAAGAGATAAAATTGATTGAAAAATTACTGTAACAATAATAAATAATAAAAAGGACCACAACATTTTAAAATATAATTTATCCAATGTAATTGTATTACAGTATTTTTTTATTTTAAAGCGTTGTCAATTTTTTAATGCAAATATTTTTATTATTTTTTTTAAAGTAACGAACCGTTTTTTTATTGTAAAAAATTATCGACAATCTATAAAATACAAAACATAATAAATAGCTTTAATTTATGCTATACATTTATTACTGTAAAACTTTCATAGATTGTGGGTCAAAGACATCACTCATTTGATCACAGTATTTTGCAAATAATTGTTGTTTAGCATTATCTTTTGTTGTTGAAACCAATTGTGAGATGGTATTTACATTTAACATAATAGGTTCGGTTGGAATTGCAGTAAAGGATAACAGATGACTTCGAGCATCTTCAACTTTGCCATTATATAATTGACAAATTGCTTCATTATTTACAACCTTAAACAAATACAATTGATGTCAACTACAGTATAAAAATATTACCATTGGATTTGTTAAACCCCCAGAAGTTTTTTGAGCATTTTGAAAGTTATTTATTGCTTTGGCATAATTTCCATAAAATGCATCCTTGATTCCTTTATGAAGATAAAAATTTTGTGAGCCACTATTTTGAATTGTTATTTCACGAGAAAATTTATCAACCAGTTTTTCATCCCCAATAACGATGGCAATCCGAAGCAAAAGTTGAAGTAAACGAGCACGCTTTTCATCGGTTGCTTTTGTGAGAAGTTCTTGATAAATCGTAATACATTGATGAAATTCCTACAAAATCTACATTCGAGAACTGTTCGAATAATTCCTAAAACATACTTTCATTGTATACCAACATCGCGCTTTTGTCATTTTTACAGCTTCTAACCGCTGCTTCCATAATTTAATTTGGCTCTCTGAGCGTTGTTCTATAGCCATTTGGTCAATAATTTGTTTTGTAATTTCTTCAAGTGCACAACATCTCTTAATAGACTGAATAGGATCTGGTGAAAAGCGTGGAGCTTCAGCATGAATCAATCGAAGATTAAACGGTATTATAGAACCTAAAATAACCACATATAACATATATTAATCTTAAACTACAGTATACCAATATATCCTTGTTGTAATAAAGCTGGATAATATTGAAAATATGTATCTGGAGCATCCAAATTTTCAAAGGCAGCAAGTTCTTCCAGTAATTGAGGATATAATTTCAAAGCCATCATCAATTGAAAACGACATGACCAGATCTAAAACAACTTTTCTTTAATTGATCATTAGTAAAACAACAATTCTTACTTCAAATGTTTCAAAAGTATTTCGAGTTGGTTGTCCGGCTTTTCCAACACCTTGTCCATAACCCGTTAATAATGTAATAGTCAAATTATAAGCTGCTTTTAAATGTCCTAAACCCTGTAACATTACAACGTGGCTTTAATGTTTGGTTACCAAAAAAAGTACTTACAATAAGTTGTTTAAGTCCTTCCACATTTTCTGGTAGTATAGGTCGCTGAATTTGAACACCTTTTAGTTGTAGCGTTGCATATGCCATTTTATCAATAAGTAATTCATCAGATTTTAATCCCGGCATTGTATATACAGTTTCATATCTTTGTGCAGCAACAACAATTAGAAGTCTTTCATTTTCTGGCCAATTGTATAAATATTGGACATCACTCCATGATGGTTGAGACATTATTTTAAAAGATACTACGGTTAATAATTCTTTAACAAAGACTAATATCCAGAATAATTTAAAAAATTAGCAGATAGTGCATGTAGGGGAAATTTTTCACTATTAAAAATTTGCTTTTAACAAAGTGTTCCTATGCTTTAAATAGTAGTTTTCTTGATCTTTCAAAAAAAGACTTTGTGTTTATTACAAACAGTGTTGATCATTATTTGTTCGTCTTGTCGCTTTCTAAACGCTTTACAGCTATTTTTAAAAATCAATGTTATGCTCTTTTTTGTTAGAAAAAACTTCTGGTCTTTTGCATATCTATATTTTTTAAAAGAGATATATAGTCTTATCAAAAGAGGTCTTTCATTGATTATTTAAGTATTTATTCGTGTGATTTTATAATGATGCAAAATCTAACAATTTTTCATCAATTCATTTTTCAGAGACTCAAGAATGACAACCAAGGAAGACTTTTATGAATCACCACTAACTCGGCGATATTGTCGTGGATCAAAGATTGCTGAAATTTTTTCTGAACGTAATAAGGTAATGATAATATTTTTGTAATATATACTGTAATTACTCTTTACTTAATGTTTCCTTTTAGGCTGAAACATGGAGACAACTTTGGATATGGCTTGCTGAAGCTGAGCATGAACTTGGTCTGAAACAAGTTACAAAAGAAGCAATTGAAGAATTAAAAGCAAATAAAACAAAGATTGATTTTGCTGATATTGCCGCTGAAGAAAAGCGTTTAAAGCATGATGTAATGGCGCATAATCATTCTTATGGAAAGGTATGCCCAAAAGCAGCTGGTGTTATTCACCTTGGTGCAACTTCCTGTTACGTTCAAGATAATGCTGATTTAATTTGTCAAAAAGAAGCTTTAAAATTTATTCTTAAAAAGTAGGTGATTTTGTTTATCGATAAGAATTACATGATTTAAATTTTAGAGTTGCTGTTTGCTTGAAGCGTCTTGCTGATTTTGCTGAAAGTCATGCAGCTACCGTAATCGTTGGCCGTACACATTATCAAGCTGCTTCTCTTGTTACAATTGGTAAAAGAGCTGTAATTTGGGCTCAAGAACTGTTAATGGCTTTTCAAGACATCGAAGATGTTTATCATAAATTACGCTTTCGTGGAATCAAAGGTGCTACTGGAACTCAGGTATACTGTGTTACTATAAAGTGATATGGCATTTGCATAACAATGATTTTAGGATTCATTTATGACTTTATTTGATGAAGATGAAGAAAAGGTTGAAAAATTAGATGAACTTGTTACTGCGAAAGCTGGATTTGATAAAAAATTCTTTATAACTGGTCAAACTTATTCTCGACAACAAGATACAAAGTATGTTATTTATGTATCCAGTTTATTATTCTTTAAATCAAACTCTTTAAGACTTATCTTTTCTTTATCAAATATGGCCTCTGCTATTAAGAAGATTGCACATGATATTCGAATTTTGCAAAGTTACGGTATAAATAATTTTGTTATTTAGTTTAAGCACTGTAAATTTTTTTAGATGAAATTCGTGAACCATTTGAAGCTGAACAAATTGGAAGTTCTGCAATGCCCTATAAAAGAAACCCAATGAAATGTGAACGTATTTGTGGCCTTTCTACATCACTTATTACACAAATTAATGTAAGCTTTAAAATTTCTCTAATCTGTTGTGTAATAATTCAGTAATTCTAGACAGCCTTGACAATTCTTGCTGACCAAGGACTTGAACGAACTCTTGATGATTCAGCTCCTCGTCGATCAATGATTCCGGATTCTTTTTTGCTTGCAGAAACAATTTTAACAACACTTCAAAATGTTTTCGAAGGATTAACCGTTCAAACAGATACTGTAAAAAAGAATGTTGCAAGAGAATTACCATTTTTAGCTCTTGAAGAAGCTTTAATGCGTTTAAGTGAATGTGGATGTGATCGTCAAGAAGCTCATGCAAAAATTCGTGAAACTTCTTTAAATGCTCGAAAACGAATGGAAAATGGCGAACATGTGTCAATTGAAGAAATGCTTAAGGATACTATTTATGATTCAGTAAGTGTTAGATTACTGTAAGCCTATAGTATAAATGTAATTTGCAGATCCGTGATCAAGTTGTTGCAACTTCAAGTAAACCAATCAATTTTGCTGGCCGTTGCGAATCACAAGTTCATCGATTCTTAAAACAAGAACTTTATCCTGTAATTGAAAAATATTTATCTACTGATAGCTCAAAGAAAGTTACTCTTGATGTTTAAATTAAATTTCGGGTTATTATTTAAAAAGGGTTGAATACTTTATTTGTGTAGTTTTATGTTTTGTAATTTCTGTGTAAAGTATGTAAAAATAAAAAGTTATGTCTTACTGTTTAAACAAAACTAATGAATTCAAAATTTGCTATCGTAATCTGAATAATATTGCTTTGTTCAAAAGTGCAGCAGCAACAACATGATTCTCCACAACATCAGAAGAAGTTGTTTCAACACTTTCCTACCAGATTTGAAATATTTTGATGATGTTTTTAATCAAAAAAATTTCTTTGATGTATTCACATGTGACCTTTAAATTTTTTTGTTATTTTAGTTTTCGAAAACAGAATTCGATTCAAAATTGCAACTTATGGAAAAAAATAGTGTTGCAAGTTGTTTGGGTCGACTTTATTTGAAAGTGAAAGGTTTACTGCATCTAAAAAAAGCGAAACAAAGAATAAAAATGGCACACATATGTTTTTGCACCTTTCTTTTTTTCATTTGAAAACTTTGCATATTTTGAAATGTGCGCAAAAGCAGTTTGATCAACGCCTTTTGATAGAAGGCTTTATGACCTTTACGTTATTTTTGCCCTTTGACGGATGTGAAACATATGTGTGCCGAATAATTTTACGCATACACAAAAAATGAATAAAATATTTGAAATTTGTTTTTGCACTTCTTAAAAGTATTGCTGTTTAACTTTTTACTAAAGTTTCTTTTCTTTTAATTTTTTTTCTCATAGAGTATTTAATTTTTGTTTTGTTAAACAAAAGTTAATGGAAGTTGATTAATAATTTTTTACTTTTTTAAAAAATCAGAAGTGTTGTTTTAACGTCTTTATCCGCATATCCTTTTATGTCCGACGATACCGTAGTTTAAATGTTTTGCTAAATGTCTCGTTTTATGCTTGCGTTTAACAGACTTCGTTTTGTTTTTTTCCGAAATTTGGTTTTTCTATTCATCATTATTTATAGACTATTTTACAATCATAAAGACTTTGATCTGAAAAATTTAAAATGTTTATTTATTGTTTATTCATCGTTTTTATCGTATTCACAAGCGGAAATACAATTATGGTAAGAAATGTGTTAATGAAAATTATTTTAAAAAAATTACTTTAACATTTTTTAGTTGCTTCAATGTTCTTGCATGGTAATAAAGAATTGTATGGAAACAGTCATGTATAGCGATTCGTGTAATATTGATTTAAAATTTTTGAGTATGTTTAATGGTTATGTGCCACTTGATCCTGCCCTTTGTGCACGTCAAAATCTCTGTAGTATCGACGACGATAGCAGTAGTGCCCTTATATTGGCAAATGAAACAATTGGAACAAATAATTGTGTTATTGATCAATGTTATAATTGTATGAAACATTTAAATTGCACCATTCGTGATGCTAAAGAACGTTTAATTAAAATTTTTGATCATTGTTTTGATGATTATATCGTCAAATATCCGAAAAATGATTCTCGTAAAAAATATATGAATTTTTTTCTTTTGTCTTTGCTTTTATGCATTTTCATTTATTGTTTTTGAAATAATCCAAATCCTTTTCACATTGTTTAAAAATTACTGTATTTGCTCTGATCTTGAACGTTTTTCTTTTTTAAAAAAGTTTTGGTGTTGTTGTCTTTTAAATTTTTTGCATCCTTTAACATTTTTAAATAAAATATCGAATCTGTAACTTTATCTGATAGTAAAAAATAGAGCTCTCCTAGTTAAAATGATAAATCACAAAAAAAATTTACATTCAATTTGACATTTTTGTTTAGCTTTTAAAAAACATAAATAAACAAAAAAGTAATGCAACTTTAATGTTGCGTTTAAAAACATTTGCAGTCGAGTGTCTATGTCATTAATCAAAACCAAATGTCTTTCCGTCAAATGCACTGAAGCTATCGAATTCTTTTTTAGTTTAGAACGGCAATATTTTTAAACAAGCAAGCAGATCGCTTTTATAAACTCCCTCTTTAAATTTATGTGAGTTAAATGTAACCTAAAAATTTGGTTTTTTTAAAATTGTTTTTTAAAACTTTTGGCTTTAAAATGGCTATTAAAATATCGGAGTGTATTCATTTAGTAATTTAAGAGAACAAAAGTGTTGTTGTTTTTAAGTTGCCTAATATAAACAAATGCGTAACAAAAACACGTTCAAATTTTTGAAAAAAATCTTTTAAATTTGCCATAAAAAAATGAAATAAATTTAATATGTATTGTAACTAAGCGTTATTCGTGAATTTTTGATATTGACTTTGGTATTTAATTGAATATTTAGGTGCTGCAGCTACAGTAAGCAGGAAGACCTTTAACATGAGAACAAACGTTAAATTTAGGATAACAGATTTGTTGATATTCTTTTCATTTGTTACACTTGCCACATCAAAATGCCAGTAAGTTCTGATATCGATTTTTACAAAAATTCTTAATGTCTTAATTCAGAATTTTTCTCACTGAAGTTAATAGCCCCATCCTTCCATTTTTAAATGAAATTCCTGAATACTATAATGCAACTGGAGGATTTGATGTTGGGTTTGATGAATATCTAAAAGAATATAAGAGCCATCAAAATAATTTTTTTGAGTTTGAACGGGCAAGTCTTTAAGCTGATAACAAATAATATTGCTAATAATACAAATATATAATTATTATTACAGTATTGTGAAAACTTTGATGATGAAAGCAATGGAACATATGGCTTTGCTGTCATTGAAATTTATGATAAAGTTGAATATGTTAAACCAATTATTTTGCAATATTTTAAATTTCATGAATCCAGCTTTATCAATGGAAGCTTAACAGTTGGAAATGTTCATGGCAAAATTTTGAATGAGCAAATTCAAATCCAAAAGCTTACGTATGAAAAGTATATTAATGAACCAATATCTAGAACTCGAAAATTTGGTATTAGCAATCGATATCTTTACCTCCTTTTTGAAATAACACCTAAAACTTCATGGATTAATGTTCATTTTGAATACGATGCCAAATATGTTGATGATAAAATTGAAAAGTTAACTGAAGCTTCAATTGATGCATTTATTTTATCAGAGGAATATGGAGTTGGATGGATTAAAAGACTGATGACAAAATTAAATGTTCCAGCATATGATTATAAAGCTAGCTCAACTAAGAGTTGGACTCGGTGCTGTAATAGCTGGTTTATTAGCGATGAAACTGCTGGCACTGAAAATGCTTGTTGTTCAGCAGATCTCAAAATTCTTCGACGAAAAGCTATTCCACCAAATTTTAAAGAATCTGTTGCATGCAAAGTTCCCGGCTGCCTTTTATCTGAAGGACAACATGTCAATATTACAGCTGAAAATGGAGAAAATCTTATGGCTACAGTAATCAGAATGAAATCAAAAAATGTTAAAGTTAAATATTTTCAAAATGTATGTATTCATTACACTATTTGATATTCTAAAAATTGTTACTTTTCAGAGCATTGAATATCATACTGTAGTGCAATACGATTCTATTTTTTCTCAAAATCCGCATATTACAATGTTTAATTGTACATCTCCTCTGCCTGAAATTGTTGATATTGATGAGCTTGATAAAGGTCAAGTTTTTCCTAAACAAGATAATACAAAAGATGAAATATTTTTTTGTTACTTTAATGATACTTTGAAAGAAAAATTATGTGCAAAATTTTATATTAATCAAAATATTACTGTAACGGATGTAAATGGAAAAGAAAGCATTGCAAGAATTACAAGTGTTTATACAAAATCAAATATGGTTTTTGCCGTGACAGTAAGTCCCTTGTTTTGAATTACTTTTAAAGTTAATACCTTCTATTTAAGCCTGAGGGTAATACCAAAACATACTTGTTTGATGTATTAAAGAAACATAACCCACAAAATTTCTATCCCAAGGCTTGTATGAATCATATTTTTGCTTCAATTCCAACAAAAACAATCAATGTTGATATTTATAATCGAAGCGTTCCCATTTCAAAGCTGCTCCATCTTGAACAAAATATTAATTTTACAATTGATGACGTCCAAAAAACTGGAACATTAACAAAGTTGATGCAAACATTCGGGAAAATTAAAGATGATGAAACTGTATGTTTTTTAAATGGATTATTAAAAACCTCTGTTGTATCTAATATTTCAGGGAGTATTAATTCGATATCCATATACAAAAATTATTGCTGAAAACCCATCAATTTTTGCTGATTTGGATACTGATAAAGCTTTGGAACTCTGTTATTCGGAGGAAAACGGCAATAAAAGATTTTGTACGCTGTTAAAATTGAATCAACAGTTAAATTATTTTTTCAATGGCACAAGTTATAATGGAATTATTAATAAAATTTACGGAGACATTGGCGTGGTTGTCATGTTTGATACGGTAACCTTTTGGTTCATTTTAATTTCAAATTTATATAAATCAGTTATTTAGGACAATGATGTTATGGAAAATGTTCCAACAACGGCGGAAGAGATTCATTTTACGAATTTCAATCTTTTTAAAGAAGTTCTAAAAGATGTTTCTCCACTTAAATGCTCAAAATCTGATGGAAATCAATTCAATAAGCATCATCTACATCAACGAAAAAAATCTGATTGCAATGTTTAAATTTATAATTATCAATGAATGTGTTCATTAATGTGTTAGTTTCAAGGCCCATAATCATACTATAAAAACTGAAAAATCAACACAGAAATTTATTTAAAAACTTTATTTTCAAAAAATCACATTGAGAAAAGGTATCAGTTGAAAATGTCAAAATATATTTTTGCAACGAAAAAGCATTCTGAATCAATCAATCATTTTTGGAAGCAATCGTTACCCATTCCGGCGAGAGTTTGGCTAAAAATCAAAGAAAATAAAGATGTTAAAAACATATTTACAAAGAAACTTACTAATTTGGATCATGGGTACCAGCGATTCCACCCTGTGCAGGAGCTTTAGGTCCACCACCAGCTGCAGGAGGAGCAGCACCACCGCCAGCAGCTTTATCAGCACCAAAGCAATCTTGTCCCATACCAGCAAGTGTTTGACTAAAAAAGAAATTCATTACAGTAATTCATATGAAGATATAGTGTTTAAAAACTTACTAATTAGGATCATGTGTTCCAGCGATTCCACCTTGTGCAGGAGCTTTCGGTCCACCACCAGCAGCAGGTGATACCGCAGGACTACTTGGTCCAGGAGCCCCTTTATCTTTAAAGCATTCACCTAAAAGAAGATTATTGCCGAAATATATTTTCACGTTATCAAAATTTACCTCCAACACCAGCAAGAGTTTGATAATTTGGATCATATGTTCCAGCAACTTGATTTTGATCCGTTGGAGCTTTAGGCTTTCCAGCAGTATTTTTATCAGCACCAAAGCATTCCCCATCAACTGCATTCAAAGTTTGACTATAGGTTATACACATGAACAGTTGCATAAAAACGAGATAAACTTACTAATTTGGATCATGTGTACCAGCAATTGCATCTTTGTCTTCAGGAGCCTTAATTTTAGTTGCCTTCTTCTAAAGAGATAAAGCTTTAACATTAGAGTATTACCAACTAAAAAGCATACCTTTTTACCACAAAAAAGTAAAATAGAACCCAATGAAAGAGTTAATTGAAGGATTGAAAAAGATGCAATCAAAATTGACATAAAATTAACAAACATCTTTCTTTACTGTTGAAGAATTTTTATTGCAGTTGCTTTGAATGGTTTTCTTCAATGTGTCAGTTTGATGATAAAAACTTTATGCAACTGAGTAACAATGAAAACCTTTTAAAAACTACCATTCAAAAATGAGCATTCTTAGTCTAATTATTTTGTGGTTTACGTTCAAATTTGCATATTATGTGTGTAGGATACAATACATTAACAGATACAAATGCATTTTTTATATAAAGAAAAAAACAAAGTTGTCATAGATATGTATGTGTACAACAAAAAAGACAAAAAAAAATCAACGAGAAGCATAAAAAAGGTACCATACTGGTACTACCAGTAATAAAATATAAGTAAATTATTCATCAGGATTAAAAGTCCATTGCTCCTTTTCAAGTCCTTCAGCACAATGTTGAAGCATAGTAATACGACGCTTATCAACATATCGATATTGATCTTGAACCTAAAATGCAAATAAAAATCAAATAATATTATACAAAAGTATTAAGCTTACTTTTTGTTTCAAAACAACTATATCATCTTTATCCAAATCAATTTCCCTTTCTAATAAACCAGAAAGTTCTTCGGTGGCATGTTCGAGATCAGCTTGGTTCATTTCAAAAATTTCTTTTTCATTACTTGAAGCCAAATAATAACCAAAAGCATATGCATACATCAAAGATCGACGACATTGATTTAAAATTCGAACAGCATCACGCAAAAATTCTGTTTCAATCCATGAAAAGAGTTGTGATTGCATTTGTTCAATTTTTAAGCTAATTTGAATCAATAACTAAAATATTGGCAGCTTAATACTACAAATATATTTTAATAGAAGCGATTACCTCAGTTTCAGCTTTTAAACTATTTCTATGATTCATAAATCGATCATAATAATGCATATAACGACGAAGTTTTTCACGAAAATTATTTATTTTATCAGCTTCTTTATTTTCCTTGTACTTATTGCATCCTCCTTGATTATTATAACCATGTTTTTTCCAGTCATCCATGCAAAGCCAGCAAAATTCATAATTACAAGCTTTATTTCGGCATACCTAAAAATATTAAAGGAATACAAGTTACAGTAATATAACGAGTTACCATATGATTACAACCACCATTCTTTTCAATAGCAGCACGACATTTTGGACAATCTTTGGTATTAACTGAAAGAAAAGAAGCAAATAATTTAGAGATTCAGGTGGGACAACTTACCACTAACCCATTTCATAGATTCACTATCACCACTATACTTTTTAATCCAACGACTAAGAAGTTGACATGTAAGAGGTTCATGCCAATCTTGGCTACAAGCAAAGCAGAAAGTTTCACCACAAGAGCAAGTTACTGCACCAGCACCAATTTCTTTAACTTTAACAACATTTTCACATTTATCATGAGGACACCATTGCATACGTGGATTTGTATGTACAAATGACTTAGTAACAAGACGTCGATAAAAAATTTTATCTTCACGACTTTTCAAAAGTTCCATGACTTGATTTTCATCAACATAATGATGGCATGAATATTCTGGACAAGGAGCATATGGATCACCTTCTGATCGAAAGCGGGTTAATAAATATGAATTCCAGCCTAGAAAAGCATCATGGTTAAATAATAACAATTATTAAAGATAAACATACAATCTGCGCAAAAAAGATGTTCACATGAAAGACCCATAAGTTTATGCTTTTTATCAAAGCAAATCATACAATCACCTTTCTTTGTAACCAAAATAGGTTCTTCACTTTTTGGGATATCAATTTTGTATTTTTTAAAGAAAGCTTCAGGACTTTCTGCTTCATAAAACCTTTAACATAAAAATTAAAAAATGCTGCAGTGAAAAAACATATATATATGTTCTTACTTTTCAAAAAGTTTATCAGTATCCCATAAAAATGTATGAAGCACAACTTTACAAATATTTGCAGGATATCCAAGTACAGCGACCTAAAATAACGGCTTAACACAGTCATTTTATAATTATTTAAACCAACTGTATCATTTACAGTTTTTGCCAATTCTTCTGCTAAACCATCAGATTTGATAACCTACAAGAGATGATGGCTTAAAACAATCATTTAAGAAATATTTAAACAAACAGTTTGTTGTAAATCTGGTGAAGCAGATGATGGACTATGAGATTCTTCATCTTCAAGCTCAAAATCATAATCGCTTTCACCTTGTGAGCTTTCATATTCATCAATATCCATTTTGCTAAGTTGCTTAAAAATATATTTAAAAAATAAAATATACAACAAAATATGAATTATCAAAAAAGTATAATAAATTAAGGATAACAACAAATGCAAGGAACCACGAAATATTTATGAGTCATGAACCAACACGCAAAAAGGTTGCAAATGAATAATAACTGCAAAAAATTATATTTGGGAAATAATCAGAGAAAAATAAGGAAAGAGTTAGAAAAAAGAAGAGGAGAAAAGGCAATTGCAATTGCTGAAGTAAGAAGTCAAAAAAATTCAATAAGAAAAAAATATTTTTGGCAACAGCGGAAAAATGAAAAATATTTCTTCACTAATATTCGCTCCATGAAAATATTTCGTTTTATGGCAATGTACAATACAGTATTATTTTTTTTGAGTCAAAAAAATTTGAGTGTAAAAAATTTTAAAAATGAAATACGTTTCACAATGAAAAAAAGAATCAAAGGATGCAATAAATTGAAAAACTGTTAAAAAACATTTAGCTATGATAGTTTACAATTACAGATGGGATTTCAATATTTTGTTTACAAAAATTACGTTTTTCTGTGTAGCAGGAATCTCGGTAATGCTCTACTATCTTCACTGTGGTAAAATTAGCACTTTTTTCCTTTCATCTTTCTTTGGTATTTTTCTTGGTTGAATAGTTTTTCGAAAAAAAGGAGAATGCTGACTTGAGAAATAGTGGCCACCTTTTTCAGGCCAGAGTATGTGCTTCCGTGGCGCAATCGGCTAGCGCGCACGGCTGTTAAGTAAAACACAGTAACCGTGAGGTTGGTGGTTCGAGCCCACCCGGGAGCGATTACTTTTTTCAAAATTTTAAAAGTATTTTTTATTTATTTACTACGAGGGGGGGTATACCCCTTAAATATATTTAAAAGAAATATTTTCGGATGTCGTCATTTTTTTTCAAATGAACATTTGATTAGCTTACAATTGTCGCTGATAGCATTCAAAGATAAATGCTTATCTGCCAAAGAACAATAAAACAAAAGGTTTTCATACATATGAAAGGGAAATTTATATTTGACCTATTTTTGAAAATATTTACTTTACGCTCGTTCAAGCGATTCATGGCTTACAGCTCAAAATATAAAAAAACATGAGACTGATAAGGTACAGAAGGTCGCTAAGAAAAATTCTATTTTTAATAATATTTATTACAGTAATTGTACATATATTTTATTATTCTACAGTAATCTTTTACATTTGAAGTTTACCTGATTTTAATCTAATATTTTTAGGGGGATACTGTAGCAGCTAATATAATAATTTCATCCGTAACATATTTTGAAACTTCCAAAATGTAGTATTTATTATTGTTTGCTAAATATTAAAATACAATAATATTTTATAGTTATTCAGATAATACAGCTGTTGTGCTGCTGATATCGCATTATGATTTACCACAAAAAGAAACATTTAAATGTGTATCACAAAATAATGAAGGAGAAATTAAAATTTCCTACGCAGTTCCAAAATCTGGCTATACACCTGTAGGGCCATGTCAGTTACATACATTCTTAGCTGCATGTCCTACAGTATCAAATCCAAAAAACTTTTATGTCTCTGGATCTGGATCAAAAGAGCTAGTACCTGTTCCTCTCAGGCCTGCCGTAACAGAACATTTACCAGTTGTAAGTTGTGTTAGCTCTCTTTTCTATGCTGAAAGATGGCAAACAGTGGCAATGAGCATTGAATGGTATTCATATTTTGGGGTATCTCGACAGGCATACTATATTTTAAGTGCAATGATTGGAATTCATGAACTTTTGAAGGTATCCTCTTGCATGTTTTGATTTGTCTAATTCTATTGAATTCAGGAGTATGATAAAGCAAGACTGATAGATTTACATTATTGGAGTGTCCCAAATATCCCAGAATTAGATTCCAGAAGACAAATTTCTGTCCGAGATCTTGCGGGATCCTTAAATGACTGCTATTTAAAATACCGTGAAGCTGCAGATTTTATTGTTGTTCATGATGTCGATGACCTAATTTATATTAAACATGGATCACAATTCTATCCTCCATTTAAACAACTTTGGCAAGAAAACCCCCTTGCAAGGACGTTAAATTTTTCTGCTCGAACTGTAGAAATGGAATCTGAAAAAGGATTTGGAAAATTTTCAATGTTAAATTCTTTTAATTCCATGAATGTTTTGCCAGATTCTATCACAGGCAAATCTGTGTATAATACGTCCTTGATTGAAAGTGTATGGATTCATTGGCCCACAGAATATGGTAGAAGGTTAAAACCTGTGACATGGAAAGAAAGTGATGCAATACTAATACATGCAAGAAATTTTAATTTTGGACAATACAATAATTCAGGGAATCGGAATGTGAGTATTCAACCTATTCTACAATATTTGACAACAAAAATCACAGTGTCTCATTTATATTTCAATGTCTTTTCAGATTTTGCAAGAAACAATCTTAGATTCAAAACATGCACAAAACATTCACGAAAATTTTGAAAACCGTAAATCCCTGTTTAAAACTAATCGATACATCCAAGAAATGGAGTCATCAATGCGTTATTATTCAAATATAGATGAATGCACACTTTCAATTGGAGGATATGATGCTAAAATATTTGGATGCCGAAGTCATTATGCTTGCAAAATTCCTCGCTTTCAAGGCGTTTACTGCATTGAAGCTCGACAAAATTATGTAAAACATTCTTTAACGCCTTCCCTGACATTTTATATCCCACAAAAGCCTCCATCTCCGACGTTAAATAAAAATGGATGCAGTTTATAAATGCTTTTTAAATAGAATTCATTTTGCATTTTTAAAATAAATAGTGTTTATAATTAGAATTTAAATCTAGTGTTTTTTGGTACTATAAAATTTCTTAAATTGATGTATAGTCTGTTTATATATGTTGTAGAGTATACTGTAGCACATAATAATGAAAACTTAATTTTGATTGTTACAAAAGAAGCGGAAGTGTCTATTTTCAAAAAGAAAAACTACATAAAAAAAGGCACAGTATGACAACGACAAATTTAATAAATTATATGTATGTAGCAAAAGACGAAAACTGTTGCTTCCCAACAACAACAATCGACTTCTTATTTCTTTTTCAAAATGTTTCCGTGTTTTTTCATCATTTTTTAAATTTCGTTATTATTTTACGTTTTTTTGAAAAACAAATTTGAGAGAAAATATAAAAGGTTGTCAAAAGCATAAAATTAAGTCTTTCTTACTCGACTCGGCAACAATGTTATTATATCGTCATCATCATCTCTTCTTTTTTTAAAAGCTAAAATTCTTTCCTTTTTTCATCTATTTTTTTAAAAATTTGTCTAATTCAAAAAATTTCGTAGTTGTTATTTTGAGATGTCAGGAACATTCGTTTTTAAAAACTTTTCCTTTTATTTTTTTAACGCAAAAAAATCAAATTAGCCATTTCAGTGTTGGAGGTTTTTGCACAAAAACTAAATTCATTTGAATAAATGTTGAATTTTTTCACTAATTGTTATTGAAGCTTAAAATGATGAGACGACACATTTTTATTTTTTAATATTTGCTTGTAAATTTCCAAATACTTTAAACTAAACAATTGGTTACGCTAACAAAACTTTTTCTTGTTGTTAAACAATTTTTAAACCTTTAGCTTTGCACAACTACAAAAATGATCTTTGTTACATACTTATGTTAATACAAAAAACCACTCTTTGAGTATTTAATTTCTATTTTCACATCCATTTAATAAAAGTTCAAAATTGGCATTTTTCATATATATTTTAGACATTTTATGACAGATTCAATTTTTTAATTACATTTCTTGCCCCTCTTTCTATAGATTATTATTATTCATTTTTATCTTTATATTCATCTTCTTCTTCATCTTATTCAAAATACATAGAAAATGTTACATTTTAAGAAAGTGGGATGGATAATCTCTTGAAAAGAGAGTCCTTGAATGAAGGTTAATATCTTTCACATTTTTCTATGAGCCTTTTATAGTCAGTGCAACAGCTTTAATAATTTTTATGTCTATTCATAAAAAATATTTTTAAAATAATACATTCAAAAAAATCCGTTCTAATCTCTATCCTCTCTGCTTTTACGCAATTTTAATCATTACTTTATTCATCTTCTTCAAAGCTTCTTTTTTAAAAATTTTTTGTTTGTTGTTTTTTTAAAACATTTGTGGTGGTAAAAAAGCTTATCTCTTTTTTTGCCTGTTTAAATTTGTTTTTTTTTAAAATTGTACTATGAAATTTTTTACTATTTTCGTAGGCGGTAATAAATTAAAAAAAGTAATTGAGTTTCTTTTCAAAGATTGAACTTTTGCAGCCTTTTTTTCGATTACAAATATAATTGCAAAAATTACAAGATTGAGAACATTTTTTCGGGCATGAATAAAGCATGTAATTTGTAAAATTACGTCAAAAAAGCAAAAAACCTTGTGATACTTAAAAGCAGGGGAGATAAATTGATTTCTATGCATAAAAAATTTTGTTTATTAAATTTTTGGTGTTTTATGAGAAAATACCTTTTTTCTTTTTCAGAAGTGCAAAAAGGTGAAAATCCATTTCTTCAAAAAGAAAAGCAATTAATTTATTTAATTTATTATTTCATTATTAGAAAACGAGCTTAAGCCATTTCCTTCCTTCCTTTATGTCGTGGAAAATTAGGTGTTCAAGCAAAAAAGGTCATCATCATCATCTGTAATCGTCATCACATTCATTTAAATGAATGGCTTCTAAATTCTTCTTCTTCTTTATCTGTCAATGACAGAGACAATTTTATATTTGTAATTTTTTCTTCATTCATTCATTCACTTTTACAACTATGTTAAAAACTGCATTTGTAGTATATTTTACAAATTTAAAAACGGGGGTTAAATTTTTTTTACAACGGTTTTTGTTTGAACTTCCAATTGAACAATTGAAGATTTCTTTGCTGACGTCGACAACGACGATTCAATGTTTTTTTTTCTAATTTAACTCGTTTTTGTGCCATCGAAAAAGAAAACCCATGTTTATTGCTGCATTTTCTGATGTCTTTTTTTGGAAGGAATTCAATCCTTTTTTCATTCAAAAAAATGTTTGTCTTCTTCTTTTTTTTTGATGTTATCTGTTTCTTTTTATATTTCGAACATTTGCAAAACTGTTGCATCTTCATTTTTGGGCATCATCATCATCGACGTCGTTGTCGTGGTCGTTCATGCCTTTGTTGATGGCACAATTGTGCCAGTTTTATTTGTTGCTCTTTAAATAAAGCCGCTTAGCTTCAATTCAATGATGGTGGTGTTCATTTTCTTAAATAATTTTTTAAATAAAATTTTAATTTATTTATTTTTGATGATGGCAAAAAAGTAATGACCGTGGGCTGCTTTCTATTTGCATTTATTTGGAGACTTCTTTGTTAAAGCCCCCCCTAAGGGTTCCAATGACGCTTTTTTCATAAAATAGGCTTTTTTATTAAAGAGAAAGAATAGAAGATGAGAATTAAAAAAAGGGCTAAAATAAAAGAGAGAGAAGGATTCTAATTGCATTTTATCGTTTTTTAATGGAAAACGACAGAAGAAAAAAATGGGGTTGTTTTTTCCAGTTGATTCTTTGAAAATTGCCATTTTTTTGGTTTAGCTTATTTCGTTGAATATCTCACAAACCAGAATATTTATTTTTGGGATTTAATTTTGATAGATGGATTACTGTATTTTCTTTGTGTTTCTGCTTCTGCTTTGAATGGATGGAATAGAATAAAGTTTAAATTCTGTAAATGATACGGTTCCTTATTTCTTCTTTTTTCTGTTTTGTTTTATTTGATTTGTAACGGAAATTAAGGGTAAAGTTTTCTGTTTTTCATTTACGTCAGAAAAGGGAACTAAAAATTAAATGTGGAGATTGACTTACAACATTTCATTCCTGTTGATGCTATTAAGGGGGAGCTTAACAAAATAAATATAATACATCTACAGTAACAGAATCCAAATTAAAACAAAACTTTGATAAAATTAATTTTCCGCTTTTATAAACTTAATTTGTTTATTTTAGCGTTAAAATAAGATATAAGGCTATAAACTAATATACATAAAACTGAAGATTAATTTGTAAAAAAGAAGCCCCTTAATGAATCATTACTAATTTTGTTGTATTAATTATAAGCAAAGGAATGACAATTCTTTAAAAAACTGCCTTCAAACGATTATTTTTAGAATCCGACGTATATAAAATATGTAGATGCTTGAATGAATTAACAAATATTTAATTCTCTAAAATAAAAAAAGTGAGGTATTTTTACGTGTAAGATTTCCTGAAATTTACCTTCTTCATTTATGTATTTGCTTTCATTTCATTGATAAATGACTTAAATGTGAAAAAAGGGGGGAGGAAAATCCTTTTAAATTTTTCAAAGAAAAAACATGCCAATCATCGTTTTTTAAAGTAATGAAGTCTATAAAAAAGGGAGTCACAGTTAAAAGCTGTTTTTGTAGGATTCAAATTTTAGGATAATCTTGTAAGCAGATTTTTGTTTCATGTATTCTATGTAAGCGTCTTTTCTGTCATATAGCTTTATAGGTAAAAACAAGCAAAAAACGGAACATAAATGTCCTTAAAAAATTCTCTCAACTTTTATAACTTCAACAAATTTAGGCATTAGACAAATTACGATAATTTTTAAGCTGCAAAAATAATTAAGTTTTTAGAGAAAAATTTCTTGGAATCACTTTTTAACACTTGTAATACTACTTTTAATATCATACCATTAAGGGCCTTTCAACTTATCAATCTCTGTCTTTTTTTAAACTTTGACTTTTAAAAAGAATTCTTTCGTATGTGCTCAGTACACATTTTTTACATATATAACTTATTTATGGTTTATCACTTCCTTGAAGTCTTTATTTCTTTTCAATTCACAACAAAAATCAAAGGTTTCCTTTATTCTTTTAAAAAACAAATAATTTGCTTACGGTCACTTAAACGTTTATACAAATGGCTTCTCTTTTTTTTCTTCTTTGTTGTTGATGTTACTCATAGCTATTTTTTGAAAGATTGTAGAAAGAGAAAATAGTTTCTTTCTTCATCTTTGTTTTATTGTCATCTCATTTCTTCTTCGGCTATTTCGTTTGTTTCCGATACAGTGAACTAAATTGCTTTTGGCTTCCTCTCTCTTTTTTTGTCTTTAAAATGAGGTAAAAAGTCTTATATCTTTTCTATTTTTTTATTGTTCCAAGTATAAAGAAAGAAAGGGAGAACGATATAAAAAAATTGAGAGGAATCCATTTTCTTTTCCATGTCAATTGCTTTTTTTGGGTTTTATCATCGTTTAAAGGCTTTCCAAAAAATGGTGAAAATAGACGTAAATAATAAAATTATACCATCAAAATTTTTGAAACATTTCATCAAAAAATGATTTCTGATTTTCAGGACAAAGAACGGCAACCGTTGTGAAGAGCCTCCTTAAAGTTGCGAATCATCTAGATAACATTTCTTCCTTCATTTAAGTTTAAGACAACAACAAAGTTCTGTCTCTTTTTGCAGCATTTAAACAAAGATTTTTTGTTTTTTTAAGAAGCCAAGCTAGCTACTTTCCATTTTTATTTTTTCTACAAACGAGTGTTTTCATCCTTTTATTTGGCGTGAAGTGAGCACCACCACCACACATGTACATTCTCAATCTTCGCCCCTTTCTTTTTTTAAGGGAGCACAAAATTTGATTTGGTTTCTCTTTTCTTCGTATGTATTCTTCTTCATCTTAGGTTTTTAGCCCTCCTTTCTAGAGCTTCTTCTTCTTCCCCCCTTGTTGAATGGGTAACGAAGTAGTAGTAGTAGTAGTAGCAGTAACAACACAAAAACAAAATATATATAAATATAAAAAAAAGTATGCCAAAAAAACTTGACAAGAGCTGAAAGAAGGAATAAGTGTGAAAATAACAAGAAGTAGTAGAAGTAATAGAAAGTTGGTCTTAGAACAACAACAACACTTCCCCCATGGGATTTGTAAGAATCTTCTTCTTTTTCGCCTTCCGATTGTTCGTTTTTTTTCGAGTTTTTTAAGTTGCAAAAAACGAAGGAGTGAATTTCAGTCAGTTTCTAAAAAAATTGTTTCATTTTTTTGTTTAAAATAAAACTTTAACTCGTGGTTTTTTTCTTGCTTAAGTCAAGTCTATTTCACAAGTTGACAGTTCTTCAATGACTCTCTAGTGACCTTTGCTTCGACACAAAAAAAAACTTTTGTTTTTCCATGAATTAAGTGAAACACCAAAAATTTCCCCGATCATCTTTGTCGAATCTCTTTTTTTTTCATTCTTCTGCATCAGCAAGATTCTTGCTAAAGCTGCTTCTTCAAGCCCTCCCACTTCTTTCTTTTTTTAAAATATTTATTATAAATGCCCTTTGGGCAATTCAACATTTTTTTGTTTCATTGACCTCTTCGTTTTTTTTGTTGTTTAAAGTCTTGTGTCTTCTTCTTCGGCATTTTTCTTTTCTTTTAAAGCCAGTTAATGCCCCTTTCTATCTTTTATTTGTATGTGCCATTGATGGGTGTCGAAAAAAACACGTTTATTTTTTGTTTAACCTTTTATTTTTTTATTTTGCCATCGAATCCGTGCCAATTTTACTCTTCCAAAGCTGAGAAAGCTCCTTGTTTTTTTTCAAAAATGTTTTTTCCGTTTTGAATTATATAAGCCAATGCCATTGCCGCTCTCTCTCTGTTTTTTGGAAGAGTTGCGAGATTATTTTAATTCCACATGATTGTCTTTTTTTCTTTTTTGTCGGTAGTAATATCACATTACAAATTTTCTCTAAAGCTTTGTTGCAAAATAAAACTTCTATCTTCTTTTTTCAGAAGGAGGCCTTCCAAGCAATTCAACCAACAACAATGCTTCTTTAAACTTCTACACACATACTTTTTCTTTAAAGCTTCCGGTCCTTCTCTTTAACCGGTCAAAGAAAAAAAAACACGAAGGAATTTGTTTTTTTTCTTCTTCTTTTCTTACGGGAGCTTACTTTTTTATTGCTGCTTGCTCCTGTTAAATAAATACATTTAAAGTAGAAAAACTCCACCCCATTTTCTCTCCCATTTTCTTTTTTGTTGCCATCGTTAGAAGAAAAAGAAAAAAAGATTCAGCTGTACGCAACGCCCAATTCTGCGGCGGGCTTAATGCCGCCTTCCGCAGCAGCAATTCAAACTCGTCGTCGTGAAAGTAGTTCTTCGAGTCGACTTGACGTTGTCGGTGCTACTACTGCTGCTACTCTTAACAATCATCATCATCATCAACAACCACTTTATCATCCAAATCCACATCAACATTATCTCCCTCAACAGCATTCATTACAAGGTTCTTCCTCATCACTACAGAATCTTCCACCGCCTTCCCCAAATTCTTATCACCGACCTTCACTCCATCATCAACAACAACAGCCTTCATCACATCAACAAAGACATCCTGTTATAAATCGAAGTAATAGCCATGTTACAGATGTTGAAAATTTCCGTTCTTCAACCCCAACAAATTATCTTGGTATTCCTAATGATGGACCATTAGGTGCTTCTGCAAGGCTTCGTCGAAATTCAACACATTCAATGCATTCCGCTGCAATGCTTCCACCACCATGTCCTTCAAGTTCGGGTAATTTCTTGAATCCAAATTGTCATCGTCGTCTACCAATGCTGCCACCGGGTTCTGCTGGAAGACTTTCACCCATGACAATTCGACGAGCAAGCTCTCCAAGGATGCTTCCAACTCCACCACCAAATAATAACAATTCATCTAATCCAGGTAAGAGAACCTTTGAAATTTCACGAGGGTGTTTTTAAAAAAAACATTTAAAAACCTAAAAATAGAAACTTGTTTTTTTCATGTCTTAAAAAATATTTTATTCTTTAAGCTTGACTTAACTTTCATTCATTAAAATGTTTTTTTCTCTCGTTTAGAAAGGGGGTCTAATAAAAAAGTTTTTTTTAGAATTTTTAATTTAATTTTTTTTATACTTTTTTTCTCACATCTGAAAATAAAGAAAGGGACTGCATGTATTTTTTGTTTATTAGATTAATGTCCATTTTTACACGTTTCAGATATTTCATCCCCGAATTTTTCATCCTCTGCATCTCCTTCTCCGCCATGTATTGGGGGCATTGGAGAGGGATATTTGGAGAGGCGACCATCATCAGGTCGTCGGCTTCCCCCAGAACCCCCATCCCCACGTACTCCACCTGTTCAGGTTAATACAAATAATACATTATCATCTCCATTTGGTGCTACATTTTTAACGACAACTCCTACCCCTCCAATAAATAATCATCAACAAATATCATCCCCAAACGTGATACAGAAATCTCCATCACGAAATACCCTTCAAGCTCAACCATCTTTAACACATAAACTTCCACCCCTTCCACCAGATACACAATCACAAAACCAAAGACTTGTCCCAGATCCAATACAAATGCCTACAAATGGAACAAATGGAATAATTATACAAAAATCTGCTCCACAATCTCCTCGCTCTCCAAAGAATGATTATTACAGCCAAAATGGTCCATCTCCACAACGACAACGAAAATTTAGTGATGTTCGAGATTTAGCAAGAAATGGCTCAATGGCAGCTGTACTAGAGCAACAACATATTCTTCGACAAGAATTTAATGCCACTCCTGATTCAGCATTAGTCCAGTCAGTCTCTGATCATTCATCTATTTATCCTTCAAATGAACAGGTGAGTAATCTTTTGTTATTCAAAAAACAACAACAATGGAGACTTCCCTGTTGGAATTCTCTTCTTTCTTCTACCTTCTTTTTCTGTTGCCCAAGAGGAGACTCAAGCTTAGCCAAAAATCACAAACTTCTTTCTTTTTTAAAAGCGAATAGTTCAAAGACTAGCGTAAGTGTAAAAGCAATTATTTAATATTCAAAAAACATTAAAAATTTTTATGTAATTATTTATTTTGTCGTCTAAGATAAATTTATTTAAAAAAGTCATGCTTGAATTTAATCATTGCTTTGGGATGGATATATCTAAGATCCCCGGAATGAATATTTGTTTCTTGAGAAAACTCTTTGAATTTTTATTTTCGAACTTTTAAAAGAGGATCATAAATTTTCTGCTGCTTTTCACTGTTATGACACATTTCCGTTTTGGCGTAGATAGATATATTTTTGTCAATAGGAACAAATATGTATTTTTTTGCAAAAAAAATATATTTGAAATGAAACCACAACTTTTTTCCGTTTGCTCTTTTTTGTTTGGTAGGAAAAAAACATGTTTAAGCAATTGTGGTGTTTTTTGTTGTTAAAAACTTTAAAAGATTCTTTTGAAATCCGGCGACATCTTACATACATGTAGCAAAAAAGAATAAGTTTTGTCTAGAACAATGAATGACAGCAAGGTAAAAAGAATTGCTAATTTTGCAAAAAAATAGAAGAATGTTTTAAATTGAGCATCATTAATGAAGGGGTTTTTCGTTATGAAATAGTTCTCTATGGGGTTCTAATTTTTGGTCATTCCTTTGCGATAGGCTTAAATTTTAAGATTTTTTTCTTTGCAAAAAATGCATGTATAATCTTTCGTTTATCACATTTTAAAAAAGTTTAAAGAAAAGAAGAAAGATGAAAAATGTTTTTTTTCTTTAAAGATTGATTGCTTCCTTTTCACTTTCTTCTTTTTTGACTCTGCTTTCCATTTTTGGCGGTTGCCTCCTTCGCCGCAGACTTTTTTATTTATTGCCCCTTCTGAAATAAAAAAAAAGTTAACTAAAATTCGTCATATTTTCTGACTTTAAAAGCAGGCCAAGATTGGGTGTTTACGACAAAAAAAAGAAAGGTTAAAGCAGTCAATTTTTTTGTTGTTGTTAACAACTTGTAAGCTTAAAAAGTCCATTTCTGTGCGGGTGGTCTTCTTTCTGTTTTTTGAGTAAAAACGCCAACGGCTGTTTTTTTTATTTCTGCCTGCAAAAAAACAAAAGGTCATCAGGAGTTTTTGTGTGGAAAAAGAAACTTTATGCATAATTTACTGATGATTAAAAACATATATGCAAAGAAAAAAGTTAAAAATTTAAATTAAATGTATAAAAAAATGTTTTTCAAAAAGTGTAAAGTCTCACATCTTTCAAAGTGCTGGCTTTCCTAGAACGATTTCGAAAACTGCTCTTCCCTTTTTTAATTGGATTGTTTCAAATTTTTTATCGAAGAGAGAAGAGGAGAGTCGCTCCTTTTTACTATACATACCGCTGTTATTACTACAATTTCTAATTTAACTGAGAGGAAGTTAACTTTGAAAAAAATGCACTCATACAATATAGAAAGCAATCTCAAATTATTTATCCCTTGATTAAAAAACGACAAAAGTTAACACCATTCCACTGGAAAGAGTCATTTTACTACATCCATAACTTTTTAACATTTTAGAAGTTAAAAATGTACAAGCAAAGCATTTTTTCGAATCCAGTATACGGTAGCTTAACGATATGTCATTAATGAAAGCCATCTAAAAGAGAAAAGTTTTATCAAAGAAAACACAAAGTTTATAGAGCTATTTTTCTTTGCCTTTTTCGACTTTTGAAATTCCTTTTCGCTTATCTATTTTTTGGTTGAAAATTACCCTAAATTGCCATCGACAGCATTTCTCCAGCCAGCAAATGAAAGAGGCTTGCAACAGAAAATAGCTTGAAAAATACCAAAAAGACCATTTTTCTTTATACAATTTTTTCCTTTCAATTACACGCAATTGCATCCTCAAAATTGAAAGTTAAATAGACGGCTTTTTTTTGGTGCCAGCAGCAGCTAAAAATACTTTTTATATTTATTTTTGATAGCTTAATTTATTGCTGTATTTTTTGTGCTAATTTTGCATCCAAGATAAAATGTTAAGATCAATTGGATCACAAATTGTCAAAAATCAAGTAAATGTTTCTGCCATTGTTGATGTAAGTTAAAGATACTTTCACAAACTTTTTTGAGGGTCAAAAACAAATTCATTAAACTGTCTTTCCCAAAAGCTACCATAAAACTTTGAAGCATCATTTTCTTCTTTACCATTTCCTTTATTTCTTTTTAACCCAAAACGAAAAAAAGAAACGGAAAATGGCAATCTTTTAAAGATTCTTTTTATTTTCATTGAAGCTTCCTTTGCAGCAAAAAAAGAACTTTTTAACTAACTTAAAAGGATGATGATGATGACATTCAGTTATATCAAAAAATTCATTGTCTTCTTTTTTTCCATCTCAATTCAAAATTCTTTAAACGGATTTCTTTTGATTTTAAATCTTAAAAGAATTCGTTTCCCATACTCTCCTCCTCTATATTTATCTTTCACTTTTCTTTCAAAAAATTTAATTCATAAAAATGATAGCTTTATTAAGACACAAACAAAAGTAATTCTGAGAAATTTGATGAAAAAAGTAAAACAAAAAAGTCAACCTACGCTAACTTTTTAAAATTGATACTTTTTTAAATTACGTATTTTTTTAACTTTGAAGTTCAATTTGACCTATTCATTCAAAAAAGAGATAAATGAAAACATATCCAACCATATCCATATATCCCCTATAAGAAGCCTATGAAACAAACATACATATAAAATCCGGAAGTACAAATTATGGTCAAAAAATATTTCAAAGGATTAGAAACATCAAAAATGAAATGTATGTTATTCTGAAATGAAAATAGACTCTTTCTTTCATAGTTGTTAATTTTCCAACTGTAGTTGTCATTTAATATTTTATTCAAAACAAAAATGTTTCTTCGAAGAAGTTTCAAAAGATTTCATAAAACCACAAAGGTAAATTTTATGAGTTACTGCATTTACATGAGATTACGGTAATATTTATGGAATAGCTTGTCTTTAAAAAAAAGGTTTTAAAATAGAAACATCTTTTACATTTTGAATAACAACTTTCAGAATGTATGTTTCTTTAATCTTTTTCGAAACCATTTGGCTTCCATTGTTGGGTTCAGAGGGAAACGGTAAAACTTTTAATCAAGCATTCTGTAATTAAACGCTTTCTTTTTAATACACATATTTTTAACTTTTCATTTATTCTGCTACACTTATCCTGCACAAATATTTGCAGCAACAACTTTTTTTTAGATTAATTTAATATTCTTTCATTACTTTTCTTTTTTAGCTATACCACCACCACTTTTCTGTTTTTTACTTACTTTTTTCATCATTGACATCAGAAACACAAAAATTAAATGCCACAAAAACAGAATTAAATAAAACGCAAGAAAAAAAACCTTTTATACTTTTTTCTTTATTTACCATGATCCATTTAAAAAAAGTTAACTCATTTTCCGTTTTGGTCTTTTCTCATTTCACTTATTTATTACGTGGGAGCAATTATCTATGATATTTTTTTCGCTTTCCCAAAAATAAATGCCATCCATGGACGGCATCAATGATGCCAAAAAAAAGTTAGCAGCAAAAAACTTTTTTTTCGGCATTCAGGAAAAAATTGACTCCAATTTGAATACGGAAATATAGCAAATGTGTAAGAAAGAATACACTAAAATATTCTAATATACGTTTTTCTATCTTTTTTTTGCAAAAAATGGCTATCCTTTAAAGTATTTTTGTCCCCATTCCTTTTCCTGATTTGTCATGACAAATTTCACACTTATTTTTTGCGTGTCTTTTTATACGTTTTACAAAAATATAAAAGATTTTCGAAGAATCTTTTTTAAGCTTCAGAAGCGCAAAAAGTCAAATTTCCATGCATACCTGCGCAAAGAATAAGGAGTAGGAAGAAGCATACAATTTTAGTGCCATTTTTTTCTAACATAAAATTATAGGAATCTTTTTTTTGTCGTCGTCCCCTTTTATAAGCTAACGACAAAAAATAGAGCGGATTCATCTTTCTTAAACGACTTTGTTTTTATTTTACTTACTTTTATTATTTCGTTGCTTGCTTTTTTGGTGTGGCTTTTTTTTTTTGAAAAAAAGAGCCCTATCTCATCCCATTCTATTCTCTACATATACTGGAGGGGGAAGAGTGATTTTACGCACGAATTGAGTTTTTTGCATTGTTTCTGCTGCTTCTACGTTAACTGCTGCTTCTGGCGCTGCCCGTTGTTGACAAAACATTGCTCCAATATCCTCCCCACAAAAAAATTTTGGGCTATTATTATTGAAAGAATTATTTTTATTCTTTGTTTTTTTTATTTAAAACAAAAAAAATGTGGTCAAGTCGAGGAATTCCTTCACAAAAAATGCTTAATCTAGGTATTACAAGAAAAATATTATCTAATTCTATGCCACAGGTTCGATTCTTTATTCGCTTTGACTTAAATTTGAGTTACGTTACTGTCAGTGATAAATCGGCAAAGTGCCCTTCATGACTATTTTGAGTCATAAAAAATTGCTGCTGTTTAGCAACAAACAATTTCATAACCACTTTAAATGGCATTCAATTTTAAAAGCCTCCCAAAATGAATCACGATTTCATAACTTTACATAATTCATTCATTTCTTTAGCTAAATTGCGGTGAATCAACAAAATCCTCAAGCGACGGAGACGATCCGTCTGTGCATGGTCTTGATCCTTCACTCTACGTTACAAGCGGTTCTTCAGCTTCTTCATATTCCGTTACAGACGTGGCGCCAACAACAAACGGCGGCTCCTGTGCCGCTTTAAATGGCATCACCGAAACTTCAACTGTTTCAACATCCAATTCATGGCCTGAAAATGAACCAAGACCCAAGGGTTTAGGTCTAATTCATTGCACCCTTCAACATTTTCCTGTACGAAAACGTTTGAAAGTTTCCGTTTTAAAAATTGAAGGTTTGTTTTTTTGCAAAAATTTTTTGTACTTTTATTTTTTTGCCAAATGTTTTAAAAAAGCTAATTTTTTTAAGAACGTAAGCAACTTTTTTAACGGGGGTTGTGTATTAAATAACAGTGATCTTTCACTTTTTTTACACCTGTTATTTTGAGTTTTAATTAAGCTCCAAGAAAAACTCTCTATAATTACGTTTTTTTTCGACTTTAAGATTATCAAATTTCCGGTGACGCCAAATACCAAAAACTGCAGCAGTAGTAAAACTGTTTCAGTGAAAAAATAACCCAAAACAAACAATAATAATTTACATAAATTTTTTGCCTCCTTCCGTTTTTAATTTCCTCTTTTTTTGGCTTCCTTCTTTTTTCTGACTCGAAAAAAGTATATTGGAATCTTTCCTTTCTTTTCTCTGAAAAGCACATACACGAAAAAATGAAAGCAAAAGATAAATGGCATTTTAGAAGTTTATAATTTGCGTCATCATCAGCTAACTAACTAACCAACTCTGTCTGAATCAAAAAGGAGCTTTATTTTTTTGCGCAAAAAATTTATAAAAAAAAACTTTTTGTTTTACATGCAATCTATCATCAAATTTTCAAAATTTTTAATGATGTTTCAAGTTTTTTAAACATAGAACACAAAATTAGCGTTACATTCGAAATGCAAGAATGATGCTAACAAAAAACTGCATATCATCACATTTATTAGATTTATTAGATAGTTATCTTGATTTTTATTAAATAGCTTAACATTGCAATTATATTAATTTCGAAACAACTGTTACCATATGTTCTGTGCTAAAGCAAGAAAATACAAATTTACACCTATCATTTCTTTTTCTGTTCCTTATTCAAAATCTGATTATCTTTGCGTTAGATAAAACACAACTCTGCCGAGGGAAAAAAGAAGTAGATGACTAAGAACGGCAAAAATACAAAACCACGATTTTTTTCTACTCAAATAAAATTAATTAAAAATCACTTTTAATTCTTTTATCTTTAAAAGAAACAATTTTGGACTCTGTTTTGCTTTAACCTTTTTCTCTTAAATTAAATAAACCTAAAAAATGTTAGGGCTCGTTTTTTTTGTTGCTTTTTTGATGTTTTTAAATTTTTGCATTTCGAAAAAGAAAAACCAAATAAAATTATACCAAATTTGTTTGTTTGCTTTTTTTGGATAAAATGTAAAACCAAAAAAAAATAGCGTTTTAAAACATATTATAGCTTATTCTTTCTTAGGCAAAATGCCCTTTGGCAATGAAGAATTTGCCGTTTAAAAAACACTTCATTGAAGAAAAAGATAGCAACTTTTCGTTCGAAATTAATCCCCTGGAGGGATACACATATCCCCGACAAAAGGAAAAGAAAAGTCAAAAATCAAAATAAAAAGTTTTTTTTGCAACAGAATGCGCCGTTTAATCTCAAATAAGTTTAAAAGAAGTCTTGTATTTTTGAAGCAAACTTTTTAAAAATATTTTCCATTGGGAGATGCCGAAAAAAGAAGAAAATGTTTAAGAATGTTTAAAAATCACGTCATTTATTTTTGAAAAAAGTCATGGATGCAGAAGTAGTAATTGGTCCAATTTCTTTGAGATTAAATAAAAGTTTAGAAAAAAGCATGTGACTGATAATAGGACAATCTAATAATTTAATAATTGAAATAACAGTTGTTTTTTTCTTTGCAGGTCTTGCTGGTGAATTAAAACCAGAGCTAGAAATTCAGCCATTTTGTAAAGTTATACTTGTTCCGGGAAAAAGTTTCAAGCAACAAATCTCAGCAGTTAAACGAGGCCGAGATGCGGTATTCAATCAAGAATTCTTTTTTGACAATATTACCACCGAAGAATTGGATTCCAAAACTCTTCAAATAGAAGTATTTCACCAGAGTAATCAAAAGCTCCAAAAAGACATGGAAATTGGCGAAATTTGTGTCCCCCTAAAAGATTTAACCCAATTACATACAAAAAAAGAAGTTCGAATTGTAGAAGAACTAAAATTTAAAACAAATGCAAAGGTTTGTTTTTAGTTAATCAACTGACACGACATTATATTGAAAATGTTTATTTTTTTAGAAAGTTGGTAAAATTTCAATAACAACACAAATCCAGAACAATGTTCTAACAGTTGGAATTATTAAAGTTGATGATTTACCCAAATGGGGAATAATTGGTGCTCCTGGTAAGTTATTTTATGAAGCTGTCAAATACAATGACTTATCTCTTTAAAAAACCGAACTACAGCATTTGCTCTCCCACAAACCAATAACAGTACAAAAACATTTTTAGACGTTTGTGTTCGAGTTAGAATCTTCCAAGAAGGCGCAAAAGAATCGACACAAGTTAAACATTCGAGGGTGATAAAATCCACGTGTTCAGCTGTTTACAAAGAATCAATTGCATTTTTAATTCAAGCAAAGCCAGCTGATTTAGCAAAGACACAGGTTACGGTATCCGTGCATGATACTACGAGGTTTGTCTTTTTCTTGTAAAATAGAGTTTAAAAATGATTTGATGTAATTCGTGAGCTTGATTTTTTTCAAATCCAAAATACAAAACCTTTCAAAACTTTTGCAAAATTAAATTTCTTAAAAAAACTTCGTTAATTTGATTTTTTGTTGCCACAAACGATTACATCATTTTTTTTACCAAAAACTAATTTTTAATTTAATTTTAACAAAAAAGACGTAATAAAAGTATTTCGAATGTTAAATTCCACATAAACAAATAAAGGTTAAATCTCCCCATATCAGACCGTTCAGTCGTGGGCGCCTTTACCGGAGTGCTCCGAGGTTAGCTTTAGGTGCCAGATCCGAAGACCTTTGCCGGCGCAACCCGGTGGTGGCCACCCCTCTATCTCCCGATAGAGGACCCCCACTCCTTGCGGAGTGTACCCATTGTCGTCCAATTGGTAACGCCTGGGTAAGCACGGGGATCGAACCTGTGAGGGAACGGTCGATAGGCCAGCACTAGACCACTCAACCACCCCGCGCTCACATAAACAAATATCAAATTAATTCTTACATCTTTTTTGTTTTTATAGATCTGCAACTGGTGACGATATAATTGGAAGCGTATTCCTTGGTCCACATTCAATTGACAAATCAGAATCTGAGCAATGGAAAAACACAATTGAACATGTTGGAAAAGAATACAAAGGATCACATAATCTTAAACCTCCATCAATCAATAATCATAATCCCGATGTACATGTTTCTGAAACACATTCTGACAGTGAAGAATAAAGAAGATTTTTGTTAATCAAGGACGTCAGCAGGATTTTTTTTCGAGGGGGGCACAGTCATTTCGTAGGGGGCACGCCTTTGATCTTTTGCCGCTTTTTACAAAGCGGCCGCAAAACTTCAAAAGAATTTTCGAATTTCGGAGGGGGCACGTGCCCCTCGTGCCCCCCCCCCCCCCCCCCCCCCCTTGCTGACGTCCTTGTTGTTAATTATTTTTAAAAGAAAGAAGGGGAGAAAAGAAGAATTGTATGTATCATATATTATGTCAAAAAACATTATTGCATTTTTTAAGAATCAAAAAAGCTTGCTAAAATTTTGTTTTATTACTTTTTTTTTATCATTTTTGTTATATATCGTTTTTTTATTTATTTATTAATTGTGAAAAATAAAATGCCTCTAAATTAAGATACTTAAAAACACGTTTTTTGAGCACTTACATCAACAAAACTAACCACAACAAAGAAACAGAGTTCTTTACTTTTTACATACTGATTACAAAGATTTGATTATTTGATGGGCTTCTTTTGATCAAAGCATAAAACAAATAGAATATTACCACACACAAAAAGTGTGACATTTTTTATTAGAAATATAGATAATGCAATCCACTGTTTAAAAAAAGAGCTTCATCACAACAACAAAAACAAGAGATATCAAGATGGCCATTTCGGAGGCGATAAAGCTTTGACTTTGATAACAGTGGCTGCGACTATTTTGGATTTACAAGATAAAATTTTTAAAGCCCGTTTTCGAGTAAATGGACTAAAAATTAACAGCAGATATGGGTTAATTCCAGCACAAATATCTCTTAAAAATTTAGAAACATTAAATAACTATTAATGAAGATGATAACAGACCCCATAATTGAAACTCCAACATACGATCGATCAATCCCAGTGAACTCCCTTATGGAAATATAAGCGACATATAAAATTTGAACGGCACAAATAGCGCTTGAAATTGTAAGTAAACGAGATTCACGCATTATCCGTCGAAAAAGAATTCGATTTGTTGGTCGTATTGATTGATGAGATGACTAAAAATATTGTTAGTTTCAGAAAACGTAAAAAAAGCGTTACATTTAGCTGAAGTTTATGAGCCTGCTTTAAATACACTAAAATTACTGAATAAAATATGATCAAGAAAATAGAAATAATAAATAAAAATATTGCAGCAATTTTAAAATACAGCCGAGGAATATTTTCACTAAAATAATGCTATAAAATAAGGAAAGTTTGATAAACAAACTTGCTCTATAAAAACCGCCAACAGCGAGCATTCATTTAAAGTTTGCTTCCATCTAACTTCAAAAGTTAAAGTTGTGCAACCAATTAAAATTCCCGGCATTATTTGAATAACAAAAATTAAATATATCCATTTTGAATTCCAATACTGTAAATTTTAGGAAGTTTTTAGAAACACATTACTGCAATACTGAACTCAACAAACCTTTTTGCTTAATTCTGGAGAAACTACAGTAGAAAATCGATTAAAAGCAATTACCAAAACACAAATTCCCTCCGAAGCTCCGCCACCCCAAGCAAAAAATAAATAAATATGAACGAAAAGAGCTTCAGAAGATTTAAAAAATTCAGGAAATAAACAAGCTTTTGGAGAAATATTAAATAGATTATTGCTGACTAATGTTACTGTAATTGATAAAAGGATATTTAACAAAAAATGAAAATGCGAAACTTACAAATATCACAAATTCCAGTAACAAAACAAATTTTCGCGAATGGAATATTGACTCCACTGCCCCGGCATCTCCATCCTTGATAAAGGCAAATTAAAACTAATAAGTATAAAAAAGTTGTGATTAAACAAAATGCTAATTGTATACAGTAATATATTTCCATTTAAAGTTCTACACCCAAATTTAATACGTTATCGAATGTAATGCCAAAAATGGTTTCTGAATAACTGATGAAGGAAAAATTTGCAAATTTTTAAATAAACGTAATCTGTTTGCTTTTAAAGCTGGCATATTATTTAATGCTTTACAACATAATATTTGTTAATATGTTTGAATAGCTCTAATTAAGGATATCAGAAATTAAAAAACTATTCAAGAATGTTCGGTTTTTCATCATTATACGTCATAGTCACATGATATTTTGTTGAAATGTTTTATTGTAGCTTGTTTTGACCCCATACTAAAGAATAAATTTTGGAATTTTCAAAATTGTGAATATCTTTTGAAATATTTATATAATTATAATTAGCAAGACAATACAGGGAAGACGGCGACAATATGTACTACAATAAATCTGTTACAATAATTGCCATAGGTTCTTTTTGTTCAACAAAATAATTTACTAAAGAACCATCATAACTAATATTTGCATATTTTTATTGTTTTATTTTTTCTTGTTTTTAAAAGATTTTTCTTTGATCTGTTTTTACAATTACTTTCAGGGGTTAACAAAAAGATATTTTAAAAAACCGAAAAGGAAAAAAATAAGTTCCGTCTATTACGAAACCAAAACTGATGTCGCCAAATTTATTTCTACCCTGAGACTTTTAAAAAAGAAAAAAAAAGGCTTTTTAAAAGAAAACGAAGTCGGGCAAAACCAAAGCAAGCCACAACATTTAAAAGCGCAAAAAATACAGAAAAAAAATTTGCTACACATTATACTTTTTTTGATCGCACAGTCAAAAAAGTTGCAGCAGAAAATTTGGGAGATAGATTAAATGCCATAGCAGTTACGAAACAAAAAGATGAAAGAAAGAAAAAGAATAAGAAAATGACAGGCAAGAAAGTAAATGAAACAAGAAGCAGATCGAATTTTTAGAAACACTGCTGGAAAAAAACGATTAACAAAAGAGCAGTCATTTGGACGAGAAAATATTGTTGTGTGCTAGAAGTTTTAAGCTTGTTATTTAATTTAAAAAGTTTTAATATATGTGAAACGCTTCTTTTGATACTAAATGATTCTTGCCGTTAAAAATGTAGCTCTTTTTTTCATGTTTCGAGAAAAGTAATCAATTTTATAATAAAAGTTTTTATTAATTAAATTTAGGTGATTAATAATGGATTGCAGTCTTTGTGAAAACTGCAGAAAATTTGATGCTTTTAAGAAAGCTGTTAACAAAGTAAAATCTGGTGAATTAGAAGATTCTGACAATGATTCACCTCATGATTGTGGGTCAACAGAAGATCATGCCTCTCAGACCCTTTCAAAAGAATTATTCATTGCTGCAATGAAATGGTTGGAAGAAAATTCAAATGTAATTGGGTAAGCTTTTTCCACTAAATTTTTGAAAGTAATAAAAGAATATTTACTTTATAGTGAAATGTTGCACTTTTACATGAAAACAATGCTAAAAAATAAGACAGTGATTCAAATTCAAATGTATGGAATCGGAACATTACTTGATGAAAAATGCGCTGTTCAACTTAATTTTGCTTTTGGTATTCTTGAACGACTCAAACAAAAATTCCCTGCAATTACAGTGACCTGCCAAGAGCCACGTTTAATGGAAGCTGAAAAGCAATATCTTCGGTTTAAAAATATTAAAATTCTTGAAACTATAAAAGTTTCATCAAAACATTTTCTTCGAGCTTCAAAATCTGCTGCAGCATCAAAGATTCAAGAACCTGCATTTATCTGTTACATGATTCACGGAATGCATGAAATGTATGAAGAATTTTTGGAAGCCCATTGGAAGCCTGAACTTTTATCTCGGATTATTATGATTGGAAACAATCCAGAAGCTTATGCATATGTCTTTGATCCAGATATTAAAGATGCTCCAAAATTGCAAGAATTTGCAAAATTATGTGTATCAAAACCTTTGAAATTTTTTGATGAATATCTTGATGATTATTGCTTTGCGGGAGTTTGTGTTTATTCGATCACAAAAGAAAAGGCCGAAATCTTGATTGAAAAATTTCCATAAATTTTTTGTTTTGTTGCTAAAATTCGTTTGACACTTTGTTGTTAATTTTGTAATTCTTATTTTTTTTGCAAGGGATTTTTAACTTAATAAAAACTTAAAAAATTAATCAAAGGCCCCTAACAATTTCGGAAAATTTTTTTTAGACAAAAACTGATGCCATCAACGTCTTAATGTAATAAACAAAGAAAAAAGTGAAAGGGCAAAAAAGAGTCGTAAAAACAAAAGCGTTAAATTTTCTATACGATCAGATACGTTGAACAAACTCTGTGTCTTTTTCTGCGTTGTGGTAATACAAAAAAAGAAAGAAAAAGAGATGGAAAGCAACATTTACAAAATGGCGAATGCTATATGAAAAAAAACTTGAAAATTCAAAGCAACAGAAAAAGTGATCACAAGCTTGAAAAAAACAATTACAAAATTATATTTTTAAGATAAATTTGTTAAAGCTTAAAGTTTTAATTTCTTGTGTCTTTCTTGGGGTGAAAAATGTTTTTCCAAAAATAACGAAAGTTCGAAAATTAATATGTTTAGTTTTACTTTTTTCTTGTTTGATATATGTAAAGATCAAACCGTATCTTCGAAAAGTGTTGTCATTGGCTTTAAACTTTTTACACATAATTTTCTAACTAATTTAGGTCATTTATGATCCGTATAAATTTTGTATATATATTTATTCAAAAGAATATTCCCCCATGGCCTAAACCAGGTGGATAAAATACAATACAATGTAAAGAAACGTTAAAAATTAAAAATACAATTAAAAACAGATAAAAACAAAAAGAAAATATTATTTAATTTTTTAAATGATATTGGAAGTAGTGAGATCTATAGTAGAAAGTTTGCTTTTTAATACATCTTTGCTTTGGATTTTTTCAAATAAAATGCCATATTTGTTGAGAAGAGATGAAACACGAGTTGAAAAATGTGTATTACTGTATTTTCCCATAACATACTTCTTCGGTCGATAATAGCCGGTATCACGATGTCTTTCTAGTTGATGAAAATACAGATCAATTTCCAAGTTCTTTTCCTCCACAAAATCGAATGCCATTAAAATATCCATTTCATTTCTTCTTTGTTGAAGAGAAACCATTTCATATTCTTTTAGTCTTTCAGGATATGGCGGGATTACAGTAGTTGTCGGATGATTACGTTTATAGAGCAGTCTGGTGAATTTCTGTTGTATTGATTCAAGTTGATTGATAATATTCTTTTGAGGAATATTGAATATTTGACTACCATATTCAAGATGTGGGCGAACATAAATGTTGAAAATTTTAATCAAAATTTTTTCATCATTTGTGATGATTTTGTTTAAGATTGAAAACATACATTTGCGTGCATTTGATGTAATAATATCAACATGTTCTTTAATTGAGCATTGATTGTTTATATAAAATCCAAGATCACGTGTCATTTCTTTTCTTTGAATTTCAACATCACTTAATGAATATTTTGCATCTGGATTTGATGGGCCAAATTGAACATGAAAAGTTTTATTAGGAGCAACAGCCATGGATTCAGATTCGCACCATTCAGCTACAGTATTCAATGCATTTTGAAGAATAGTTGGATCATAATTTTTCTTTGAATACGAATATACAATTTTGAGATCATCAGCATACACATAATGAATAATTCCACCAATTTCATTCAGTTTTTTGCTTAATGCAGAAAATACAATGATGAAAATAATAGGTCCCAAAACCGACCCTTGTCCAACTCCAGAATCAGCTGTTGTTTTACTTGAAAGTTTCCCATTAACTTTCACCAAAAATTCTCGATGACTAAGCAAATTCATTATTAAATTCAGCAATTTTCCATCAATTTTTGCACTTTTTAAAGCTTCCAAAATTCGATCGAATGGAAGTTTATCAAAAGCTTTTTGGAGATCAATATAAATAACATCGGAAGTATATTTCTTATAAGAGCATCGGTTGACATGTTCAGTGAATAGAATCATTTGTTTTGTAGTTGAATGCTGAGCACGAAATCCAAATTGTTCTTTTGGCAAAAAATTGTCCCATTTTAAATGTAGCATAATAAATTCTTTTAAATATCTCTCTAATGTTTTCAAGACATCACTAGTTCCAGATATTGGTCGATAATCAGAAATTGATGATGGATTTGAAACTTTCGGAATTGGAGTAACGTGTGACAGCAGAAATTCTTTCGGAACATCACATTTTTGAATAATATGGTTGAATAAATGTGTAAAGGGTATTGATAAAGCTTTTGCACATTTTTTGAGAATAATTCCAGGGATTTGATCAGGACCAGATAAGTTCTTGTTTTTACATTCCTTCAAATATTTTTCTACAGTATCCTTGTTGAAAATAATATCATTCAATGAGTTTGGTTGTGGATCATTTCTTTCAAGAATAATATTTGGATTTGATAAATTATAATCAGATTTGAATTTTTCTTTTATTCTTTCAGCTTTCAAAATATCATCAGTGATTACAGTATCATTGACTACTAATGTTGGTATTGATGCATATTTGGTTTTGGTAACATCAGCAAGGCATTTATAAAAAGTTTTTTGATTTGATAAAATTTTCTTTTGGCTTTTGGAGACAAAGTTTTTGAAAGCTTTGAGTAGTTTTTTACCGAGCAAAAAAAGAAAAAAGTGAAAGGGCAAAAAAGAGTCGTAAAAACAAAAGCGTTAAATTTTCTATACGATCAGATACGTTGAACAAACTCTGTGTCTTTTTCTGCGTTGTGGTAATACAAAAAAAGAAAGAAAAAGAGATGGAAAGCAACATTTACAAAATGGCGAATGCTATATGAAAAAAAACTTGAAAATTCAAAGCAACAGAAAAAGTGATCACAAGCTTGAAAAAAACAATTACAAAATTATATTTTTAAGATAAATTTGTTAAAGCTTAAAGTTTTAATTTCTTGTGTCTTTCTTGGGGTGAAAAATGTTTTTCCAAAAATAACGAAAGTTCGAAAATTAATATGTTTAGTTTTACTTTTTTCTTGTTTGATATATGTAAAGATCAAACCGTATCTTCGAAAAGTGTTGTCATTGGCTTTAAACTTTTTACACATAATTTTCTAACTAATTTAGGTCATTTATGATCCGTATAAATTTTGTAAGTCATCCCCCTATTTATGATACTTCTTCATCAGTAATGAATGATGATTTGATTCCACCAGGATCCATCCCGGGTTTTATTAATGCTGAAAAAAATGATTCAACGACAACAGATAATCATTATGAAGCTTTTTCAATATACAAACGTAACCCAGTCTCTAAAGAAATGATTATCAACGCAATGAAATGGGCTAAAGAAAATTCTTTAGAAGCTTCGTAAGTGTATTACTTTTTTAAATGAACATATATGTTTATAAATACTTTTTTAGAGAAATACTGTATAATCAAATAAAAGCATTTTCAAAAAATAAAACTATCATCCAAATTCAAATTTATGGAATTGGGGTTCTGGATGAAACCGATCAAAAACGTGGACCTTTTCAACTTTCTGTTGCCTTTAATCTTTTGCAACGCTTCAAACAAGAATATCACAAAATTGCAGTAACATGTCAAGAGCCAAAGCTTGTTCAAGCAGAAAAGAATTATCTTCAATCAAAAAATGTTAAAATTCTTGAAACTCGAAAGTTTTCATCAGAACATTTCCTTCGAGCTTCCTCAACAATTTCAAACCCTGTTTTTATTTGTTATATGATTCATGGAGATTACAAAATGTATGAAGAATTTTTAAAAGCTCATTGGGAACCAGAACTTATGTCTCGAATTATTTTCGTTGGAAATAATCCAAATATTTTTATTGATCCATCAGATTTAATGTATCACCGCTATTCTGAAAAGCTAAAAGTATTTGCAAAATTATGTGATTCAAAACTTTTGAAATTTGAAAAAGGCAGTGCTGCAGATGTCGGAATTGGTGATAAAACTTGTGTTTATTCAATTTCAAAAGAAAATGCCGAAATTTTAATTAATAAGTTTTCTTAAATTATTTGTTTTTTTATAAAAGTGTTATGGTTGGTAAAAGCAATACAGGAATAAATTTTTTGAAGTGTTTGATTAATGATTTAAGGCACAGTCTATTTGAATGAATACTTACAGATAATTTTAATTTTTTTTAAATTACCGTATATTTTTAAGGTTCGCGTCGTTTAACAAAAACTAAGGTATGAGACTATAATTCTAAAAACTATGAAATAGACTTTGTGCTTTTTGTTTCCTTCTTCACTCATCCTCCTATTTGTGTCTCTTTTATTTGTGCATGTGTGTGTCCCACACTACAAATAATGAATTCTTGTTTACTTCCAAAAACTCTTCTTCTTTATTATTAGTGCATTTTATTTTACTTTCAATTGTTTTTGAGCATTGAAAATGGCGATTCGTGATATAATTTTTAATGGAGTTTTGTATGCCACAACGGCATTTTACTCTACAATGGCCGCAATAACCCTCGGAATCCAGTATTTAAAATATGGAAATGCAATGCTAGCACATCCTCCTCATCTCAGACCGCGAGCATTGGATAAATGGAAGCATAACTTTTTAAAAATCTCTGTTAGTTTCGTTTTCGATTTCGTTATAAGAGTATTTGGGGGTTTTGTTTTAGGATATCAGAATTCATTATGTTGAAGCTGGGGATCCAAAAAATCCTTTGATGCTTTGCGTTCATGGATTCCCGGAATTTTGGTATTCATACAGATTTCAACTTGATTATTTTAAAGATAAATATCAGTAAGTATTCTTTTTTATCCTTGAAAGACTTGTTTTTTTCTAATCCGGTTTTTCTTATCTAAAGCACTGTCGCCATTGATATGAGAGGATACGGAGAAACAGATAAACCCGTGGGGGTTGCAAATTATGGCATTGACCTACTTGTCAAAGATTTGGATGAAATTATTACAGGACTTGGAAAAGAAAAGGCTTTTGTTGTTGCACATGACTGTATGAACATTGTTTATTTTGACCTTACTAAAAGATCTTTGACCTTTTAGGGGGAGCAGTTGTGGCGTGGTTTTTAGCAATTTTAAAGCCACAAAAAGTTGAAAAACTTGTAATTTTAAATGTTCCGCATCCGTCCGCCTTTCAGAAATACTTAATGACCACTTTAAGTCAATTCCGTCGATCATGGTACATGTTCTTTTTTGTTTGTCCATATTTACCAGAAATTATGCTTCGATCTTTTGATATGAAAGCTCTTGTTTCAATGTTCCGTGGCTCAAAAACTGGCTTAGTTCACAAAGAAAATTTTACGGATGAAGATGTTGAAGCATGGAAATACATTTTTTCAATGCCCCATGCCATGACTGGTCCAGTTAATTATTATCGGTAAGGATCATGCCAACAAAGCGCATTTCAAAATATTTTTTAGAGCAGCAATGCGTCGATTTGGTCAACCTCGAAAAGATGCCAGAACAGTTACTCCACCAACTTTAATAATTTGGGGTGAAAAAGATGCAGCTTTAGATGTTCGAGCTGCTGAACATTCTTTAACTTACTGTACTCAAGCACAGCTAAAACGAATTCCAGATGCATCACATTGGGTACAACAAGATAAGCCACATTTGGTCAATGAATACATTGATAAATTTCTTGCTGAAGATATTTCAACCACCACTCACCATGGCGATGCTGAAACATCTAAAAAGAGTTCACTTTAATATTAGGTCAAAACCCTAATTTCTTATTTTTAAACCTTTTATGTAATCGTGTAATTTCTTTTTTTCCATTTGAAAAGTTGTAACACTTTTTTTGCATAAATAAAAACCATTAATTTGTAAAAACATAAAATATTAACAAAGAAAAAAATGTTTGAACAAATTTGAAAAAAATCTTTCATCGAAAAAATTTTGTCGGACATGTTTTTGTGTTTCAGTTTTTTAACACATTCCGGTTATCACCGCATATTCTTGAGAACCTTTATAGAAAGGGAATCTCGTTTAATCTTGCCTTTAGGGCTTTTACATTTTGGTTTGAACTTTTTCTATTTCTATCAATCACCACCCTTTTTTTCGGGATGTATCAACAATTATCGAAGCAAATATTCACTCTCACTTTTTTTGATTGAAAATTTTATAACAGAGTTTTTTAATTAAAAAATGAGGGTTTTACTTTTATTTGTTTTAATAATTTTTGTAAATAATGTATTCTCAAAAGAAGATGAAAATTTTGCTGAACGAAAAGATGCTTTTGTCAATGATCCAGTTGAGTTGAAGCCAGTGTATCACACACCAAACAGATATGAAGAAAGATCATATGATTTTTGGTATGAAAATTGGCCGCATCCACATGTGCATGGTGATAAGCCGCTATTCGATGAACGGCATCAACATTTTCCTGGCTACGGTGACAACTATGATTTTAGCAATTTTATTACTGGTAAACAGTTCTTCCTTTGGGGTTACGCTGTTCCAACAACTTATTACAGATCCACCAACACAATTTGGTGCAAAATCGGAAACCGTTTTGGAAGAAGCTTCATTAGTCGATGAACCAACAGTTGAAGATAAAAGTATCAAAAAGGCAGATTCATCGTCAACAGATTCAGATGAAGATCCACCAAAGAAAAGTATTGATCAACCAAAGAAGGATTATGAAAATCCGTCTGAGCCATCTATAAGCGGCGAAAAACTTTCTAAACCCATTAGCAATTTACCAGCTGCAGAAGGTTGGTTTGTGCAAAAAAAAAGAGCTTGCAATATTATTTTGTTGAAATATTGTGTTTATGTTTGATATAATTTATGTTTATTCTTTTTGTTTAAATCTTTAGGAAATGAAGGAGATCCATATTCTGGATTGTCTTCTTCTGTTTCATCATCCTCAAAATATACTTCTTCATTATCATCGGGTGCAGCAGCATCAGAAGGATATGCAGAAGGTCCAAAATCATCAGCATCACATCAATCGGGTTATCCTGATTCTTCATCCGCGTCTGAGTCGGCCGCATCCGAATTTGATAGAGGATCATCTTCATCACCATCTGGACCTCGATCTGGTTCAGGTTCATCTGCACAATCTCGTCCACGATCTGGATTCAAATCTGGATCAGCTGGATCATCTGCTTCATCATCATCATCATCATCTTCTTCTTCTGATTATTCTGATTTTGATTCAGTTCCTTCTTCTTCCTTATCTTCTGTTAATACCGTAACGTCTGGAAATCCATCAAATAGTAGAGACGGTTCGGTTTATTATTTTTTATTCAAAAAGCTTTAAACAATCTTTGCACACACATAATTTTTTGTTCATTATTTTATGTTTATTTTAGTTTATTCAAGCTCACCCACTTCTTCTTCTTTGCAAGGCACATCTTCTTCTTCATCCTCTTTACCTTCTTCATCATCGTCATCAAATTACAATGAAAGACCAGAAGGACCACCACCACCTGCACAGCCATCACCATATACAACAGGAGATGCTTACAACACAAAACCATCAGTTTCTTCACAAACACAATCACAACAAGCTGCATCAAGTTCGGTTTTAAACATGCTTGCACTTCTTTTTAGCTTTTGAAGAAATTTGCATAACAGTGTGTAAATTTTAGTCCCTGCACGAGGTACTGAAGATGAATATTTTAAATCACCACCTGGAGTCCAACCTGAAGTTTTTCCATCTTCGAAACCAAGCCCTGAGCAATCATATAACAGTGGTAGTGGATCAGAGCAACGTCCAAAACCAACTCCTAGAATTGATGAATTTTTTCCTGAAGAATCTGAAACTGAACAAACTCAACAAACTCTATCTCCACGACCTTTACCATCATCTGAATCAGAATCGAGTGGAGTAAGTGGTAGTGGGGGAGAAGAAAATAGTTCAGGGCCACGATCTTGCTGTCCTTGCTGTCGTGATCCAAATCTTACTCCTGCTATCAGTCCTGGTGCAGTAGGTTGTGGTGCACCACAATGTGGCCCCCCGCCAATCGTTGGACGACCACCAAATTGTTGTCCACAAGCACCTCTACCATGTTGTCCAACACTCCCAACTTGTTGCCTTCGTATGTGTTCTAGGCTAATTATCTCTTTGTGTCTAACTTATTTTATTTTAGCACAGTTACCATGTTGCCCTAGAATCCAATTAACATGTTGTCCACCAATCCAAATTTGTTGTCAACCTTTAAATTTCGGTTGTAGTGGTGGATGCCGATCTAAAGCAGTTACTCGACTTCGAACAAAACGAAATGGATGTGTTCCATGTCTAAATGGTCGGAAAAAGCGTGAAGCTCAAGAACTGGAAGAAGAAACACATATTCGACAAAAGCGACTTGGATGTATTCCATGTTTGGCACGTGAAAAACGACAAGCACAAAATTGCCAAAAGTGTAATCTCTTCCAACAACAAATTGTTCGCCGAGTTAAACGTACATTCAGTTGTTCATCGTGTGCAACACATCGGGAAAGAGTTAAACGACAATCACAAATTGCTAATTTCTATGTAAACTTTTAAAAACACTGATGGGGGTTAAAATTATTATTGAAATCGTTTTAGAGAGGTAATCAACTTGGTAATTACGGTAGCAACTGCCAACAATGCTATGATCTTCCACTTCCAACGCGAGCAATGAAAAAGCGTTCTGCTGGATTTATTACTGATGGCCAACATAGCTTTTTAGCACGAATTAAACGAGCTGCTGTAAGCTTGATTTGCAATTTAAACCTAGCATATGCATAATTTTTTCAACTTTTCAGGATGGCTTTGACCCTCTTTTCCGATGTGATTCAGGATGTTGCGATTATGAAAAATGTATTAAATCGAAGCCACTTCGTTCAGAATCATTCAAAGTTCCAGAAGATTCTGATTTCATTTCTGACACTTCCTCCAAAGATTACGAACTTCCAGATTTGAAGGAAGAAAAATCTTCGTCATCGTCATCAGATTCTAAAAAAGAAGAATTAATTGGATCTAAAGATGCTTTAAGCCTTGGTGGAAGTGGCAGCAGTAGAGGAAGGGGAAGTGATGATGACAGAAGTTTTCGGTCGTAAAGAATTCTAAAAAGTTCCATTTGAAAAAACAGAATCTCAAAAATTTTATTTATTTATTTTTGTTTATTATTTGTGTTTACTTTTTTTAATTCTATTGTTCGTTTTTCAATTTTTCGGCCTCTTTGAAAAAAAATAAAAGTATAAAAATGTTTTAAAAAAAATCGGAAACAACCCAGGCAAAAATGCGTATAAAAACGTCACCCCCTAATATCGAACCTGTTTATTATTTATTCGAAAAATAAAGTCTAGGAAACAAACAATAAACTAAGTAACTTATTTAATGCGAGAAAAGGCAGTTAAGTTACTTTCAAATTGTATAAAAAATAATTATTTAATATGATCACATTTTTTGTCTTTAACGTCATTGTTAATGACATTGCTGCTGACTTTTGTACTATCAGATCATCCATCCCCCTTTCTCAAAGTGATAGAGAGATAAAATAACAGGATCAATCAAAAATAGAAAAAAATTTTTTTTTCATCTCTTTCTTCTTAATGTTGAATGATCAAGGAACAATGACCCCCTTTTTTCTTTGTCAAGGTCCTCCCACTTTTTTTAAAAAAACATTGTTTTGTTGTTGCGCGAGATTATATTTAAATGCAAAAAACATTTAAACCAGTAAGTTCTTGCGATATTTAATCACTCTTATTTTTTGCAGCTATTTTTTTTTCGTTGAAATTAATTAAAAATGATATCAAATTCATCTTTGTTTGATGAAGCTCGAAATGAATATTCCGGATTACAGATGCTACTGTCATTTGGACTCTTGGCACGTAAGTTTTTGAAATTTGCCCTAAAATGATGGCTCAAAGTATAAGACAATTCTCTTGCTTAATTTTTCCCTAAACTTTGCTGTTCCCAAAAAAGAGAAAGAGAGACGACAGACATGGGTTAGAGAAACTAGACTCTAGTTGACCTCACATATTTATCATATAAATACATTTTTTATGTTCTTTGCCAACCAAAACTTTGCCAAAAACGGAAAAAATCTCAAACAAATTACATGTATTTTGTCTCTCTTTTGTACACTACCCCATCACAAATAATTCCAGAGCATTGATTTTGTTTGTTTTTTGTGTGTGAAACTTTTTGTTGAACAAAATCTGCAAAGTACTTCTTACTCATTTCTTTTTATTTATTCATCAGTTTTGTTAGCCTTCAATTGTTGTTGTCGTTATCTCTCCTTCTTTTTCTTGAGCAAAGAAAACAGTCTTGTTCGATTAGACTAGAATTCTATTTCTTTTTCATTGTTGGCGTTGCTGTTTTTTGTGCTTGCTTTGCTTCAAAAGAAAAGTTTGATTGCTCTCTCTCTCTCTTTTGCTTTTACGTTCTTTGCTTGTACAAAAAAATTATTGTTTAACCGCTTTAACATTATTTAATTACAATTATTATTTAGCTATTGTCTACTTAACCCTTAACAAACATTAAAGAACTTTTTTGTGGTGTTCGCTTTTCTTTTTGTGGAAGAATTTTTGAAAAAGTTTCTGGGAATCAAAGATGACGGAAGAATCAGGTTTGATGATTTTGAAATTCATAGGTGTTAAATTAAAATGGCTGTTTTTCTGCTGACAAACGTTTTTTTTACACTTTTTTGTTATGAGAAAAAATAAACAAAAACATTGGGCTCAAAAAACATGAGAATATTTTCAAAAAATCAAACCTCAAAAATTCCTATTTTTGGTGTTTGCATGCATTTGCCCAATTAAATGTTTTTAATGTGATAGGTTTTTTTACATGCAAAAATTAACTCTTGCAATACCTGATTTTTCGTGAAAATTATAAGATTGGTTGTTTCAAAGAAATGTCTGTTCTTTGCTTTTCCTTTAACACCTTTGCTGGCCATTTAACCTTGAAAAGGTCATTTCTTTTTTTGGGGGAGTAAAATGTGTCTGTCTTAAATGACGTTGTAGTTTGCCCAGAAATAATTAATCAAATCTTTCTTTTTTTAGTTCCTGCAGCAGCATTTGTAACAACGTTTTATGAATATTTTGTTGTCAATTTCTGGTTAATCTATTATACCATTGAAGGAATTATTAAAGCTTTACTTCCAAGTGGAATATTACCAAGAAAATCTGTACGTGGAAAGGTTGTACTAATTACTGGAACCGGAAGTGGCCTTGGAAGGTTGTTTGCCATTCAATTTGGTAAACTTGGTGCTCGAGTTGTTTGTTGGGATATCAATGAAAGGTATGTCATAGATTTATATACAAACTGTAGACCTTTCTATTTTTAGATTAAATTTGGAAACTCTTGAAATTCTTGAATCACAAGGAATTGATGCACATGCCTATACTGTAGATGTATCAAATCGACATTCAATCTATGAAAATGCTGAACTTGTCAAAAAGGAAGTTGGAGATGTTGATATTTTGTTTAATAATGCTGGAATTGTTAGTGGAAAGAAATTATTTGATAATAGCGATGAAATGATGATTAAAACTATGGAAGTTAATACAATGTCTCTCTTTTTTGTAAGCACCCTTTTTTTTATCAATTTTAAACTTGGATATACGGTAGAAATATGATTTTTTAGACAGCAAAAGCATTTTTACCTAGAATGCTTGAACGTAATAGTGGGCATATTGTTACTTTAGCATCGATGGCAGGAAAATCTGGTACTGCAGGTCTTGTTGATTATTGTGCATCAAAGTTTGGCGCTGTTGGATTTAATGAATCTCTTCGAGCTGAAATGCAAGCGCTTGAAAAAGATGTTAAAGTTACAACAATTTGTCCATACTATATTGATACTGGCATGTTTGATGGTGTACAAACATTGTAAGTCACTTCTGTTAGCTTCATCTCATAGCCATTGATAAAATTAATTTTAGTGCTCCAAATCTTCTTCCAATCCTCCAACCTCAATATGTCGTCGATAGATCCATTGAAGCAATTTTAACTAATCAAGAAGAATTATTTTTGCCACGTGCCTGTTATTTATTATTTGCCTTTAGTGGATTCTTGCCAGTTAAAGCCGGACAAGTTGTTGCAAAATATCTTGGAATTAATCAAACAATGGATCATTTTAAAGGAAGAGCAAAATCTCATTAATAAAATTTTTGTTCTGTTATTATTTTGTATTTTGAAAAAACTGTTATTAATGTAATAATAAAAGCTTTATATTTATGTAGATCAAAACGACCTCTACTGCATTATCAATTTCATCGGGTAAAATTGAACATTCTTCTATCAATCACTAGGGTTTCTGTTTCGTTAAATGCTATTCATTTTTTATCTTGTGCAAATACAACTCTATTTCTTAACTCAAAAATGCCATCAGATATAACCAGGCCACGATTAAAATGTAACTTCAACTTTAATTATAAAGAGCCCCGACACATTTTTATTGAGGACAAACATGCAGCAAGTTGCATGCAAAAGCATTTTAATTAAAATTTTAAATGAGCGATGAAAGTATTTTTCCCAACAAAAAAAAAACGAAAGCGAGCACGAAATGAAAATTTTTGTCTTCTCGATCGACATTCGCGAATACATTCATTCATATATAACAATTTTTTTGCTTACATGAATAACGCCGATGATGATATTGTTATATTTATTTTTTTTCTGAGGCTATGCAAAAAGTTTTCAACTTACAACTGGTGTTTCTCTTACCATCAAACCTGCAAATGTTGAATTCTTGACTGAAAATCTTTCTGGTATTTGTGGTGATTTGGAATCATATGGTGCTACCATTCTACGTTTTACAGAACTTGCTACATCACATAATGTTGCACGCCATTCGTAAGTTTATGTTTCTACGTATGTTAAATATACTAATTATAATTTAGCAATGATTTCTGCATGTTCGATAACAATAAGGTTTACTATATGGATGTCACCAAGGTTGGTTTTTGTTTATTTGTTTCAAGTTCTATAATCTGTTGGTATTTTTTTAGTATGGATATTCAGTAATGGATTCTCCTGATCTAGGAAATGGAAAATTTTTGGCAGTTGGTGCAGAAAAGTCTGTTATTCTCATTGAAGGTGCTGATGGAACTTCCTCTCTTTTTGCTGATGCTGAACATGGTGAACAAAGTCTTGCTGCCTTTCTTATTGATTGTGAGCTTCTTGTTGTAACTACTTTTTATTAAGCTATATTTTTTTTAGCAAAGAAGATTCCATTCTATCATTCCGTACCTCTTGCTCAAGTTGTTTGTCAGCTTTTGAGAATTTCAATGAATCAAACAATGAATGATATCCAAATTACATCTTTACAGCCACTTATTCGTCGTATGTTATTTCTACTTTTTATTTGATGTTACTCTAAGTTTATCTTTTTTAGGTTTGACTTTCCATCGAACATATGCCCTGGAAGATTGTGCAATAGTTTTACGTCGTCTTTCAAATGTTACAGCTGCTACACAAACTCTTGATGCTGATAGTACTGAAACAATTGAACAATACTTCTGTACTAAATATGATATTACTCTTGAATGTCCTAATTGGCCGTTAGTTGTAAGGATTTTAATTTTTTTATCTGTGTGTGATATTTAAGGAACAACGCGTACGTGATCGGGTCTTTTATTTTCCAATTGAACTTCTTCATATCGCTGATAATCAACGTGTCAAAAATGGTATGCTTGGTCCAAATGATGTAAAGTAATTGATTATGGTTGTTTTTTTCATTACTGTTAAATTTTTAGGCATGTGCAATTCATCCTACAAAAAAGTTTGAAGAAATTCTTCGTTCCTATCGTGCATTCAATATTAATGATGATCCATTTTGTAAATATCTTTGTTACTGACTAACCATTTATTTTGTATATATTTTTTGTGTTAATTTTACTTGTTAAGTTTTGTTATAAAAAAGAGGTTTTTGCGATTTGTTGTTTACTACACTTTATAACAATGTTCAACAAAACGGGGGTATACTGTATTCTGCATTACATTTTATCAATAATAGGAAAAGAATTAAATTATGTTATATTGTTTAATACAGTTACAATATTAAAGCATGATGAGCTACGTCTTGCGACATTCTAGATATTATTAAAGATATGGGTTTTGCTACAGTAATGAACTGAATTTACACAAATTTTTTACGTCTTGCCGAATCAATAATATTTATTTTGTTCAGCAAATAAATTTTTAAAATTACCCTGCAGTCGATCAATTTGTTGCTTGATTTCTACCGTATATTGTTGGAACAACGTGATAGCTTCAAACACAGTTTTTAGCTACTAGATTTGTTATGTACCGTACATTCTACAGCACACCAAAAATATTTTTTCTTTAAAAAATTGTTAAAATTATAAATTCTTTGTTGTAATTTGCTATAAAAAAACTTATCTGTTGTATTCTGTTTTATTCTTTACTAGGGTAACCCGCCCCTCCGGGGCGGTTACCGATGGCTCCACGTCGCATTACTTTATTATTACATTTCGCTCATTTTCTCATTCTATATTCCTAAAAAAGGTAATAAAAATGCGAGGATCTTACCCCCACATCTGATAGCGAAATCCATTCCTAATCTTTGCATCCAAAACACACACCAAATCTTTATTGTCCTTCTTGTTCCACATAAAACCCGCAAAAAGTGAACCCCGTTCTTGTTCCACTTTACACCCGCATTCACCTTATACTTTCCACCGTGATCAGCTCTTCTTTTAACCCCACTGCTATCCCACTTTTCTTTCTACCCCCATCTTATTAACTTTTCCGCATGCAACTTCTTTTTGCCTTCGTGCATTACATTAAAAGACTCATGTCAGGTTTTAATGGTCATTTGACTCCTCAAAAAAGTCAGGATCTAAGCTCTAAAACACATCGAATCTCATAAAAGACAATAGTTGCAGTTAAGATCCTAAATAAGATCCTACTGGAACGTGAGATTATTACACTCTTACTATTATTGTTCCATTGACTCCTGTCCTTACATTCTTTATAGATTCTACAAAACCAACAGAATAACTCGAAAGATCTTATAAGGTGCCAGGATCTTGTAACTATCGTCACCGAAAATACAAAGGCAATGCAATGATTCCTTTTGTGACTGCATTGGCTTGCCAACTTTTGCATTCTCTTTTCAACATTCTTTTTCATTTCCATTGACGTTTCTTTATTCTCCACAAATTTGCATTAACTTTTTCATTCTCCTTTGGATCTCGACTTTGAGCGGCCATAACTTTTTCGAATGGGCACCTCCGGACTTAAAATTGTTAGCAAATATCCATTTCGTTATTGCCAAAACTTTATCTATCTATTGATACTAAATAATACTCCTTTATTTTGAGATGCAACGCACTAACGCTCTCTCTTTATTGGGAGGATTACTTTAAAAATCTTTTTTATTCCAGTTGTATCTATTGCTAAAGAATGTGTGTCATAGTATAATTTAATAAATTGAAAGCACGTGTAAAACTGCAACTCTAATTTTTGAAAGGCTGCAATAATGAAGTTTTAAGTGGTTGATCTAATCACATAGAACCTATTTGGATATTTTTAATAGAAAATAAAATTTATTATAAACTTGGCAACAAAAATACAGCTCAAATTACCAATTATTTTTGTAACCAAAAAGCAAACTACATTCCAAAATATAATTTATTTTAAATCCCATTTTAAAAATTGTTAAAAAGGTGACATGTATTAATGGCATAACAGAAAGATAAAACAATTTGGTTATTATCATAATATCTGAGCTGTCAGTTTTTAATACATCTAAAATTTTGAACTGCCACAGCGCTACAAATGGGCTATTGGATGTTTATATGTGATCATCAAATTAGTTACAGTTAAACTTTGGTCTATAATGTACAGCAAAGTTTTGTGAGTATTTTTCCATCTGCTTTTTAGCTAACATATCTTCCGTTTATGGTTGCAATGATAAAAAAGAATTTTTTCAATATCCCTGCTATAAATTTATGTTTATGATGGGGATCTATGACATTTTTGTTCTTCCCTGCAATGGAATTATAACTGGTATCCAAGTTATGAAGGGTGAACACTTTTGTATTAATCCAAAATTATATTATCTTACAAGTGTAATTGGTGGTGGTATGTTTGAACGCATAACTTTATGGTTTTTAATTGTTAAGTTTAAGTTGGATTTTATGGTGTTACAACACTTTGTGTAATTTTGGCATTTGATAGATTCTTAGAAATGAGTTCTCCAAAGACTGCAAAACATATTTATGAACACAAATTTTTAGCATTAAAATTTATGCAATGCACCCCGATCCATATCATTTAATTCATGGGATGGAAAAGAATCCAAAAGTAATAAATATTTGATTTAAAATTTTTCACCTACAGTAGGCAATAAGGCAAAATATTTTTTAGTTTAATTTTCAAACATTTTTTGTATGGAATAATAGCTTCGTGATTGCATTTTTAACATTCTTTTATGGCGGATTACGGATTGTCACAAAATTTGGAGTCAATATTAAATCTATTGTATCCAAGGCCTAAAAACAGGTAATTATAAAATGTTATTTGTAAAATTTTGCTATACTGTGTTCCATTTTCTTTATTATCATAAATGGCTATACTACATTAATTATCTTTATTTCTTCACATTTACACGTGACTATTTAGATGACACTACAGGCTATATGTGTATGTGGTGAAATGTTTGCCGCACCATTAATTCATATCTTTATGCTATTTTGGGAATTCCCCGTTTTTATCGAGATTTTGGCACATTTCTCATGGATTTGTTTACACGGTAAATTTAAATCACTATCAAAAATACCGAAAAGTTTTTATAGGTGATACTCCAATCATTTATTTTGTTTTAAATAAATCTCTTCGAAAATCTGTAACTGACATGATTTCATCATTCTAGAATGCGCGCATTCTTAAAATATTCAGATACATCTTAATCAAACTTTGTATTTCATTAGTTGATTGCTTTTCACCAGAATAGAATATATTTTTATAAAACACAATAACTTATAGTTGCATATTTATGTGTAAGCTAACTTTAACCTTACATCAGAAATGTAATCGTTTAAATAAATTATATTATGTTATTAAAATATGCTCCAAAATTCGAAAAAAGAGTTCATTAATAACATTGCAGAAATTAATTAGCAGCACATGATAGTAACATTAATCTTACACTTTTAGGGTTACTGTCCAACTGTAAAATTCTTGAAAGGAAAAAAACTCGTGTACTTTTTTTGGACGTTGTTTTCTTGAAGATTCTTCTTCTTTTATCTTTCTTGTCATCTGAATTTATGGTTACAATTAATTAACTGCTTTTGATTCAATGGATGAAGAAGTAAATTCTGTACGAAAATTTTTTGCTCAACTGCACATTACACTGAACAAAGAATGGGAAGAAGGTGTTATTCGATATATAAAGCTTAATATTCATAAAGTAAGCGCTTTAATGCTTTACACATATTTGTTCATTTATTTTATATTTTAGGTTGATGAAGATATCGAATTTTATAATCTTGCAGATGTGATATTTGAACAATGGCTTTATAGCGATTTGCGTGAAAGTACTCGATCTGATATATTCCAGCAGTAGCAAATTCTTTTCCTGGTACAAAACCAACACATTTACAGGTTTGTTCTTTTATTTCTGTTTATTTATTTATGAAGGATTATTCTAGTTGATGTCGATTCTTGATATTTCTGAATCTTGTTACGGCCAATATCGGAGTAATGTTATGGATTTAAGCAATGATGACAGCGAATTTCATGATCCTTCTGAAACTCCTCAAGAATTACAGAAAACAAAGCATGGAACAAAAGATATGAAGATATTTTTACGACCTAAAACAAATGAACCAATCAAGAAGGGAATGTATATGTTTGAATTTACTGATGGAAATATTACCCTTAAAGCTGTTCTTGCAGGGTCAATATATGGCTTTGATCATAATACCTTGCTTGGAGCAAAGGTCAATCTTTTTTTATCTAATGTTATTAAAATGGAATATTATTTTTAGGTATTGTTGATTCCAAGATATGTATGTTGTAATCGTGTACTCAAACTTACCTCTAAAAATTGTCAATTTCTTGGTGGTTGTAATGAACAATGTATGGAAGAGAACTCTCCACCGTTAAAAGTGTTTTGTCGAAAACTTGGCATAAATCATGAAGAAGCTTTTTTGAAAGCAACGTATGTTTTTTTTCCACTGTTGAACTAATAAACATTTAAGAATTATAGAAACTCAAAGAATCAATTAAAACAAACTATGGCAGCTACAAGCATGCTTCCACCGCCTACACCAAAGCTTGAACCTGTTGTTGCTCAATCGTTGCCACCACCACAACTTGATATGGATGATACTACAGTATCACAACCACCACCATTACCGAAAAAGGGAAATGAAGCATCTGTATATCAACCACTGCCACCACAACCAAAGGAATCTGTAGCAAATCAGTCATTGCCTGAATCGTTAAAGGTACCTGCAGCATCATTGCCGACGAATCCACAGGAAGATATTGTATATATTAGCACATATGTTATTAATGATGATACTGTAGCAGCTGTTGAAGATATGAAAAAATCAGATCATGTTTCAAAACAGCAAAGTGTGGATGAATCAACTATTAATTTAACTGATAGTGTTATTTCTTTTCCATCACCTCCTAAATATCAACTACCAATACCAAAACCTGAAAACGATGATATCAGCGTTTTTGATGTTTCTGATACAACTATGAATGATAACGGTACTGCTCAAAAACCAACTCTCTCAAAATCATTGGCGATTCAAGTAAAACCAAAGAAGGCAAATTTAGACCCAGTGGTAAAAGTTAAGCAGCCACCGTTGAACAAGAATATTCAGATGGATAATGATATATTTAAAAAACCTTTTGTTCCACTTCGACCTCGAATAAGCGTAAGCGTTTATGCTTTGTTTTTTAAAATTCTGTATTCTTTTTTTAGAATGAAACTTCTGCATCAACAATGAAAACATATCAAAATCTGAATAATAATGGATCCAAAAATATTATTCTTCCTCTACCTCCTCTTCAAGGCTCAAACAATGTATGTTTCTTTAAATATTTTTTTTGCGAAAGTATAGTAAACTTTTTTAGAATAATAAAATTCCTAAAGTACATCAAAATGAAAATTTAGTGCCGCAGAAAAAAAAGCCAAAAGCTGGTTATTGATGGTTTTATAATAAATTCTCGACCTCTTCGTCCTGTTCCACGTCGAGGCAGAGTTCGTTTTTTAAAATCCTTTTTTTTGTTATAATACAGTAATTTGTTTAGAAAGATACTGTTGTTGGAAATTTAGCATCTCAGAAAACAATTCGAAAGTTGAATAATAATAGATTTAAGAAGCCTTTTCTTCCTCTTCGTCCTGTTCAACGTTCAAACAATGTTTGTTTCTTTTTAAAAATATCTTCATCTGAAATACCGTAAATTTTAGGGCAATTTTGTTTCTGAAGCTCCAGCAGCTATGTCCAATACAGCAAAACCATCAAAAACTTTAGCTGAAATTAATATGGGACCTAAAAAAATAAACCAAACTGAAATCGCTAGAGTTAAATATCTGAAGAAGTCTTCATTTTTCACACATCATTTGCGGGTTACTGTAAAATCTATTGATGTTGCTCCTGTTAAGAAAAAATTTACACCACCATCATTGAGTCAATTATCTCATGAAGATGATGAAGATGCAAGTTATCCTTTGACTGGTTCTTCTGATGATAACAGTAGTCAAATTAATGATTTACCGGAAAATGATGATCATAATGGCAGTAGCCAGCAGTATGAAAATACTGGGAAAACTTTTGATCTTTCTGCTATTGATTCTGAAGATGAATTTATGGAATCTGTGTATGCCTTTTTATCCTTACTAAAAGTTTTTATGTTTTTAATAAATATTTTAGACAAGCTTTGAAACATAAAACTCCATTAAGTGAATCACCAATTTTAGTTGAAAAAGAAACTTCATTGATTTCAAGAAAGCAGCCAGCTGAAAAATCATTGACACCGCCTCAATTTAATCCTAGAAAACTTGTATGTTTTAAATATTAAGTTACATAAATGCTAAGAAAAAAAAGTATTTTCAGAATTTCACTCAGCCACCTCGTGGTTGTATCGAAAGAAAAAAGGTAATAGTGTTTTTGAATTTTGGGTAAAATAACTTCTATGAATATTTTAGAATCCACATGAAGCTGTTGTTCAACCTAAAAAAGAAGTGAAAACAGAAATTACAACGCAAAGTCCACTTCGTCAAAAATATAATGCTTTAAAATTGGTAAAACTCGGAATTGTTATGGTACAAAAGAAATTTTGGTTTAAACCTGAATGCCGAAGAATACAAGTAAGTGGATTACGGTAAAAGTACGGTACATTTTATTTTTTTCAGCCCATTTTTTGTGAAACTGATAGTCAGCTGGATCGAAAAAAATGGACAGTTATGGTAAAAGTTTCTGATGACACTCTTTCGGAAGTTAAAATGAATGTTGATAAAGATTTATTAACAAATTTACTTGGATACTCTAGAGATGTTCTTGAAGTAATTTAACTGTTTTTGTTGGCATATTATATTTGTATAAATTTTCAGAAGGCACTTGCTGAAAAGGATGCTGATGAAATAGAAAAATGCAGAGAAAAAGCTCGAAATTTAAATCAAATTTTTGGAAGACTTGATCTTATTCTTGAAGTTGAATTTTCTCCGGAATCTTCTTCGATTCCTGTCATTAGAAGAATGAGCAATCTTGCTAAAACTTTAAAAATAATTTAGTTTTAAGTTTATATTGTTGTTATTGCTTTTTTCGTGTTTTTTTATCAACTTTTTAAATTAAAAGTTTTATTAAAAAATTACTACGTTTTTCTTTAACTCTTATTTTACTTTTGTGGGTTTTTTTTTATCAGTTTTGCGTATCTCTAAGACATCGTTATCTTTGTAACTTTATTTTAATTTTATAGCATTTTTATTGATTACTTAGTGATGGGATTAAACGTTTATAATTAATTACCCATTTGATTGTTACTTTAAAGGCAACTTGTAAAATAATTATTACAAAATTTTTTTGAAAACACGATGTATTTAACTATTGCTTCAAATGTTGTACTATTAATTACATCTGAAGCGATACGTATGCATTATTTTGAATATGTACAAAAAGATCCAAGAAAACGAAGAAACTTTAAAATTTTTTATCATTTGAAAACATTTCTTTAAAAAGATAAACATTTAAAAGTAGAGCAACTACAAACGTTTGGCAAAACGTTTATAAATGAAAACAGTAGTTTTTTACAGAACAAAAATTTGTTTTTTTGCAGTTTTTTCCATATCGATTTTCATTATGATATTATTATAATTTAATGTATAAATTACTGATGTGCTTTTCTCAGACTTTTGATACCGTTAATATCTTTATGTTATGCGAATTAAGCTATTTTTACCAATAGAAATTGGACAAAATAAACAATGTCTAGACTTAAGGCTTTAGACAACGATTTTTAATCCCTCATTTGTTTGTGTTCGTTGAGAAACTTTTGTTTCAATTTCTAAAAAACTATATAATTTAATATTCTTTTTTTTTTTACAGAGCACTATTTATGAGTAATCGAAATACAAAAAAAACTTTTGCGCTACTTACTGTTCCAAAAAATGAGAAGCTGCTTGAAATTTTAACATTTAATGATGCGGTAATTATTTCGGATAACAAATATTCTGGAAATAATTTTATGGAAAACGCCTCAACTTATTTGTTGGATTTAAAAAACGGCAAAAATTTGGAGGGTGTCATTCTGGATTTTTATTGCCATGAAGATACAGAATTTTTAAATAAAATTCGAAAATATTTCTCAGAATTTTGTGAAAACAAAGTTATTCTCTTTCGACTCGTATATCAAAATGTTATATTTACTTCAATGCTTCTCTATCATTCTGATTTGGATTTCACTCCTGATGATACGGTATACGCAATTTGGATTAAAAATGATAGCTTCGTTTCATATAAAGTTGAAAATAGTACGCTGTATTTTATTAATGAAATGGAAATTGAGGATGATTTTGTTGTGAATAAGGATTATGATGAACTGCTGGATTGTGAAAATCCAAAGTTCCTTGTACTTGGTTCTCGTTCTTCTGATGTCCGATTGAAAAAATTAAAAAATCGATTTAAAGCTTCGAAAACAAAAGTGCTGCATTGCACATATGAAGATTGCCTCAAAAAATCTGCATCACATTATCTATCCCGATTTATTCGAGCAAAAGAATGGAGATGGAATTTTAAATTAAGTGATTCCACAAATCCAGAAACACAAAAATATTATGGACTTCCGCGAAGAAGAAAATCAAGAAAAGGTAAATATTTGTAGTTTTTGAGAAAATAAAGTATTGAAGTTATAGCTTTAATACTCAAGTCATTGATTGCATGTGGTTTGTTGGCCATTGTCGTGGCATTATTTTCATCCAACTCTCCAAAGCAATTAACTGGTAACCTAATATTTAGTTACCTATTTTTCATAACTGTTTCCCATTTTTAAGGTAATAACTATTATTCTGATATAACAAAGGTATCAAAAAATGATGAAGAAATACATGGCTTTGTTTATGGTGAAGCAGATGAAATTCGTTTAACAATTTATGGTGCACAAACAAAGCGTGGAATTGGAGTCATCTCTAAAAGAAAAGAAATATTTAATGCAGATTTTCCATCAATTTTTGAACATCCAAAATTCAATGCTATCATTATTCAAATTGATTCCCTATCTGATCATGTTCTTTTTTATAAAACTATGAAATATCACTTGCATACTTCTTTGACTGATATCACATACTCTTTTGTAAATGACCACACATTTATGTATACTTCAATTTTAATGGCTTCCAATGTCAATGTTAATATTGGAGAATATGTTAGAATGGTTTTAGTTAATGATGATACATATGAATTGGCTGACTTACAGTATACTGAATATGGATTTATTGAAGTTGGAAAACTTGATGTTCCAGGCTCTCTTGATCTTGAACAAACAACTCCAGAGTTAATTCGCCATAAAATTTTTGGAAGCAATAATCCTGCAAAAATTATTTTGCATGCAAATTATCTTGGTCTTGCATCTATGAAGGTATTAAGAGAAGTCGTTTTGAAAGATGATTCTGAAATGGTTATTGCTTTGGAAGAAGATTTTAAAAAATATGAAGCCATTTTTGTTTATGAGAAAGTGAAATACATGCTTGATAATAGCTATACAAGATTTCACATTCCACCGAAATCCCATCGAAAATATATGATTGGATTTAAATGTGGTGAAAAGGATTATCCCCTAATTGTTTGCGAAAAGAATGAAATATTGCCATTTCAAAAAATGTTAACCATTCCAAAATTACCTCTTCAATATTTTGTAAGTTATCTTTAAGGATGAAACCTTGATTTTATACAATCGTGCTAGAAATTATTCTAAAAATTTTAGTTTGGTTCAACAAATTTATATAATTATGGTCTTTTAATTCATAGCAATATAACCTTTGATAAAAAAGCTCACGTGTATCAATTTTCTTTGGAAGTAGATGTGGATAATTTCTTGAATACTTCTGTAACAACAGGTGCATTTCTTGCACTTTCACATTTTGGTGGATATCTTGATGAAATGCTTCCATCAGATGGTGAAAAACTTATACCTAAAACTCCTGTCATTGCATTTTATGGTGATCTTTCATTTATTTATCTTCATGATTATGTATATGACGGATATAAAGTTTTGGATAGTTGGAATGGTGCGTTCTTTAGGAGGTTACTTTAATAGCTACAGAAATCTTTTTAGGAGAATACGGTAGAGAACTTTTTATAAGTTTTGATGAAAAGAGAATTAAGCTATTTAAAAAAGCGACAAAAGTCTTTCAATCCACTTGTGCCTCGACTGTTCACGGTAATTAATACAGTCATATGTTTTAACTTAAATTTAATAACCCCAAATATATTTTTAGATCTCATAAAAGTGTTATCGTATTCCCCAGAAGATATACCTTTGTCAAATCCAACATTTGGATATAATATTACAAAGGATTGTAAAAATAAAATTTGGTATAGATTTAACGCTTTCAATGAAACTACTAAAAAAGCATCACCAACTTTTTTAATGTCCATCCTTTTAAAAGAACATATCAAAGCTATCAAGAGAGAATTATTGATTAAGCCGGATGAAATTGCAATTTATCTTTTTGAAGAATTTGATGAATCTGCAGGAATACGAATCAAAAATGGACTCCAAGAAAGCTGTAAATTGGCCGAAATTGATTGTATCTTTATTGACACTCTTCCAATAAAAATTTTAAATATCTAACAAGAATGCCATAACATTTCATTGTTTTTTTTTCCACTTTCAATTATTTTTAAATTAATTTTCTTTGTTAAATACTAATAAAAAAACGAAAAACACAGTTCACCGTTTTAAACTTTACCAGAATAATCAGTTGCTTCACAGAAAATAGTTAAATCCTAAGCTCAACATTATTGCTAATTTTGGTAATTAAAACGAATGTTTTAAATAAAAGCTAAAAAACAAACTGAACTAAACCTTAATACAATTTTATATGCCTTTTGCATTGATTGAAAAAATGATTTTTCTTCTTTTCTTTCTCTCTTTATTCACTGAACCCTTGAAAAAGGAGTAGTTAAAAAACCGGAACATTTAAAAGTAGAGCAAATGCAAGTATTTGGCAGCATGTTCATGAATGCAACCAGCCGTTTTTTTAAAACATTTGTTTTTTCAATCTTTTTTGAATATCGATTGATAAAAGTATATTTGAGTTTAATTTTTAAATTTCTAAAACGTCTCTATCGACCCTTTAGTACTTTTTGTATCGTTTTAACAAAAAAAACCATTTTTAATCACACATGTTTTATTGAATTTCGTTTAAATTTTTGTTCTAAACTTAAACTTCCTCAGTTTTTAGAGCTCTTTATTTGAATAAATGAGCAGCAATCGAAATACAAAAAAAACTTTTGCGCTACTTACTGTTCCAAAAAATGAGAAGCTGCTTGAAATTTTAACATTTAATGATGCGGTAATTATTTCGGATAACAAATATTCTGGAAATAATTTTATGGAAAACGCCTCAACTTATTTGTTGGATTTAAAAAACGGCAAAAATTTGGAGGGTGTCATTCTGGATTTTTATTGCCATGAAGATACAGAATTTTTAAATAAAATTCGAAAATATTTCTCAGAATTTTGTGAAAACAAAGTTATTCTCTTTCGACTCGTATATCAAAATGTTATATTTACTTCAATGCTTCTCTATCATTCTGATTTGGATTTCACTCCTGATGATACGGTATACGCAATTTGGATTAAAAATGATAGTTTTGTCTCTTACATCCTTAAGAAGAATACACTTTATTTTATTAACGAAATGAAAATCGATGATGATTTTGCTGTTAATAAAAAATATGACGCATTGTTCCATCCTAAATACCCACCAAGGTTTCTTGTTCTTGGATCCTTTTCATCCGATGATCGACTAAAGGATTTAAAGAATCGATTTAAAGCTTCAAAAACGAAAGTACTGCATTGCACATATGAAGATTGCCTCAAAAAATCTGCATCACATTATCTATCCCGATTTATTCGAGCAAAAGAATGGAGATGGAATTTTAAAATTAATCAATCAACCACTCCCCAGATTCACACCTATCCGGAAGATGCGAAACCACGCAAAGGTATTAAATACTAAAATTTGTATTTCTTTAATTACTGTTTATAAAATTTCTTTAGTTTTTACAACAAAAGTGCTATTTTCAATGGTTGCTTTCATCTTATTAGCCGGTGCCGCTGCTGCATTACTTTCATCAAACTCTTTCATGGAAATCGTAAATGAAGCAAAGATGGATAAAGAATCCGAAGATGGCACAACTATAGAAATTGATGTTAATGGATTGATAAAGGAGTTGATGCAAGATGGAAAATGCATTAAAATTAATGAAGAAGTAATTACAAATGAAGTGATAAAAAAGAAAATGCTTGAATGGCAAGATTCTGTCAATGATTTGTTACAGAGCTTACGAATGTTGGAAGCTTTAAATACAAAAAAGAAAAAGTTATGTAGCATTTTTAAAGAAAATGAAGAGGCTGCTATACAATTACGAAACACAAAAGCTAAAGGAAAAAATCGAAGTGGTTCTGTAAAAAAACTCCACCTTAAAAAAATATTTCCTTCCCCATAAAGTTATATGCAAACAATATAGGTTTATATTTTCGGTTACTAACTGTTTAATTTTAAAATATATGATAGCTTTTTCTTGATTAATAATTAATAAATGAATTCTTATAATACAACAAACAAAAATATATATTTCGACTTTCAATAAAATAAACTGACAGCAATCGGCCATTATATTTACAAACATGACTGATGCGTATTAAAATTTATTTATTAAAGCTTGAACATTATCTTTATAAGAAAAAAACAAACAATTCATTTAAGGAAATTTTTCAACCAATTTTTCTGCATTTTCTTTTGAAATTGAATAAATCCATGTTTCACCACGGTAGTATTTTCCAAAACCCAAAACTATCTTTTTTATTATTGAGCATTGAATTCAGACAAGCGTTGAGAGATTCGCACTACATAAAATGTTATATTCGTACAAAAAAACTGGGACTAAAAGGTTTTTCGGTGTTTGCAAAAGATAGTTCTAATTATCCAGAAATTACTGTTTTTTTTTTCAAATGTTCTCTTTATGTTTCGTTCAGTGACATTTTTACTTGTGATAAATATGCTGCAAATTCTTTGAATTTTGTGTATCCTTGTCACTGAAACAAATATTAAAAAATAAATTTATTAAATTGGATACTATAAGAATATTAAAATTTATTTAGCATCTGGAGGTTTAAGAATTTGCATTGGAGCAGTTTGAGGATTTTGAATTTCTGTTGCTTTCTTATAATTTGTATACTGATTTGCGAATTCAAGGACTTCAGCTTTTGCAAGCTTTTTAGCTTTAATAAATTCAATCAAACATCGATGGATAAAGACATATTGACCTTCAGTTTGTACGGCACATGCACGATGATTTCTAATTTCTTTCACAATTTCAAGAATATTCACCTCTTTCCCTTCCAAAATTGCTCTTAAAGCAAGTTCAATAGCCATTACAGTACCTAAAATGATTTACACTGTAAAATATATGTAAACTAGAAACAGTATACCTGTACGTCCAACACCTGCTGAGCAATGAACTAAAGCAGTTGAGCCAGGATCAATACGAATAACACGAAGAAGACGTAAAAGACCCTGTAAATGTATTAAGTTATTAAAATAGAAGAGAGATACCAGTCTACCATTCCAGAAGTCGGTACACCAAAATCTAAAATTACAAAAATTATCAGAAAATCGTTTATTTCAATAATTGTATAGCATACCAGGCCAATCAAACCATTTATGTAGAGTTAGTGCAAACTGATCTGTTCCAACAATCGCTCGCAACAAAATTGATTCATATGCTTTTTCACCACCATTATTTTGTGCTCGGACATATTGTACATAAATATTTCCAAATTGTTTCTGTTCCCCTACGGCACTTGGAAAGTAATCTGCACATTTAGGCTTTCCATTTTCAATTAATCGACATAACATTATTATATTTTTTGGCTTTTCTTGCCAAATAAGTCTCCACCAATCATTTAATGTTGATATCATTGGTGCCTACAATACTTATACGTTCATCAATTAATAACATCTACAATGTACCTGAGCACAAATATATCGATTTGTTAATTTGATGTGTTGAGAGTCAACAAAATTTGCATGAATATAATCGGATTCAGGTGGAAATTTTAGGACAACTCTTGTTCTGTCATAACATGGAATATTCGCATAGCGATTCTTTTCTTTTCCAGCTAATTGAAAATGTATTGCAGCAGGTTCTGGAGGAGTATAGGAGGCAAGGGTTGCAAATTCAGCTTTCAATCCTTCAATCTCTAAAAAAGCATAAGAAATGCAATTGAACTTGATATTACCCAGAAGTTACAGTATAACTTTAACACAAAAAAATGATAAACATACTTTTAGCAACAGTTGTTTGACAAAATTTTTCCATTGATAGATTCATTGCATGCTCTTTTCGATATTCTCGGTCTGTTTCACCACCCCCACCATTATCGTCAAAAGTTGCCATTGTTCCAGTTGGATTCATATGCGCGGATTCAGTTTTATCATCATCTTTTTCATCTTTTTTGTGACTTTTTTGACGTTTTGTTGTACGCTAAAATTGTTAAGCATTATTATTGTAATCCTAATTCAAATAATATACCCTCGTAGTTTTCTTTGCCGCAGAAGTACGTTTTTTGTTTGACATTAAATATACGGTATTTCGTTTAAATTACCAAATAACGACGATGTACTTTCGTTGAATCAACTTTCTTGTGTTACAAAACCAAAATCAGTATGAATGAATTTTTTAAAAAATTTAGACGCATTTATTCAACTTTTTATGCAAATTTTCGTTTTATTGTCAACATCTACCGTATGCTTTTTTTAATTTAAAAACATTATTTGAAAATAAATTTTTCTTCAAATATAAGTGTTTCAGCTCTTAAATGACAAGGGTACTTGAAAATTCCATCAGAAAAAATCTGATTTAATTAAAGCATTTTTCGATGTTAAATATTTTAATGTTCGTGTTCGATGCAATTCTGAACGACTTCAGTCAAGAATGATTTAAAAAGTTCTTTTTAAAACTTGAAAAATATATTTTTTCAAAAAAGAAAAAACACAAATTATTATTACATATGTAATTTTTGAGCAAAAACTATCAATTTTTACAATGAAACAAATTTTTACAGTCAAATTCAATCAAATTATGAGATCAGTTTTCTTTTTAAGATTATTGCTTTGTTCTTTTGGAAATAAAGTGAGAAAGAGAAAGGCTGCTAAGATACTTAGCAAAACAAACAAAAAACACAGTTGTTTTCATATGGGAAAATATTTTAATTAATTATTCGGTTCAGATGTTGTACGTCCAAATATCAGCAGAAGCGGCTTTTTGGAAGTTTCAGAAGGAAAATGTGGATCAATATTTGAATGACGACCCGCAACAATATTCTCTTCTGCTTCAGCATTGAGTTCATCTTCTTTCCCATTTACAAGGGCATATTCAATTTGACGCCTTAGGGCTTGCCTTCGATTAAGCTTTCGTAAAACATCCAACTGCTGCGCTAATCCTTGCCCAAATGCGGGAGCATCTTCGGAATTTTGTTTTCGTTTTAATTCCTGAAATAATAGCACATTATAAGTAAGCTACAGTACTCTTTTTTGAGAGGAACATACTTGAACAGATTGCCACATGTGCCTTAGCATAATTAGCGCTGGTTCAGCATCAGCTTCAACATTTCCAGAGCCTTCTTGTAGCGGTAGAGAATCCATAATTATTTCATCTGGATTATCATAATCTGGTTCATATGGTCTTGCCTCACAACCACTCAAAAATAATAATCCCATAAAATAAAAATAAAGCAATAAAATAACATTAAATTTTTTACCCATTATCTAAAAAAGTGTGTATCAAACTTAATTTATACTTTTTTTTGTAAGAAACACAAAAGCACAGGAGCCAAAATAGGGTCTTAATTGATAAGACCAAAAAGTAGTGACGCAAATCCAACCGAAAAAAAGAAGATCAAATTTGACTGTAAAATAATTTTTTAAGGAGCCAAAAACTATGAATGAATGAAAAAAATTATAGAAAACAAAAGATTTTAAATAATAAAAATATTGTAACATTTTAAAATGTTATAAACGAATCAGGGGGAGGAAGCACGAAATACACTTTTCCAAAAATAAGAAGAAGAAGAAGATATCTCTTTGATGCTGCAGCTTCAAAAGAAAACGGAGGAGATTGCGTCAAAAAGTCAATGAGAGAAATGAATGAAATGTGATCTTGTTTTTGTTGCCTTCCACACCATCAACAGAAGAAGAAGAAGAAGTCAGAAACAAAAACACTTTCTTTGCACCTTCATTTTTTAGTGACGCGACAAAAGAAAAGGGCTTCCGAAGTTTTTTTAGGATGAAAGTGCCATTTACGACAAAGGAAAAACTTTTTAGGAAAGGCGGCGGGGGTGCCCAATGTCAAAACGTTTCTATGAAATAAGAAGAAAAAAGTTGTCTGGATGAGTCGATGAAACTTCTTTTAACAAAAGTAAAAAAGAAACATTACGAAATCAACACCAAAACAGACTTAAATCTAAACAAAAAAAATAGGTTTCAATTGCGAACGTCTTTTTTCAGCAAATGAAACTACAAGTTATCAATTTACTCACTCTTTCTCTCTCCTTTTCTTTCTTTTCTTCTTTCAATTATTTTTTGGGAGTTCCTGGCCGTTTTTCTTTTTGAAGAAGAAAATGTTGAAAAGTGATTTTAAAGCGCTCTGAACTCTTTCCTTTTTCTGTCTTGCCTTTATAAGGCCCTGTTTTGTGCCTGACTTTTTTGCTTTTATTACCGTATACAATTGATCTCTTAGCATGAATGATTTTTGTTTTGTTTTTTGTGATTAGATAATAATCAAGGCTCATTTGCGTCATTGACGTTTTTCTGCAAACATATTATTAGCACACAACAATTTTTAGCTGCTACTTTTCTCAAAACATAAATGTTAGAAGAGAGAAGGATGTCCGGGGTGGCCTCAATTAAAGCCTCAATGAATTTCTTCACTCATTTTTACCATCATCTGATTTTTTTGATTCATTCTTGGTCTTAGCACGAAATGTTCTCAAATATTTATTACTGATAACAGAAGTTCAAAGAATGAAACTATTTGTGTGAATTTTTTTTTGATTTATCAAAAGTTGTGCGTTTTAAATCAGTCTTTTGTAATTAAACTTTAACGTTTAAACGTTAAAAAACAACACCTTTCTCAAAAGAATGTTGTTGTAAATATATTTTTTTTCCACAAATGAAACACGGGAATTACCGCTGATCTCTCTCTTTTTCTCTCTAAATGGAGTATGCTGAACTTAAAATACTTTTCTACACAGATGAAAAGACAAGGACGACGACACAAAGATAACAAAAAAGCAGAAGGAGGAAGAGAACAAAAATGGAATGCAAGAAAGAAATTAGAGGAGAAAGTTCAATTTCATTTACATTCTAGAATGCATTCTTAGTAGCACAATAAAGCTAAGCAAAAAAACTTGCAACATTTTTATTTGCGGAATCATCCAATTTTAGCATCAGCGGTTTGACACTTGAAACCGCAATTCCAGCAAGTTCAAACAAAGCAGTCATAACAACAAAATTGGTAACCAATGAAATTTGTAAACCTGAGGATTATACGATGAATGAAGCTGAGGTTTGTGAATGCCGGAAATCACTGTGAGGTTTGCGATACTTTAAAAAACACTTTTTAATCTCTGAAAGATAATATTTGAACTTTTATTAAAAAAGTGAAGATGGATATCGTCATATTTATAATCAAGTGGTCGATGTGACAAGTGCAAAAGACATTCTGACAAATGTAATTCATTTCCTTGTGCGCATTGTTGCAGATCTTATTCTTAAATTTCAAGAAGCCGAAAAAATGATACTGTTAAAAGAGAGATGTAACAAATTTTGTGCAAAAAGGGATAGCCTATTTTTTCAAACAAACATTTTGAAATACAATTTTTAACAAAAAATTTGTGATGGAATTGTTAGCTATTTGTGTTAACTCAATAAAATAAAGAGCTTACACATCGAATCATGACGTGTACTTCTGCTTTTCTTATCAAATCAGATTTAGGAACGGAAGTCACAAAACATGAACACATTTTTTATTGCTTTTGAGAATACTGTAATTCTTAAAAGTGATAACATCATTAACTTCGATGTGAAATGCATGTCGTTCACGATTTTATTTTAACTCTGGATTGTCAAATTTTCACAAGTGGTCATTTGGAGTAGGAAAGCTGAAACACTGTTTAATAAAATCGTCAAAATTTACGAAATTCTGTAATCACATTATATAGAAATATTTTTAGTTTGGGTAACCGTTCTTGCAGACTTGCGTAATCGTCAGCATTTACAAAAAAAATCACGCTTTTTCAGAAGCATGAAGAATATTTTTTAAAAAATGGTAACAATAAAAATGTGCATTTCATTGTTACCACCCATGTCTTATTTTCACAAATATTTTCTAACGTTGCATAAATTAATTTTTTCAACAAAGAAAAAACGTAGAAAAAGCGGTTCTTTTTAAAAACAAACGCTTCATTTACAATAATTTTTTCTTGTTGTTAAAAAATTGATGTCAATGTTTCCTTGTATAAAATCGTTTCCAAAATTTCCTGTAGTTAAAGAGAACAAATTTCGGATTAATTCCATATGTAATTCGAGATAATTTTGGTAGAATTATTTACGCCTATGGCACAGTTCATGGGAATACTACTGTAAAAAATCAAACTATTTCAAAGATTGTAAAAAGTTGGAATCCAAAAATGAATAAAAATTTTCGCAGATGTTCTCAACAAAAATATTTTATTGCAGACAACATTGGTGGAAATATTGGACATTCTGATAATCATTTTCCAGGAACGCAACTTGGGGAGGGGAATTTCCCCCTCCTGAAATGCTAAATTTATAGTAAAAAATAGGATTTATACTAGATAAAATGTAATTTTCAAAGGGTTTCCCCCTCCTTTCCCCTCCCTCAAAATATCACCAAGTTGCGGTACTGCGTATGTTTACTATTGTATCCGAGAAAAATATAAATTAAGCTTTATGGAGATGAATGTGTTACAAGAAATATTTGTCTTGATTGGATTCTAATACTTGAACACAATTTTGTTTGTTTCGAATACACTTTCAAATACAGAAATGATTCGAAAATTGCAATGGACTTTTTTTCAAATATTGTAAAGGGCAATAAAATAACTGGAGAAGTTGAAACGTTAATCAGAGATGGCGATAATGAACCATTTGAAAAATGAAAATTCTTAATATACAATCCATGCTAACTGTATTACAAACATACATGTACACTTTTTATTAATATTTATTTTTAGTACTTTATTTGATGGTAATCGCTCTTCGGTAACATATGAAACTGCAACAAGACTCGTTAAAATACTTCCAAAAACAAGCATTGAATACCTTCAATTAGAAAAACTCACTGAAAACTTTGATTTTGAGACTATGTTTGATTTTATGATGGTAAGAATTACTTTTAATTCAAATACAGTTTTCCTTTTTTAGAAGCAGCATAAAATCGCTTTTCATCTGCAATTTTCTCGCGATCTTCCAGCTGATTACAACGAAAGCGTACAAAAAGCTTTGAATAAAATTCTTGCTTCTAAAAAAACAATCTATCCCGTCCAAGTAATCAATTATTACGGAGATAATGAAGGATCTTTTACATCCACTCTATGATACTTTATACAAGCGCAGCAAAATATCATATAAACACTTAAAATACAAATGTTTTAATAATAATTACCGTGTTCTTTGCTACTACAAAATGTTGAAACTTTGTTTGATTACGTTTATCTTTTTATGTATTTTTTTATTTCTTCGTAAAAAACATTGAAACAGAAATAGTTATTTGCATGAATAAAATAAATAAAGATGAAAAGATTCATTTAGATGGCTGATATATTTCACGAATAACGGTTACTGCTTCAAGTTGCAAAGGAAGAATTGCATTTAATTCAACACTAGTTTCCAAAAAGTTTTTTAAAACAGATACTTCAAATCTGGATAAAGATGGAATTGCATAACGAAGATATGCAGCCTGAAGCATGGAAGTGCCAAAGCTACCATCAGCCAAAAACATTGCTGCCAAGAGGCTTCTGTAAATTAATCATTATTTTTTAAAAACAAATTTATTTAAATTACCTCCAAATAAAACCAATTGCAAATATTTCGCATTTGAACAAGTCATCTCCAGATGCATCTGAAAATCTATCCAACATTCCTTGAAACAGTTCAAAATCAAGTTTTGCAGGAACAGCATATTTAAAAAGTGCATTAGCAAGATCTTTGCTTCCAGGAAGCATGAATTGATCGATATTTGGTGGAGGCCAAACAATAAGTGGACCTTCAGTTTGAGCAGTTTTAATTGCTTCTTCAAATTTCTTGCAAAATGAAACAATGGTATCATTTAATGGAGGCAGTGGTGGTGGCGGTGCTGGTCGATGTGAAGTTTTAGATACAGATACAACTGTTTCAGAAGCAGCTTTAGATAAATCAATTGAAGGAATAGTGTTTTTCAGTTTTTTCAAGGAAAAGTCTTTAACAATTTCAGAATCATTACAGGCTTCGATTTGAGCAGGCTTAACATCATTACAGTTAGAATCCATCTGGTTTGCTAAACAGTCATTTTTGGGTGGTGTTGCCGCTTCATCATTTGCCAATTTGTCACCAGTAATGAAACGATTTTCATCATCTTCTATTGCATTATCAATTTCTTTGCATGCAATATTATCATTTAAAGAAGTTTGTGAAGGTCGTGGAGGCAGTGGTGGCGCTGGTCGATTTGAAGTTCCTGATCCGGATACACTTGCTTCAGAAGCAAGATGTTGAGTTGGAAGAGTTTCATCAGCATTTTTAGATAAATCAATTGATGAATTTGATTTTTCCTGTTTCTTTGACAGAAGATTGTCAACATTATTCATTTCAGAATCAGAATGGTTGTCGCTTTGTGAAATTTTAACATCATTATAATTTTCATCGATTTGTTTTGCCAAAACATCATTTTGTGTTATCGCGTGAGAATCTATATTTGCAGATTTGTCATCAGAAGGTCTTGGAGGTAGTGGTGGCGCTGGCCGATTTGAAGTGCTTGATCCAGATACTCTTGCTTCAGAAGCAACCTGTTGAGTTGGAGCAGTTTCAGAAGCACCCTTGGATAAATCTGTCAATGAGATAGCTTTTTCCTGTTTACCTATGGAAATATTTTTTCCAACATTTTTAACAATTTCAGAGTTAGGTCGGATTTCGCTTTGAAAACTTTGACCCTCATTATAATTTTTATCGTTTTCTTTTGCCGTAAAATCATTTTTTGGTGATGCTGTTGCGTCAGATTCTTTATTTTTAGATTTGTCATCATCCCCGCAATGATTTGTATCAACTTCTCTTGCATCATCAAATTTTTTGCTTAATGAAACAACAATTTCACTTGATGGAGGTCGTGGAGGTAGCGGTGGTGGAGGTGCAGCTAGGTAATGTAAAGTTTTAGTTACAGATACTAATACTTCAGAAGAAACAAGTTGAGTTTGAGAAACTTTTGTAGCATCCGTGGATAAATCCGTTGACGTGGTAGTATTTTCCTGTTTTCCCAAAGAAAGATCTTCATCTTTAACAAAATGTGGATCAGGATGAGTTTTGATTTGAGCATTTTTAACATCATTTAAATCAATCTGCTTTGCAGAAAAATTATTCTTTGGTTCTATTACATCAGAATCTTTATTTCCATATTTGGTATCAGCAGCGAAATGATTTTCATCAGCTTCTACCACTTTTTCAAGGTCTGAAATTGTTTTAACAGTTAAGTAATAGACGACTAATATCTTCTTAAAAGTTTGCAAAACATTTGTAAAGTTTAGGAAATTTTTGAATAGTATTTTTTGCGGGAATTTAGTACACAGTAAGAAAATTGATAACAAGTATTATTTCTGCGCAATCTCATTTATAAACTGATAAAACTGCTTTAATTTTAACACAAAAAATCTTACCAGCACATTGATTAAATAAAGCTGCTTCTTTCTCCTCTGTCATCATGCAACATCCAATGACAATATGACTCTCTCTAAAAAGTAATATTTTCAAAAGCTTAAGAAAAATTTTTTGGGATCAACAACAAGTCGTTTGTCAACGATGAGCAAAAAAAGTCAAAGTAAACATATGCAACGGACACAAAGAAATAGAGATGGCGCGAAAATAGACGAATATTTTGAAATATTTTAAAAAAAAGACAAAAAAGTTGTGTGTAATAAAAATGAGGCCTGTCAAACAAATTTATGCAAAACAACAATTTTTAAAAAACAGTGAAACTTTACCGCATAATGTAAAAGTGTTAGTAACTGATTGTTAAAGTGCTTTTCCAAAATAAAGCAATGATTATGCGTCAGCAAAAGAAATGGGATAAAAAAAAATCCCAAAAAATTGAACCAAACAAAGCACACAAGATATGAAATACATTTAATTTATTTCTAAGCAAAACTAAAACAAAGCAAAATTTTAATTAAAACAGAAAAGTCAGAAAAAACAAATAAAATAATTTAGACTGAAAAGAAAGGCACCACCATTCACAAACTCTTTCTGCTGCTCGTTTATCTTTTTTTTGCGCAAAAATAAATGGCAATCAATGAAAAAATAACGGTTGTAAAAAATTGTAAAAGCGAAATTTCAAAAAGTTTATGTTTCAGTGATCTGTTTTTTCGATGAAAACAGGTTGGAAAAAACCAACGCTCAACCTAATGCTGTCATAACGATTAAATCACAGTAATTAATTTCTAGGCATATATAGTATTTTAATTGGAAGAAATATGATTGCAATTGTATTATTCATTTTTATGCTTTAAATGGTTTTGTTTTTTAATAATCTTTTAATTAGTGTGCGGAATGTTTAGAAAACAAATAAATTAATTTTCACACGCAGTTACTTTGTTGTTGCTAATATAAGCAATTATTTTGTGAGCATTTATGCAATTTTTGGTGGTCATCAAATTACATTTTTGAACTTGTAAAAATACAAATTTAATAATTTTTTTTGGTTAATTACCCCTAATTTAAGGTAAATAACAAATTTTTTAAATTTTAAAACTTTAGTTCTCAAAAGAAATAAATGTATTAAACAGTTTTTTTATTCCCTAAAGCGCTGTCATAACTTTTGTACTTTCACTTCTCTTTGTCAAAAGTTATTAAATTATTTTTATGGCAAATTTTGTTAGCCGTAGCGTCATGGTTTAACAACTTTTATTACCGCCTTCTCTCTTTTCTTTTTCATTCATAGGCTTCCTTCTGTCAAAACTAACACTTTTACCTTCTTTTTACCTGGCTACCATTTTTTTAAACAACTCTTAAAAATTGATTACTTTTTTAAAACAAAGTTTTCTTTTTGTTTTTTGTTTTTCTGTTGCCGCGCATGAATGGCAGCAGCAACAACAATAAATGTTGGAATTGTATCTGTTAATTTACCACCTGATACTGTAACATTAATCTTTCATGTTGTGGATGCTGTGGAAGCATTTTTAATTATACTTTCATATCCAGTTGTAACTACCGTATTTTATGTATTTTATCGATCACCACTGCTACATAGAAATTTGGTAATTTTAATTATCAATATTCTTGTTGAATATTATGTTATTTCATTATCCCGGCTATTTTGTATTTCGGGAACATTAATTTTTGGAAGGGATGACGTGGATGCCGCGCTATCCGCATCATCCGTAATGTTTACGGGTCCATTTGCGGCTGCAGAAATGATTCGGCTAGTTGCTTGTACGGCATTCCTCTTTTCATGTCCATGCTCGATAATTGAAAGATTTTGTGCAACAATTTTTCTTAAATCATATGAAACAATGCGTCATAATCGAATCATTGGATCGGTTATAGCTCTTCAATGGGGCGCTGCTTCCCTAGGAGTTTATTGCTTTTGTACTGGAGCTATTAAGCCTTCAATTTTAATTTCAATTTATGGAATTATTATGTTTGTAGCTGTTTTGGTAATTAACTTTTTGTGTTAGGAGGGGTTATCCTGAAATTACAGCTGCGCAACCCGTCTGGAAATGTAGTTTCTGGATAGCTCCCTCCTATAATTACTCTAACATTCTTTTCTTTCAGATTTATTTTCTTCTATCATGGATAAATAATCGGCGGTTTAAGCTTTATCAACAAAACCGAAAAACTTTATGTCTTTCGGAACGCTTTCAGTTAGCTGAAAATTTACGAACACAAAAAATACTTAAAAATTTAACCATTGTTTTATTTGTGGCAAATGTGTTATGTTTAGGGGTAGGTTTTTAATCTCCGAAAGTTTTTCGCAATTTTTAGTCTTTTCCATTTTTTGTAGGCGTTTGTTTTTATGTCATACGGTACAGGAAATTTTCTTCAACCATGTTTAAAAGCGATATTTGATTATTCTGTTGTACTTTATGCTTATATTTTTCCAATTATAAGCGTTACATCAGTCCCTGACTTGAAAATTTCATATACAATGTAAATAACATTTTTATGGCACCTTTTTTAAGAAACTCTTTTAAACAATTTTTCTTTTTTGCAGGTGGTTTCATCGTTGCAGAAGGCGCGTGTTTCCAATTTCGGCTACAAAAATTAATAATCAAATTGACGACACTCGAAAACAATTAAAACATTTAAAAGATACAAAAGGAAAACAAATGGTTTTTACAATTGACCAGGAGATGGCTGTCTATTACAGTACTCTGAATGCAATTTGGAGTGAAGATATAAAACCTGAAACTCGGCCTAGAATTCGATATACACCAGAAAAATATAAATATTAAATACGTGTATGTATGTAGTGATATTTGTATAAACATGTTTTTTAAAGTGCTGTAAATAAACATTTGTTTTAATAAAGCCAACACATTTCTTACAATAGACAATAATTAATTGAAACAAATTGTGCACAAAACAATGATATGTTTTTGACACAAGATTTTCAAAATACCTGAAACAAGTGTCAAGTTGATTTGAACCCTCCTAGAAGTAATTATATTTCCTTACCTTTTTTCAGCATTGCCTTTTTACATTCAATAAAAATTTACATAAGGTTCAAAAAAGATTTTATTCATTTTCAAGCACTATTTTTTTTCTTTGTTTTCATTCATTATCGTCGTCGTCATCAAAATACAACAACGCGGCAAAGAAAAAGGTTGTGTGATGATGGAATTGGATGAAGTTTGGGCAGAAAGACTTGAAAAATGGCATTATGAAATGCGTTCAACAAAAATCATTTTTATTCCTGTAATCTCTAATATGTTTCTTACTCTTATTGGATGGTATTTTGTTTATGACTGTGAAACGGATCCAAATTCTATCGCATATTATTTGCTAGATTCACGGCGTAATTTTACAACTGGGTCAGATATCTATGATGGAGCGTTAAATAGTGTTATGTGTATTTCGCTACTTGCTGCAATGTCATTCTTTATGCTTTTGGTTGCAATATATAATTTCAAAAGACTTATTCAAGCATGGCTCTCTATTTCATGTCTTTTAATAATGTTTGTTGTTTCCGCTGCATTTTTAAAAGATGTTTTTCTCAAAGTTGGAGCCACTGAGCATATATGGATTTGGACATTACTTTCTGCTGGGATATATGGTGCTGGAGGAGTTGCTGTATTTTTCTCTGAAAAATGTCCACTTTGGCTTCATCAACTTTATATTGTAATAAATTGTTCCATTGTTTCACTCTATTATCTTCGAATGCTACCTGCTCATACAACTTGGTTTTTACTTTCCGGTGTTATTATGTGGGGTAAGTTTCTCTCTTGTTCTTGTGTAACTGCAAACCTCTATTATACTTTGAGAAATGATATAATATGTTAGTATTTTAGATGCTTTTGCTGTTTTGGCACCTCATGGACCCCTTAAGTTGGTGAATGAATGTGCAGACAATTATTCTGATAATGTAAGTGCTGCTGTTTTCTTCTTGTATTAATTCAGTACTATTAATCATAGATTCTTCGATTTTTAATGTTTACTGCTAAAATTCAACCAGTAGATAATTTTGATGATGATGTTGATGAACATGGATGTACAACTGCTAAAACAATTTCTGATAGCAGCGAGGAAGAAGAAGAATGTAAAGAAGTAAAAGAAGAAGTTGTTGAAGAAAAACGTGAAAGAACTGCAAAAGAGGCATTAGATGACCAAAGTATGTTTCTATCCATACTTTTCTCTACCACTAATAGTAATAATGAATTTGTAGATTCAATTCGACTTGGCCTTGGTGATTTTGTATTTTATTCTGTTCTCGTTGGAAAAGCTGCTTCATCTAAATCTTTCCTTGCAACAATGGCAGCAGTGAATGGAGTTGTTTTGGGACTTGTTATTACTTTCACTGTATTCGCTGATTATGATGAAACAATGCCCGCTCTTCCATGCTCAATTGGCCTTGGAATGCTTTTTCATTTTGGCACTCTCTATGTCATTCAACCTTTCTGTTATTATATTTATAATCTCTTCTTTTTATTGTTATCTGATGGCATTTTTGCTTTTGAAAATTATTAAATGATCGTTGTGTTATCTATGATATAATAAATTTATTTTAAAAAATTTTGAAATTGTTAAATTTTTAGACACAAATTTACTAAAATTTAATTCAGCCAATTACAAGTAATTAGAGGCCGTTTAAATGATAGAAAACCTAAAAATAGCCCCCTGTTTTAGCACTTCCTTCAAAAAAAATATGTGTTGACGATTACTTAAATGCGGCTAATTGTCGTAAAACCGAAGATTTTGGAGAATGTTGAACTTGCCTAAAATAGTTGTAAAACTTTCATTGTTGTGTACAAACACATGTGTCCTAGTTTGTAGAAGAAAAAAAGGTTTCTTCGAGAACGATTTTCGGAACAATGCAAATTTTCGATGACGACTGTATATATACCTTACTTCTTTCACAAAAATCCTGTCATTCATTCATTCTTCAAAGTTTCAAAAACAACCGTTGGTGGTGATTGCTCTCTTCTGTATTTTTGTGAATGGAAAATAGTGAAGAAAAAAAAGTTGTGTGTTTTGACGAAAAGATATCAATGCCAAACAAAAAAGTTGAAAATAAATCTCAAGCTTCTACTTCTGCTTCTGACGCAGAAAAAGCTGCTGCTGCAGTTGCTGAAGAAAATGCCAACAAAGAAGAAGTAGAAACAATTGAACTTGATCCAAATGCAAAAACAGTTGATTTAACTCGTCGCCGTATTAAAAAAATTGAAGGTTTTGATTTTTTGGAAAAGCTTGAAGAATTATGTCTTCGATGGAATCTCATTTCTAAAATTGAAAATCTTTCATCTTTGGTTAAACTTGTGGAACTTGATCTTTATGATAATCAGGTATGTTGCTTTTTAAATTTCTGGGGGAAAACAGTATGCGTCTGCTACGACATCATCAATTCTTTGTTAGTACTTTTATCATAACGATAAAGGGGGATATATGATGCATGTTGATACATCTGGCACTTTCAACGATTGATAAACGTGTCTGCTGTGACATTCAATACAGCTATAAAAAGGCGAATCACTTTTGTGATTTCTTTTACTATGTGAGGCAGTTATCTTATGCGGATTGGTGTAATTGAAAACTTACGTTTCCCTATGCATGAGACAACTTTTTTAACATTCAACAATGAAACTATTTTAGATTACCAAAATTGAAAATCTTGATGCCTTGGTAAATCTTGAAACATTGGATCTCTGCTATAATCGTATTACAAAATTGGAAGGTCTTTCAACTCTTAAAAAGCTCAAAACTTTCTATATTATGCATAATAAAATTGAAAAGATTGAAGGTCTTGAAAATGTAAGTTTATTTGTAAATGTTTACTGTATCCATGTATTACTCATTTGTTTTTAGTTGACAGAATTACATTATCTTGAATTGGGTGATAATCGTATTAAAAAAATTGAAGGCCTTGAAAATTGTACAAAGATTGAGCGATTAATGCTTGGTGCAAATCAAATTAATAAGATTGAAAATCTTGATAATCTTAAAGTTATAAAGATGCTTAGTTTGCCTTCAAATGCTATCGTTAAAATTGAGGTTTGTTTTTTATATGTACTTTATAATGCTGTAGCTTACGATAATTATAGAATCTTAATAATCTCACTACATTGAAAGAACTTTATCTCTCACAAAATGGCATCAAATTTATTGAAAATCTTGATAAACTTGCTGATCTTGAAGTTTTGGATCTCAATTATAATCGAATTGAACGTGTTCAAAATATTTCACATTTGAAGAATCTTACAGATTTTTGGGCTCGTCATAATAAAATTTCTGATTTTAAAGATGTCGAAGAACTTTCAACACTTCCAAAGCTTTCTCTCGTTTATCTTGAATTTTGTCCAATTGCAACAAAGCCTGATTATCGCCGAAATGTTATTAATGCAATTCCAACTTTGAAGCGTCTTGATGCTGATTACTGCTATACAAAACTTTAATCAAATTAGATTATATTGTATTTGATGTTTATGTATGTGTTTAATGTTTAAATAAATAAATTTAATTAATAATTATATTTTTTCACCAATATGTATTACTGTAGTTTATTAATTTTGGATGCATTTATATGGCAATAGCAGAACACGGTGATAAAAAATTTTACAATGGTGATGACGAAAAACAAACATTTAAAACAAGATTTATGTTCTCAAATATATGCCTAGCGACATTGAGTATTAAAATGGGAATTAGCAGTAGTATGACATGCGTGAAAAAATGTAGCAGTGTAGTCGATTCCAACATTGGAATGACCGACTCTAAAGTAGTAATGACACCGCCGTGTTTCTAAGATGAAAGTGCAGCTGCCATTTCCTGGCCAGGATTACAGATGCCTAAATTAAAAAACAAAAAAGAAACTAGTCAATGAACAAGCCAAAGGACCTTTACCATCTTTGCCCAAGAGAGAGAAAGAAAGAAGAAGACATGCAATGTGTTCTTTTGGTATCAATACGAAATGCCAAAAGCTCGGTTAATTATGTTAAAATATTTATTTTTTATGGATAATCATATTTTTGTGTTTTGAAGAACTAAAATCTGCGTCACTTTAAAATGTTTTGTTATTTATGTGCTCAAGAAGCATGACATCATTCATCCAAACTTTTTGCTTTCTTCAAATAGTTTTTAGAAACTAGCCCATGAACAAGCCAAAGAACCAAATACATTTCAGTTTTTAAAAATGTATTTTGTGGGTATCTTTTTTTACAGAACGTAATTTTTGAAAATAAACTTCACACTTTAATTTTCCGTATTTCAGAAGCGTCAATATATTGTGTCGTAGGAAATTGTTTAACGATAATGGAAAAATCTTTTATTGATTTGAAACAAATCCTTGAATATTTGAGTAGTCTATTTTCATTGAGTGGGCTATTACTAAATATTATATTACTGTATTTAATTACTACCAAAACAAATAACAATTTACGCGAATATCGAAGAATTTTGCTTCAAAATTGTATCGTTGATTTATTTTATAATTTTGTTCATCTTTTAACGAATGCAGTAGGTTTTTAAAAGGAATAGGACACAGTAGCCTGCTTCCTTTTGGAAACATATTTTATGATAACTAATTATAGGGAACGGATTATAAAAATGGTAATTTCTTTATTATTATTACAAATCTTTTTGGTCATTTTCAACCTCCATATCTTACAATAATAATTCATCTTTGGGTAATGGCACTTTTTTCAACGCTTATGACCCTTCCCGTTCAATTTGTTTACCGATATTTTTTAATTGTTAAAAATAAAAAATTATCGAATCAAGAATATACGGGACTTTTGTTATGTTCATTATTTTTTTCATCGACGTATACTTTTTGGTGTTTATTTGTGACATGGCCTCGTGAACCTTCATATACAGAAATGACAAAATTATTAATGTCGGATATTTATTTTTCTAAAGAAGTCCCAAATTTTGTAACTGCAGATATTCGGGATTGGCCACTTTTTGTTAACTTTGTATGGGTTTATGTTATGGCGGGGTTGGCATATGCCATAATAATTTGGTCATCTCTTAGAGTTTGGAAACATTTAAAAGCAAATGAGCATCATATGAGCTCACAAAGAAAAGATGCGAATCGACAAATTTCAAAAACTTTAATTATGCAGGTACCTTCTTGTGTTATCAAAAAAACACAGTATAAAACATGTGTACGAAAAAGCTTTCAGGCAACTTTACCAGTAATTGTATGTTTAATTCCCATTGCATTTACGGTGACAATGGTTTTCTCACAAGCTAATATTGATGGAATTGGGCTCATTTTTTCATTATTTTTTTCGTTGATTCCCACTGTAAATACAATTACTACCATGTTCAATGTAAAAACATATCGAGATACAATTTTTAAATTTATTAAAGGGTCAAATTCCCAGGAACACATCATCACAATTACAACGCCTTCAACGCACTTTAAAAATAGCTCTAGAAATGTTTGTATAATATAAAAAGTAAATATTGTAGTATTCGCGCGTTTTGAACTTTTGGCCATTTCAAACCTTTGCAAAAGTATCAAATCGAAAACCATTGATTCAAGAGTGTCTACTTTCTACTATTTATTGACTTATAATTTTGTTTATGTGATATAGATTCTATCAGAATACATTTTATATTTTGAATAACTTTAAAACATTTTTTACAGAAATAAAAACCTTTTATGATACAAAAAATCGACTAATGCCGACTTCTATCTAATGTGAATGATGTAACAACTTCTATGCTTTTTTATACTTGAAGTAATTTAACATTTAATGCAATAAACAAAAATAAAAATAATAATCGCAAGTGACCCGATACGAGGGCTAATTAAGAAAGGTAATAGTAACACTTCTTGCTAAAATAAAAAACAATACAAATTTTAAATTGATTTATTGTTATAAATCTTACATTGATGGCATATTTATGTGACTTTTCAAATTTAAAATCTATTAATTAGCGAAATCCAAGAAATGAAAAGAAAACGTGAATCATCTGAAAGTGAATCTGAATCAAAAGAAACTTTTCCATTTCAAACCCTTCCATCATGTTTTCATGAAAGATTTCTTCAATTACAAGATCTTCGAATGATACATCGCCTTTCACAAACTTCTTCATGGTTTTATTCATTAAATTTATCCAATGGAAAACGAGCTGTTCATTATTTATTCGTTTATATTCCAGATGAAGATGCCTCGGATTCACAGGAACAAGCTCCACATGAATTTTTAAGAAATCGATATTCCCATGAAGCTGTCAATGGCACAATTCTACGAATTTGCCCCAAAGAAAACTCATACAAACCAAAGCTATTTTATTGCTTACATGTTTTTACGAAGCTTAAGATGATATATCCAAAGCCGCCATTCTTCAAATTTATTTTGAATCAAATAAATATTGATTGGATTACAGATTTATCAATTACTGGTGTCATTCATATCTCAGATTTATGGCGACTTAAAAAACCAAATTTATATCGTGCTCATTTATCCCTGCTTGTTACGCCATCAATTACATTTCAACAAATTTTACAACTTGGTGATGGAATTCCACGAATTACGTAAGTTTCTTTTTGTATTAATTTTTTTTACAGAAACTAGGCAATTTATTTGTCTAAATATTGTTTTAGATTTTGGTTTACAGAAATTGAAGAAATTCCAGAAAATGCTGAAAAAATTGTTGCAGAATTTAAAGAACGCCAAGGAGAAAGATTAGAAAAATTTTCATTAAAAATTGGAAAACCTATCGATGAAGAATATGAATAGAACTTTACACTGTTGAAGTAAATGTTAAATTTTGTTTTTGGAAGAATGTGTTCAATTCATTTTAAAAGTACTTTCTACCGTTTCTATTGTGACATTTATTTCCTTGTTTTTTTACAATTATTTTTTTTATTATTGTTACATTTTTATTCAGTTTAAATTAGTGAAATAAATTCAATAACAGCATTCTATTTTTTCTAAATCCGATATATTTATTTATTTTATGTTGTTTGAACATATCCTTTTTTAAATCCAAGTTTGATTAACTGAACACAGTACAAAAATGACAAGATTAAGTTGAGAGAGAAAAAATGGCTAAATCTCATTTAAATACATACATATATTTTAAAACTGATATAAAAGTGAATATAAATTGCTTCAAAAATTTCACTCGTTTTTGTATTTCATCAACTTGTAAAATTACAGTAATATATACCGTCTTTAATAAAAATGAGGGTATACATTTTAATTGCTGTACTTGCTGCAATTATTAGCTTCTCAGCTGCTGCGGATCCTTATGCAGCTGCCGGAAAAAAGATTCGAAATTTACTTTCCAATTTTTGTACGCTTCAACAAATTAAAACTGTAAGTTTTTCTTCACTAGTTTTTAAAACAGTAATCTGACATATTTTTAGTTAACAAGTTGGGTGCTCGATCAAGGATACAATGGAAGACAACTTGACGATATGCAATCCGATTTAATTACACAAGGAATGAATGTTTTAACGAATGCTCAAAAAGTTAAGTGTACTGGAATGTATGCAAAAATGTCAGAAGAATTAGGTGGATCTGCAAAAGCTCAAACCCTACTAACAACTTTAATGACCGAAATTGGAACATTTATTAAACCATTTGCTGATAAAGTATGTTTTCTGCAGTATTACTGGTGACTATAGTAACCATTTCAGGTAAATGTAGTAATGCAAAATCAAAAGAAAGCTGGAAAGCCAAAAGATGCCTGTAAGAAAGCTGCCCTTGTTCAATCAAATAAATTCCTTACAAAAGCAAATGTTCAAAAAGCAATCAATAATTTAAAGAAAAAATTCAATCCTTCCCAGTGCCAAACTGCTTTCAAACATCTTGCACCAACATACGTATTCCTTGGTAAATATAGTTTCCTCAAACCACCATGCGTCGGAAAAGGTGTTTAAAAAAACAAAAATTGTCTGTTTTAAAAATATGTGTAAATTTAAATTTTTTTAACGATTGATTATCAACAAAAAAAGAACAAGACAGTACACCTTTTAACAATGATTGCATGAGTAGGCACAATTTTCACGGGTGAACAATGGGACAGTTTTACAAAGTTGATCATTTTCACGTATCCATTGTTTACATGCATGCCTCAAATCAAAGCACGACCCGGGTGTTCCATCACCAAAATGATATTGTCTTGTTCCTAAAATTTTAAAAACATACATAAATTAATGAAACAAATAATAATTATAAATCAATAATGAAAAATAATCATTCAAAGTCAATGACGCTTTAGTTATTTATCAATCATTCATTCACGTTATTTCTTTATCACTTCCTTGTATTACACACTTGAAAATGAAAAATGTCCAGTTTCCTTCGATTTCTTTTCAGAGAATTTTATCATTTTTAAACTGAAAAATTACCTGAGATCCTTGTAGCAGAGATCCGACGTTTTTGCCTCTCCACAATGGCGTCTGCAACCACCGAGACTCCTGTTAAAATTGTTCTTTATTATTTAAAGATTGATTATTATTATTACCGGCCCATGTTTCAGCTGCTGTTGGAATAAGCTGCCTCTCTTCCAAAATGAATCCATCCCAATCTAAAAAAATCAATAACTAATAATAAAAGGCATCTTAAAAAGAGATACTTCTTTCATCTGGTCTTAATTCAAGTAAATAAACATATTTAACTGCAGCAGTTTGTTTTGCCCAATCTTCAGATCCTCCCGATGCTGGATACAAAGTATCTGCACCACTTCCAACAACATATTTTGTACCATAAAGTTTCCTCAAAGCGTTTGCAGCTTTTTTACCAACACTAAACTAAAAATTCACTTTTTTTACTGTTATTGTATGGTTAATAAACAAATTTACCAAATCTTGTACATCACCAGGATAGCTATCCTTTTTATGTCCATATGGATGAATCCATAGCTGTGAATATGTATGCAAAGTTATAAATCCATCTATTCTGTTACGGTATCGAGATGACAGAATTGCATCTCTTACCGCTCGAGTTTCAGGCTCAGAAAATGCACCCTTTCCTTGATAAATTTCTGAGCACGGATCATCTGAACTTCCACTTTCTAAGAATTTTTATTAATATCAAAAAATAAGTGAAAATATTAAAACCTCGAAAATGGAAGTCAACTAAAAAATAATAATTTTTAAAAATTGCTGTAAATTAAAAGCTTACAATTTCGATTTAAATCAACTCCTTTGCAGCATCGATTTCTTCCCCATTGATCACGAACGCAGGCAGTTGGAGCCCGATTTTTACGCCATAATCGAACCTGCAAAAAATTAATTGGCGGTAAAAGATCAATAATTAATTAAAATAAAAAAGTTCAAACATTAGGATTTGTTGATGATCTTGTAAACTCATATCCATCTGGATTCAAACATGGAACAATAATCCACGTTATATCATTGACATATCTGGTGATATTGGGGTCTCGGCCATATCTCGATGTTAACTAAAATTGCTATTATTCATTTATTTGGAGCTATATTTTATATCTGAAAACAGTGTTGAAAACAAAATCCACATAATTTTGGTTCAAATTTAAGAGTTACAATTGCATTTCAAAAACTTCACACCTGATGAATAAAATACAAGGCAGTATGGGGAGCAGCCCATTCCCGTGCATGTATTCCCCCATCAATCCAAAACACTCTTTTTCGAGGTGATCTTGTTCCAATTTCTAAGCCATCAATAGAGCGGCCTTCATGGGTTTTTCCAATAGAAATAAATGAAACAATTTTCGGATGCTTTCGAGCTAATGCTCTCATCCATGATTCCATTTGTGAATAACTTCCATAACTATGAAAATCATATGATGGCTCATTTCTGCTATCATCTTTAAAACGTCGATCGAAATCTGCTGATTTTAGCTCTTTTCTTTCTCGTTGAATTATCAATCTGCAAAAATTAAAATGTTTGCAAAATTTGTGCAAAAAAAATTGTTTAATTTTTTGAAACTTTTAAAAAAGATATTTTTTGCATTGCCAAAACTACTTCTAAAAACAGGTTTAAGTTTTTAAAATATAGACCAAAATTTAATGCTGCCTGATAATTTTTGCAAACGAATGCAAAAAGCGTGTAAACAACATCAACCGAAAATTGCGCAAATGTAAAAAAATGTTACACATATTAAGAACAATTTTTTTAACAAATTAAATTATGTTTTTTAGGAGTTCAAGGTTATTTGTTAAGCAAATATTAAAGTTATAAAAGTTACACTTTTTGTAGGTCATGGGAAAAATCTTAATTAATTCCAGCTGACATGCGTGAAGCAACCGTAAGCAAATACAATAGCTTGTTAAATTTAGACAGGTTTTAAAACTTACTTTTCAACATCTTCAATAATAATATTATAAGGTAAAAATCTTTTTGAAAGTGAATCTTTTAAATGATTTAAATTTGATTCTGAAACCATTATATCCACTGCAGAACCAACATTAACAGGAGATTTCCAAAAATTTAGCTTAAATTAAAGACATTGCATAAATTTGCATAATAACAACGAAATAATTCAAACCTCCATTTTAACATCTTCATGTTGAAGTCTTTGAAGATATCGAAGTTGCCCAATATTTTTAGGCAAAATTCTCAAAACTTTATACACTCCGCCGGTTGGAGCACTGATATTTTTTAAAATTCCATCAAGTTCAACGGTAAAATCAGTTTGATTTTGACTTCTAACAACAGAAATAATAAAACAAAAGGTAATAATAACAAATTTCATTGTTATCAATTTACTACTGCTGAGTTTAATCAATGAATGAATGAAAGATGTTTAAATGAATCTGTCAATAATCATTTAATCCCACTTGTTAAAACAAAAAAATATCAGTATAAAAGAGATTTTCGCCCTATAAAAAAGAGATATATAAAATTTTTAAACAAATTTGAAAGTTGTTGCGCGACCGATTTTGAATAGAAAAAAAGATAAAAGCTTTTTCTTTTACGCTTTTTATAATCAGTTAGAGAGAAAGAAGTAAGTCGTCTCTTTTTCAAAATTTCTGCAAAAAAAGAGTTTTTCTAACTGGTTATTAATTTTTTTGTTATAAATAAAATAGGATTTTCGATCACGTGTCTGTCGTAAAAAGTTGTTGTAAGATATGATAGTAAAATAAATAAGATTAAAAAGGAAAGAAAGAAAAGATTAAGAAACAATTTTTCACACATTTTGTGTAAACAACATGAAAATTAAAATGAAGCAATCAGAAGGAAAAAAAATGAATTTGAAGATGGTACATCGCTTTTTTTCTTCTTCCCCTTTGGGGTCTTGTGGGTGATGATCACCACAAAAATATAAGAAGTTGAAAGAAGGAAACCCGATCTTCAATGGTGACGACAAAATGTCTGAACAAGCAGAAGGAACACGATGGATGGAAAAAAAGAACTGATGCCGGACGACGTCAAAAAGAAAGAAGGAGGAGAAAAAATATGACAAGAAGAAAAGTTTGTGGCGAAAGTAAAAAATAGGAAAAATGAAAGATATTACACAAACAAATTCAGAAATCGAGTTTGAAAAAAATGACTGAAGGCATTCAAAAAAGTGATATACTTTTTATTTATTTATTAATCAATTTTTTTGACAAAAATTATTTTTGTATTTACATTCAATGAAAGGAAATGATGGTTGGTTTCTTTTTTTCGTTACCAATGTCCAGAGGGGAATACTTTTGATAAAGCATTAAAAGTGGCAAAATTAGTTGAAGGCTTAAATCTAAATCTTTTACAATAATTTTTGATCGCTTTTCTTAATTATTACTTACAGAGTTAATGATAACGATAAAAGTATTAAACAATTAAAAAACAAATTTAAAAGCTAGAAAAAAACAATTATACACAAAATCTACAAGCTTTAGCACATCGGTCTCTCATTGAGGGCCAAGTTGTACATGCACCATTTTCACTCCAATATGGACATAGCTGATCCAGATCCGCACAAACTACAGTAGATGCCGCAGCAGCTGCGACTGTTGGAGGAATAGCCCGAAATCTTGCATGTGCAACTGGAGCTGCCTCTGGAGCTGTTGGCTTAAAAGTGTTCATTGTTTGTGTAACAATTATTTTTACAGCTTCCCATGTCTCGCGGGATGTGGGAATAATTTGATTTTCAGCTAATAAAAATCCATCCCACACATTATCCTCTGGTCGAAGTTCAAATAAAAATGAATATTTAATACCCATTTGTCCTTTTGCCCAATCTTCTGAGCCTCCAGAAGCTGGATACAAAGTATCTGCCCCGGTGCCAACTGTATATTTTGTGCCATACATTGATTGCAAAGCTTGTGCTGCACGGTTTGCTGTTACACTCTGGAATTATTATAATATATTTGTTAATCAGCAGAAAGTTTGCTTACCAAATCATTGACATCATTTGGATATGTTCGAACTTGATGCCCAAATGGATACATTAAAATTTGAGAATATGAATGGAAAGTTAAAAATGTTTTAATTTTTCCATTTTGTCCAGTAATGAAATCTCGAACAGAGCGAGTTTCAGGCTCAGAAAATGCAAATCTACCCTAAAAATTATTGTAAATATTAATAGCATAAAAGCTAAAGAAAACAAACATTATAAATTTCACTGCATGGATCAGTTGATGACCCGACTTGCCCGAAGAACCAATCAAAGTTCCGATTGAGGTCGACACCTTGGCAGCACTGAGTAGTTGGAGGTGAAAAGAGGCCAGTATTAACTTGTGTACACATCGTTGGAGAACGATTTTTACGCCATAGCCGAGTTTCAACATCGCTTGAACTTCGAGAATATTCATATCCATCTGGATTTAGCAATGGCACAATATACCAATCTAGATTGTCCACCAGCGATCGAGTAAATGCATCTCGATCATATTCTGTTACTAACTGTAAATTAGAGGATATTAAAGAATATTTATAAAAATGGTGTTTACTTGATTGATAAAATATAAAACCGCAGCAGGGGAAATCCATTCTCTTGCATGAATTCCACCATCAATCCAAATTCCAGGTTTATCAGCTCGAGAATGTGTTCCTATCTAAAAACAATTTCAATTTTAAGGGTCACAATATACCGTATACAAAACATATTTGTTGACAAATAATCAAATCTGCTCAAATCCCAACGTTTTGACAATTCTTATTTGTTTAAACTAACATACCTTAATCATTGGAATTTGCCGTCCTTCATGTGTCGTTCCGATTGGCATAACTCTTACTCTATCGGGATATGTAATTGCCAAGGCATTCAAATAATTAATTGTTTCTGCAAATGAATGATATCGAGCTAAATTAAATGAAATTCTTGTATTTGGTGCATCTCGATATAATTTATATCGCCGATATTTCTCCGATTCTTCTGCCTTTTTCGCTATTGCTCTGAAAAAAAATTCAATATTTAAATTGTAATAAAAAATATCCGAAACTAACTTTTCAACATCATCAATCATTACGGTATGATTAATTTTTAAATTATCAAGTTGCCTTTCAAAATCGTCTAACAGCGCGTCTTTTACCATTACATGAACCTGTTCTCCGACTATCGAAGGCTCTTTCCAAAAATCGAAATGTGTCGTATTTTCATATTGTGAATTTAAGAAATCGAGCTGTTCTTTGTTTTCAACTTTTACCCGTAATACTGTAAACCGTCTAAAAAAAAGAGTTAACAATAATTGCTGTGCAAGAGAGTAAAGAAGGTGAAAAGATAAAAATAAATTTAGAAATAAACTTACTTGGAAAATACACCGTTTTGAAAAATTATAAAATTTAATAAAAATACAGCCAAATACCGTATACAAAACATAATTAATAAAATAAAAAATAAAGTTTAAAGTTTAATACCACAGTTTTAAGTTGTTTTTTTTGTACTAATCAGTTTTTTGATACCAAAATTTTCGTCGCCATCCAGATTTTTGAAGAATTTGAAAAAAAAACACGTCTCAGAGCTTTCCAATGATCAAAAGAAAAATGTTCAAAAAAAGAAAAGTGAAAAAGAAAGGGGTTGAAGAATAACCGGACGACCACGGACTTCTGGAAAGACAACCTGAAAAAGAAATGAAATATGCATAAAAGGGATCAATTAAAATATTTATCACTTTTAAATGTGTTTCACATTTTTTTAATACTGAAATGAAAGGGAAAGTCGTTGTCGCGATCCAGGTCAATATTATCAAGAAAATGAAAGAAATAAACTTGATTTTAATTCAATAAAATAAAATTTATATCGGATAAAAGCGAAAGTTTAAATGCATAATCGCGATAAATAAACAACAACAACAATATAATAAGACGTTAGTTACATCAAAGTTTTCCTTGAATGATTACAAAGAAAAGAGTTAAGCTCTCCTACAGCGATAATCTTTAAAAATGACACAACACATAAATTTAACATGCCTAAAAACGTTTTAAAATAGCACAAAAATTCTTTAAAAAACGCTTCCACAAATTTTTATGGAAAAAAATCTTATGTATTTTTTCAAACACTTTTTTTTGTTTGTGGTAGGCTCAAAGGGAGATAGAGATATATAACCAGTTTGGGATTACATCCTTCACTTCATTCATTTTTTTTCTTCATCGGATAATCTTAAAAAACATCACGGTTGATTCTTTCTTTTCATTTTTTGCCTATCAATTTATGGTTTCTAAACGATTAAATAAAAAGAAGAAGAGGGTAAAAAAACCAGACAAAACACGTTAAAATAACATTCTTCTATATTTTTTTGAAGACGACAAATATTTCAGAAAAAAGGCTTAAATATGGCCAAATAAATTTGAATCAATCATTGAACGGGTTCAGCATTAACTTAGTGGGGGAGATATATCGACAAATAAGAGACATTGATTGCGTCATTCATCGTTTGATGAAGAATAAAGCTTTGAAATATGATTCCTGTCTATGATTCAAAAAATGTCGAGAATGAAATTGATTTCCATAAAAGTAGCTTTGAAAAAAAATAGATTTTTGTTGGTTGAAAAAAAGGAAAAAAGCATTTGTAAAGGCCATTTGAGGGTCAAAAAGGTGCTAATAAAAAAGCGCAAAATTAATTCAAGGAAACATTTTGTGTAATGTTTTGCACCTAAAACATACTAGAGAAAGCATTAAGAAGCCTTAACTGTTGTTTAATATATTACAAACTATTCTCTGTAGTAATTATGAAAAATTCAAATGAAACAAAACAATGTCATAGAAAATTGTCTGTAATTATTTTTTTGTTTAAATGATAAATAATAAACCAAAAACCCGCCTTCATTAAACTTTAATTGTACTTTTCTAAACAATAATCTAAACCTAAAGTTTCTAAAATGTACTTCTACTCTCCTACTTCTACTTCTACCATAACCTGTTCTTTTTCAAGTTCAAAGAACGCGACGGAATCATTTAAAAAAACAACTCCCATTTTTAAATTCATTTTAAAAAACGTAAAAAAAAGTGAAAGTAATAAAAAAAGAGTTTTTGAACATTTTTAGTATATAGTTTTTTGATAGACGATAATTCAAAAAAGGGAGAGGAGGTCTTAGTTATATTATTATATTGTCAAGTGGTCACTCAACGAACACCACAAAAATGAAAAAAGAAAGAAAAACGAGAATTTCTTTCTTTCATCCAAAAAAACTGTCGCAAAAACGTAAGCGATTAACGCAATATAATTTTGCTTTTGCGCGATAATAATATTATCGAAGAAAAAAAAATTGAACTTTTAACGTCGTTTCTAAAAAATTAAAAGTGACAGATGATGTGGAAAAAGTTTAAGCTTCCACTAAAGGCGTTAATTTTTGTCTATGAAAAGTTAAGTGTGTTTAATGGTATTTATTCACTTTAGGTGACAAATTTTATAAAAAACAAATGTTTGAAAATTATTCATCTTTAGATTTTACCACAAAAAATTATAGTAACGCAGAGCGTTTGTTTTAATCGGCTTTGATTACTGTCATCATTTAAACACAGTAGCAAATCAATGATACCTACCTATAAAAACAACCTGCTATAAAAAATTTTGTTGATGAAACAACTTTTATAAACGGTTTTTAAGCAATCAAAGAAAGAAGCTTATAAACTCCCAAAAACTCAAAAAAGAAGATCATCACCAACACTTTTTTTCCGCCAAACTGGTCAAACAATACTTGTCTAGTTTCGTCACTTGGTACTTAATTTTTTGTGTATATGTGTCTATCAATGACCCACATGCTTCTTGTCCAGCTGCTTCTTCAAAAGTTTTTTAAAAGTTTATTTATTTCAGCAAGTTAGTTTTTTTACAAAAATGGCTGCATCATTTCAACCGGTTTTATTTTCATGGAACAAACAATAAAAAGTTTTATTAATGTTTAAAGCCCGTTTTTTCCTCCTTCTGTAAATCTGTAAATGTATTGTTTAATTTTGAATTAATTTATCTTGAATAAACATTTTTTTGATTGTAATAATGTGTTTTTCTTCTTTGTCGAACTGCTCGGATATCTATTAGCTCATTCAATACTGTATTAAAGACATCTGAATCTCTTCTAACAAGGTCACGGAATTTTGGATTTGTTTCATATTCATTCAGAATTTCAGCAGATCTCTAAAATTTATATTTTTTACTTTTAAATAAGTTTATGCAAATTTCTTTTTCTTACCCTGTTAACGGAACCTGGACCACCAAACCAAGTATTTGAAATTAGGGGTGGTGCAGTTGTTGGGTTAAAATTTGGGATTTCAAGTTTATTGAAATCAATATCTGTATAATTTCGTCGTTGATTATAATGTGCTGGTTTTTCTTTTGTTCCATAAATAATCAAAGTAATATTATTGATAATACCAGAAGATGGAGAATTTATTTGTCCAATATCATCTACTTTTAGCTGCCAAAGTCCACGTGGATTTTCACCTGAAAATAATAAGCAATGTGAAATGTTTCATCACATGTCACACTAACCCCAAGTATGCAAAGATGAAAATGGCCAGGAAGGAAATCCGCCATTTGAATTATCATTAATTCGAGGCTTTAAAAGTCTTGTTCTTGTACCTGCTGGAGATGTTAACCAAATTTCAAGACGTCCGCGATTATTATGATTTATATCTGCAATTAACTGCACATGCTCAATATAATTTATTTCATTTGGAAGTCCTGCACATCCATCTGTTGTAAATGTGAGTACAGTATTTACTTGTGATGCAATGCCTCTGAAATAAATTTGCATAACTTTTGTGTTAGAAGATGACACAACAAACCGTTTAACAAATCCAGGAAAATATGTTGCACATGAACGTTGCTGGGGAACATTTTGCCATGATTTTGCTTGTCGAACAAATTCATATGCATCCATTAACCCAAAACCAAACTTTGAGCTCATAATTAATCCCATTCCATTCATGTGCCATCCTTCATTGGCACGAAGCAAGGGGGCAGGATTGGATGTCCAAACTCCTAAAAAGCTTTTATTTAATGCTTAAATTCTAAGTGGCAGAATTTATTTTACCCAAATGTTGAACATCTCTCCATGTTAATGAAGGACTTAAAAATTAAAAATTAGAATGGTTTATAAGTCTTAAAAAAATTAAAACAAATAAAAAAATCGTACTTTGCTTCAAGGGCAAGTGCAATAACGCCTGCAGCAATGGGGGCAGATGCAGAAGTACCAGAATGACTGGTCGTGCAACGATTATTCGTGTCTACGGTAGCCTAAATATAAAAATCAAAAAAGTCAAATATTCAATTAAACAAACAATCAATCGTTGCCCACGAGCTCCACTTGAATATGTTGTTGTAATCGTTGATGGACATGATTCAGCATACCATGGAAAAGTCCCATCTTCAGCGGCAGATGCAACAGAAAATGAAAACATTGAAGAAGTATATCCATCACAATTACAATCATCTTTATTCATTCCACCATTTCCAGATGCCCAGACATAAATGGATCCTTTACCATTTCTTCCCTAAACTTTTATTTATAAAATTTGAATGACTACTTTTGAAGGTCATCAGCACATACATATTTAATTCCTTTAATTAATCCCAAAAGTGCCAGCCTTCCCGGGCCTTCAACAGTTTTTCCATCATCATTTGGGCCCCATGATGCTGAATAAATGTCAACAGTTTCTAAACCCATTGATAGGGCTTCACCTTCTAGCCGATCCGTAATTCGGCCATCGAGCATTCGAACACCTGTAAATTATCTTTAAAAAAGGGTTAAACGAATGTCCAGTGATGTTACCAGCAATTTTAGCATTATATGCAACTCCTACTCCACAAATACCATTATTTGCAACCATTGAAACTTCGCCAGCACATCGAGTGCCATGTTTATTATCTTCATTCTGGGTTGGCATGGGATCATTATCATTGTCATTCAAGTCATATGAACTTTGTGGATCATAATTTGGCGCAAGATCGGGATGTTGATGATCTATTCCATCATCCTTTAAGAATTAACATGGACGTTGTTTTAGAAAGGAAAAAACAAAACAAACCAAAATTGAAACAACAACCCCTCTTCCAGTTACCCCAAGTCCCCAGGCTTCAATAATTCTCATGTCACCCTTTTTTGATGTATTAAAATTATGCTAAAAAAACAATCAATAATTTATTTGATCGGATTAATCTCTCTTTTTTTTCTGTCTGTCACTTACCATTTGCCACTGTTGTGGCCATAATGGATCATTGAACATTGAAAGATATCCCATTGAGGGTGTTATTGGTTGACGCTTAGTTCGACGCTTTTCACGTTGATGTTCAGCCCATTGTACATCTGATAAATGGGTTAAATGGGAAGCTAATTCTCCCTTCGATCTCTTTTGCCTTGAACCAGCTTCATAAATTCTTTCAAAAACATAAATATCATTAAATCCACGAACTTGTCGTTGCAACTTTGTATTTGTTTCATTTGCAATTTTTAAAGCATTATCAAGCCCACCAATTACTTTTACAAGCCATTCACCTTCATCAGATCCATCTTCATCTGTATCAGGCTATAATTTGAAATAATTCGTAAAATCACAAAGCTACAGTAATCTTTTAAAAGTTTACCTGATAAAGTTGTTGCTCATCGAATTCTCGTTTTTGAACAATTAATTCATTTATTACTTTTTCTAATAAATCTGTTTCACCACCTTCATAATTTAAATTTTCTTGGGCAAAAGTTGTTGTTGTAACTGCTATCAACAAAAATGATACCCAAAAACAAAATTGAAGCAGCCACCGCCCTCTCATCTGATGTTAATACTAAAAGTGATTAATGTTTATATGTATGTAATCGTTTTTTGATTTTTTGTATTATTATTATTATTATTAAAGGGTCTCATTTTAATCCCTTCAATAAATAGTAAAAAACAATTTTTAATAACGCAATTAACCCTCGCAAAAAAACAAACAAGAAAAACAATGCGTTACAATCTACTCCTTTTTCCGAGTCGTTTAAGTTTGCTGGATAGCCGAGTGGTTAGTACAAAGGGTTATCAAGCAGTCTTAGAAAATAAGTCAAAAAAGTTCAAAGGCCTGTTCAAACTCGCGAAAAATATATTTCAAAGCTTTCGCGTTTCCAAATGGCCAATATTAAAAAGAAAGCAATTACTCAACGAATCAGGAAGTGAAAACTATGTATCTGCTTCGTTAATAATCATTGCTTTTCACTTTTTAAAATAAAATTTTGCAAAAACATTGAATCATGCTACCTTTTTTGTTTTTACTTTTAAATTTGCAACAAAAAAGTGTTGGGAAAAATTCGATTTTTACAAAAAAATTCATACAAAAATACCACCCTCGCAAATATAAATGATTATATGAGAACACTAAAAAAGTGTAAGTATGTGTTTAAAAAAGTGAAGCCAAAAGGAAAGTAAAAAAAAAGTTGTTTCAATGATAGTATTGGAAATGATATGTGAACCGGGACAAAGAAGAACAAGAAGAAGAGGAAGAGCCGCTTAACATTCAACAATCAACAAAAAAACTAACTTTTTTGTGGAAAAAAAAAGCTTGCGCAGAAGAAGAAACCTGCTCGCGTCACTCTCGTGAAACATACTTTTTTTTGTTGACTCAATAAAAAAATATAGAAACAGAAACATTTATATTTGAGGGAGGAAAAGTGAATCAAATGTTGCCGAAAAAATAAAAATTATTTGATCATAACTTGAAGGTTAGCTGTTGTTATAAAGGAAGTGATAGGGGGGAATGGCATGAGAAACATTGGTGGTTTGAAATATTTATATACAAAAAAAATTAATACGTAAATAAACGTTATCAACAGAAAAAGTATTTTTGACTTAATGTTTGATTGCTCAAGGAAAAAATTGAGTAAATATTGGAGAAAAAAAAAGTAACTGCAAAGTTAAATATTGGCCCAACAGAGATAGATTTAAAAAAAAGTGGGAAAAGAAAGTAATTTCCATGTTTACCCATAAATATATATTTAAAACATGGACATTGACTTTTTTTCTTTTAAGAAGAAAGCGGTGACTTCTTTCAATCCTTGAAAGAAAATTCAATCAATTCCGTCATTAAACTTTTAAAGCATCAAAAAAATGTGTGATAACTGATAACAAAAACACTCAAAATTTTAATACCTCATTTTTAATACTTTTATTTCGTCACTATTTTGACTCGGACTCTTTTTTTATGTCATTTTTGCATTTCATCAACCAAAAACATAGCTGACTTAATTTTTTTTTTATTTATAACCTTTTACACATTTATCATACTTTTTTGTAACACAAAAAAAACATATTTTGAATAAAAAAACAAAATTAAACAAGTGTGCTGAAATTATTGTTATTTCCACCTCGAGCGTAATGTCCACCAACTGCATCAAGATCATATCGTTCATCCATTGAAAAATGTGTTGGAACAATATAATCAATTCGGCAAATTTGATAAAGGGATTGTACAGCAGCATAAAGGCACATGAAGGCAACAATAATTCCAACAGTGGTAGCAATAACTTTTGGGACTGATTGAAGGGCAATAATATGAATGGTTGATTGAATTACTTAAAAAAAGAAAAAGATGTGATTAAAAGTTAATTAATAATGTTGCTTTTGAATTTTAAGCCCATTTTTTAGAATATTGTCGACCTTTCTCAGTGTTCACGAACTTCCACTCCCGGAATTACTTCCAAAAAACTTCTAATTACTTCCTAATGGAAGTAGAAGTAATTAGAATTAATTCAAAAAGAAGTGGAAGTAATTGGAAGTGATTGAAAAAGAATTAATTCCAGAAAACTCAAAAAATTGTGGAACAAAAACTATATTTTTTCATTTTTTCCCTAAATTACTCGTAATTTTAGTTATATTTCTTTACAGCATAATTAATTGTAATATTTTTTTAAACAAAAACGCAATTTTTAACCGTTTCTGAGCAAAAGAGAGCGTCATTCTGATTATTAGTTAACAGTTAATATTTTGTCTAAGATTTTTTACCCTCTTTTTGGCGATTATTCGGAAGTAATTGGAATTAATTAGAAGTAGTAAAAATTAATCAAGGAAGTAATTAGAAGTAGAAGTAGTATCTTTTACTGGGAGTGGAAGTAATTGGAATTAGAAAACTCGGAAGTTCGTGAACACTGACCTTTCTAATTTGATTCAAAATTTGGTAAATTTATGATAAGCAAAGTTCCTCGAAAAAGGCATGGTCGTCTTTAGTATAAAAAAAAACACTTTTCCCAAAAGGTTTATTGAAATTTCACTTTTGACATAAGCTTTAAAAATACAAACATATTTGATTTTTCTATACTTTTCACTGACGTTATCTGAAGAGCTACTAAAACGCATAAAATAATTTTCTACAGTCAAGTTACCACTCAAGAATAATATTTTGAATTACAGTAACCCCTTATGAACGGGAAATAATTCTTAGCACGTAATAAAAGAAAAAATCTAAGATGGCCATATGACAGCACAAAGTTTATTTATACTTGAAGTATGATTTCATTGTAAACTTTAAAAAAAATAGTTTTAAAAAGTCAAACTTACAAAAGATAAAACAAATAAAGCTTAAAAACCAAACAAAAACAGCAACACTTCGAACATATTTTCCTTCAGCCAAAAAATTCAAAGCCCTGAAAAAAGTGACAAAGATCAAAAGATGATTAATCAAAAAAATATTTACAATTGCGCACTATCGGGTTGATTTTTAACAATTTTTAATGCAAAAAATAGCTGAATTCCAACCACAAAAAGAACACCTATCGATGAAAAGAATGTTGACCAAGATGCAACAAATATTGATTGCTTTATAATTTGAAGGAGATGAACTTGATATCCAAATATAAGATCGGGTTTTTCATCAAGTTCAAACTTCTTTCGATTAAATTCATATTCTTCAGATGAGAAGGCGTAAAGATAACCGAAATATGCGGTGACAGATGCAACAAAACATATAACTGTCAATGATAAAAGGGCGAATTTGAGCTAAAAGAAATGTTCAAAAGAGATAGTATATCATAGATACTGGGGGTCGTTGTGATTGTGACATCTGAGATGTAATGTTTAAAACTAACCTTATTTTGCATACGGCATTTATGTGTTTCCAGTGGACTTTTTTGTAAATACAAAATTTGTGGAAGCTGTACACTATCTATATCACTCATGGGTGGAGGTGCAGTTTTAAATGAATGTCCATAACTTTGTTGCTGCTTTGTTGGAGACATTCGGCCATAATTACTCTTCGACGGGGAAGATCTTCGAGGCATTTGTGGTGAAACTGACTGAAAAAAGGAAAATAATTACAAAAAGCATTTAACATAATAAGCAATACAGGATTTGTATAATCTACATAACGACGAAGTTGTGGGGTTGTTGGGATGTAAGATGTTCGAGTGGTCGCAGAACCAAATCCGGCATTATTTGGGGACATCTGTGGCAATGCCATTCTTCTAGAAAACAACACTTTTTTTAGGGGAACAAAAAGGGTCAAATATTTTTGACAGTCAAGTGGCAGCAATAGCAGGTGTAAGAAAAAAAATAGACGAAAAAAAAGCGCGAAGAATTAGATCAAATTTCGATTACACAATATTTTTTTTCTTTCAGCCGCTAAAACAACAACACATAAAAAATGATGATGGAAGCAATCTTTAAAAACAAAAGGAGAAAAAATTTTGGGAAAAAGAAATTCAAATTTTTACAATCAAACTTTTTTTTTCTTGGTGCTGGAAAGAAACACAGATGCCCAGAAATGTTTGCCAAAAACAAACAACAAATGAACATTTTGTTTTCTTTTTTCTTCTTTCGATAATTAGAAATATGTTTCAAAATATGGGTTTACTTTTGACATTTTTTGAACCAATTTGAACGAAAGAGAAACTCTTTTCTCTTTCATTTATATTAGCAAAAGAGATTTTCACGCCTTTCTGAATGAAGAGAGATGAATAGAATGCCTTTACAATTTCTTCCTTTTCGATCGTCTTCTTCCTTCTTTCCGTTTCTTACACACTGATTGCACCTGCTTTTATTCAATTCAATCTATCTATTTTTGATGCTGCTACTATTCTGCTCAATGAAGTAGTTAGTAGTGTTGGTGATGATGATGGTGTAAGAAGAAAGAAAGAGATCGGGGCATTTGCATAACCCAGAAAAAAGTGAACACTTTCAAGAGGATCCCTTCTCTTCCCTCATAAATTTTTTTTCTTGAATTAATTTAAAAAAAAAACCGCGAAAAAATTTTGTATCAAAAGTTTTTTTGAATAATTTGTTTTTTAAAAAATGACCGGAAACTTCGAAAACGCTTTTTTGCAAAAAAAGAACTGCGGCAATTGATTTTGTTGCCGCATCAACAGACTACAATCAATCAGTTTGTTGCTTTATTTTGGGTACTTCAAAAAATATATGACTCATAAAGTATAAAATAAATGTGTTCTTTTTAAAAATTGAAATGTTTCATAATTTATAATTACTTGAGAGAAAGAACGGTATTCATTGGGGGCAGGGATGTGCGGAATTCCGGTTCCGGTTCCGTAAATGGCGGAATTCCCCCTATTTTTTAGGTTCCGCTTCCGGTTCCGGTTCCGTAAAAAAATGGGGCGGAATCCGGAATTTTTTTTCGTTTTCACAATACGGATTTTTTAAGAAAATTTATCTTGGAAAAGAACGTCTTTTATCTTTTGTTGGTTAAAAAACAAAATTTTTAGTTAGTTTCTTTAAACAAGTATTTTTTTGAGCCAAAATGTCATTATCACAATTTTGTAAAAGTAAAAATTTTCCGGTTCCGGTTCCGTAAATGGCGGAATTCCGCTTATTTTTTGAGTTCCGTTTCCGGTTCCGGTTCCGGAGAAAAGAAAGACTTCCGTTCCGGTTCCGGTTCCGTAAACGAAAATGAGTTCCGCACATCCCTGATTGGGGGATTACGATATTTGAGTATAAAAAGGGAAAAAAATCCTAAATTGAAGGCATTCTTCAAAAAGTTCAACACTTCTAAAAAACTAAAACAAAAAATGCGCCTTTTTCCATCATCGAAAACAAAAATGATATAATCCAAGCAGCAAATTTTTTTAAAAAAAAATAAAACAAAAAAAGATAAACAAATGCTTTTTTGCAATAACGACAATCATCACAACTGAAAGAAAAAAAGCTAATTTTTACTGCTACTTTTTTCTCCTTAGGCAATGGCAATTTTGGAAAGAGAAAGATCAAATAAAAAATACCGCTACTTTAAAAAAAGAGATAAAAAGGCACCTGCTTTGTCCGAAAGCAAAAAAGAGAGAGATAACAGTTATATGAAAAAAAGAACTAAAAAGATGGACATCATCATTCAATTGGACAATGGTCGAAATTCACACTTTTTTGAGAGGCACACGAGCAGCAAGCAAAAAAAGAAAAAACATAGGAGAGCTCGTGTGCTTGTTGCTGCTACTTCCGTTGTGTAAATTTAATCATCATCATCTGTTCTCTTCCCTTGCATAATATATCTTTGATTTGATTTCATCCATTAAAGATACTATTTTTTTTGCTGCCAATTGATACAAATAAGACAAATGTTTGCAAAAAAGATATAATTTTATCTTGAGTATCATAGCCCGAGAACATAAAAAAAACTAAAGCAATAATGCTAGAAATAACATAACTCAATGTAATTTTTGGATGCTTCGTTTCACATACTCTTTTTTATATCCTATTTTGGCTTTAAACCAATTTAATAACTAAAAACGATTCCTGGCTTTTATCAAACACCTTCAACTTTATTTTTTTTTCTTTTAGTTCAAGTCCTTCCCCAAGCACAATTGTGAGTGTCTGTCAAAAAAAAATCCCACACAACTAAGCATGGAGCGGGCCCATTTTTTCACGGCCCGGCCCGCGTCCATGCTTACACACAACACAGTTTTGATTAAAGGCACAACTATTTATCATTTTAAAAAAGATTACCCATAAACAAATCAAACAAATATAAATAGAAAAACATGTTATAAAGAAAGCCAAAAAAACTTAAAGGATCTTTTTTCAATTGTTTAATATCAGCATCAAGAGCAAAACCATATTGACAAAATTCACGAGAGTATTATTCAAGTTAATCAGATTTTGTATCACTTGATGATGAAGTAGTAGCTTCTTGTGGAAGAAATTCACGTGGACTAAAAAGATAAAAACATATATAAATTAGTTTTTAGAAATAAAGACAAAGAAAAACTTACATATATCTTTTAGGATAAGGAGGTATAATTTCATCCATATCATGTACAATTTGTGGAAAATTTTCAGGTTGTGCAAGTGAAAATGGTGAATGTGATAAAGCTAACATTAAATTTCGATCATATTTAATACGAGTTGTTACTTCACCATTTGGAAGTCGAGTACCAACAATTGTAACACCATGTCCATTTGGAAGTTCAGATACCTATAATAAATAGATAAGAATAATAGCAAATATAGCATAAAAACTTACAACTTCAGGTGCAGGTTCATCAAGATTAAGAGTAGAAATATCAAAATCATTAAAATCTTTTCGATTTGGACGATTATTAACACGTGGACGAACCATTTTATTAGATCCTAGGAGAGTATTGATGATATTCATACAAGCAATTTTTGATCCAGAAAAAAACTGGTGCAACGTTTTAGCAGCAGAAAAAAAGGAAAGTAAATGTGAGAGAGAAAGTCAGCAAAAAAGTTGCGTGAAAAAAAACATAGCGCGAGTACGTTTGACATCTTTCTTTCGCTTCCAACTCTCGCTCTCTCTCTCTCTATGTCCCTCTCTCTTTCTCTTATCAGGTCTGCGCACTTGTAAAGATTTCTTTCCAAAAAAACGGCCGCCTTATAAAAATAACTTACTTAATAATGGAGTTCGAGGTGAACTAGATAGTCGAGGACTTGTATATGGCATCATATAATGATCACTTAAAAGTGGATTAGCAATAAGTGGAAGACTATTCATTCCATGATGTCCACGGTTTTCAATCTATAAAAGAGATATATTATAACTATAACGATAAAACAGCTATGTTAAGAAACATACTGGAATGGGTGGATCAAGTAGATCATGATGACATAATTGATTTGCAGATGGACCAGATGTAAATTGAAAGATATCAGCACCAGCAAAAAGACCATCAGCAATTTTTTCAGCTTCAACAGATTGAATAAGCTTTTCAGCCTCAGTTGAAAAAGATAATGGTAAACTTGATGAATTACCAAAAAGTAAATCATAATATTCCATTTTTGGGGATCTTCGACGCTTTGTTGCGCTTGAATGAACTCCAATGTTTGACATTACTATTATTATTTTTTATACGGAGGAGAAAAAAGTAAATGCGTGTTAAGAAGTAATGAAGACAATGTTAGGTTTTTTTGGTGTTTATATTTATATACTAGGCCTTTTGGTAAGCAGTAAGTAATTCTATGCAAATTATATGCGTTGTAAGAGTTTTTGAAAATTTGTAAATGTACAAAACTGCATAACAAAAAAGTGTGAATGAAAAAAGTTTTTTTTTGCAAAAAAAAACACAAACACATTTATCGAAAAACAGTATACAAAAACAGACATCGTGTGGATAATAATCTTGTGAACAAGCAATTCAATAAATGCCTTCATTTGCGTTTGATAATGATGAAGAACATCCGGGTAAGTAGCTTTGCAAGCATGTTTTATGATAGCTGCATTACCTGCGACAATTGTATGTCATGCACTAATAATTTTGTAGCACGCCTACAATAAGTTTTGACAAGATTACTAAAGATGTCACCGCTACTTTTCAGATCTATCAGTATTCATGTTTCCAATGCTATCCATTGTTATTTGTAGTGTTATCAGTTCTTTGAATAAAAAAGTCCATAGCATTCATGTTCCTGATGTAATATATCAATTTTCATTCTTTTGTGTGGTTAGGTTTGTTTTTTAGCTGTATTTGTTATTGTTTGTTCCACTTGTTAAATTTATAGCGTAACATTACATCACTTTTTTGCGAGAGATTTTATGGAAAAAATTGATGAACGTTTTCTTTGGGAAAGAATGCATCCACAAGCTGTTATTACTGTAATAATGTTTACATCTTTTATTACAGTAATTTATTCATTGTATATTTTAGATGTTGCTGCCGCCATTAATGTTTGAATCGGCTTTCAAGCTAAATACATATTTGTTCTTTTCAAATTTAAAGATGATTTTATTTTTGGCATTTTTTATTTATTTAATTACCTTCTTTCTTTCCGGTGGAATATTTTATTATTTCTTTTATTTGGACGGTGAAGAACAATGGACATTTGTTTGTTTTATTCACACGTTATAGATTACTGTAATCGAATAATTATAGGGATTTTTGTTAGCTGCTATTCTGGCTTCTGTTGATCCAGTGACAACTTCTCCAGTTGTAAATGAATCTGGAGCTCCTTTAAGATTCCGAATTTTGATGGAAGGTGAATCAGCTGTTAATGATGGACTTGTATTTTTGTAAGTTCTGTTATTTTACATTTCGTTTACAGTAATCTGTGAATTCTATTTATAGCACAATTATAATGGTAAATGATTTTCATAAGAAAAGTGGATTTGAATTAGGTTTAACGCTGTATGATGTTGGGACATTATTTGAAAGCTTTTTGAAATGCTTCTGCTTAAGCCCGATCATTGGAATTTTCTCTGCACAAATATGTCTTCAGATTTTAATCTTCAGTGGAATGGAAAAACGTGCAAAACAGCTTTTACTTCTTGTTATAGTTTATTCTGTATTTTTTATTGGTGAAACTGTTAGAGGTAATAACATTTTTAATTAAATTATCTGCTTTAAACTAAAAACTTTTCATTGCAGGTTCTGCAGCTGTAACAATTGCATCATTTGGAATTACCCTTGCAACACAAAAAGAAGCATTAGAAGCTGATTTTTGGCATGAAGCTGAAGCATTCTGGGATTTACTTTCAACACTTTCAACATTTATGATTTTTTCATTTTCTGGTTATAAAGTTGGAATGCAAATGTTAAATCTTGATGGAACAGAAGATTTTGAAGTTGCGCAAGTTTTCTTTTTTATTTCTGCAATGTTTTTATCGCTGGTGCCTATATTTTGTCGAATGCTTGCTTTTATTACTGTATATAATATTGTGGAACCATATTCGTCTGTAACTCTAACGGAATTCTCCTTGCTCACATGGGGTGGAATGCGTGGAGGTTTGGCAATGTTAATGGCTCTAACATTGAACAATTTCTCTGGTGATATTGATGATCCATTTTATCATAAATTGCTATTGTATACTTGTGGATGTGTTCTTCCATCTATCCTGCTACAGGTTCTATTTTCCAGAATTATTATATTACAGTAATGTGTAATATTTTAGGGTACAACATTTTCACAATGTGTTCATCTTTTGGGTGCAAATCTTCGAAGTTCATATTCTCAAAAAGCTGCAAAACGTTTAAAATTACATTTAAAAAGTGAATTGGCAATTAAAATTCTTGAATTACGAAAACGTTTTGCTGGATTTTTATCTGGTGCTAATTGGAATTGCGTGAATGAATATGTCTCTAAGACTCTTTTTAATGTAAGTTATATTACTATCTGTTTCGGAGTTATCCAAATTAGTGATTATTCGATGTTAAAAGAACAAAAGAAGAAATATCGATAGAAAACGCCTAGCACAACATTGATTGTAATACACTGCATATACATGTTTTAGCTACAATATGCAAAACATGAAAAAGGATATGTTTCGGCTGAAATTGATTATCAAACTGAAACGGAAGATGATGAAATCTCATGCGTAGATTCGGATAAAGGTGTCAATTATAAAAAAGATATTTATCGAACTTATTATGGTATGTCGAATGTACTGTAATTATATGGACACTTACAATACCTTTTAGGAATTCTACTTGCGCATGTATCAAAAGAATGGAAACGTGGTGCGCTATCTGGTGCAACGGCGTTAAGCTTAAATAATTTAATCGAGCATGCAATTGATGAAGGAAAGCTGTCATTTGAAGAAATTCAACGACACGTTAATAAAATCCGTTTATCACCACCTGGAAAATTTTTTGGAAGAATTATTTGTTTAATGAAGAAATGGCTTGATTATGGTTTTAATCGAAGGCTTAGTCAAGTATCAGATGGTTATGTGGATAAAGATTTCGATGAACAAAAAAAAGTACAACAAAAATCATGGGCTCCAGAATTTTGGTGGATTTTTTCAACGACTCTTTCCTTCTTTCATACCATGATTGTTTCATATATTGTTTTTGCAAGCTTTTGTCCCCTTTGCCTACCGCTACTTTATTTAACTTTTACATTTAATCTTTGGTGGATTGGTGAACACTTTTTTATGATTCGAAAAAATCTAAAAAATACTGTATGTTTTAGTTTTTACTGTAACATTAGTAATCAATATTTTTTAGGATAAGAAACAAAAATATTTAAATGTGATTTACGCTTCTGCTATTCTCTTTGTTACGGTAGCTGAAATATTAATTGCAGCTTGGATGTTATGGCCTAAAGAAGTGAATGATAAGCTTCGACCAAATTGTATTTCTGAATATTGTGAATTTTCAAGGAATTTTGAAAGATGTATTGTTTTGAAATGGCTCTTTTACGGTTTGAGTATTTTAATGTTTCTCCTGAAATTATTTCGAACTGTTCCAATGGCAATTTTTATTGCGGCTGATATGGTTGTTCAAAGAAAGGTTGTCTTTTATAACGTGTTGGGTTACTGTAATTTGTGATAATTGTTTTAGTATAAACTTGAAAGAATTCGGCTATCTGCATTGAATCTTTTGCAACATATGACTTCTGAAATGCGATTTAGCAAAGATTTATTTCCAACAACTAAAGACTACAACCTCGCTCTGAAAGTTAATCATGACTTCAATCAAATCATTGATGCAATGTTACGGTAAATTATCTATCTGTTACAATTACACATAAGTTTTTAGGATTGAATTAAAATCGAATAAAGCAACCTTGGATATGTTATCAGTGATCAAAACAAGGCAAGCAATGCGAATGGTTGGATATGAGCTAAATCAAAGTATTACAAATTTGAGTAATGATGGATTTACAGAACCTGAATCACGAGAAAAATGGTTACATCGAATTGAACTTTTAAAGGATATTGCCGAAGATTTAATAGATGTTCCACCTACACCTTCTATAGATAAGCTGAGAGATGTTGATTGGATTTATTTGTTACCATTTGAGCAGCAAGAATACGTCGTACAAAAGCTATCAGAATTTATTGAAACTGGTAATTTAGAAATTGTTTCAAATCATGGCTGCATTTATACACACGGTACACATTTATTTTTTATTCGAAAAGGAATTTGCAAGTAAGCCTTTGATATAGTGTTTACCTTCAATACTTTGTTCTTTATTTTTTTAGAGTAACAGAAATACAAAATGTTAAACAGAATAGAATTTGTCATGATTATTATATCAATGATGGATCATTTATTGGAATAAAAAATATATTCAAAATGGGAAAAAATGGAAATAGACTTCAGTCACTTAAAAATTTAGAAACATCTTTTCGGGCATGTACAGATGTGGAGCTCGTAAAAATTGAAGCATCAAAATGGCAAAAACTTTTTCAAGATGTCCCAGAACCTTGGGGTACTATTTCAATGGTTGAACAAAAGCGACGACTTAGAGCTGATTTAAAAAGGGTTTCAAGGTTTGAGATTAATTACTATTTCTATAATAATTAAAAGTTTTTAGTGAATATGGATTAATGACTGATGCCGAAATTGCACATGAAACTCTTACATTTTTTGAAGTAAGAGGAAAAAAAATATTATCGCTTGGAGTTGGAAAAGTCTTTATACCAGGTACAGTATGCAGACATACTTTGTGAATGTACCACAGCAAAACATGGTTTTTTAGGAATTGCTCTTCATATTGTTGCTCATCCAGAAAGTAGAATAGATGAATTTCGAAATGTTTTGGGACCTGCAAATGTTACAATACAACCGATTACGCCAGAAATTGTTGGACTTTATCTTGAATTAATAAGACCGGACATGTCTGAAAGGGAATTAAAATCATCTATGATAGCTGCAAATATCCCAACATCGCCCGATACAACAGAAAGAAGAACAAAGCAAAAAAAGTTTTAATATAATTGTTGAAAAATGAATTGTTCTATTATTAATTTGTTTAACTATGTAAAAAGAATAAAGCAGTATTTACAATGTTCCACCTACACCTTCTAAATCTATTGCTTGTTTACATTTTAAAAATACTAAAAACTTATTAAAATGTTTTAAAGCTATTTTGTTGATTACATTTTACTTTCTGGAAAACCCTAATCTCGGGATTTGAACCTTTAAAGCGATTGCATTATTCACTTGCACATCTAAAATAGTTTTATGTATCCGCATTTTTAGCTTTAAAAATGTAGTTATTTGCTTTTTTAAAATAAAAAAACGAAGTGACCACAACTATTTTGCTTTTGCACTTATTTCCTTCAAGAAAAAAGGAGTATTTTTGTTTAACTTTTTGAAAATGAAACGCAGTGAAAAATATCAGTCGATATGCGTTTTCTATTCATCTTTTTTATTTTCGGCAAACTTCAAAAGAGAAAAAAATGTGGAACGACCTCGAATGGCAGTAGCTCTATGACCAACAACATATGTCCACATGACATGTTTGCAAACATGTTTGGTCATAGATGCGTGTGGCACGTACATCTACTCAGAAGTAAAAGCAAAAGTCACAAACAATAAATTATGCTTAAGGGAATGTTGGTATTTTAACTTTTTTTTTCAGTGAATTATTCTCTTTTTTATTGATGAAAAATTTAAAATCGTTAAAGAGTGTCATTTGAGAGTTACGCTTCTTAGTTTTTTTTCAATGCGACTTCGATTTTTAAACATCTATAAGAAATAATATTTCGGATTTATGTTTAAATTTTAGGTTTTCAAATTGAAAGGAATGAAATTAATTGCTTTTCTATTTTTTCTACTTATTATTACGCATTTTTGTGTCTATGTTGATGCTAGGAATAAAGAAAAAATGCGAAAACAAGCCCGAAAACAATCCCGAAAATGTTGTCCATGTTTAAATTATGATTTCGAAAATGATGAAAAATGTAAGTATTTATTTTTTGGTATCGTTATTATTTTTTAAATTTGTAAATAGCGATGCGGACACGTCCAAAAATCCCAATAACCTAGAAATACCAATATACTAATTTTTTTCAAAAAATTTCATAAAGTTGCTATAAAGGATATTATTAACATCAACCGAGCATATTTTCATGCTTTTTTGATTGCCTTAAGATTTTAGGACGAAATCAGAAAATTACTAAAATAACGTATCGTTTGGATACTGTATGAGCAATAATAAATAATTGCAGAGTTGAAAGGTTATACAAAAATAGCACAATTTTTCTTAATCAAAGGTTTCTGTTGCCGAAAGCTCGAAAAATCTTTTGTTATTGTATTAAGTAATTACTAAAATGAAAACTGGATGCACCAAATGGACGTGTACGGACTTCGGCCCTATTTGTAATATGATAATGCATGATTCATAAATTTAATTTAATTTAATTTATTTATTCACTCCAGAAAAGCTGAGTGGGCAAAAAACATAATAAAAATACAATTAAAAGTAAAAAATAAGAAACATAAAAGTTTACAAAAAGTTTTTAAATGAAAGCGAAAAAGTAATATTTTTAAAACTAAAACAGTCAAACTAGTATTTAAGCCTTATTAGAAAACACGGTTTAATAAAGATAATAGGGTGGATGTTCTATGACAACAAACAGGGCGCACACGTTATTTATTGCATTCGAGACACTTTAAAGCCACCAGAGTTAGACACCATCGTGTTTAATTAAAGTGAAATAAAAGTTATGACTGAATTAGGATTAAAGTATTACTGTAAATATACAATAAAAACAAAATTTAGTCCAAATTAACAAGAATTTCAGAAAAATTAAGCGATGCAAGATAGTGTCGAAGAGCATTTGAATTACAGTATTCGTGAAGATTAATTTTATATTTGTTGAGAATAGGAGCCATTCTAGTAGAAAAATGAAGATCAGATAATTTATCAGTATGAATTTTTGTTTTAGTCGTATAATGTCCACCATTTCTGGATATTGATGGAAAAAATAATAAATCCAGTCTATCATTGGGGTGAGTTTTCATCATATCATAAGCAAGCATAATATCGGCAATAATTCTTCTTTGATGAAGAGAAAGCATTCCATACATTTTTAGTCTTTCAGAATATGGTGGAATTTCCCAATATTTGGTGTGTGGATGATTTCGTTGATATAATATTCTTGTAAATAATTTTTGAAATTCTTCTAAAGCTTCAATGGATTTCTTTTGAGAAATATTAAATACTGAAGAAGCATATTCATAATTGGGTCGAATATAAGTTGTAAAAATATTAATCAGAATTTTAGGATCATTTGTAATAACTTTTTTAAAAATAGAATACATTTTCGCATAAAAAAATACACTAATGAAATCTAAAAATATTTTATAGTGGATGTTTATTTTCCTATTCAATTGAACTTCCAAGGACTTGACTTTACCTTTACACGCCTAAATTGGACGGTTTCGGAAATTTTTGGCAAACTTCCGACCGAAAACGCCTATCTAGATTGCATACGGGGTAAGCTTCTTCGCAAATTTTTTTAATACTTTAAAAGTTTTTAGATCCCCGTAATATTCAATATGAAAGGAGCCATCAAGGCATTTCCAAATTGTTTGATGAAGCCGCTAAACTGAAAGGCCATATGAATCTTAATTTTTGTAAATAATGAAAATGTTTTGCATCATTTTCTTTCTATAAGTTTATTAACTTTTTGTTAGTTTTAAAAACAAAATAATTTTTATATATTTTTTACATACCATATGAAACATGCATAGATAGAATAAAAAACAGTAATAATAATGTTTATTGATCGATTGGTGGCTTCGTTTTCATTAATGATTTCTTTGTTGAATTTTCTGTTCTTTCTTCTTTAAGGCTTTGAATTGGCTCTAAAAAGAATAAATATATTAGTAGCATATTTGTCACACAGCATAAGTAAAGCATTGATAATAAAAGAAATTCTTACCTAATGTATCATCATCATCAGAATTAGGTTGATAAAAACCTTTTTTAATTTTTTCAAGCTTTTCTTTTTCCAGTTGTTTTTCTCTTTGAATTTTAGCAGATTCAGTTGGCTCTTTAACTTCACCATAATCTTCATCAGGAATTGAAGGAATTGTACGAACTGTTGGCATAAAAGCTTTGGAAGGTTGTGGTGTTATCATTTCACGAGATTTTACTTCTGCTTCATGTTCATGTTTACATTCTTCTGTGCCATTTGCAGCAGCATTGCTTGGATCGCTATCCCGGGATCCTGGTTTTGATGGTTGAGATGGAATTGATTGAATATTTTTTCTATCCTTTTTATTATTGTCTGAAGATGATGGTTTTTGGGCTGGATTACTTTTAGTTCGAGATCTTAACACTTCTGACTTCTTTTAAAATAAACGCGATTAATGCCAATGAAGCTTGTAATAAAAAACATACCGATTCAGATGATCTTGCAGATGAACCAGGTGGTCGACGACCACTAGGTGGTTTTGTTGTACATTTAAATATTACATTTAAAATAAGACATATTTGAATAAACTGAAATAAAGTTAATGCATTAAATAATCTTTAAAATTAAAAAACTTACCCCAAAAATTACATATAAAACAACCATAATTATTCCATCCAACAGATTCAAAACAACATTAAATAGCAATAATATTCATTGTCAAAACTTTTTCACAATTATTTCATTTCTTTATATATATGCAAATTTTTAAATTCAACCCATTCTCGACATTAACGAAATCTGTTATTTCTTTTTTTTTTTTTCCATCAACAAATGCAACATTTACCGTAATATCAATGTCATACATTTCAAATATTTTATTGCTATTCCTTTTATTGATTAATTTTGGAGAATCTGATACAGAAAATGTCATAAATAAAGGATTATATATTAATAAAGAACAACAATATTCTATTCCAACAAGTGATACTGTAGCCAAAAATGAAAATTTCAAATTTGATCCACTTGAAAATTTGTAAGTTTTATTTGTTCCATAAATTTTATAAAGAGACGTATAACTTTAGACGTATTATAAAATCAGGTGCATTTAATTTTAAACAAAAAACCGAGAATAAAAATGATGCTATCTTTCGAATTTGTTCAAATAATGGTAAATGCTTGGGACGGTAAGTTACTATTGTACAATATTGGAGGCTACAGTAACGTTTTTAGAGTAACGTTTTGTTATTTAACAAGTTTAGAAACAAATTTCACAAGCTTTTGTCCTTCTGGTCAAGATGGCTTACAATTTGAAATGACACAAAATGGTTTACTTTTTTCTGATCAAAAAAGTAATTATTACAACTTTATTTTTGCATATATTATAAAACTACATTTTTAGTTGGTCTTTTGGAATGGAAAGGATCTTCATGTGCCGTATTTGGATATTTAAATGAAAATGTCATTTATGGAACATCGTATGCCAATTTTAGTTCACCAAGCGAAAAAATGGAATTTCTAAAACTTCCCGATTCAACCTTCAATCAATTTTTGGCTTCGTTATATTTTCCAAATGATTGCTCTATTGAACCCGTGAGTTTTTGTTACCAAAGTGTACTGTAGATTAAAGAAATCTTAGATTGATTCTTCTGTTTTAATTCGAACAACATCTAAACCAAAACCAGCAACACCAAAAGATGAAGAAAATAAAGAAGAAACTGAAACAAAATCAGAATCTGCAGATTTAATTTTTCTATTGTATATTGGGGGTGGAGTTCTTACATTGCTTGATTTTATGTAAGTATTTTTTAAAGCTAATTATAATTCCTTATGCATGTATTATAGACTTGGAATTATAATAATAATTGTAATAATTTTGGAAAAAAAAAGAAAACGGAAGGAACGCAAAAAAGAATTGGAAGAAAGGCTCAGAATTCAAGCAGCAATAATTGCATTTGAAGCTAAAAAACGTGAACGTGAAAAACAACGAGAAGAAAGGAAACAAAAATTGGAAAGAGCAAAACCGCTAAAACATATAAATACAGAATCTGAAAAACTTGTAACTGAAACACGGCCACAAAGATTATATGTTCCAGAGAGAGGGAAACTTCCAGCTGAAGACGAAAGCAAAAAGAATAAAAACCAACCCGAAAGAAAAGACAATACTCGACCTGCATCAATTTCTGAAAAGTAAGCTTATGCTTTACAGGAAACTTTTTCAAGTGAAACACCAAATAAATTTAGGTCGGAATCACAAAAGCCAAAAAAGAAGAAGCGTGATGGAAAAAAGAAAGCTCCTAAAGAAAGCAATTCAACTCTAGCTTCATATGTATCAAAAAAAGAAAGTCAATCAAAGCATATATCTTCTGGTGAATCAAGTGGTGTAAGAATGTTGTAAAATATAAATTATTATTAAATTTGTTTGAATTTATGTATGAAGTTCTTAAATCCAATAAATTTTACAAAGGTTGTTCATGTTTTTTTAATACTATTTGAATACACATCTTCATATTAGTTATGACATAACTTGTTTATTTTTTAGTGAATTTAATTAAATTTGCTGAAAAATTTTTTAAAAAAATTGTGAGGATTTTTTCAGCTGTCAATTTCAAAGAAACATTAGATTTGGCAAAACGTTTGCTGTTGCCAATGTGAATCCGCGTGATTTGCTTTCAAACACAGCTGAAATGATAAATGATTGAAGTTTGTTACTGTTTTTGTTGAAGCCTTTATTTATTTATTAAACATTTATTATTATCTTGTTTAACATATCAAATCACATTTACCGCCTTGCAGCAAGTTTAATGCTTTAAACAAAAAATATTACTTAAAAAATGACTTCTGTACCAAATGACCGTTGGTTTGAACGTTCCTTTGGATTTTCAAGTCCACCAAATTCATGTAGGTTTTATTCTAAAAATAGTTTATTCACAAATCTTTAACAGAGATATCTTCAAAATGAATCAAACACATCCATCTATCTTCCTTTATCTCTTAATTTTTTTTGCAAATTAATGTCCGAATTTTAGCCCCTCGTGATTTTTGTCGCCCTTTATTCAGTGAATCGCTTGGTTCTACACAGGGTTTAGCAATTGCATATGATTCATTCCCAACAAATGTACCCGGTATATATCATAAACATCAAGTACAACGAGGAGTTTCCCCTGTAAAGTAAGTGAAAATGCCAAGAAAAATTTCATAAATGGATTTACGAAATATAGCTCTTAAACGACACATTTTAATTAAATATTAAGTTTTCTCAAAAAGTGGATATAAAATATAAAAAATTGATGTAAGCATAAACCTTACTCTTTTTTTTCTGCAAGTGTCCAATATTGTGCAACGCAGCAGCAGCATTTTGCCAGGACAACGATGAAGGAAGAAAGGCTGTAAAAGAAGAAGGAGGAAAAAAGAGGGAGAACAAGCGGACCAAAAAATTTGTAAAAAAGCAAAGGAAAAAACTTTAGCTGAGATAAACCGGTTTTTAGTTGCAGCTTTAACAACTTTGATCGATTTTTATTATCCTATATTTTAGATAACTAAAAAGGATATCATTTATGTGTTTCTTTTATATAACAAAAATAATAATGAAGATAATAATTTTTTTAGTTACGTAATACCTGATCGACGAATGCCTACTCGATGTCCATGTTGTGGTACAGATGCACAACTATATTGTTCAACGTGTGTAATGGAACACTTTTTACGTCCACATAATTTTGCAAGACGTCGAGATCAACTTAATCGAAGAAAAGCTGAAATTGGAACACAGCTAAAACAAATTTTGGAACATGAGGTTTGGCATTTGCTTTTTATAACTTTCACCAAATATATCAGTCTTTAGGCAAATGATCAAGCACAAATTTTTCAAAAGCGTCGTAAAATTGCTGAATTACGAGCTCAAATCAGTGACAAAAAAGACAATATTCAACATTTAAAAGAATTTCGAGATTCAAAAACAAAAGAACTTCAAAGAAATGAAAAGAATGTTTCAGCTTTAAAAGTATGCATATAATAATCTTACATTAATTATTATATCCTTGTATTTAGAGAAAAATGCAAACACATAAAGAAAAAATTGCTGGTCAAAAAAAAGCTGAAGAAGATTTGAGAAATGTTTTTTCAAAAGCTTGTCGCGACGTTAGTTTTTTGCCATGCTTAAAACTTATTACAGTATATTCCTTTTTTTAGCGCCATAAACTTATTACTAGATATTCTCAACAACTTTCTGGATATTTTCCTATTGTTGAATCTGCTCCACAAGGAAGTAATGATAATCCAGATATTAAAATTCAACAAATGATTGAAGAAGCAGGGTAATATTCTTCAATATATGAAAGTTTAATGTACCATTACTTTTTAGTTTCTCTGATAAACCGAAAAATCAAAAGTATAGTGAAGTTGCAAAACGAGGGCCAACATTAAAAACTTATTTCAAAGTTCGTGGATGCCTTGTTCCTGGTGAAAATGATTATAATGATGTTTTAACAGAAATAGCTGATCATCGAGCTGTAGCTTCCCGATCTTCAAGAGAAATATTTGCTGGTTTAGCATATACTGCACAGTTTGTTAATGCTATTAGTTATCTCTATGACTTGTATATTCCATTTAAAGTTTGTCTTTTCTATTTTATTGATGTAGGTTTAATTGATATATTTCAGCTTCATATCGATGATTTAATTGGCTGCGAAGGATGGTCAAAAGAATTATTTGAAACTGATGCATTTTGTTTAAATCTAAGTATTGCTTTAATGTGTTTACATGCAGGAATTGACGCCAAAAATCTTCATTTCAAGAAACCATTTTACAATTTAAGATTATTGCAAGAAGTTTTGATGAGTGGAAATGTGAGTTTTAAATTACTGTAGAAATTTATAATAGAGCTGGTCCCTTTTTTCTTGTGGGCAAACTAAAGTTTACAAAACGTGTTGTTAAAAACTCTGAAATTTGAGACTTTTGCGGGGGTAAAATTTTAGTACTAATGTCTGAGAAAAAAGAAAATTGGTGATTCATGATTTTTTGTTTGCCTTTTATTTTTAACAGCCGCTTTGTTTTATCCCTTAACGTGGTCATTATTTCCAAAGCTCTTAAAACTAAACTTTTTTGAAAGATTTTTTTTTCTCATTTTTTTGACACTGAAAAAAGGACAAAGATTAGATTAGTATGGTGGTGGTCCCATTGTGAAGGGTAAATGACATTGAATTGTACCTGCATGTATTTTATTTGTGTCCGTTTGAGCCATTTTTTGAACAGTTTGATAAAAATTTGTGCGATGACAAATGACATTGAACGCGTTTTTGACGTTCGAAAAAGAATTCTTTTTTTGTGATTAAACTGAAAAAATACCAGTTTTAATTAATCATGAATTGGCCGTTTTTACTTGTGACCAAATGCTGAAAAATTTAAAACCGGAAAAAAATACTAATCAGCAAATAAATCTACACGGAAGTGTTTTTTACAGTAATTGAGAGAGCATAAGTGAAACAAACTTTGTACTTTTTAATTCAATAATTTTTGATCGTTCAGGCCTTGACATTAATTATCATGAGTTCTCTCTCTTGTTGACATCCTTGGGAAAATTAAAAATTCCACAAATGTGTTTTTTGCAACATTAATAACATTTTTTTAGCCTCATTCAATTGCTGTTTTTCATCCAAAAGATGATCGACTTCATAAAGAAATTGTAACAGAGCTTAAGCAATTATCTTGGATAGAATCTGCCGAAACTGGCTTTGATGTAAATGACGTATGTTTATTTTTTAATTGAAATAGTAGACGACAATACACTTCCTCGTCTCTCCCCATTTTTCATTCATTTTGGTGCATTAATTGTAAAAAATAAAGAAGTTGCACTTTGATGAACTTACAACTTTCAACGAAATGTCTGCGTATTTTTTGAGATCAGACAAAGTACAAAAAATTTTTTAAATTTTTTTGATCAGTGTAGATAGAAAAACGTTTCATTGAAAGATTTTGAAATGAATTTTTTAATTTAGCTTTAATGAATGTTGAAATATAATTAATTTTTAGGTTGAAGACGATTGGGTCGATGTTGTCAAAACGCATTAATTGTAATCTGACTTTGGATGTTTGTTAAAAAACTTTGTTCTAGTCAAAGCATTTTCTACCGTATTCCTGTGTACATATTTTGTAAATTTTTTTTCTTTGGCAGGTTTTGGATGTTTTAATTTTTACGGGATTTTTTTGTTATTGGTATTTTTCAACTCTGAAAATAAATTCTTATCATATCTTTCAATTTCTTTTATTTGACCTATAAACAAATAAACGTTGGCGGTATTTAAAAAGGAATGGCAAATATGCAAATGAAAGTGACGGATGGCCGCTGGCAAAACTTTTTACCCTTGAAAAAAGGAATGACTCCTCCGTTTTTTCTTGATAAATTCTTTTGCAAAAACTTTTTTTAAAAAATATGCATGCAATAAAGGTCGTTTTTCACGTTCATTTAATCATTCCATTTTGGACATCAGAATTAATTTAATAAAGATATTTTTATTATACATATATAATATATAACAGAAACCTTTCATTCATATTTCTTTTTATAAATAGTTAATCCTGTTACTCAATACATATATGTGTGCATAAAATAACTGTAGTCAAAAATTCACATATTTTTTTGTCTTTTTCCTTCTTTTTCTTTGTTTAATCCCTACAAATTTATTCTTTCGCCTTTTTTCTTTTTTGATCTTAAAATAGAGAGTATATCTTTGTGAAAAATAAAGTTATATTGAAAGGCACCGCACATTAATGATGCCATTTCTGTATACATGAAAAGTGAATGAATGGAAATTAGTAGAAAAGTTTTTTATAGGTTTTCTTTTATAGAACTGAAGAAAAAAAAGAGATTATATTTTTGCCTTTTTTAGTCTCAGTCAGTCATACGGTAGCCAACACTACCACCCTAAAGTTCATTACGATTGTTGTAGGTTAAATGTGTTTTGATTCTTTTTTTTACCAGTGGGAATATTTTTTTTGTTGTTTACAGAAAAAAATACATATATAATTAGTGGGCGAAAAAGGGCAAGGCTACAGTATCATTAGGGTTATGCATGAGTTGCAAATTGATTGATAAAAGTAAAAATAGAAAAAAAAAGTCTTTATTTAACAAATGAAAACAATATATTTTTTAAATTCGATTATAAAAAATGACCATAAATATTTTTTGTTCAATTTCGAAGATTAAAAATAAATGAGTGGTCAGTTACTTACTTTACATGGCTGGGCATGGCACCCATTTCCTGTTTTTCTTTCTTTGATAATCGTTTTTGCCCTTAAATTACTTTTTAAACTATTTTGACGGTTTTCCTTTTTTCTCTCTTTAATGTGTGCCTCCTCAAACTATATCACTGCTAAAACTACAACCTCCCCTCTCTTTTACAGATAATACTAAATTTAGCATAATCAAAGCTAATTTTACCGGAAGTTTTATTTTCTAAAATTATAAGAAAAACAGAGAGGAGATGCTTTGTTGTGTTTTATTAACTTTAAAAATCTCAATTTACTCCGATTGCGTGTCATCTCTCTTTCATTTTCTATCCTTCTCCTTCTTCTTTTGGTTGTTGTTCCCACACACAAAATTTTGAAGAAGAAAAAAACATTGTTTCAATTAAGTGACGTCCACGTGTTTCTCATAAATGTTTTTAAATTATAATTATGTTTCCCTTTTTTGGTATATAGTTTGTTACTTTTGCTATACTTGTATTGGGTTACGGTATCTAACTTATTTTTGTGTTTTTAAGGTTAAAATACAAATCATTATTTTTTTAACGTTTAATACTTCCATTTAAAAGCAATATTATATTAGTCATGTAGTAATAATATTTTTGTATTTAAGAAAAAAAGAGATTTATGGAATATAATCACCCCTTTTCTTATAGCCATTTTCGTCAAAAAACTAAAAAAAATATTATTTGTACAAATTAAACTTTGACCCTTGCAAATATTTGGAGTTAAACAAAATTAACTTTTTAGAAGAACCGACTCGTACTACTTCCGTTTTTTCTTCCATTCCTTTCTTTTCCCAGCCGTTACGCTAATACCGTTATCGTAAAAAGCAGCAAATGAAAGCTAAATCTGAAGCTTTTAAAGAAGACAGAGATAACGGCCACCCTTTAATTCTAACTTTAATAGCTACAAACTATCTTGGATTCAAAATAATGCAAACCATATGATTTTTTCGAGATACCGTCATTTCTTTGAAAGTTGTAAAGAATTTTTGATAAGATTTTTACTTTCACATTTAAGACGAAATCATAGGGCATTGAAATGCTTGAAAGAGATTAAAACTCATGCTATGCATTTTGTGATGTACAGTATGGAACAAGAGACTAGCGCCTCTTACCACTGGACCACCGTGTCCCATTCGAATGACGTTCAAAAATGTTTATCAATGATTAGCAAAAAAAAAGATTGCGCGTTTGGTTTTTTTTGAAGGAAGTTGAGGTTTGAAAAATTTTTTTTATTTTTAAAAAGTATTAGTGCATAATACTACATTTAAATTCATTGAATTAATATTTGTGTAAAAGCAAAGCTCAAAAGTTATATATCACAAAATGAATGCAAGCCAAGGTCAGTCACAAGAAATATAAAAATTCTTGATAACCTTGAATTCAGAGAAAGGCAATCCAGTTTTGCTTTTGTAACATTTTTATATTTATTTTTTTCTAACATTAAAATCTAATAAATTAATATTCTCCACTTTTTTAACAAAGAAAAGAGTGACCACGTTTTTTATGTTTATCTTTTTGTAATCATTTTTTGAAGATTCATAAAAGATAGATCCCCTACTTTTATCTAAATTATAATTATTTTAAAAAACACCCTCGGATTTAACTTTTCTGCAGAAGCAACAATAAAAACACATATACAATTTATATAAAATATATATGTCACATATGTGGGCTTTTGCTCGCTGATGTTGCTTTTTAAACGTTCTGTTTTTGTTTTTGACTTTTTGAAAAGACAAATTATAGAAACAAAACCATTATTTTTTTTTCTTTAAAATTAATAATACCATGTATAAAAATTAATACTTTATTTTTTATCAAAGTAAACAACAGAAAATGTATTTCTTTTGGAGGGCTAAGAAGAAAGAAAGAAGTAGAATGAGTAATTTTAATGCAAAGAATTAGTAAAAGAAGAAGGAGAAAAGACTACAAACTTGTTTTTTGTATTTTTTTAAACACAAAAACTGTTACTGATTTATTTTTTTGCACAAAACAAACACTTTTTTCACGTGCCAAAAACGGTTGTTTTTGATTAAGAAAACCACATTACCGTAATTCTACGAAGTAAAAAAGAAAAAAAAAGAATTGAGTTTTCTAAAAAAACCTTATTTGATGCGAAAAAATAAAATTGGTTGTAAAATTTCTAAAAATAGTTAATTATGAGGAGATGATGACAAATATAGATATAATTTTAGTTGTATTAATTATATTTAATTGTGTTTTAAAAAAAGAGAAAAAAAGGACGTCATCAAACCTCTTTTTTAAAAGAAAATAATGTAGTTATATGAGTGAAAATAAATTGCGTGCAAAAACAGCTGATAAACAAACCATAAATATAACATTTTTTTGGGTTTGCATTAATCTGATTGATAATAGTGATAGCCTGTGGAATGCATATTTCGGATGGCACAAGCCCGCTAAAATGTTTTTTAGAAAAAGTATTTAAAAATCAAAAGAGCATTTTGTAATTGTGTTTATTTAGAAATGGTCAATACTGTTTTTTTATGTTAAAAAGCTAATCTTCTTATATCCGCTTATTACTGCAAAAATATCCGTATTATCCAAACATAACTTTTTTTTTCTTGGTAAGATTGACTGAATGTTTGGTTTCTTACTGTCTTTGTTATCCTCTTATAATTAATACAAAATAAGTACAGTATATTTTTAAATATGTTTAAAAAAATGTGAATAATATGTGCATTTGTTTTAAAACCTTTATTGAACCAAATTTTGTGTATAGAAGAAAGAGGAATAAGGGATAAGCCTTATCACGTCATTGCCTGAATAGAAAAGCTTTTCTTCTTTCATTTTTTTCTTCTGTTAATACTTTATTTTTCTGTGTAGAAAGATAATGTATGTTTTCTGTTTACCATGCTTCAATCTTTTCTTCATCTCTTTCTTAAATAGGATTAATCTATTTATTTATTATGGGTGCACTTTTGGGACCAATTAAATCTTTTATTTTACCGTATCCGAGTTATTCTGCGTTTTTAGATATTAGAAAACACATGCCTAAAATCATGTTTTTTTCCATTCATAAAAATGTTAAAATGCAACAATTTTTTTGCAAATAAAATATATTTCTGGATTCATGATAAAAAGGAGGGAGACCAAAGTTAAACCAAAGAAAAGCCTTTTCTATGATTTAATGAAGCATAAACGGCAACTTTCAAAAAAGTAATATATTTTAAACGCTTAAAACCGTCATAGATTTTGCAGCAGCAGCCCACTTTTTGCTTCTACTGTTGTCATTGCAAGCAATAAATAATAATACTGACAACATATTTTTCAAAAAAAAGAAAACAGAATTAAAATATTTTTAGCGAAATTTTTTTTGAGAGTTTAAAAAAGAAGAATCAGAGAACAGCTTTTTTTCTCGACAAATAAACGGGTCTCTGAAAAACTACATGCATTTCTTTTGGCTACCGTAACCCCCATCCATTCGTTGACTATAAAAAAGAAACCTTTCAAAATGAAAACGGAAATGTTCTAAAATAAAATATGCCAAGCTACCGTATACCTCTCTTAATCCAACAAATAAAGGCTTTACCAAAAATAAAACGGAAATACTTTTATTTATTTACATTTAATAATTTTCTACTGTAATCCTTTTAGTTGTGTACCACCTTTAATCTTTGGGGAAAAATAAATAAAAGGAATAATAATAATTTTTGACCTTTTAAAAATACAAAACTAGACCATATTTTTAGCTTTTTTTTCCACGGAAAAAAGTTATAGCAATTAAAACAAATTTTTACACACTTTTTTATACTTTTGGGAGTGAAAAAATAAATCATAAGACTACTTACTGAAAACTAGTTTTGAAAAAATACAATGCTTTTCTTTGAGGAAAAGAAAAGATATATTCTGTTAAAAATTTTAAGGCTTCAAAGAAATGTTTTTTTGGCCACACAAGCAAAAGCTAAACGGAAAAAAAGGGGGGATCATAAAACACTCAAAAAATGATGAGATTAAATATTTTATTTCAATTCACAGGGAAGTAAGTTACATGATTTTCACACGTTTTTAAACAAAATATTACTTATTTTATTTAATACTTTTTTGAAATTGTAAGAAAAGAATACAAAATTCATCGTTATAAATATTTTGTCTTTTCTTTAAACAATACAAACTATTTTGAAATAAATTTAATTTTAAAGATATTTTTGCAAAGAAAATAACTTTATAGAAAAAGACGATAAAGCTATTTTTAAAAATTCTTAGATGATATAATTTGACACGTGCTAATCTTTTTATTATAAGAAAAAAGAGATGCGTTTTCGGAAGTGTCAAATTTCATGTTCGATGCTGATTTTTTTGTGGAGGTTAGCTATAAAAAGCTGCCGACCTATGACCGATTGATTGGTGCTGTGATTCTTCTCTTTTAAACTTTTGCCTCTTCATTTCCTTTCCTTGTGATGTCGGATAATCCCTTTTTAAAAACGGAGAGAAACCTTTTTAAGGACGCGTCCTCATAAATTCAAAAGTCATAAAACAATATCGCATTTTTTAGTTTAGTTTGCACCTGTCACAGTAACCCCTTTATAAAAGAAGGTAATTGCTGATGTTTTTTAAAAAAAAATCATTTTTTTCAAAAAAAAAAAAAAAAAAAAAGCTCAAATTACAATATAAATAAATACAAAAAAGGAATCAACAAAGTAAATGGCAATTAACGACGACGATATGATTTATCGTTGTTACTTCGATATCTTCTTCTTGAACGATCATCATCTTCTGAATCTGAATAGCGCCGTCTTCGTCGATGATCACGATCGGGACTTGGAGATCGATTTCTTCTTTCTTTTCTTTCTCTTGAATGATTTCTTCTTCTGTCATTACGGTCACGGCTTCGACTTCTTTTTCGCTTTTTTCTTTCATCCGGAGATTTACTTCGTTTACGAGATTTCTTTGCAACGGGGCTTTTATCTTTATCTCCTCCTTTACCTAAAAAATGGTGTTCATTATTAATGAGTGAGTAATAAATATATGTCTGCAAATCATAAAATCCCTTTTTTAAGCTGCATCCAAAAATAAAATGTATTTATTTTTAATTCTCTATAAATTTATTTTCAACGGTTTCCTCCTCAAAAATTCTATTTAAAGTTTCAGAAAACTATTATCTCGAATTGCTATCAAAAACAAAATGATTAAAAATAGTATATCTGCAAACAACTGCTATGAAATACTTTATTTTAAAAATCTTCTAGTTCCTCTATTTTTTTCACAGAGAAAAAAGATGATGTTAGTTTTGAAATCCCCGCCGAAAAGGGATAATTGTTTTTTTTGTTTTCCAAAAAACATACACCCTGAAACAGTAATCCAATGTTGTTTGTAAATACATATCCCCGAAAAACAATTGACCAGAGTACACTTTTTTCTCTTGCATTTGCCTTGACCCTTTTTTCTTGAAAGTTTTTAAATTTAGTTAAATTTACGCTTTGTTGAGTTCAAGCAATCTCTTTTACCAAATTTTCTAAAAAATGAAAAGGAAAGAGATTTCTATTCTATTCTTGGCACAAAAAATACGTGTTTCATTGTCGAAAAAAAAGTATCAAAAATAGGATATCGTAGGGCATATTTTCAATCAAAATATCCATGAATATGTATCCTTCATCATTTAAGCTATTCTAAGTTTGAAAAATGTCTGGGGCATAAATGCGGGTTTAAATCAAGAATTGCTTGTGTGTGACCTCATAAATAGATAATTTGCCTCCTCCATTCCATTTCTTTACATTTTAATAACTCAAAACGTCACTTGCTGCCTTAAAGTTACTTTTGAAAATGAATAAATGCATTGTATTCTTTTCGTTTTTTTTCAAAAGCCTGCACCCTATTTTCTCACAAAAGACCGAAAATGGTAACCGTATATGAACCCCTTATTTAAAAACGTTCTTATTGTATAAGGATAAAAACAACTAAAGAGGTCCGTCTTTTTGTCGCCCCTAAAACTCCGCCTTCCTTTCTTTAAATCAGCTGTCGCGTTAATTTTGAGCTCCTCCTTCTCCTTTTTTCTTAAAAGAAACTGATTGCAGATTCATTTAAAAAGCCTGCCATATTTTACCAAACGCTTTATTTCCGAAGAAAATTCAACAACTTCAGAATTATGGTTTATAATTATTTTCAATATCTTTTATGCTTTTTTATAATTGTTTTATATGTTAATGCAGAAGAAACAGCACCTGCTAAGAAAAAATTTGTTCCACCGGGTATGAATCCTGATATGTTTCCTGTAAGCTAAACTTTAAAATTTATTCATTATGCTAATATTTGTCTATTATTTAAGGAACCAACATATGATCCCAATGCACCTGAATGTACGCCTTACAGAGAACCTTGTGGATTTTACAGTTTTTCATTGCATGGACGTACCCCTTTTAAGTGGTCAGTTTTTATTTTCGTTTGACTATCATATATATATTTTGCATTTTTAGGGTTAAATCATGGTCAGTTATCTTATTAATTTCTTTTATGCAAACATTGCATTACGTCACTTAAAAATTGCATGCAACAAGTTTTTCCACTTACACTATCATGTTTGGGGTTTTTTAAGTAATTCAATTTAATACTCAAACAAACAGCCCCCGCAACATTTTTTAAAAAGTTTTCCAAACAAAAAAAATGTGTATAGACTTTAAAAAAAGGGTTCCCTATTACACGGTAATTTTAAAAAAATATTTTTGAAGGTGCCATTGTGCAAGCGAACAAGAATGCATTTACGACAGAACTGATATGAAGATGCGATTGTACCGACAAGTTTGTGTCCCTCGAGATAAAATTCCAGAAGATGATTACAGTGAACACAAATACATTTATTTTTAAGTCTTTCTTCTTTCTTATCCCAAAAAAACGTGAAAAGAAGGAAAATGTGTTATCTCAAAAAAAGAAAAAATTATTTTTTGTTTTAAAAAAAGCTTAGGGTTTGTGTTGTTTTTCTTCAAATTATCCTCAAATGTCTGTATCTCTGTTTAAAAATAGTTCAAATATACTTTTTGGTTTTTGATCACGAAAAATCTTTAAAGATTTGTTCAAATGTAATTATATTGTCTTCGGGATATTCTTTTAAAAGAATTACTACCGCTAAATTTGATCTCATTGAATAAAAACTTAACCACAGTAATCCTATAATTTTTGTTTTTTCTTCTTTTTATTTTGCGCTGTTATATTTTTTAAAATAAAAATTAGTCAAATAACCATAGTTTGATCCACAAAGCACCTCAGGCAAAACACGTGCAGACAATCTGTCATTAAAGACCATCCTTGTGACTATTGTGCAAAAATACACATGAACAATAATGCACAAAAAAACGTTTTAAAAAAATAAAATAATAATCTACCTACCTTGTTTTTTCCATGTATAATTTTTTGCAACACTTTGACTAAAATCTACATGAATACGACGATCATCAATTAAAACATTATCCATTTTGAGATAAGCAGCTTCACATTCTTTTGGCTAAAAAAAGTATTTAAAAATACAAAAAATAACAGATTAAAAAAACGTACACTTTCAAATTCAATAAAGGCATACTGTAATGACTGTTGAGTACGACGGTCCTTGATCACTTCACACTCTACAATTGTACCAAAACGAGAAAAAATAATCTCCAAGTCCTGCAAAAGAAAAAGTTTAATAAAGAAAACTATTTAAAAGGACAAAAACAAAATGTGACTGACTTCACTAGTTGTTACAGGATTCAATTTACAAACGAATAACACATTATCAGGGGGTTTTTCATCGGCATAATGAAGATCTCCAACCATTTCAAGAATTTGCGCTTGTGCTTTCATCTCTTTTGCTTCCATTTCTTTTCTAATCTCTTCTGCAGTTTTACCATCATCTTCATCCTCTTTTTCATCCAATGCAATTTTATCAATCACCTAAAATATATTCCCTGTGTCTAATTTGCAATCATTTATCATTCTTTTTGTGTCCAAGCATCATCATTAGTTTAAAACAAAAATGAAAAAACCCTTTAAACCCGAAAAAAGTCTTTCTTTTTTTTCATAAAGAGCTGTCCAGAAACAAAATTAATTATCAGTTTTTTCAAACGTTTTTTCATATAGCCATATGTATTTTTTGCATTGTTAATACAGGAACAAAAAAATGGGTATATAAATTGATAGGGCACATCTTCTGTCAAATGATGGTGCAAAAACATAAAACTGGATTTTACACATGACACATTTTCTTTTTTCATGATAGATTTTGATTACAGAAAAAAATAAGAAAGATGCTTTTGGACAACACGGAAGAATGAAACGGAGAGAAAAACTGATGGAAAAAAATGGAAACAAAAAAAATACTGACCTGAACAATGCTGAGAGATGGTGAAGGAGATCGAGATGGAACAGGTAAATGTGGAGGGTCTTCAAAGGGGTCGTCTAATATTATTGTATGAGCAATTCTATAATATTTAAAGTTAAAATACAGTAAATAAAATAAAAAAATTAATACCTAATATCTTTAAATGGACGATTATTATCATCGACAAGAGTTGAATTAAAATTATCCAAAGTTTCAAAGCCTTCACCAATTTGTCCAAAAACACAATGCTTTGTATCCAAATAATCCAGGTCATCAGCTAAAGTAATAAAGAATTGACTACCCAGTTGATCATTTCCATTATTAACAAATGAAATAAGGCCTCGACGAGCATGCCGAATTTTTGGAACTTGTTCCATATCAAAATATCTTGCTTGATCACCATATAAAATACTATAATAAAGAAAGAAATTAAGAATCTACAATAAATGCAAAAAGAATCTTACCCAAAGATTGATTCTCCACCTCTTCCAGTATTTGTTGGATCACCAGTTTGAAACATATAATTTGGCTAAAAAAAGTATTTAATTAATACATTAGGTATATAAAATTACAAACCTCAACAGTAAAAATTTGATTTAAATTGTAATATTTGATTTTACATAATTTTAAAAAATTTCTGCAAGCATTTGGACGTTCCTTTATAAATAAATCAACAACAATATCTCCAAGTGTAGTTTCAATTAATACAGACATTTCTATCAATGCTGTAGTGATATTATAGATATGATACAGAACTGTAAAAAAAGAGTTCTTAAATTTTAACAATAATAATTGCACTCGTTTCGATGTGAATAAAAGCAACTTTTTAAAGGAAAAAAATCAAAAGAAAAATAACGAAATATCTGCGTTTGCAAAACGAACACAATGCCAACATCGAAACAACCTTTGAAAAACATTTTCGGCCAAACACACTTTTATTTTTGCCACGTTTTTTGTTTGATAACTTTTTTCTTTGTATTCAGCTAAAACTTGTAAAATTTTTAATTTTTGAAGCTTCAAAAAAACTGTTATTATGGATTCTGTATTAAACAATACAGTTTTTGCTTTCATTGATCCGGTTTGTATTTTTTGAAGCTGTTTTCCCTTTGATTAAACGAATATTTTTTAGCCAAATCTTCGAATTCAAGCTCCTCGATGGTTTACTGTTAGTTTAACTGTTACTATTTTGCGATAAAAATTATATTATTTTAGCTTCCATCACCGATGCAAGTATATGCTGTTATTTTGGTAACATATTTCCTCGTCACTGGTGGAATTGTTTATGATATTATTAATGAGCCGCCATCTATTGGTATACCGTTTTAATGCACATGAGCTCAAAAAACGATTTATTTTATAGGATCTACTGTTGATGAACGTGGTAATCAAAGACCTGTTGCTATTTTACCATATCGTATTAATGGGCAATATATTATGGAAGGACTTGTTGCAAGTTTTATGTTTTTACTTGGAGGTTTGTATTACAGTACACAGGTGGGCAGCATGGTGTGAAAATTCTAAAAATTTGCATGATACCCCTCGTTTTTCTTTGTTCAAAACGAATCCCTATTTTTCCAAAAAGATCAAAAAGTCAACTTTGGTATTAAAAACTTCTTTTTTCTTCCTTTTTTCATATTTTCTTACGATACTTCCATTAAAAACGCTTACGATACACGATACGTAGGGTGTGAGATTCACACCCTTTCACACCATTTGCCCACCTGTATTACAGCATTTTTCTTAACATTTATATTTTTATATGTATCTTTTAGGAATGGGTTTTGTCATTCTTGATAATTGTAACAATCCATTAACAAGTAAAAATAATAGAGTTATGATGCTTTCTTTGGGTTTTGGATGTGTTCTTATTGGTTACTTAACTACAAGAATGTTCATGTAAGATTTTTAAAAAATATGTTTGATTGAATTAATTATAATGTACTTTTTAGGAGAATCAAGCTTCCCGATTATCTTAGTTAGATTCCATCCTTCAGGAGCGTTTTTTAAAAGTTATGGGTTGCTAACTGCCTTTTTATCTTTGTTTTTGTATTCTTTTTATCTAATTTAATGTTATATAACTTATTTATTCTTCAATGTGGATTCTTAATAAATATTTTTTTAGGATTGGATTGTGATTTTTAATGACTACTGACTGCGTGAATTAAGACGACTTAAATTATACACATTTTCGTCTTTGTTTACATTTCAGTTCTTTTTTTTTCATTGACGTAAATAACGTGAAAATTTAGGGGAAAAAAAGAAGAAAGCTCTTGACCAAATTTTTATTCGTTGATTTTCAGCTTATCGTTTTTTCTTCTTTTCAGTGGTCACTCACTTTTATTTTCATATTTATTTGTTTAATATTTTTTAGTTTTTTCTTTAATCAAAAAAGAGGTGAAAATGAAATGTATCTCTGTATCTTTCGTTTTCTTTGATGCTGCTTCTTTTAAAAACGTTATTTTTTACTATTCTTCAATTTTGTTTTCACACATGTATTTCTCTTCTTTCCCCCTTTATTATTATTACTATTTTAAACGGCAAACAATTCATTCTATCTACATTTTCCCTTTGCCCTCCTGCTTCTTTTAGTTTAGACAACGGAAGAAAAAGCTGCCATTGGAAACTGACCAACGGAAAAAAGAGAGAAACGAAATTATAAGCTTTAAAAATTTTTTGCTGCAAAAATGAAGAAAGAAACGTAAAATAGGATGCCGTAAAAAGTTTGCTTAACAACATTAGTTTTTGCCGCCATTATTATCAAAATTTTGTTTTGAATTGCTTTAAATATGTGATGAAAGTCTATCGAATATGATTTTGAAGTTGGGCTTTAATTTAACAGACATTTCAAAGAATCAAATAGTGACTATTTTTTTAAAGAAAAAGTTTTCCAACAACTTATGTTCTTTATTTTGCTAATTTTATTTTTAACAAGGCTATTACGAAGAAAAATGTTTTAAAGGAAGTTGAACAAGGAAAAAAGTTTAATTCGAAAAGTTACAGTAATCTGAAAATGACTATATTTCCTTGTTTATTATTAGCCGTTTATAGCTTTTTTGAAGCCGTTATAAATTGCGACATCCTTAATTCAACTTTTTTATTTAAAAATACATGCATTTATAAAAAAGGATAAACACGATTTATTTTTTATCCAAAAGAAGGATTATGATCAAATATTTACAAAAGTCGATTTCCTAATTGATCCATTTTTGTTGTGTTCTATTTTGAAATGAATAAATCCTTTAAACGTCAAATTTATCCCCCTCATTTTATGTCTACCATAATTATTCATTCACTTGATAATTTTTCTTAGATTTATTGCCCTCTTTTCCGGTCCTGCTACTATTGCTATTTCTTGTTAATTGACGACAAGTCCTAAATCCTAAACAAAATCCCCCTTTCTTTTAATAACCACTTTTTGTCATCATGTTTTTATTTCTTTTTATTTATTATTGGTCTCCTTCCGCTTCGCTCAAATAAAAAAATCCACGTTCATTCAATTCTTTTTTGTGTCTCTTCTCCTGACTTGTTCTTTTTGTTGCTGCTGATTCCAAAATTCTGAACTGCGTCGCGCCTTTATATTATTTGTTGCTGCGCGAAAAACTGAATTCTTTTTTCTGTGTTGAAATATAATCGATGAACGAATTGAAAATAAATTTTGTTTGAGCTTTTTTTGAAAATTGAAGGCTCGTGGTCATTCTTCAAGAGAGAGCGGACAATGTCAACCACCGCAACAAAAAAAAGTTAGTTAGAACCACCCTTTTTCTGATCATATCGCAGCTCTTTCTCTTACTCAAATATACACATCCTATACTTTTTTTGTACTTTTTTACAAAAACTTTTTAGTCCTATTTGTAAAAAAGTACACATGCGATGGCGGAAATTCCGCGGAATAGCTTGTTGGCGGCCTTCACCAACTTAAACTGCCTTTTTCATTAATCTTTTGGGTTTAACTTTAAAAATGGCAAAATAATTAATTGCCAGTTTGGTTTATCCTTTTTAAATGTAAATAAGTTTGTTAAAAGCTGGCCGTTTTTTGTAGAAATATAGAAATTCAAGGAGATTTTTACAGCATATAAAAAATATTGTTTAACATTTGTTTTATGACTTATTTGTTGATTTTTTGCTTAAAAACATATAGGTGAGCCAGTCACAAAGTTTGCATTTGTATTTCCACAAATTTTTTCAACATTTGTTCTATTCAATACTTTTTCGTGTTCGATTTTTTAAAACTTGTGAACTTTATTGTTCCTTTTCTTGCACTATTTTATGATACAGCTGTATACAGTAATACGCGTTTTATAAATTTTAACTAAAATATTACTCTCCCTTTTTTCAACCTTTTTAAATCCATTTTTTCCTATCATTTCGATAATAAAATTGTTCTAAATTCCCTCCAAAAAATTGTTTTTATCCATTAATTTTTGGCGGAAAAAATTCCTTTCAAAAACAAAGCTCCCATTTTTCTCTCCCGCGGCTTGAACCCTTTGAAAATGTTTTTTGTTTGAAAAGAAAGTGACCAAAAGTTTTAAATTACTTTTTTATTTATAGTTTTTTTTCGACGTCACTTTTTGGGTGTTTTAAGAAAAAAGAAGCGAAATAAGAAATAAATATAAATTCTTCTATCATCTTTTTTGTCATACATACATTCATTAATAACTTTTTTTGTGTTTTTACAAGTATTAGAAGAACCATATTTTAAAAAGAAATTTTAGAGTATTGAATGAAGTGTATTACCGGACATAACTTTTAAATGTTTTAAACTATTTCTTTTAAACGTGTTTATTGCTGTTCTCTCTCGAAACCTTTTCTTGAACACTAAACTATTTGTTTCCTTCTTCCTCTCTTTGCTTCTTCAGTTGTTTCTTTAAGTATGTGTTCAAAAATTGTTCACTTACATATGTAAAAGTAATATATGTATATATGAGCGAGCGATGAGAGAAGTTTGTAAATCAAGGAGAAACACTTATATTTGCGAAATGAAAAGAGAGAGAGAAACCGCTTTTAACAATATTGCTTCAACATAAAAAAGCCTTGAGGCGATTGTATAGCTCTCGACTTGACTTAAAGAAGAATAAAAGAATCAAGTTTATTTTATGTTTTTAACTCTTAAAGCAACAACCGGAAGTCTTTTTTGGAAGAAAATGGAAATAGTTTTTTTTTCCGTTTAAACCATTGTTTGAAATTTGGAATTGTAGGCTTTATGCAAAAAAACAACAAATAATTGTTTGACCTACTTTTTTCTGCCAAAAACATTTTTATAGTCAAAATCTGTCATGTACGTACTTTTTCTATCTCTTGATCGGAAAATTGTAAATTTTGTTTTATGGTAGATGATGGGCATTGATGATGATTTTTCTCTCATCGATTCTCTCTCTTTCTTTTACATCTATCTTTTCTTCTTTTGTCCTAATTTTATTTGAAATTGAAATGAATGAATGCAAAAAAAGGTGAATCCAAGATAGACGAAAAAAATCGTTCATTCAATTTTCCAAGGATGAATCCTTAAATATGTTTTTGGTGTCATCAAAGAAAAAGAATAGGAACGACGACACCTAAAAACAAGTGTAAAAAGTGTCACCAATGCTTTTTTAAAAATAATATTCAAAAAACTTTTTTTGGAATAATCAAAAAAATATCGGTTTCTGCTGCTGAAGCAATTCCTTCCTGAAAATCAATGCGTGAATTCAAAAAATACAAAGTTATATATTTTTCCGGTTTTTTTGTTTCTTTGAAAGTCGCTTGCTTTTTTTTGTTGCAGGAAGTTTTTACGCTATTATATTTTAGTTTTTTTTGTATAAACATGAAAGTTTTTGACAGAATTTTGAAATAAAGGAAGGAAGGAAAAAGCTATCAGTCATTTATCCCTTCCAATTTTGGTTTTGGTTAGGGGAAAAAGAATACCGGTTCAAATGGCTAGTTGGGAGATTTAAAATTGTCTTTGATTAAATCTCCATCACCGCTTTTTAAGAGAGAGAAATGACATCAACTTTTTGGAGACCTTTTTTTGATTGCGGCTTAAACAAAAAAAGGTGAAAATTTAGGTGTAACATGGTAAAATATAATAACTCCAATTCTTAAACAAATTGTTTTTGGGTGTGCTTTTCTTCTTTTCTTCCTCTCTTTCTTTTCAACGTTTTCAAGTTTTATCGAAAACCTCAGATTAAAAAGTTTCATTGATATTTAGACTGCTTTTAAAAAGGGGTGTTTTTCTGAAACAAACCTGAAATCTATATTATTTAATATTATTATTCTTTAAATATTACTCTTTTTCACCTAATATTTTATGACCCTTTTTTTCCCTTTTAAAACATTGCGTTTTTGAACTGCGGCTTTTTTCTACTGTTATTATTGGTTTTGCATAAAAAACTTTTTTATTGGAACCAATTTTTAATGGCCCTTTGTTTTTTCCTGTCTCTATTCTTTTAGAATTCTAAAAACAACTGCAGCAAAAAGTTAGTTTAAAAAACATTATCTTTTTATATGTATTACTTTTTTAAAAGTAAAAACTTGAATCAACTCTAACTTTTTCTGTTGATTCCATTATGAAATCTTTTTTCTCCCTCCCTTAAACGACCCTCTTAAAAATTGATTCTAAAAAAGGTTACTTACTTTTTTGGATGTTGTTTTTTTATATATTAGTATACAGACACTTACTTCAGTTCTTCAATTCTTTGATTCTCCAATTTCGACGTATTTCTCAAGACAAGCTTTTTTTTTCTTTAACCTCCCCTCTCTCTTCTGTTCTTGTTAGTGACAGCCTTTGCGATCGAACGACCGAGAGAATATATTTTTTTCGTATAATATTTTTGCGCTCCTCTAAAACGGCTTTTTTGTTGTGTTTATTTCAGCTTAAAAATCGGCTTTTTAACTTTACTTTTTCTTTTCTGCTGCTGATCTGAAACCTCCGTTTTTAGTGCAAAAAAATTCCCTCATCAAATTGTTACAACGGAATCTTTTTTTGCAGAAAAAATATTTGTCAGGCTTTTTGTCGATTAATCAACGATGAGATGAATGTGTTTTTTGCTTTTTTTCATTGACGACTTTTAAAATTGTACTCTTTAAAAGTTAAAAGAAGTTTTGTAGTTGTAATCCTTTCAAGAATTAGCCATGTTAAAAATTGTTTGGGAAATTATGGGAAAGTTTATTTCAACTTTTAATTTGCCTTTGGCATTTATCTCTTCAAGCTGTTACACTCTGTTTGACATACATGTTATTTTTATCTTCAAATTTTACCTTTACCTTTAAAGCAAGCCCCTAACCTATCATCATTTACAAAAACAAAGATTATCTCTCTCCTTTTAAAACCTTTAAAACAAGGTAATCCCTTTTTCCATCGTTAATTTTGTTCCGTTTTTTCATCACAGTTTTAATCCTAAAAAACGCAATCAGGTCTTTAAATAAAAGTTCCCTGTCCGATACATCAACCATCTTAAACCAACAATTTTTTATGTTAAAAAAGTTTAAAAACTATCAATTGTTTTTAATTCAATTATTTTAATTTTTTAATTTCAATTAACTAATATCAAACCGTATTGACCTTCGACATTTTATTTTGTAAAATGAAAGAAGAATCAGAAAAGTGAAGAAGAGAAGGAAAAACAAAACTGACTAATTACAATACATTGAAACAAACAAAAATTAAACGTTTTTATAAGCTTTTTTTTGTCTGTTCCCTTTTTTTCATTTCTTTAAAGAAGAAAATGTTTTGTGTTTTTTGCTTTATTTTTTGATGATGAGTTTTACGATTACTCTTTTTACCATTTTGCTTTTTAGATCTTAGATACGTAGTTTAATAAAAAGAGGTTTTTTGTCTTAAAAGCTTTAAACACATTACAGCTGCAATTGTAATGCGTGTATACACGATAACAGTAAATAAATAAAATCATGCAGTATTTATTTATTTACTGTTATCTCGTTTCCAAGATCTTTTACCCTTGAATAATCCAAACAAATTTTTATTTATTTTATATGTGTGAAAAACATTTCTTTAAACTGTAACAATCAACTAATACATTGCTATAAAATGGAACTTTAACACTTTTAACGCATACTGTAACATTAAAACTTTTTTTTACCATTTCCAACAATGACGACTGATTTGACTTTTATTTGGAATGCATTCTTTAAATTTAATCATTGTTTTATCATTTGTCAAAGGCCCTGTTAATTGTGATTATCACACGTGTCTACATGTGTGTAAGAAAAAAGACTTTTTCAGTTTAAATTTTAATTGTTTTCTTCTGTCAATCATTTTTATATGCTTCGAGCCAAATCAACAATTTTTTATGTTAAAAAAGTTTAAAAACTATGAATAATCAAAAAAATTTTGGAAGACGCAAAAAAGTTTTAATGTCAATTAATTTCATTGCCGGAAGACTTTTTTTTTAAAAAGTACACATTAGAGATTCTGAATTTGGGAAACAATTTTTTTGGAACAAATACGTATTTGATTTTTTTTTGTATGCATATTTTGTAAGTAATCAAGGAAAAGATCCGTGAAAATGTCTATTTTTTACTTCATCGTTTTTTTGCCTTATTAGAAGATCTTTATCCTTAATTATAATTAATGCTCTCCAAATTTAACATTCATTCGATCATTGACTTATTTTTTTGGAAAAATGGATAAAGCCTTTTTCTCCATGTTTCTCGAAAAAAAATCTCGTTCGTTTTTGACTGGTTTTTTTGAAGTTTTCATGTTCGAAAAAAATCTCTTTTTTTAACGTTGCGCGATTTCTATCATCCATCTTCTTTTTTTTCTCCCCCTAAAGCACTCTCTCTCAATTTTTTTGTCAGAATTATTTTTTAAAATAAAAACATAATTTAGGTCTTTTCTCTTGTATTCTCCATGTAATGACCTGGTATTAGTGCCTTTTGATTTTCTTTGAATCTCTTTTTTTCAAAGAATCTCTATCACCAAAGAAAGAAATATGGTTCGTTCCTTAAGTGCACTTGATTCGGCTCAATCAACATCAGCAAATATTTTGGCCCCAACTCCCACCTCCTTTAAAGTAAATGAAACACCATTCTCAGATTCCTATGAGGTTGGAGATGAACTTGGATCTGGGCAATTTGCTGTTGTTTATAAAGTTACATGCCGAAAAACTGGTGCTAAGCTTGCTGCAAAATTTATTAAAAAGCGACGATATGCTACTTCCCGAAGAGGTGTACCACGGTTTGTTTGCCTACAGCAGCAATGCTAAGTATTTAAATATGTATTTTCAGGAATCATATTGAACGTGAGATTGAAGTTTTACGAGATGTTGGGGGACATGAAAATGTGATACAACTTTATGATGTTTATGAAACTCCAAATGATATAATTCTTGTACTAGAATTGTACGTTCTTATAACAGCAATTTTTACCGCAGTAATATTCAAATTTAGGGTATCTGGGGGTGAATTATTCGATCATGTATGTGCCCATGAATTTTTGAATGAAGCGGAAGCTTCAGCATTTATCAAACAAATATTACTAGGAATTCGACATTTACATAATCGATTTGTTGTTCATTTGGATCTAAAACCTGAAAATATAATGCTTCTTCGAAGAGGCGAACCTCGAATTAAGCTGATTGACTTTGGTCTTTCACGGCACATTTATCCTGGAATCCCTGTCAAAGATATGATTGGAACTCCTGAATTTGTTGGTATGCAAATTTCATTAAGGTCACTGTATTGAACATATTAATTTTAGCCCCTGAAGTTGTAAATTATGAACCATTATCCCCTGCCACAGATATGTGGGCATTAGGAGTTGTGACATACATTCTTCTATCCGGAGGCTCACCATTCCTTGGAAGAACTCGTGATGAAACATTTTGTAATATAACATCTGTAAATTACCACTTTTCACAAACATATTTTGCCAATACTTCACAATATGCAAAAGATTTTATTGCAAGACTTTTTGTCAAAGATGTCAGTACTCGAGCAACTGTCGATGAAGCTCTCAATCATCCCTGGATTAGAGGTCCTGATGTTGGGATTAATGATATCCGAGTTGGTGCAACTATAAATCTATCAAAAATTCATGGATTCAAAGTTAAAATGCGTTGGAGAAGAGCGCTAGAGATTATTCGACTGTGCCGTGCCATAACTCGACAAGCTCGTGAAGAATTTAAAGCTTCTAAAGCAATGGGATATGCAATTGAAACTAAATTTGATCCAGTAAGTTTTAAAATTTTCGAAATTCGGCGGAAGTCAACATTTTGCCATTCGGTGAAATGTGACATCACTGCCAGTGTTAAAAAAATTTTTAAATTAGGCGTTGTCGTCTTTTGGACTGTGTACATGTATGTATATGACCTTTCTTATCACCCTTCTCTTTTTTTCTTAAGCAAAAGTGCTCCTGTTTTGTGTTAGTCAAAAAGAAGAAAGAAACAAAATGTTATCATCGAAAAATTAAAAACGAACATAACCACCTTTTTATTTATTTCAAAAAACCAGAATAATTCTTTTCTTTCGTTTCTCCTTCTTTTTTTTCGTTGATTGGTTTAAGAAGCAAAGCATTGACACAAAAATCTTTTTTCCCTTCTATGATTAAATTACTTTTTAATCAACAAACAAAGATTAATGTGTCAATTCATTTTTATTTTAAACCCTTTATTTCGAAAATAAATTGATAACAAATTACGGGGCTAATAAGTTGTGAAAAGCATTATGATTCGAAAAGAGAAATAGAAGGGGGTCTTCTTCCTCTTCAACTTCTTCTTTGGGCACTAACTGACTGCTGGTTTCTTTCTTTTTTTCGTCTCCTACTTCATCGTCTTTAAACATGTTCAGTCATCTGGAACTTTATTTTAGAAATAATAATAATAATGATAATTTTTGTTGTGTTTAATAAGAAGATTGTTACATTAATTGACATCATTATTAAATATGAAGAAGTGCAAGAGAAGACAAAAGAATTTTGTATGTACCCTTAGGGTACGTAAAAACAATATAGTTATTTGGATTGAACAAATGTGTTCGTTCATAACTTTTATGTTAATCGCGTTTTTGTTTTAACTAAAAACTTTTGAGAGAGGAACAGTCATTTTGGTATTTGGCGCAAATAATTTATTACTGTATTTTGACATTTAACTTAACTTTTTGATGACCAAATTTGTCCATTGTAATAGGTGGTACTCCATTTTGTTCCATACAATTTCTGACCTTCAAAAAATTTCAGTTTTTTTCTTTCTTTTTTTCGACAAAGGCAAAGGTGTTTTGTTTCTATGATTTTTTGTTACAGCAAAAAATAAAAAAAAGAGACAGAAACCGTCTTATAAAAGAATTAACGCTCGGCTTTTTGACGGACGTGTGATGTGATGGGGTGTTTCTAGTTATTTTCAAACATATGCGTATTGTTGTCATCATCATCACTTCATTCTTTTCATTTCTTCTTCTTTTTATTTCATTTTATGCCACCCTTAAATATAATGTTTGAAAAAAAAGAATCAATGAAGCGAAGAAGAAGAATATTCAGAGGGAGAAGTCGACGAAAGCTACTGATGATTTTTTTTCTGATGCCTCTATCCTATGATCAACTTTCGATCACATTTTTTGCTGTTGTTGTTAAAGAACAGAGAGAGGGCTTTGATCGCGCAAAAAAGGCGTAAAGCGAGAATCTTTCTTTTTTATCTCTAATCCCCTTTGGGCATTACGACTACTCTTGTTTTATGAGTTTTTTCTTCTTTGATTTCGTCGTTGAATCAGCTTTTCCGTTTTTTTGGTTTTTTTTCGATAACAAAAAAAAAGAAACATTGTTTTTAAAAAAATACAGAAATTTTTTTGTTACTTTGTGGTTTCTTTTTTTGTATTCGATTGATTTAAAAAACTTTTTCATTTTTTCTGATTAAACATTTTTTATATCTTTTTTTCATCACTTAAAAAGTGTTCTTGTTTTCTTTCGGTTTTTCTACTTTTTTAACGGTTTTGTTTGATACTATTTCACTTACTTATACTTTACGGAAGCATACAAGCCTTGTTCACATTCAAGTGGTCAAAGTAAGTAAATAAGTAAGTTAAGGAGATGATGAAGAAGGAGGCCCTTAAGGAGATTCTCTTTTGGATGCCAAATTACTTTTATCTTTCTTTTTATTGTTGCAAATATTTGTTCTTTCTTTTTTACTTCTTTTTGGTCATCAGTCTTTGATTGCTTCTGCTTCTTTTTGTGTTCCAAAAGATACATTTGATAAAACAAAGAAAACTTTTTGTGTTCGTTTTTTTGTTAATACAATTCCACTTTTTTTATTGATTCCAATGAATTTTTGTAGTTTTAATTTTGGAATTTTCTATTGTTTTAAATGCTATATAAGCTTTAGATTAATTTTTGTTTCAACTTTAGTTATGTTTTCTCTAACGTTTTTATACCCTTTCTATTGTGTCTGCTGTATAGCAAAAAAGCTAAAAGATTCCATAAAATTTATTTGAATTTGAAATATTTTATAGCCCATTTTATATCAATGAAAAACAACCCTATATTTTTCAATTGTTTAAGAATGCTTATCAAAATTTTTCTAAAACCGAAAGAACAGCCGCAGTTCTTTTTTTGCTTAAATTTTTGTGTAATATTTAATGCATTAAGTTTTTCCATTCAATGATTTGTAGCTCTTTTTTATATTATTCTTTTTTTGTTTGGGTTTACTCTTTGCGGTTGCAGCTACTCCTGATGATTTACTTTTCGTAAAAAAAGATTTTCATTTTTTGAAGAATTTTTTATACAAGAAAGAGAACGCTTGAAATACTTTTTTCTTCCTGAAAGTTTTGTCTTTCAACTCCCACTGAAAAAAAACTAACTTTATATTATTTGTAATTGTATTTTCTTCTCCTCCAGCTTGCGTAGATTTTATTCGATAAAAAAAGTTATGTGTTAAAACTTTGTTTTATTTTTTTTTGTATATTTTTGTATAAATCTGTCTCATCATTCAATGTTCCCATTTTCTATGTCTTTTTGCCCTTTCTTCAATGAAAAAAATCAAACCAAAAACATTCGTATATTCGCTTTTTTTCTTTCATCATCGATTTGCGATCGTCACCTTTTTAAGCCCCTTTTTCTTCGTTTTTTTTGTGTATGTGATCGGAAAAAAAAGTATGTACATAAGAAAGATAAAGAGAAGAAACGAGGCTAACATACCCCCTTCTTTAACTTCTTTCTTTTTTTATCGATAATGACAAGATCAGCCCTTGAAAAAATGTGTTCAAAAAAAGTCAAAGATTCATTATAATCGAATAATAAGTACAAAAAAAAGTTAAAAGATTTTGTCGGAAGAAAAAAAAACAGTATTGTAAAAAATCTGTGTTTCGAAAGCATCCCTTTTTTGAATTTTCCCTTAAAGAAGAAAGATTTGTTCATCAAAGAATTAACTGTTGTTTTTTCTTGATTCCTTTTTTCTAAGATTCTCTGAGATTTTCCCGCGACCAATTTATCGGACTATGAATGAACGTGTCGGACGAGATTTAACACATTTTTAATTTCTCTGATTTGTTTTTTTTTCTTTTAGATATTTTTAATTCACAAACACTTTCGTCTGCGCCTACTTTTTTAAATTAATTCTTTGATTTGAATCAATGTATTTTGGCATTAATTCCGACGGATACGGTTAATTTCTATTTCTTCATTCAATTCTATATTTAATCCAAGCCTTCAAAAATCTCTTGTAAATAATTATTAGAAACAAATCTACCCTTTTATGGTAAAATGCACAGTCCGGAAGAAGATGAAGTTAGATAAAAACTGTTTTTTTATTGTATGAATAATCATTTTGTAATTAATTTTAGGATGATCTTATAACATCTGCAATTCTTGTTGCATGTGAAGAAGGGAATTTAGCTGCATTAGAGCAGCTGGCAAATGTACATCGATTGAGTTTGTTAGTTGCAAATGAACATGGTGAAACTCCAATTCATATTGCCGCCGGAAATGGCTTTGATTCGATTGTTTCATTCCTTTATGCCCGGGGAGGACAACTCGGTATCCCTGATCGAAGAGGTGATACTCCAATATTTTGGGCAGCAAGAAATGGGCATGCAAATGTGATACATTTAATTGCGGATAAAGTTGATATAAATATTAAAAATAAGAATCAAGAAACTGCCTTACATGTTGCAACTCGGTATGCACAAGTTACTTCTGCAATTTCATTACTTGAAAAGGGCGCAAATATTGATGTTATTGATGAAGTAAGTGGCTTTTAATAGTTACTGATGGATTTTTACAAACTTAGGTTGCTGCCACCATTTTGAACTTAAAGTATTTTATAGCCCCTTTTATATCACTGAAAATTTCATTCTTTCATGTTTACTTTTAAAACTTGCAAACTAACTTTTTTATTTCCTTTTTAGCATGGTGAAACACCTCTTCATATTGCATCTTGGCACGGGTATACACTTCTTTTAAGCATTTTATGCCGATTCGGTCCAACTTTGGATTTAAAAAATGGGGTTAGTTTTTATTTTACACCTTTAAAGAAAACTAACAAAAAAATTTTAACTCAATTTCCAACATTTTTTTCACCATCTCATAAAAAGGTTTTTTGTATTTAAATATTTGCTAAAATAATGCATGAATTTCTTATTTGTTGCTTTTTAAAAATTTAAATGCCTCATTGACCACCACCACTTTATTTTTTTGGAAGCGTTTTTCAATATGGTTTTTGTCTTGCCATTTTTGTGTTGCTTGCTTCATAAGCAGTCAACAGGCAGCAAAAGGCAAAGCCAAAAATGGACCACCAAAAATAAGTGTTATTTATCCCTCCCCTGAGGCGATTGCAACGGAAATGCAAAAAAAAACGTTGGCAAAAAAAGAATTTTCTGAATTTTAAGCGTTTTTCAGTTTTTTTTGCAGAATTTGGTGACCTCTTTCTTTAACGAACCTCTTAAATGATCGCTGTTTCTTGTGTTTTTATTAAATTTAAACTTAACATCATTATTTAACCAAATAAAACCCAAAACAGAAAACTTCCATCTTTGAACTATAATTTTTTATTTGTTTGTTTTTATCTGAAATTTATGTAAATTGAGATACCTACCTGCTGTTGAGGGGCCATATATGTATGTATTTGTTTTTACATCTTTTACTTCTTCAATTTGCATGCTTCTCCTCACACTCTATAGTTTTGTATATTGACTTACGTTTAATACTTTTCAAAAACTGAATTAAAATAGCTGTTCCCCTCTCTGTTTTGATACAAAGCAGGTGCAAAAACAATATTTATTTTACGAAAAATTTTAGAGAATTCTCTTTTTTTATACTTTTTATAGCGTTTTTTTTGTGAATTTAAAAAACGGATACTTTTAAAAAAAAACATTTTTTTGTCCAACTTTTATAGAAAAAAATTGAGGTATTTTTGAATTGCAATTTTCAACAATTGCAGGCAAACACTGAATTGAACAACTGAAAAATGCGGATATAATTTTGAAGGACGGACTTTTTCAACTTTTTTTCAATGCGCAAAAATGAATCAAGTGAGAAATGAAATCCGAAAAAATACATGTTTCATTAAAAATAGATTCATTTTTTTTCATCCATTCCACTTTTCTGTTTTAAATGACTGTTTTCTGAAAATGGACCTTTTCCAACTACAATGGAACATACATTTTTAGATGAGAGAATTAGAAAATTGAGGTTTTCTCTACACTTAAAGGTTTTCAGATGATGTCTTTTTGAATGTTTCTTTCCATTTTATATAGGCATTGATTGATCTTTTAGAATTTTACATTTATGTCTTAATGAATGGTTGAATAAACCTTCCGGCCATTATTCATTTCTCAAATCTCAAACCTTTAATTTGAGGTTTTCAATTCATTGCTAATTAACTGCTAGATGATTATAGCATGTACTTACAGCCCCCTCTTTTTCTATTAATCAAAGTTTATGGTACCACAAGAACAGCAATGCTTACATTTTATTTGTACCCTTTTCAAAGCACATTATTATGAGAACTAACATTATATGCGCTTTTACTCTTTACTTATTTTTTTAATTTGCAAAGCAATTTACTTTTTTTTTCTCAAATCCCTATCCATTGGCGTCATACATCCAAGTAAGCACCTGTCTACTCATTCAACACTGTTCGTTCCTTCCCTTCTTTGGTAATTTTTACCATTCATTTCATTGCTTCTTTTGCCACTTTTGCCTTAAAGGAGAGAGAGTACTTACGCATGAAAGCATTTTGTATTTTATTTTATTCTCTCTTTTTTACCACGCTTTTTTTTGTCGCTTCTGAAAACATAATTTTCTTTTTTTACCTTTCATGAAAGAGGGAACGCGTTGCTACAATTGTTACCTTAGAGACTCCACCTTTCTTTTTTTCCATGCTTCTTCAAAAAAGGGCTTCTTTTGTGAAATCTTCCTTTTTTCCTGCTCTTTAAACAACATGAACTAATCTTGTTTCATATCTTTTTTTCGTCTGAAGCCATCATTCTTCTTCCTTCTATTAATTACTTCATCCATCTTAAAGAAAAAAACCGTGATTATATTTACCAGCTTTTTTTCTTTGGCTTTAATTTAATATTTATTAAAGAAATTTATATTTTTCTTTCTTAAAATGACAGATTACGCAATTCATTTTTCGTCACCACGCGAAGAGAAACTTTGTACCCTGGAATCTGATGGAGAAATAATTAATTTAATGGAAAATAACAATTCTGCTTTTGCTGAAAATCATCATCAAAATTTTGAGTCATCACAAAAAGAAGAAGAAGATAAAGCTGCTATAAAGCGTTCGTCTTTGCATCATTTTCCCCTGCAAACAAATCCCACTTCTGCTGGGGTTTCTATGGAAACTCTAACAACAGAAAGAGAGGAAATAGCTGCAAATAGCCATGAATCAATATCCTCCTCTTTTTCTCCCCCGAAAGTAACAACAACAGCTTCTTCCGGCAGTGGTGTTATTCCTTCACTTTCAATAGATATTTTACAACCTCAACAACGGCGAAGATCTAATTTATCTTCCCGTGCTTCAACTGTAAGCGAATGTGAATCTTTAAAGCTTGAAGAAACGATTGAAAGACTGGAAGGTGTTGTGGAAAAGTTAACAGCTCGAGAAGATTCTTCTGAAGAAACATCAAACGATAACAATAATCCATTTGATGAACCACTTTCTGATGTTGAAGAATGCTGCAATAATAATAGCCATTGTGACGACGACAACGACAGCGAGGAAACGGATACATTTCCCGATCATATATTTCTTCCATCAGATCATTCAAATACTTCTACTGTAAGAGTGACGGATCGTTCAGCAGGTTCAACAGTATCAAGTGGGGTGGTGATGGCTTCTGAAGAGGACTTTGATTATGATCAAACAAAAAATCCATTCAGCCCATATTTTCGCCCATCTGCAAAAAAGCCATCTCAACCGAATCCATTTGAATGCTCCAGCTTTGTTACAGATGCCTTCCAAACTCCTCCTATTGTGCCAAAGTTGGATTTACAAGAACATTTCTCCACGCCGGCAAGGCCTTCAGAAGCCCTAAATGGTCTTACGAAAACAAACAATACTCCAAATCCATTTCGACTTGAAGCATGGACAGCGCCATCTGATGCCATTGCCATTGGGGCAAGGGATGTTCAAACTGCACGAGTTGATGCATGGCATCAAACTTCTATTGATTCTGATGAAGAAGTTGAAGATGAGATCTATGAGGTCACAATTAAAGAGGGATCACATTCAGCCCCAAATACTCAACGAAAACTTGCCCCTTGTGCTGTACAATATCCTCAAACTGAAGCATTTATCAATCTTGTAATGGGAGATATGCATGGTTTTATGGAAATTGAATCTACAGCTAAGTATTATCCTGATGGCTGCTTTACTGTAAGTGTTTTTTGTTTACGTTTAAATTTATGGAAGCCCCAATTAATATTAATTTTATCCGTTTCTAATCCCTGTCTAAAAACGGAAAAAAGATTATTCTTTTTTGTCTTTAAAAAAATTTAAAAATACTATGTTTTAAAAATGTCTCAAACCATTTTCAAAAAAGTTTGTTGTTATTCTTTTTCCACCAATGACAACATCAACATCATCTTTTCTTCATTTTTTAAATCATTCGAGCGTGTGGTGGTGTCTTTTTAAAAAATATATTTTTCTTAACAAAAGCGCGCAGTCTTTTTTGTTGACTCATTCCATTCATTGCTGGTAACAGTAGTAGAAAAAAAAGAACTCAATCAATTTTTTCTTGTTGCTGCTTTCATCTTCTTCTTTTTTGTTGTTGCTCTTCTGTAATTCCTCCTCTTTCACTCACCTCTCCTTTTTATGTGACAGTGGCAGCAACAGCTTGTTCAACACATATTTTTTTAAAAAAGAGGAAAAAAATTTAAGCCAAAATCGGATTATTCTTTTTGTCTTTAGAAAAATTTAAAAAATACTATGTTTTAAAAATGTATAATTGTTTTTTGTGATTTTTTTGTAGACAAAACATGTTGGAAGTGAGTCATTAAATATCTTTTTCTAACAAAAGGCAATTTTCTTACCATTAATTCCTGAACTCTGAAAATTAAAGTTCTATCTAACCTTTTAAATTCCATAATTTTTACAACGAATTTAATTAATTAATTAATCATTTATAGGATGATGAAACAGCGCTGCATTGTGCTTCAGCTCGAGGTCATATTGAATGTGTTCAATGTCTTGTTGAATCTGGAGCATCCGTAGATTCACAAGACCAAAATGGCCAAACTGCTCTACATCTTGCTTTACGACGATCTCATATTGATATTGCTTTGTATTTGATATCAAAAGAATGTGATATGAATATTTGTGATACAAATGGTGATACACCTGTACATATTGCCTGTCGATTAGGCTTAAATTCAGTTGTACAAATGCTATGTCATTTAGGAGCTGAAGTTGATTGTGTAAATAATAACGGGGAAACGCCGTTACATATTGCTGCAAAAGAAGGCTATATTGAAATTGTTCGATGTCTGTGTTTTGTTGGAGCATCTACTCAAGCAAAGAATAAAGATGGCTTAACACCGGAGATTGTTGCAATTACAAAAGAACAGCCATTAATTGCACAACTGTTGGCAAAGATTAAAAACGAATCAGCGAGAACAGATTTCGTGGATCAACTTTGCCCAGCAGAAACTCCACTTCGAAGAATAAAACTCAAAATATTTGGAAATAGTCAATCTGGAAAAACAAGAATGATTCAAGCTTTACAAGGTCAAGGAATGATTGGAAATTTGATCAATGCTGTTTCAAGGCGATTCTCAGATAATGCATCACAAACATCCCCATCAAAAGTTGCATCCGATGAAGGAATTCATTCATGTGCTTCTTCATCAGCTTCCACAGATTCTTCAGATCGACATTGGCCAATGTCTCGTCCAACACATTCTTCCTACACCAAGGGAATAGATGTTATGCCAATCACGCTTTCAACAGGGGATGAATTTTCTGTATGGGAATTTGGTGGATATGATAGTTATCATGTATGCTATGATCATTTTGTTGGAAATACAGATTGCATTCATATTATTACAATTCGTGCAGATGATGCAACAGAAATTCAGTATCGACAAGCTCTTTATTGGATGAATTTCTTAAAGGGTCGAGTGACCCCTTCTGAACCAATTGGACATCGGGGAATCGTAGCAAGAAGGTCAAAAGTTGTAATTGTAGCAACGAATTCTTCTCCCTCTGTTTTAAACGGCTGTGAAAAAACGTCTGATGGATATTACACCAATTCAGATGCTGAAGCTATGATGAAAACAATTCGCTTAAGATTTGAAACACATTTTGACGTCTTTGAAAGGCTGATGTTTATTGAATCAACAAATAACAATTGCCCGGGCTTAAAAATGTTTAAAGAATATCTTAAAGTTACACGGGAAGAATTACTTGGAGTAAGTTTTTGTAGACACACACATTAATTCATTACGGTATTCAATTTTTAGCGTCTACAACGACCCCTTGTTTTGTTGGACGCATGTATTACATATCTTTCATCCCTTCGAAAACGATATCAAGCATTCCCAGTGATAACATGGCTACATTTTACAAATCTTATTCGTGATGAAGTAAATCCCCTTGCATCTGATTCTCATTGTCAATCCCTCATTCATCAACTACAGCTAATCGGTGAAGTTGTATATCTTCGAGATGAAACTGCTGAAATTGATTACGTTGTAATAACCCCTGAATGGTTGGGCACACATATTATGGGCACATTATTATCAGCAGATTTCTTGGCACAATGCCGTGAATCTGGTTGCTACTCTCCCGATGATTTCACTTCAATCTTTCCTGAAATCGCAGAACCAACAGATTTAACAAATATTTTAGCAACTTTACATGTAAGTTTACCTTTTTAAAAAATAGAAATAGTATCTTGACATATCAAATCCCTTGACGTTAAACAAATTTCAAATGTTCTCATTTGTAGTATTAAAAAGGTCGTGAGAGATTAACAATTATTTAAAACTTTTAAAAATAATTAATTCTTCTTTAAAATATTTTTTTGTTGTCCAATTAACTAATTTCTTAATTAATTAATTATAGTTATGTTCACCATTGGATGCAACAGAAAATGATTCAAATATTGTCTATGAATTTCCGGCATTTCTTTTCTCAGAGCCACCAAGGGATGTCTGGTCGAAAGATAAACAGAACTATGTATATGGTGGAATGAGAATTTTACCCATGAGAGGCATGGAATCAACCCTTCAAAGTACATTCCCACGTCTACAAGTTGCAATGAGAAATCAACTGCACGATTATAGGGTTTGTAATTTTAAGCATATAAATTTGAATAATAAGCAAAATTGCATGATATTATAGGACCCATGTGAAGTATCACTTCAACAATGGCAAGGTGTTTCAAAGCTAACATCGAATAAAATGGAAGCCCTTGTCCGACTGAATGGTGATGCCGTGGAGATACAAGTTCGAGGCCCTCCGAAAATGGCACCATCTTGCATATATTTCTTGGAAGATATTGCTGGTGTAATTGAACAAACAACCACAGAAATTGCGCCTGGAATATCCCTTGAAAGACATTTTCTTTCTCCAAAACATTTGAGAGAGCATGTCTCAAATCCAGCAAGTTTTCCACCAGAAGCCATTATGCAAATGCAACAAAAAGAATCTCTTTCAATTATCAACTCAGATGGCGAAGAAGAACTTTTCACAGATGTTGTATGCTTTGGATCTCGAGCTGTTGCTGCAATGTTAACCCTTGGTATTGATATGTCTGTATCACAGCTAACCCTTCCATCTCGATGTGAACTCGCTTCATTGCTTGATCCACCAGAGTAAGACTTTCTTTTTGTTGCAAGTGTAAAAGTAATTATTCAAATTTTAGTGCAATGGGACGTGATTGGTCAATTCTTGCTGTAAAACTAAATCTTGCTGAAACCCTTCCAGAAGTAGATTCCACCGGACAATCAATTAGTCAAACGGATCAACTTATCAGTGAATGGTCGATTAAATGCCCTGAAACAGCAACTGTGGGGAAATTTTGTGCCATTCTTGAAGAGATGGGTCGTTCAGATGCACGAGATGCTCTATATCGGACTGTTCCATTATATATGTTTGCTGATGTCTTACATGATGAACAACAACTTGGCGGACAACCTATTATTACAAGTCAACGTGATACAGCTACATCTATTGCTGATTCTGGTGTCCTTCTTTCATCAGCTCCACGATCTTCAAGTACTCTCTCCAATTAAAAAATACTTTTACAAATATATTAATTAAAAATCATGACATTTAAAAACAAATTTAACAAAAAACATTTACATCCACGATTCTTTCTTTTATTTTTTTTTATTACTTTACTTTTGTTTTGCGGGCCTCTTTTCATATTTTTTCCGGATAAAAAATTCTTTGATTGCAGTTTATTCTTTTTTATGCCTTTTTTAAACCTTAATTTTATATATATATCGATTCGAAAAATTATTTAGAACTAATTTTTGTTAAAAAATTACATTTTTAATACTATTGTTACGATTTTTATTCTTCTGTGATACGATGGTGCGACGATGTCTCTGTTTTGTATAAACTTTTTTGTTGTCGGATTTATGATAACAAAATATGAAATAAAATAAAGCAATTACTTTTTCATACATTGTTTTGAAGACATACATTTGCTTTGTTATTGGCAATTCTCAAACTTCTTTGATCAAACTTCAGATAGTAAAGCTCAGTTAAATAAATAGCAAATATAAAAAAACTAATACATATGTTAAGAAACTCTAGAACATTTTATGGTTATTAATGTTCCGACCAGGGATGGGCGGAATTCCGTTTCCGTTTCCGTATAGTACGGAATTCCGTATGTTTTCGGGCTTCCGTTTCCATTTCCGTTTCCGTTAAAAAGTCGACGGAATTCCGTTAAAAAAATGTTGTTTTTATATATTTTTTTGTGAAAGATTTGTCTTTGAAAAAAAACAAATTTGGCTTTATATTTTGCTTTGCAAGTTGTCATTTGTTTTTCTTTGACAAATACAGATTACATTTCTGATAGTTTTAATTAAGAATGGCAAAAAGAAAATCAGCTTATGATGAATTTTACTCCAGAGTAGGCATGGCCTAGGGACCACTTTTTGAAGTCCCGTCCCGTCCCGTCCTGGTCCCGTCAACACAAGTCCCGCCCGGTCCCGGGACGGGACGGGACCAGGACGGGACGGGACTTTTCAAAATCTTCCAAAAAAAATTTTTTTTCAAAAAGTTGTACAAAAGACTAGTTAAAAATTATCTTATGCAAGTAAAGTTTACGGTTTTATAAGATACGGCGCTTCTTTAGAAAATTTGAATAAATGCATTTGATTTTTTTCATTCTAATTCAGTTCCCTCAAAAATGGAATAAAAGGCGGAATAACCCATGAATCGAGCTTTCTTCCTTCTTTTGTGCTGTATGAGGCAGTCGATGAAAAAGCTTCCTTTCAAGCCATTTTTTAAATTATTCGACGCCCTTTTTGGTAAAGAAGTACTAAAGATACATTGTAATTGTAACTTCGACCCTTTAAAAACTTCTTTTTCTTATATTTCTTTACCGTATGCCATTCATACGTATAAAAATTGTGTTTGGTATGTATATATTTTATGAGGAAAAAGTACAACATTTAATGATAGAATCTATTTAAAAAATTTCATAACTATCGTGCTCTTGTTTCGCTGCTTCTACTGAGCGTTAGGAAATTTTAACACAAAAGGAAAAGACAAAGAAGAGAAAATGCGTCAACGAACAAAACGCCAAACACTAATAAAAGATATGAGAAACATTCAATGGCAATAATATCGACAAAAAATAAAAAAACTTGAAAGTCCCGGGACTGCTACTTCAAGTCCCGTCCCGTCCCGTCCCTTTGACATCAAGCCCCGTCCCGTCCCGTCCCGGCGGGGCCCCGGGACGGGACGGGACTAAGAGGGACTTGTGGTCCCGGTGCCATGCCTACTCCAGAGTGTATAAGAAAGTTATAATAATGTTAAAGAAACAACTAAAAAAGTGCTAAAGAATCAACATAGTGTTGTACTTGATGAATGGTCGCATGAATCACAAACACATTCACTCATTAGCATGATGAAAATTTTATTAATAAACATTTTATTCTTGCAGCAAGAACTTTAAAGAAATCAAAACATGAAGGTGAGCCAGTGGATAACAAAAAAATGAAAAAAAAAACATTCTGCTGAAAATATGGCGAGAATCGTTAAAGAAGTTCTTATGGAATGTTGTAAAACTCTGCAAACTTCTTCATATTGCTTTGCTCATCTTCTTTAATTGATGTGATCAGCTTTCCCACATTTAATACCATTTTTTCTTTTAGGCCATTGAAAATGCGTTGAAAAAAGTCAAAAATTTTGATCATCTTTTAAAGAGAATCAAGAAATTCATTAATAAATTAAGAAAGAGCTACAAATTATCTGATGCTTTTAAAAAAGATGAAAATGTTGAAAAACTTCTATTCCTTAATGCAAATTTGCCATTGTTAGATGATTAATTATTGTTATTTTGAATGTTTTTTAAGTGTTAGTGTTTTACTTGCTGTTATTTAATAAATTGTTATTCGAATATAAAAGAAAAAAATTTTCCGTTTCCGTTTCCGTAAAATACGGAATTCCGTATATTTTTTGACTTCCGCTTCCGTTTCCGTTTCCGTTTAAAAAATTTTTTTCCGTTCCGTTTCCGTTCCGTTTTAAAAAATGATTTCCGCCCATCCCTGGTTCCGACCCCCTCGCAATCATTTGTTAGAATTTGTTGAAATTTTTATGTTTAAACTCTAATCCTTACAGCTTTTCTGTCTTTATTTTATTAAAAATAATGATAAAAAGGTACAAAACAAAATAATATTGCATCAAAGAGTACTAAAGTTACGTTATAAAGTAATACATGTAGCAATACAAAAAAATTTTAAAATACATCGAAATTTCAATATAGAGTATCCAAAGAAAAGAAAAAGTTCACATTACAATAATTTGGCAAATTTTTATTGTTACAAAAAGCTATAACGAATTTCACAATTTCAGACAAATATTTAACAAGAATGCTTTTTAATCAAAATTTCTAAACACTGTGCCATAAATTTTAGTCTAATTTTAAAAAAATTCAAGCTAATTTTTAAAAATGTGGACTTATCTTTGGGATACTGTAAATAATAAAATCAATACAAAATTAAAACTCAGAAATAATGTGTATAATATGCAAAGGGCAAAAGGGTATTCATGGATGAAACCATCTTCCTATCATTTAGCGATTTAAAAAGTGAATCTAAAAAAATAAATTTAAAAAAATCGTTTGTAAATTATCAAAAGATACCCTTCCATAACAACAGCGTTCAAAAGCAACATAAGCTGCATAAACACAAGCAATCCAAAATGCCAAAGCAAGGAAACCGGCAGCAACAAATAAAACTGCAATTAGGAAACTTTTAAAAAGAAGTGTTTCAATATCAAAATGTTCAACTGCAGTGACATCAAAAACAGTTTCACCGGATGGTTTCTTTGAAAATGAAAATTGAACCATGCAAAGTTGGACTTTTGTTGTAGCATTTAAAGAAGTATCAATCAAAGCAACATGGCCATTTCCGGTGAATTTACAAGGACCAATACCGATCCATTGCATACTACTTCCATGCATTTGATGACCATGAAGTTGAGTAGAATTACCATCTACTTTTACAACAGGATAAGCATCAGCAATGATTGCAAAAAGCAAAGTTACAAAAAATTTTAAAGGGAACATTTTACCTAAAAAATTTTTATAAGATTATCAAAACGTTTTTGAAAAATGGTCGCAATAAATAAAAACGGCAAAAATTTTATAAAACAAATTGCTGTACTAAAGGTAAACTTCACAAAAGCCGAAGTAATAATATTGCTAGAATGACAGTAGTTTGGTGGTCTACTTTTTATAGCTGAGAGAAGCAGTTCGAGCTCGAGGACATAGATGCTCAAAAAGGAAATGGTAAAAGAATTTTGTTGCGCAATAACACTAAAGGCGCCAAATTATGAAACAAAGAAAAAAGCACAAAGAAGGAGACAAACAAGAAATGAATAAAGAAATCATCAAAAATGATGGTGTAAAAAATAAATTTCTAAAAGAAAACAAAAAATAAACAAATTTTTTTACTTAGAATATGGCATGTTTTTCCATCAAATTTTGGGAAACATGATTTCTAAACACTCGTCAATAAAAGTGTAATGAAACATTACATGGTACAGTTGTAGAGATTTTTAGAACTGCCGTAAAAATGTTAAGATGGCATTATGTTATTCAAGGAAGAAAACAAACTAAAATAAAAGATGATCATCCTTAAAACATAGAAAAACCTGGAAATCTTTTATGAGCATAGGGAGTGGTTTTGCGCACTATTATCGAGAAAGAAAGCGATCAAATGGCTGATTGAAAAATGCTTGGCTAAAACGTTGCAGGTACTGTATAAGCAAACTAAAGTCAGAAAGTGACAGGAAGAAAAAATATAAAAAAGAAAGCAAAAATTTTTTCAGCAAACGCCGACGGGCTTTTGTCTTGCTTCAAAAGTCTTTCATATTGGCATAGAAAAATATTGAGTCGAACAAAAGCGAGAAGACAGTAGTTAAACATAAAGGAATAATTTAATAAAACAGTGCAAAATTGCAATCACAAATGTGCGGAAATATTTCACCACTGTTTTGCGGAGACAACGGGGATGTTTCCTTTTTGAAAATAAATTTTGAGAGTCTCATCAAGAAGTATTTATAAAGTAAATGAGTATTTTTTACTCATCTTTCCAATGATAATCATGCAAAAGAATATCATATTTTCTTTATTAACCTTACAGATCCACAGTTTAAAATTCTTTAATTTTTTACCATATTAATAGAGAGTTTACAATCCATAAAATGACTATGATAAATACAAGTTAGCTATGCAAGTAGCATCTAATATTCTCAGCTACTTAAAGCGAAAAGTTTACTATTTTTGGACTATAAATTTTTTGATGGTATATGTATATAATATTATTCTTATATCACTTTTAATTTTTCTTTTTTACTATAAAGGATTTTTTGACAAAAACGAATGACTTATTCTTCCAAAGTATAAAGCCGAAAAAATATCCGTTGTAAAAACGAAAAAAACTTTCTCTTTGTACAAAAATTGAATGAAAAAGGGATAACAGATGTTTTACAGCTTTCATAACTGCCAAACTTTTTTTTCTTTCTTTAAGGATTTTTCTTTTCAATGCAGCTTGATTTTTTAGTACCATTTGCCATTGCTTTTTTGCGATGGTTTTTTTGTGCTTATGGACTAGCCATATCTGACATCGTGATTTTAAGGGATAAAAGGAGCAAGCCAAAATCTAACGCTCATCTTAAAAGCTGCAAAAATCAAAAGAAATTTAAGGAAGAAATAAGGGGTTTAAAAATTTTTGATTTTTTTACCCCACCGTCGTATCTGAAGAATTACGTAGAACTTCTTCAGGACCTTTTGCCATTTTTATTTTAGGGGAACATTTGACGGCATATTGCTTATGATATTTTTTGCTCCAATTTATCTTTATTTGAAATTTTTATAAAAACGAGGATAAATTTCTTTAATTCCATTAAAGTTTTGACACAAAATTACTTTCTTTGTTTTGTACAACTTGGCAATAACAAATACTTTCTTTTTTGTTGAAAAAATATCAAAGCGTAGTAAATAAGTTGTTTCTTAAAAAATCAGAAAGCGAGAGAGAGTCATCAACAAACAACTTTGCTTTCAACTTTTAGATTTTTTTAAAGGGAACAAAATAAAAGCCGATTTTTCTTCTTCTTTGAAAGCGTCAAAAAAAATTTCATTCAAAAATTTGCGTATTCTTAAAATACTATCAAAAAATGAAGAAAAAAGCCGAAAAGGAAGGAGTGAGAAACCGAAAGACGTACCCATTGTTATGTACATTTGAAAAAGAACAATGCTGAGGTAAAAGCATCTGCCGAAAAAGTCACCGACAAAAGTGCTTTTTTCAGGTGTACGATAACCTTTAACTATAAAAACATTTAAAAAAAATGTCTCAAAATTATTTCACTTTGTGTCTTTGTGTTTTAAACCTATAATTATGAAGATAAAAAACAACTTTATTGCATTATTGCAGTAATCCAACCAAGAAAACATTAATAAAAAAACCCAAAAAAAATTAAATGAAAAAACTGTGAAATTTTTAATTTTGAGCAATAGCTGCAAATACTACAAAACATTAAAACAAAAAAATACTACATAAACACAATATAGATTCATACACTTCTTTTATTAAAAAAACAGAGGCATTTCAGCATTAAAGTTAGTAAACTCGTTTTCTCAATTTCTGGAAGTCTTTTAGCACGATAAATCTTAAAATAAACATGCCCATTGATTTTGTTAAAATCAATTGGACGTACAACAGATTTTAACAAAGTCTCCTTTTACAAGAAAAATTCATAGCAATCCGAGGTTTTGAAAGTTTTTTGGTAAATTTAAGTTTTTTAAAATACAAAAATTTAGATTTATTGCTAAAATTATTTTTGCTCATTCAGTCAAAAGCATAACAAGAAATCTATTAAAAAAGGTGTTTTTAAAATAAAATGCTAATGCAAATTAGTGGGAAAAAATAAACAAAACAGCTTTAAAAAATTATGGTGCCAAGGTTACTTCCGGAAATTAAAAAATGGCTTACAAATTTTTTATAGCTTTAAACATGATCTGGCAATCCATTGTTTTGGTCATCATCAGGAGGATTTAAATCGGCAATAATTACAATCGTTCCATTACGACCAATAACATCGGCAAAAACGCTGCGTGGAATAACATTTCCATACATTCGACAGTCGCCGTTTTCAATGAAATGGATGGCAGCATTTACAGAAGTTGTTTCAGGATAGAGTTCACGTGTAATTTTGACTTCAACAACACCAGTGCCTGAACCAGTCATTGCCATTGAAAATTGTGCTCTATATAGAGCATCACTGTAGTATTCAATTTCTTTAACACGGCAAGCAGATGCGCATCCATTTTTTAAAATTTCTCTTAAATCACCACCTGTTAATTCCCAACAGAATTTCATTTGTGCGTTAATATGATAAAACTAAAAAGAGGAATGCATAATTAAATGACAAACTAAAGTAATAACGTGTTACCTTGGAAAACGTTTTTCCCAAAAACTTAGCAGTCGAATTGATCATCAAGACTGAAGATCCCGCTGCTGATTCAAAGAACTGAAGATTGCTGAAGGGATTGCTGTGCGAATAAGACATCTAAAAGTTTATTAGTTTTAAGTTTAAAATAAGGTTCTTTGTTTTTAAAAAACATTCAAATCTGCAATACAAGACATTCAATTTGATTCAACTTAAAGGCAATAGTAAAAAAAGGATTATTTCGTAAAGCAAAAAACAAATAGGAATATCCAGATTAGCGCTGGATGCAGTATTGTGGCAACATCAGTGTTACGAAAACGGTGTTACCGTACCGCTCTGAATTTCAATTATGACAAAAACAGAGCGACAAAATTACATAGTTTATTTAAATTCTACTCAAAATTCTAGCGATAAATAGTTAGGAACATTAAAACATTCATTACGAAAGGGAAAATAAAAGTAGGGTAAGATCAATTACTTTGCCTAGTACTGTAATAAAGTACCCTTGGCTGTTTTTAAAGTATTTTATATTAAAAAAGCAAATAAAAGTAAAGGATTATAATTTTTAAAAAACCCAGATAAATGTTGGTTTGAAAAATAAAAGCGGGTAACTTCAATTTTAAGGTATTCAAGATTTTTGAAATGAAATTTATTTTTGTGCAAGAAAATAGAAACGAAAAATTGAAAAATGAAAGGGGCGGAGCGAAACGATAAAAGTGCCGGGAAATAAGACAGAGCTTCCTACGCCTTAAAAAAATATGGGTGCCGATTACTGTCAATCAGCAATTGGTTAGGTAAGAGAGCCAATCTAAATAGGTGCAAAAAACGTAATGAATAGACGGAGCAAACAAGGAAAAAATCAACCTGTGACAGCTGTAAGTCATGAAAGAGAAAAGAAGAAAGCGAGAATGTTACAACAACAACACAAAAACATAAATGCCTTTGAAAAACAGATAAGCGATTGATCTAAAAGTGGTTTTTAAAAAAGGAAAAAATTTCATGAAGCAGTGGAAAATGATAATGTTGTAAAAAGGGAATTATTATAGGAAGAAATAGTATTAAATTCTTTCTGTCCGCTAAAGTTATATGACAAAATTTCATGGTATTATTGTATATTGTATATATGTTGTAGCCGAATTTGAGTTTCAGCCGAATTTGAGTCAAAGCAATATTAAAATAGTTATAAGTCAAAAAGTAGCACAGATAAGTAAAAACAAAGTTGATATTCCAAATCTACGCTATCGAATTGTTATATCAGTAATCAAAGCGTTTAACATTTATTGCTATGTTAAACCAACACTTGTGTTTTTTTTGTTAAAAATTCATTATTAAGTGCAAATTTCAACATTAGAGTATTTTCTAAAAACTTGAGTATGGTAATTCGATGGCGTAGATTCTGAATATCAACTTTATTTTAACTTAACTGTGCTACTTTTTGACTTATAACTATTTTAATGTTGTTTTGACTCAAATTCGGCTAGCGAACTCAAATTCGGCTGAAACTCAAATTCGGCTATAACATATATTAAACATAACTGTTCACCACAGAAATTTACACTCCAAAAATCTGATATTGTTGGTGACAAATATTCCCCGCTTGAGAAAAGCGTCGAAAAAAGCATACATACAATTATTACACGAGAGAATAGGAAATATGTTTACGATGATCTGGTTTAATGTGAGAAAGCTTCTGTTAAAATTTATGTGATTTGATTTGGTGCATACATTATTTATTGCCAAAATGAAACAATAGAATGTAGTTAATGATTAACGCTGATTTATTTGCCAGAAGCAAACTGTCCTTAAAATAACCATTGTAAAAAAGAGGCATATGTTTTTCTTTTTTCTGTCAGTATGTTGTCAATCGTTTTCTTCTTCGACAATGCTTTAACAATTTTTTTCCCTTTTCTTCGACCATCTTTTCTTTTCAGTCGTTGTTGAAAATACTGTCTTCTTGTTTAGTGCTCGTTTTACATTGCTTGTAAACAAATTTTTTGCTTATTAATCCAAATTTTGGTAAACTTTTTTTGTATAGGCTATCTTTATTATTGGACTTTTTTTACCGCGTCATTTTGCAATAATTTTTTTCTCTTTTAACGAAGTAACCGTGTGATACATCACTTTAATAATTTTGTAAAACCATTGTAAAGCTACAAAAATCAATTGGTTACCGAAGTGTGACATTACAATAAATTTCATTTGATATTGTTCATATTGTTGCATTTTTATTCTTTGCTTTGTAAATTCATCTTTTTCTTGATTGCTGATTTGCTTTGTCCGAAGAAATTTTTTAGGTAAAAAATCGAAAAGTAACTTTTTTATTTTAACAAAAAAGTTGATTTTTGTTAACGTGTTGGCTCAAATTTGTTTTCTTCTGTTTCTGCTTTAAAGAATTTTGGATAAAAAAAACCTTTTTAAAATTTATAATATTTCATAAATTATAATGATTTTCGTTTTCTCAAAAAAAGACATGCAATTTGTTTCGATAAAAATATTTATCCTTATCGAGATGTAAATAGTGGAAATGCAAAGAAAACATAAGGTAATGAACAAAAGAAATTTGGGTCTAAAACAAAAGATCTCCAAAAATCATTGTTTTAAATTTGATATACGTGAAAGCTTAATACTTCTTAAAATAATGTCAAATATATTTTTTTGCCTTTTTTAACAACTCATTGAAAAATGCTTACAAGGGACCGTTTTCAGGTGTTACCCTGGGATTTCTTAGGTAATAGCGGGGATCGATATCTTATAGCAAGGTATGAAAACCCCCCAAGGGATTTTTGCCCTTTCGCACTTTCAAGGATTTAATAGCATTTTGCTATTACACAGTAAATAGCACACGATGAATGTCTTAGTTAATGAATTACGTTTGTGATGATTTTTGATGGTTGAATATACTAAAACACAACTTTTTATAAATAATTAATCATATTCCGTGCCATTACAACCATCAAAAATCATCACAAACGTAATTCATTAACTAAGACATTCATCGTGTGCTATTTACTGTGTAATAGCAAAATGCTATTAAATCCTTGAAAGTGCGAAAGGGCAAAAATCCCTTGGGGGTTTTTCATACCTTGCTATAAGATATCAATCCCCGCTATTACCTAAGAAATCCCAGGGTAACACCTGAAAACGGTCCCTTGTTAGCTAAAAGGTTGCAGGGTACTGTAGCAGCAACGAATGCAGTCTACGCAAAAACAGAATGAAAAGGTTGAGGGAAGAGAAAGAGGAAGAAAACAAAATATAAAAGAGAAAGCAAGGTATTTTTTTCTTTTTTTGTCCCAAAGTCTCTCATATTATATAGCATTCTTAACAAAATTTTGTTTTTTACCTCAATAAAAAGCATCTCCGAAATGGCTATCATACGAAAAAGCAAGAAATAAAAATATGTATATACACTAATGCAGTAGCTACTGTAGAAACGCCCACCATTTTTTTTCTTTTATTGGCAGTTGTTGCCCTCTTCAAAAAAGTAGAAAGCAAATCTTGGTTTTTGGCTCAACACTCTGCATGCTTTAAGAAAGGGATGGAAAGAAAAGAAATCAAGGCAAAACAAATTATAAATAAAATTGAAGAGAGAAATGCGCTTAAAAATTATTTTTTTCGGGAATCCTCCCTAGAAGTGACAGGGTGACAAGTTTATGGCCACAAATGTTTAAAATCAAAATAGTGCCAAATATTTATAGCTAATAATATGTTTTTCTGGCGGATTAAAATAAACAAGCGGCTCTTAATGACATTATCTGAAGGATTGCCAGCAGGGCTGTATCGGGCTGTTTAGATATTGCGCACTTCAAACCTTCTTACGATGAGGATTGCGCAGCTGTTTTTTTGTCCCTAACTATCCCTTACTATGACGAGTATTTGGGCAAAATATGGGGCCTCAACTCCACCATCAGTTGGAAACGTTTACGGTAAGTACTCATTCTTACTGTATACTGAAAAAAAGGCCGCAATGCTTTTCTTCATTTTGCGTCAATGACAGTGACGAATTTGTTACCGATAGGGTTTTTTTTGTCACGGCTTCTTTCAGTGTATGAACTCATTATTATAGCTATATGTGACGTTCTTTGCATTATTGGAATTCAATAAGCTTCAAGTTTTTGAAGAAAATTGTTTATGATTGAATTGAGATATAGCTGTTTCTATTCAAATTCGGCTATAACATATAAAATGATATCACATAAATATTTGATCTCTTTTTATCTTAAAGATTTATTGACATATTTTTGTTAGCATTTTTTGAAGAACATTGTTCGTCAAAAAATAGTTTTGTGCGCGCTTTTATTTCTCTTTCTGTCTCTCTCTGTGCATTATTTTGATAAAAAATTTTAACGATAATAATCGGATAATAAATAATAAAGTGGTAAATTAAAATGTTAGCTCTGTTTTTTAAAAAATGTGAAATTTTATGTTTTTTCTTTAATTATTTTTATTAGAAGAAAGAGATTTCGTGGGAATTTTACCTTTTTGCAACTGCATTTATGTGATTTGAGAAAAAGAGAGAGAGCCACCACCATTACTCATACAAAAAAAAACTTGCTCTTGCTTTTTCCCACTTAAACTCCTTTATGTTTAAAGACTGACTGAAATGTTATTGAATTATTTTTTATTTTTAGCAGAGATTAACAATGGAAGATATGGATGAATATGAACAAGATTATCAATCTGATTCTGATCTGCAAGAAGAAGAAACTGAATTTGAAGATCCACAAAGTCCTCCTGATAGTAGTAATGCTATTACTAACAATTTTAAAGTATGTGTTTTTTATATGTTCAGTTTAATTTTAGTGTTTGCTATTTAGATTCTAACACTTAAAGATGTTGAAGAAGAAATCCAAAAAATTTGTGAAGATACTTCTACTGTATTAGGTTTACCCGTTCAAAGTTGCCATGTTTTATTAAATATTTTTCAATGGGATAAAGATAAACTGCTTGAAAAGTTTGTGCTTACTCTTTTTAGCATCATCTAATATTGTTGTTTAAGGTTTTTTGAATTAGAACCTCCAGAAAAATTCTTTAGTATATATAAGATTCGACTTCCAACAACTGATAATCCTGAACTTATAAAACAGAATGGTGATTGTTATGTTTGTTTTGATACAAAACCTATTATTGGTCTTTCATGTGGTCATCTATATTGTACACAATGTTGGCAATCATATTTATCTACAAGATTTCGAGAAGAGAATGATGCATTTCCATCTTGCATTGAACCAGATTGTAAAATGATTGCTGATGCTTCAAGTGTTCTTAAGCTTCTTTCAACTGAAAATGAAAAAGCATTCTATAAGAAATTTGTTATTAAATCAGTCGTTAATTCAAATCCAAAACTGAAATTGTGTCCTGGAAATGATTGTGAATTGATTGTAAAATGTACAGTATCTGGTTGTCAAGCAATCCAATGCAAATGTGGAGCTTTATTCTGTTTTATCTGCAATCAAGAAGCCCATGAACCCGTGCCTTGTACAATTATAAAAAGATGGAATAAAAAATGTGAAGGTGATTCATTAACAATGAAATGGATACAAACATCTACAAAGGATTGCCCTAAATGTGGTGTAAGTATATGTATATAATTTAGTAATATGCAACTGTAATTGTATTTAGATACCAATTGAAAAGAATGGTGGTTGTAATCGAATGGTATGCAAAAATAATAGCTGTAACTATATGTTTTGTTGGTCCTGTTTACAACAATGGGACGTTCATGGGTATCAAGGTGCTAATAGCTGTAATAGATATGAACCAAAAGAAGAAGAAAAAGCTGAATCTCGTAAAGTTTTACAGAAATATATGCATTATTATGATCGATTTATGAATCATAAAAATAGTTTAAAAGCTGAAGAAACTGTAAGCATTTTTTGTGTAAATTGTTTTAATGCCATTACAGTATATTATATTTTTAGTTGGTTGAAAATATTAACAAAAAGATTACTCAAATGCAAAATCAAAAATGTTATTCATGGATAGAAACACAATTTTTGATAAAAGCTTTGGAATCACTGCAATCTTGTCGTCGAATGTTAATGTATTCTTATGCCTTTGCATTCTATCTTCCAACAAGTAATGCTAAAACTATATTTGAAGATAATCAATCAAATCTTGAACATTCTATTGAAGAATTATCTGGACTACTTGAACAAGAAATGGATTTAGAAAAAGATGATTTTAGTATTTTAAAACAAAAGGTTTGTTTATTTTTGTGTAACGAGCAGGGCCGCAAATGGGACAAAAGTAAGGGGGTGGAACTCGCATTATAAACGATCAAAATTTTTAATTTTATCTAGTATGAACTTTTTACCTTAGATTTGGAACAAAGGGGGTGGAACTCTCCGCTGGTTCCATCCCCTATTTGCGGCACTGGTAACGAGATTACTGTAACTGGCTTAATATTTATATTACAGGTTCAAGATCGATATCGATATGTTGATCAGCGCCGTGAAGTTATGCTAAAACATTGCCATGAAGGCCTTGAACGTGGTGAATGGGTATTTATTTCTGTTGATTAGTTGGGGTGTTGTTTTTCAATTGTTGATTTTTTTGTACTGTGTTCTTTTTTCTCATGTATGCACAATAAAATTTGTTTCTCTTTCTGATTGCGTCATTTGCTAATAAACACTTTTATTTACTGATTCTGAGGAAGAAAAGTTTTTAAAAAAAATTTGTCTCTAACAGCAAATGTGTGAGGTAGTAGTATGTCGTCATCGTTGCACAATGCTCCATCACGCCCCTTTTTTCTTATAGTTTTTATTTTCTTGCCGTTCATCCATATAAGCTTTTTACAATATACCTATCTGAGTTTTCAAATGTTTAAGGTTTTATTGTGTTCAAATTAAATATTTCTTTAACCAAATACCGTAATTATTGCTTTAAATTTATCAATTTGCTTCCGCTTTGGCGAAATAATCCTTCTTTGCCAAATGAACTCTTCCTTCCAACAATACCCCTCAACTCTTTTTTTAAAACAATGTTTCAAACTAAAAAAAACTCACATTCCTTGCATGTATTTACTTTTGTATTTAATAGATTTTTCTTTATAAATAAAACGTGTTTTAGGTTATTTTTTCCAATTGCAAAATGAGTTCAAATAATGTTTATACTGAAGAAGATGCAGCTCGTGCTCGTTTAAGTTCTTATGTAAGTTCCACTATTCCTAATTTTTTTAATAATTGTTGCATCATTTTAGGAAGAACAATTAACAAAGCTTAAGAAACAATTTGAACTTGTTCAACAAGGAACACCTGATGATGAAACGTTAGATCATATGGTCGATCTTAAAGGTGCTTTAGTAACAAATGCAAAATTAAAATATCATAAAAACTTTTTACAAAAGGTATATAATTTAATAAATTTTGTCTTTGTAAATTGAATTTTCAACTTTAGTCCATTGATACAATTGGAGAAGAAATAAAAAGTGGTACCTTTAAAAAGCCAACCGAAGAAGGTAGCGCGACAAATTCTACTCCTGCTGAACAGAAGAAAGCTGACAATCCAGGAAAAAACGGTAAAGGTAACAATGAACAGCAACAACCTGCTGCAAAGAAAGACAAAAAAGAAACAAAACCAAGGTAATGCTTTTACTTGCATGTTGTTGTGCTTTTCCCATTGCAATTTTAACAATTGTTAATAAATCCTTACCCAAAATACCATATACATGTGAAAAGTTGCAATAAAATCATATACAAAATATTTTAGCGTACCAAAAATTAATTATGTTATTTTGGAAGATTACGGTGATTCGTTGATGAATAGATTGAAAGATATTTTTTCTGAAGCTCAAACTACTGTCTGTTAAATTCTTGAAATATGTTTAGTCCAACATTATTTTTTAGGCTTATCCTCAAGTACCAAATTTTCCACCAATTATTACTGAAGCTACCAATGTCAAATTTGGTGATTATCAATGTAATTCTGCACTTGGACTTGCAAAGGTATGTTTTTGATGCATAAATTGGACTCTATTCATATGGTTTTTTAGAAATTGAAAGAATTTGGTGTGAATGATAACACTCCACAAGTTGCAAAAAATATTGCAAATGCCGTCCAAAAAGGTGATTTTATCAAAGATATTGAAATTGCTGGTCCTGGCTTTATCAATGTTCATCTTCAACCTGAATTCCTTGGTGCACGTGTTGGAAGACTTCTTCAAAGGGGTATTCAACCACCTAAAATCGCTAAACGTAAAGCACTCGTTGATTTTTCTTCCCCAAATATTGCAAAAGAAATGCATGTTGGACATTTACGTTCCACAATTATTGGAGATTCAATTTGTCGTTTACGTAAGTTTTATTTTATTTAACAACAAAATAACAACAAAACTAAAATAAAATAACCAATATAAACCTAATTTCTAAATGCTTCAAATTTGTTTCAGTTGAATTCGTTGGTTTTGATGTTCTTAGAATCAATCATGTCGGCGATTGGGGTACACAATTTGGAATGTTAATTGCGCATTTACAAGATAGATTCCCAAATTATGTTAATGAAACTCCACCAATTGGTGATTTGCAAGCTTTCTACAAAGAATCAAAGAAACGTTTTGATGAAGATGAAGCATTTAAAGCACGAGCATATGATCGTGTTGTGAAACTACAAAATCATGATCCTGAAATTATTAAAGCTTGGAAAATGATTTGTGATGTATCTCGTGCAGATTTTGGTAAAATTTATGAAAGGCTTGATATTGAAATTACTGAACGTGGTGAATCCTTCTATCAAGATTATATGGTTAAACTTGTGAAAGAACTTGAAGAAAAGAATATTCTTATTACTGAAGAAGGACGTAAAATCTTTTTTCCAACGGGTTGTACTGTTCCATTAACCGTTGTTAAAAGTGATGGAGGATATACCTATGATACAAGTGATTTAGCTGCTATCAAACAAAGAATTGAAGAAGATAAAGTTGATTGGGCTATTTATGTTGTTGATTCTGGTCAGAGTCTTCATTTGGAAACTGTATATGCTGCTGCAAGAGATTTGGGATATTATAAGCCAGAAGAAAAAAGAATTGAACATGTTGGTTTTGGTGTTGTATTGGGAGAAGATAAGTAAGTTACCGTATTCATAAAAAGATTTTATATAAATTGGGATTGTTCTTTTAGTATTTAATCTATTCATTTATTTTAGAAAGAAATTCAAGACACGTTCTGGTGATACTGTCCGATTACATGATCTTCTTATTGAAGGGATTAGAAAATCAGAAGAAAAATTACGTGAAAAAGAACGTCATCTTGTTCTTTCAGAAGAGGAATTTAATGCTGCTAAAGAAGCTGTTGCATATGGTTGTATCAAATATGCTGATCTTTCACATACTCGTCTTAATGATTACATTTTCTCTTATGATCGAGTATGCTTTATAGACTTTCGTAATGCAACAATGATATCTTTATTTTAGATGTTAGATGATCGTGGTAATACGGCTGTCTATTTATTATATGCTTATGCTCGTATTCGTTCCATTGCTCGTAATGCAGGAATTAATCGTGAAACACTTCTTGAAGAATTAAAAACTCAAAATGATACCGTTAAATTTGAACATCCAGCAGAAATCAAACTTGCAAAACAAATTCTTAAATTTTCTGAAACTTTATTATTTGTTTTGGATTCTCTTTATCTTCACTTGGTAAGTCATTACTATATTTTAAAAACTATATTTATTACACGTTTTTATAGCTATGTGAATACGTATATGCTTTGTCTGCAACGTTTACTGAATTTTATACTGAATGTCAAGTTGTTGAAAAGAAAGGTGGTAAGTGTTATTTGTAATTTAAAAACCTTTTTAACATTTATTTTTTAGGTATAATTCAATCAATTAATTACAATCGTCTCGCACTTTGTGAAGCGACTGCTGATACCATGGCTGCTTGTTTCAAAATTTTGGGAATTCGTACACTTGAAAGAATTTAAACTTTTTGAATTTTTCTTTATTGGTATTTATCTGATGCAGTGCCTTTTTGTTTGTTTGGTTTTATTTAATAAATAATATTTTATATAATTGTTATTCTTCTTTTATAAACATTTACCACTATGAATTCAGTCCGCTTTTTAAGGTGAATTTAAAAAAAACCAGTGTTCTGCTTTTGTGTTTTTGACCTCTCGCGCCCCGACTATTTTTAAAAGTCGCCCCGCGCCCCGGTTTTTTCGATCAATAATCGTTTTTTGTCGATTTTTATAAGGAAAAATCGGGGCGACATCAAAAAATCTTGCATTTCGCCCCGCGCGGGGCGCCCCGGGGCGGGGTAAAAACAGGGCGAAGCAGAACACTGAAAAAAACCCAACTTTTTTTGGATAAACCATTTACCGGCGTTGCTAAATGTTTAATAAGAAAGTGTTCTGAGTTTCGTCGGCGGCCCCTATTAATATCGCATTTTTTATTTGTTTGAACAGTGCTATCAATAAGTATTAAAGTAAAAGTTTATTCATAAAAGAAACAACAAAATTTTAACAAAAAGCATTTGTAAAAACAAAATGATAAAAACATTTCACAGCAAGTTTTGCGTGATAAAAAAAACAAATCAAAAAATTTAGATAGGGACCGGCAGGTCAAAAAAAAGTATTTGAAAATAATTATTTTCTTGTTAGATTATAGTATTTTCGACCCTAACTAAGAATAAAATAAAAACAAAAATTAAAAAAAATTAATTTAAAATGCCGGAAACGCCATCTGAAAATCCAGCAAAACAAATTTTTTATTTAGAGATTATTAAAAATTATTTACGAATCATAAGTTTGCAACTTTCAGGCAAAGTTTTACGAATATTTTCTTCATCTTTTGTAATTTCTTCAATGATCGATGGAGATAAAACATGAAAGCTTAATTGATATTCAGCTTTTGGATTTTTCTAAAAATTATAAAAATAAAAACAAAATTTTCTTACACATAAAAAACAGGGCTGTCCGGGATCCCGTGTCCCGGCCATTTTTCCGGGATTTTTGTCCCGGATCGGAATCCCGGATTTTAAAATAGGTTTTTGCGTTTTTTCTTCACAGGGGGGACCAAGACAAATTTCATCAATTTCTAAAATCCGGGATCCGGGAATCCCGGAGCAAAATAGTCCCAAATCCCGGATCTCGAATCGGACAAAAAAGGCAGTCCCGGACAGCCCTGATAAAGAACAGAGATTGCGAAATTTAGTTCTAGGAAATTCCTGTTTTTTTTTCAGATTTGTTTTTCGTAATTATTTTTAAACGAAGGAAGAAAAATGCAAAGAAGGGTCTAAGACAATTTAACTAATTTGGAAATTCCATTCTGTTAGAAATCTCATTTCCACACATCCCGGATAACGAATAAAACCCCACTTTAATAAATCCAGCAAAAGCTTCAAGATTAAACTTATCATCATCATGAATATGAATGCAATAAAGATGAAATTCATTAAGATTTTCAAATGGAGAAAGATCAACAAGATCTTGAATTGCTTTCGATGTAACTTTTTGGTCATCTTTGAAATAACTAAAAAAAGAGAATTAGAAGTAAAACTATATAAACAAACATACTGATCAAAGCTTTCAACATTTGGAACTTCTTTCAAAAAATCAGCAATTTCTGTATCAGTTCCATCTTTGTTCTTTACATTCACATATTGAAGGCATAAATGTGTAATATTGGTTGATACAATAATTTTGAATTGATCGAATGTCATTGATTGACTACCAAGACCCAATGCTTTAATATTTTTGCATACAAAAAGTTTCAAAGCATAGCTCATATTAACTGGTTCATCAATGCTAAGTCTAGTTGTAACCCATGGCTTAACAGCAAGTGCATCAAGAGAAATTTCAATACCATCAGCATGCCATACATCATTTTCGAATTCAAGTTTATCAATTACTAAAGTCTAAAAAATGCGTACTTTAAGAGACTATGCAGGTTAACTTTTCGTTTTTGAAGTCAAAGCGAAAGTAAAAACACGGTAAAATTAACCGTAAACCCGAGTAATGACCGACTTAAAACGGGCAGATCCAATCGTTTAGAACACTTATAGATAACAAAAATACCTTTTGATTTAATTGATCATAATCAATCAGCAGTAAGTACACCATATACAGTAAGAATTCTATCTTGATCTGCAGTGAACTTTTCTTTATACAAACGAAGAATCTGAAATTTAGATCCTTTTAGCATCCAGTTGTTCTTCTATAAAACTTACAGTTTCACCTTGTCGTTTGATAGTAGCTTGTTGCTTTTCCAAAACTGTTCTCATTTTAGCATTTTCAGCTTTTTTTTCCAAAAGTTTTTCAACAACAGTGTCAAATTCATTTCCAGAAGTTGATGAAGACTTTTTATCTTTTGTAGGTGATGAAGGATTTTCAAAATATGAAAAACAGAACTTCTTTTGATCCAAGCCACGAATCTAAAATTTGATTTGTTAGATAAAATCGTTAATACTAAAAAACTAGACTTACTGTTGCATTTTGATGATGAATTATTGTTTGCTGTTTTTAATAGTTGTCTTTAATTTAGCATTTTCAGCTTCTACTTCCATAAGCTTATCCAAAAGAGTGCTGAACTTATTTTCATAAGTTGTATCCATAGAAGACATTGAACCATCATCAGAATATTTTTCAACATCCATTTTATCACTTTCAGATGAAGACATTATTCAAAGAGAGAAAAACGTAAAGCAAGATTATAAATCTAAAACTGATACTAATGTATAATAAAATTATATAAAAATGTTTAAGATAAATATAAATTAAAGCGCGCAACAAGCAATCATGAAACGCGTTAATGAAAGAAACCCGAAAGCTGCAACGCTTTTGCCAAAATAAAAAATGACCGCCAAAAATGTTTTCCCATCAGAAGCTTCTAGAAGAAAGAACAGGTAAACATATGCAAGTTTGCGCTTTGAGACCAAAGCAGGTCACATAAAAAAGAGTTGAAATCAAAAGAACTAACAATTGCGTGACCTTGCTTATTTGGCAATCCTTTTTTAGAAGATGAGTCTAAATAGAGCTTATCCTTTATGCACAAAAAACAATTCCGGTGATTTATATCAGTACCACGTTTATCAAAAAATTAAATAAGAAAATGTGATAAAAATAATATAAAATCATAATCACGAAATTAGGATCCATTTATTTTGCTATAAGAAGATAAATTAATTTATCTTACGCAGCACTTTTAGAACAATTTGACAGATATCATCCTTTTACAGAAAAATAAAGCGGAAAGTTTTGTTACTTTACGTCGTAATGATCAGTTTTCAAAGTGTTTCATCATTTTTAGTTGTTTTTTATACAAACACTGTCAGACATTGCGCTGTACATTATCTGTATAATTTCTGACAGGATTATTTCTGACGTCCTTATAGGTGTTAAAACTTTTTTTAAAAATTCTAAGAATTTGAATTCCATGTTACATTTTTTGGAGAAACGTGTGGAGGCAAAAATTTTATTCTTTAAATATTTTTTATGTAACCCCAAATATCAAATGCTTAATAAAATAATCTAAAGTATTTATACAGTAACCAATATCAAAGCAATGCAATAATTTGAATAAATACCTTTCTTTAATTTTGTGCATTCATTATATATGTTTTTCTTTGAGTAAAAACTGCAAAATGCCTTTACAAGTATCTATGGAATCTTTTACATCTTCAAATGAATTAACTATTTTTGGGTATGTTTTATTTTTAAACGGCCTATATACATGCTGTTTTCAAGATTATGTTTTCTTTATGGTGCATGTTCAACATTAATGATATGGATTTTATCACATTTTGAATTTAATACACATTTTTTTGATGGTAATCCATTTCGATCTGAAAAGAAGCTCTTATCTTTTGAATGCAACAACAATAATGATGCATCAAATAACTTTTCAAAAGAACAGTCAACGAAAACTGATGGAAAGCATGATGGTGAAAATGGTGGAAATAAAGAAGTGATGAATGAAACGGTTGCAAATACTCCAACAACTCCAAATCAAACGTTTACACCTGGAGATAACAGAATTGTTAAATCAAGTGAAAAACAAGTTTGGAGTGCAAGTATTCATTAATTTATTGATTGTTTTGGATGTACAGTTTGTTTGTATTAAAAATTACTCTTTTGTTTGTTGAAATAATATTAATAAATAAAATTATTAATACTATTAAAAATATTTATGTTACAATTGAGATATTATTTGGAAGAGATTTGTTAAATTGCAAAAACAGTTATCATGTTTTATGAAAAGTAAAAGGTTTTTTTAAATTTGAAGTCAATTTTAGGACGCTTTAAAATTTTTGTTTCATGACAGTTACTTCTTTTATGCAATAGCAATTTAACTCCGAAGGTGTTCCAAAAAAATTAAACAATATTTGAAACGTTAGTCTTTTCACTTTGTTTTTGTTAAAACTAAGATAAAAAGTGTCATTTAGCATGAAAAATGTTGGATCTCAAAATTCTCTCTTTTTTAAGAACAACAATGGGAGATGGAAAAGAGAGAGAACATTTCGTGATTTATATATGTTAAACATAAACTTTCTTTTATCTCTCTCTCTCATCAACTCAAAGTCAATAAAAAAGTTGGCAGTTGTTTCAATTCTTTTTTTTTGTGTTGAAAAGTTTTTGCGTAAAAACACATGTTTTTGGCTCAATTGAAGGAAGGAGTTTTGATATTGTTCAAACAAAATAAAGGACAAAGAAGTTGCAGTTGCAAAAGCAACGGCCGCGGTGGCGACAATCCCCGCAATTAAAACATTCCCAAGATTGGTGGCAGCAGTTGTCAGTTAAAGGTTTTCTTCCATAAAAAACTAAAATCCATTTTTTCACGTTCCCTTTTATTTTTTTTTGTAGTCAGTTGTAAATGTTTCTTGCAAGATCAGCTTCATCGCTATGGGAATCTCGGCATTTTGTACATCAACGCCTTCGTACTGTAGATTTGGGATCTGATGAATCTATTTCAACACTGACAAGAACCCCGAATCCAAATTATGAAAATGCAAAAAATGCAGTTCGAAAATGTTTTAATCGGCAGAAAGAGAGATCTCCGCTTCTGCATTTAATAATATTATTTTGTGGATTTTGGTTATTCGGGGCTTTGTTGCTTTTAACTGTTGAAAGTGGTTCTTCCGAAAATGCGGAAAACGAAAGAAGTGAAGAAGAAAAAAAGATTAAAGCCGCTCAAGAAAGGCTATTAAAAGCTTTTTGGAAGATGAATCGTTTCATTGTAGGTTTTCTTTAATCACCTTCTAAAAAGCTCACTATAATCATGTAAGCTTATTTTTTACAAATTTACAAAAATATATAGAATAATCTTTTTTATGCTAGTTAATGCTACAAAGTTTTTTTATTTGTAAGTACTTACAATAATTTTAGAAAACAGATTCAACAAAATGGAATGAAACAGTTACATCTTTACTGTATTGGTTTGAGCTGCAACAAATCGAACCACAAATTCCAATTTTTGAATCAATATTTTCGACATGGAATGCTTTTATGTTTATTTCAGCGTGTGTTGGTGGAATTCCTGGTATGTTTGTTTCTCTAACTAAATATTGTTATTGTTGTTGCTAATGTAGCTTAGATTGTTTATATTTTAAACATTGAATTTGACCTTTATCTTTTGAAAAACTCCAAGAAAAAATAATAAAAAAACTTTATTGTCTTTTAAATAATAAGGAAACAAAAGTTTGTTTTGATTTAAATTTAAAAGTTTTTGGAAAAAGGTTAATTTTTTTCACGTGGCATTTTAAGGAAATTTTAAACAATAGCTTTGTTTTTTAAAAAAATTGCATTAAATTAAAAAAAAACAAAAATACAAAAAAGGATACTGTAGCAATGAATGCAATCTTTTATTATAGGATATCCACCAATAAAATTAAGTGAAAATGGTAGAATTTTATTAATTATTACATGTATATTTTCAATAATAATTTATTATTTGGCAATTTGGTCACTTGCAAAATTATTTAATACCTTTTCATCCACGAATCAAATTGCTGTTGGAGTGATTACGGTAATAATATTGCTGGTAAAGATATGGCTTCAAGCATTATCATATTCATTTTTACAATTACCTGGTACATGGTTTCAATGGATCTCTGTTATGAGCAATTTTAGAGCTTTTTCGTAAGTATTCTTTTACACATAAGTGTGTAATCAAAAAACAATTAACTTTTCAGATTTCCATCTGCTTCACTTTTATCTTCAACTTTTTATCTTTTAAATCATATCTTTTTATGGACTTTGGCATTTATATTTATTCAAAAAATAGAAATTTGGAGGTCAAAGTTATATTTAGAAATTGTATGCAATTTGGATTCTGAAACTGCCCTACTCGTTATGCTACCGGATTTAAAGCTGGATCGAGCAGAACATTTAATACAGAAATATTCACAGAATTCTATTTTATGCAGATTTAAAGCTTCGTTGCTGAAAGAAAAAGATAAACTAAAAATCCTAGAATTTATTCAAGAATATCAAGAAAGGAATCATGAAGAAATTTCATATTTTTAGTTGTTTTTCATCTTTTTTGCACCTCTTTTTTTGGAATAAAAAAGAAAGGATACTTTTTAAAGAACCATTTTTTAGTAGTAAGCGAACAATTTTTGTAAAAGAAAGTCTTGGAACAACAACAAAAAATATATTATATTTATTTCATCTTTGCTTCCATCCACAAAAACACGTGTTTATTTCTTGTGAGTGCAGAAGCTAACTTTTTTTTTTGGAAAAGCAACAATGAACAAAAATGTATAGTTTTTTTGCTGCTGCTATTGCAAAAGAATATATTTAAATTCTTTAAATTCAAAGTTCAATTTCTTTTTCCGAAGATATTTATTGAAATGCCATGAATGAATCTTTTATGACATTTCAATGGCATAACAACAACACGCATATTGTTCTTTCTCCCTTTTGTGGGCTCTTAAGTATTTGCATATATGTGAGTGTGCCATCTGATTTGTTCGTTGAACTTCTGTCAATTACCTCGAAAACATACCAATGATCACAGAATAATAATATTTTGTTTTTATTCTCTGCTCGTGGCACTCAGTACCATATGAGTGCTTCTTACAAAAAAAATTGGATATACAAATTTTTCAAAGTGATTTAAACTCTACCCATTTTTCCATAACAAAAATATCCGATAATCTTCATTTAAAATTAATGACAGGAAAATACAAAAATTAAATAATGTTTTTTTGCAAAAACTATACAGGAATGATTTGTAAGCTACTTTTTGATTAAAAATCAGATGACTAAAATAGGAAAGAAAAGAATAATAGGGAAGTCTAAATTCAGGCTTAAAAATTATAAATTTGACTAAAAGCTGATTGTTTTTTAGCAGATCGTTGGTGTAATAAGCTTACGATTACTTTTTTTAAATCGTTTTTAGAAATAACAAAATAAAAAAAAGAGAAATCATGTGAGTTTACGCCTCCGCTTTTTGTATGTACGGATTTAGCACTTTCAACTTATTATGATTGTTATGTTTGATGAATTGGCATTTCTAAATTTTGAAATCGGTGAAGAAACTCCCCCTTGTCGGTGGTGTTGAAAATAAACGAATGGAACACCTTAAAATTTTTTAAAGCCTTACTTTTCCTCTCTGTTCAACAAAAAATGGCAGATAAACAAAATCATAATCTTTAATTGAGATACTTCACATACTAATCATGCCAATTAAATAAAAAAGATATTCGATGACTTAGGTTTTTGCCTCATTGTTGTTATAATATCGGCTAAAGACGACCTTGATGTTGTGAGACAAATTAAAACAAAACTTTATTTCGACAATTTTACCATTTTAATCTTGATTTTGCACAGATTTTTACATTAAATTTCTATTTGTTCATGACAGTGTTAACTTTTTCTATCAAAAAATTTTTGACAGTTCAAACCTGTAACATCTGTGGCATTTAAAATCAGTCATAACTATTAAGAAGCTTTCAAAACTTCGCTCTTTCAACTTGAGATTGACCTTTTTTCTTTCGTTTTTAACACAAAAAATAATCCAAAACAAGTGTGTTTGCTTTCTTTTTTAGTACAGTACAATTTTAAATTTAAATTTTTTACCTCACACAAATGTCTCGCTTATGGCTTCAAAACAAAAAAGAATTAAGATAACAAGCTTCTGTTTAAATAAAGAAAAACAACCGTTGATGAACTTTGAAGGAAATAAATCCAACGTGTTGCTTTTTTGGTCTCCGACATTTTTGCTACAATTTTTCTATTTCTACAAATTAATTCTTTTTGTGCGTTTTTAAGATAAATTGAAATATATATATTTTTAATAAACAAAAAAGCGTGTCTGTAAATGGGGGAAATTAAAATGTAGTTGAAGTGTAGTAGTAGATAACTCAGTTGTACAAATATACATATTATTGTTATTTAAAAAATACAAATCTTTACGGTACAGCTGTAGTAGTACACCAGAATAACAGATAAAAACGTTAATGCGTAATACAACAAAAAAAGAAAGAAGACATGATATAAAAAAATAATCGGAATGGAGTTTTATTTTAAAAGTTTAATCTTTTGTACATGGGATGGATGACTTCAATCTGCTTTTCTTTTTTGACTGTTTTTTTTGTTTACAAAAGAATTTATTTGGAGCAATTTTACGTCAATTTTAGAAAAAGTAATAATAGAAACATTTGCACGTATATTTTTGGGTACAATAATTTATATAGGGCATTTGAGCGCATATTTATATGGTAAACATTACATCATCAAAATTTTATAAGCGATTGGGTAATCCGGAAAACGTGAAATATTTTTAGGTAAAAATTATGACGTTCGAATAAACATTAAAAATTAACCATGTAAATGATAATTTCGGAAAACATTAATATAAGAATTTAAATTTGCAATTAAACTTTGAACTTCTTTGCAATATTGTTGCAAAGAAATACGATGCGTGAACACTCTACTTCCGTACCCTTTATTCTGCTTAACAAAAACTGCTACGGGATAATGCAAAACAAGGAATTTAAAACTTATATGAATGTTTGAGCTTTATCACCTGAATTTAATCTTTTTTTTTAAATCAAAGCTTCTTTGATATTGTATCTATTTTGGCGGGAACAACAACATTTTTATCTTTTGTTATCGACCAAAAACTTTTGCAGAAAAATTCCAAACAATTTTTGCAGCTTAGCAGTTTCAAAAAAGTGCACAACTCAAAACATATATTCTTTTTTTGCAAGTTATTTTTGTTATTTGTTTTTTTGTACACACCGTAATAATAGATTGTATTTTTATTTTTGATCTTTATTCTGTTGTTTTTCTCTCTTTTCTTCAAAAGAGTTATTTGAGTCAACGGTATTATTACATGCATATATTTGAGTCAGAAAAAATGCCAGAATTTTTAATGATGCCGTAGGTACCAGGCAAGTACCAGGCGATTGCTAAATTTAAGAGTGTAAAAACAAAATATATATTAAAACATATGTTTTTAAAGTCGATTTAATTTAAATCTTTTGATTATCTCAAATATTATCCCTCCATCAATTTGTTATTCTCTGATCCCTTTTTTGTTGTTTGTTAAAGGAAATTCCCCCCTTTCTTTACAATGCAATTTCGTATTTTTTCAGCGAAATTATGAAAATCAGAAATTTTTGTGACGAAAAAAGCATCGTTTAATTCTGTTTCGATCATCATGTTCCTAAAATAGAGATGATTTCGTTGGAAATTCTCTATTTAAAAAAACAACAAAGAAATCATCAAAAGAATGATCCGACTGTAATGGTTCATTATTGCCAAAAAATGTAAACAGCTTTCATTAAACCTTTCCTTTTACGCAATATTTGGATACATAGAATTTTTAAAATGAAAGAACTCATTTATTTTGAAATTTCTTTTGCAAAAATTTGTTGTTCGAACAATCGTTCTGTTTTTTTTGTAAACACCGAAAACCAGCGGCCTCGAGCAAAATCTTTATCTTTTTGTTTCTTTGAAACATTCGTAAACAACAAAAATTGTAAGCATCTCAAAATTCTATAATCAGATGATAAAATTCCTATGTAAAATTTTGTTTATATCTGTTTGTTTGTTTGCCAGAAGAAAAAGACATATCCTATTTTTAAAATAAAACAATAATAACTTAGACTGATTAAAATAATATATAGTCACAACATTGCTGTCTTTAATCAGTGTTTGATGTTTAATCAAACATTTTATTTAAATTATTAAAAACTAAATAATTTATTTTTGTCTGTTTTGTTTGAAATTTTAAAATCTTCTTTAAAATTAGTAACAAACAAAAAATGGATGTCTAAAAAGGCTTCTCAGCGTCATCAAATTAAAATTTCAAGGATTTAAATTTGTATTTTTTAAATACCAAAAAAATTAAAAACAATTTAAGAATTTTAAAAGAAAACACCAAAATAACAACAGCGCACTCAGTTACCGTAACCTTTTGATAACTTGCAAAAAACTTAATTGAAAAATAAGAAATTAATTACTTTTTGGAATAATAACAATCCTTTTGAAAAATTTGTATTATAAAAAATTATTTAAAAAAGTTTCAAAATAACTTTTATTTTTTTTACAAAAATAACTTAAAGGTTAAGAAACAAAACGTAGGAAAAGGTTAGGCATTGTCTATAAAAAAATATTTCACACAAAAGTGCTAATAAACAAGTCAACCCGAATACAACTTTCCCTTTTTCACACATGGGAAGTTGGAAATAGTTGTTGACATGAAAAAAAATACAGTATGCTTTTATTATTTCTTAAAAATTTGTATTATGTATTTATAGTTTGAAATAATTTTGAAAACTTGATCAACGTGAAAAAGGAGTAATTTCATTAAATGGTGAAATTAGACGGGATGACAAAAGTCACAAACAATGATTTATTTTTGATAGTGAAGAAAAGTAAAAATTTGTTGGCACTCCAATTTTAGCAACAAGATAATTGTCGTCCTGAAAGTGCAAAGATTTTTTCCGATCGATTATATTTGATTTTGACTAAACATCACTGTCGCCATCGCATATTCATGGAGACGCTGATGACGAAACTGTTTCCGACGCTTAATTGTTTAATCAAAATTTTAAAAACAAACCTAGATCCATGTTTATGTCATTATTAAGTTTTTATTTGATTGCTGTAATTTACAATATCTATCATACAAAATCTAACATCTTTGATCTTAGTTCAAACATGTAACTTATTAATTATCAGTTCATCCCACATGTTCTTTTGTTTGATATTCCTTGAATTTATTCATTCTTTTTTTTCATTTTAAAACAAAAAGTCACAAGGTTAATCTCTTATTATTGCTTAATTGTTTAATTATAATAAAGCCTCCTTCAAATGTGATAATAATAATAATTAAAAGATCGGATTATTTTCATTTAAAACATTTGCAAATAAAAAAAGGATTAATTAAAATTTTTATTATTCTTTTAATTTGCAAAAAAAGATGGAATTCCTTTTGCTTTTCATGTTATTCTCTTTTCTTGCTTTCGCTTTATCAAAAGACAATCCACGCCTTTTTCTTTCTTTTTCTTTTTAGAGAGGGGGTCAAAAAAGGTGAGAGAGAGTTAATTTTGTTTTTGCATTTTTTCTTCCAAAAAAGGGGAGGGGCTTTAAAGTAAGAACATATTATTTTGGTAACAAAAAATAATAATAATAAGAAATATGGTCCAAAATATGGGCGTGAACAGAAAAGGGATTTTAACTTGGGAATAAATTTTGGATATAAATATCCGCCAAAATATTCCAAAATATTCAATTCATATTTGACTTTTACTACTATCTGAACTAAAGTGTTTTCAATACACTTACAAACAAAAACTCTCTAAGTACTAAAAATGTTTTCATCAATGACTTCTTCTTCTTCTGCATCAAGCTCATCAATGCTTCAAAGAATTCAATCACAACTTTTAATAATTATTTCAATACTAATTTTATTTGCAATTGTATATTCTGATGCTGCACCATCAAAAGATGTACCAATGAGACTATGTGGCCGAAAATTAATTAATATGTTATCTACAGTATGTCAGGAAACTGTGTGCTCACAATTAGAAACCCATAATGAAGCTAAAAACCCAATGGAATGTTGTGCTTATGGATGCAAATATTCTGATTTACAAGATATCTGTTGCTCTTAAATACAACTACTTGTACAGTTTATGCATTCACCTGAAAGCCTTATTTGCCTGTTGACATCTCTCAAAGGGATTCTCCTTGCTTTATTATACAATACAAATTACATCATTACATTATATGTATCCAGAATCAAAAGATACTCAAAAATTTTTAAATGCTTTATCATTGAACTTTACAAAGATATCATTTCTTTCTTTTTTTAATACTTAATAAACAATACCGGTGATCTTTTTTTGCTTTGTAAATTGTTGTTTCTTTCATTGTTTGTTTTTTGATTGTATGCCATATTATTGGGCAACGTATAGAAAAATGTTTTAAAAAATGCATAAAAAATAAATTATTAACTATTAAATTAAAAGCTTGTTTTTACACACACATATCTAAAAACCTTAATTCTTATGGGAAAAACAAAAGTTAATTTTATAAATACGTCAAAAATTTAAAGTTTGTTTTTATAATTATTTTGGCCTCAAGTGGATTGAAACAGAAACATAACAAAAATGTTTTGATACAAATGTATTAAAATTTAACAAAAAACATTGGTCATTTTTGGTGCTTGTTTTGTTGTATTTAATCTCAAACACGACATTCAAGGGGAGAGTCTAAAACCCAAAGAAAAAAGGAAAACAAAGTCAACATCAAAGTAAGGCAGCACTTTTGGAATCAGAGCTCATGAAACCTTTTAGAAATGATAAAGGGATAATTTTTGTAGGCGGAAAAAACAGATAAACATTTGCTATCATTATTATTAATAGATATTTGTTACTATTATTCTGCACTCTTCGATGTTTTAAAAACATTATTTTAAAAGTGTAAATAATCTTTAAAAATTGCAGTTTTTTTATTTTTCAAAAACATAAATAATAATGTCACTTTTTTCTCCGTACCCTGGTACCCAGAATGAATATTATCCATCAAATGAAAAACAGTGACAGATTTAAAAAGTTCATAACCCCCTTTATATTTAACGGCTGTTTTCAAGTTATTTTTTGTAAAAAACAATGTGACCTAAAAATAAAAACGAATCAGTCATTATCAGTTCTCGACTATTACTTGATTATTTTCGGTCAAGTAAAAATGTCAAAGGTCAGATGTTTTTTTTCTTCCTATTCCATTTTACAGTAGCACTGTTGTAATTCTTTGACTTAAATGTTCTATGTTTTTTCTCTATTACAAACGAAATTTATCTAGTTTTTCACGTGCATCTTCCAAAATTATTTTTCTCTTGTAACATCTTTTTTCGTCATCGAAAAAACTTCTTTAATGATATGGAAGTACCAAGTGCAAGAGCAGAAAATCATAAGATTGCACCCCATGACTAACACTGGAAAAAACTTTCCCTCTTTTATATTTTGTAATCTTTCAATTTCATTGAGGAACTTTAAAATTTCAGTACGTTTTTTGAGTAAAAAAAATTTAATTTAAAAGAATTTTGAAAAAAAATATGTTAGTAATAGTAGTAGTAATTGTTTACCCACAGAAATAGTTGAATTGTATTTCTCCAGCACGCACTACATTTTAAATATATTTAAAAAATGATCATTTCAAGTATGAAAGCTTTCATGGAAGCTTAAAAGAGCAAAAGAAAGATTTATTATTTGAAACAAAAATTCTTTCAAATTTTGCAAAAAGTGGCTTCCTCCTGCTTTTTTTTTGCTTCTGCAACTTTTAAGCCTGTGTTTGCCATCAACAACATTGTATAAAGATGTGATCTTTCAAAAAATAGATATGAACATATTTTATTAATTTTAATGTATTTTTTTGTTAATAATATTTAAGATTCAGAGACCAAATTAATCAAGAAAATTATTTGTAAAATTTTGAAAAAAACAAACAAGCAATTTTTTCACCACAGTTATTATGACTACTGGTATCCTCCGTTCATTTTTCACCTTTTTTATGTTCAAAGAAAATTGAATTCATGAATGAAAAACAAACAGAAAAACAAACAAGCAAAAAGTGAACGAAAGAAATGATTCAGTTAATATGCGTGTGTATGTCTAAAAGTGTAAATACAAATTACCAGAAGCAAGCAGAGAGGGGATTTAAAAATGGAAAATGAAGAGGAAAAAGAGATGACATTGATGATGGGAGGATGTTATTTTTATTTGTGTGGGATGTGCTGTTTTTAAGCAAATGGGTTTGTAATGATTATGAATCCATTAGAGAATCAGATGGGCTGAAAACGGAGGTGGTTGATATCATTAAACGCATTTACTCTATGTCAACAAATAAATATTTGGAGCTTTGGGGGGTAAAATATTTTCGAATGCTTTTTAAAATAGTTTTGGAACAATAGTATACCTTTACAATGCACAAATTTTACCAAAAACTGCTTCACCCCAGGCAATAATGTTACCGTATTTTCATATATTTTTAAAAATAAAATGGACGTGAATTTGCAATCGAAATTCGTGGTTCAGAGCATCACATGAATTCAATTTTTTTCCAACGATCATTTACGCACTTTTCCTTCCATTTCCTGTTTTTTATTGTCAATGTATTTTTAAAGCAATTCTCGGTATTTTCTTCTCTGATAAGAAATAGCACCTCATCATCGTTGCCGATGCTTAAAATTTAAACTGCGAAGGCGGAAAAAATGTTTTAATTGGTATTGTTTTTTAAAAAACAAAAAAATCTACGTCAAAGTTCCACCACATTTTTTCCCTTGCATCAGCTGCTTACATACATTTTTTTCTTGTTTTGTTTTTACTTTTTTTTACTACAATGCTTATGAATTTCTCTTGGGAATGTTTTTGTATTTTTAGCCGTCACCAATTTCCCTCAATTTAAAAACATTTTTGTATCCCTATTTTTATGAAAAAAAGTTATTTTTAATTTTTGGATTTTTGACAAAAACTTATTTTTTCGCTCTCAAAATTTTACTCAAAGTTTTTTTTGCACATTGAAAAAAATAAATTTGGCGAAGAAAAAAAGAAGGAAGCAAAAAAAAGCGAAACAAAGAACCAGTTTTTTGATGACTATTACCGTATCTATATATCTACATTGAATCATGGTAAAACAAATGAATGAATGAAAGAAAAAAATCACAAGATTTTGTTGAAGGCGGAAGAAATATAACTTTTTGTTGAAAAAGAGAGATTACTGGAACAAAAAAGAATTTTTTGAAAAGAATTGAAGGAAGCATTATTTTGAGAGTGATAAATAATGCAAATAATGGAACAGAAGAAAAAGATGGGATGAATCATCCGTTTTTAATGAGAGAGACTCAAAAAACATCTCGTTTTTGCTGGTTGATATCTTTCCTCTCTCTCTTTTAGTCATTCATTTTGTTCCGTTCGTTAAACATGAGTTTTTCTTCGATTACATGTTTTGAGTAAAAAAGATTAAACTACGTACACTCAACAAGTTCTATGAATGGAATGTTGCTGATAGCTCCAAATAACTAAGTTTTAGTTTCTAAATAATTGCTGATCAAAATTGTGATTTTATAATTTTTTATCCCTTTAATTTCCTCCTTCGCACTATCGTCATTTCTTTTTCCAAGTTTTATTTCCGTAAACACGCAACATCTTTCTTTTTCGGATGTTTTTTCTCCAACAAGTTTTTTGGAATTTAAAACACCAGAAATACAACTTTCTGAAGCATCGCTTAATCCCATATGTTTTGATTCTTCCTGCTTAAAGAAATTATAAAAACCATATTAAAACTTGGAATGATAGTTTTTGATGCTACGCTATGTCTTTCTTTTTACTTGGCATAAAAACATCCTTTCCAAATTATATGTCTTACTTTTTATGGTATATTTCAACATTTTTGAATGAATCAATCTGTGACACCTATGCATTATTCTGGGCTGGCAATCTTTCACTTCATTTTTGAATCTTGTCTTAAACAAAAAGTGCACTCAAATATTTTCTCAGAAACGATATAAAAAACATTACATCCTTAATAGGGTTGGCCGGTTAATTAACCGAAACATAATTTACCGGTAAATTATCCAACCCTAATCCTTAACAACAAAATATTACTGTAAAAGCTTTATGTATTTCAGCGTACATACACAAAAATTTTTTAACAAGAAAATGAATAATTTAAATGTCACGGTAAGACTTAATTTAACAGGGGGACCTTAAACATGTTGCCGTGTATTTTTGGGTAAGAAAGATAAAGAAATTTTTTAGACACAAAAAACAAGATTATAGTGTCTCGAGAAGAATATTAATAAAAATACCAAATCTTTACCTATTAATGCAGGAGTTATTATTTGTTGACATTATTTTTCCGGTTTTTGTATTAACCTTTTTAAGCTTTGTTAAATAGCCTTAATGTGGATAAATAAAATATTTATTACTTAAATTTAAACCCCTAATTTTTGTAGGCACAATCTAAGATCAATGAACTAAAAGCAAATAAATATTCAGTCAGTGAATAAAATATTTTAATTCATTGATTAAACAGAGCAATCTTGATTTTCTTTAGGTTAAGAGAAGAAGACTACTTTAACTTTTTTAAACACATTTGTTATCGCTTGTCAATCAAAATACGTACAATGTTGAATTCTATTTTTTGAATCTATTTTTGTTTTCTCTTCAAAGGATAAAAATTGAGGCGGCTTCAAGCTCTTTCTTAAGAGAATCAATGATTCGACTTTTAGATTGATTTCCGTTGAAAAAAACCTCTCTCTATCTATCCAAAAAAGAGCAATGATAACAATGTTCTTTTAATGGCTTGCTAGCTGCAGGACATTACAAACTTTTTGACGTCGTCGTTAATCCTCAAACTTACGAGAACATTTTTAATAATACGATATTTTGACGAAAATGGGATTAAACTTGGTTAACCTTTTATTTTTGATCATTGACTATTTTCTGTTTGCAGACTTTCCTGGCACAAATTTGTTTCAAGCAAAAGGTTTTAATGCCAAAAAAGTGTAACCTTTTGCTGCAACATAATTTTTTCTACGTCAAAATTTTTAATTCCCCCTATTATTTTTTCAGCAGTTTTTTTTAATTTCAAGAAAGCGGTGAACAAAAATGAAGATGGGGATTTTCTTATCAAAGTTCAAAATTGATAGCCCCCAATATTGTTGGTGATGGTGGTGGTAGGAGGACTACTTATTTATTCTTTACATTAAGAGTTCATAGTTTTTATGGAAAAGTAAACATACACATGAAAGTTCACTTTAAATTCAAATAATAATTAAGTTCTATCTTTTTCTCTATTTGTTTGATCAAAATGTTAATGACCTCAAATTTAAATTGATCTTTGCATTTTTTATCTAAAGGGTTGTCAAGGATGTTATAAAATGTATTAAGCTGATTTTATTCACTAGTTTTAAGGCTAATGTTAAAATGTTGTAATATTAAAATTTTAAACAAAACTTAAAAGGGAATAAATCTAAAAGAAATTGACCTTGATTTTACGTCGTTTTTTATGTTCCCTCGAAAGACGTAAAATCGAGGTTCGACTGTATTTCGAAAGGGAAATGCGATTTTAATATAAAAAAACAAATTTTATTGATCAACAAAATTAAAATAATATTCACACAAATGTTTTAAAGCAATTAAATGTTTCATTAAATGAGATCTTACATTCTTACCACACAAATATAACTCAATAAAGGTAAATTATGTAACAACAAAGGTATCAAAACAACATAACGACTGAAATTGATGATGTGAACATCCAAGCGTGCAACATCTTGATTTATAATCCAATGTTTCAATAATTTTTCCTTCTTCAATCAGTTTTTGACAATTTGTTGATTTACAGACATTTTGAATATGGAGATATAAAAATTGACCACAAACTTTTTTTCTTGATGGATTCCCGAAACTTTGGGATACAAAAATTACAAATACAAACAATGTTACAAAAACTTTTAAAGTAGCCATTATCGAAACATGAAAATGAAAAAATCAAAGGGGTGAAACTATTGAACTTTTTAAAAGCCTCGAATAAAAAGCAAAAAGAAAGGCGCCACCTTTTTTTCATTGTTGTCACCTGCAGCTCCGCCTAATTTTTTGGTGTGACGATTTTTATTTGCTAAAAAAAGTGAGCAGGTGAATGTCGTTTTTTTTGTCACACACACGCCACAGTATTCCTTCCTTTCTTCTCTCTTTAATTTGTTTTTAGTAGTTGAAAGAAAGGGTAAATGAAACCTTTTTTTCAAAAAGATTAAATAAACAAATACAATTATTTGCTGCTTATGTAAAATTAGATGTGTAAGTATATCCTTGTTGTTCCACTGAAAAACAAGTGTCATAGTGTCATGTTTAATCCTTTTAACGTAATCACCAAAGAAAATAATAATAATCAAAAATCAAATCATATGTAAAATGTTTAATTAAATATATTTTTAAAAAATAAAAATATATTAATTTCCGTAAAATGTAAAGCATTTGAAAAAACAAAACAAGGAAGCTAGAATATACATATTTCGCCTTCTTATTGTTGGAGGATAAAAGTGTAATATTTTGCCCTCCAACTCTTATTATGATTAATGCTATGTCACAGATATGTGAAAAAAAATTTAGGAACCTTTAACTAAATGTTCAAAAAAAACAAGTTAATTATTGTTAAGACCTTAACAGCAATTTGCTCAGCTTCAAATGTTTTTTAAAAAATTTTAAATTTGCGTTTCCTTTTTGATTATATATTCTTTTAAAGAGCTAAACAAAAATGTGAAACTGAATGTGGTAAATTGATATGGTAATTATCATAAGAGCTTTAATTTTTTTATATACAAACAAAAAAAAATAACAGAAATTTGTGAATATCATAAGGGACTCTCCAGATATTACGTGATAGAAAATTTTCGATTTACCCATCAATGACAATTTTTGATGCACATCAAAGGTGCGCGGTCATTAACCTTTCTCCCTGCTATCACGTAACATTTGGACAGCCCTTAGACGACAATTAAAGATATGATACCTTTTTATAACAAAAGTTTTAAGAAAAAAATTAAAAAACTTTTAAAAAAGTAAAGTAAAAAACATTCAAAATTTGAAGAGACAATATAATTTCAAGAGATGCAAAAAATCCAATAATTCAAAAATAGCGCAAAATGATGATGAAAAGCAAAAGAATTACATTAAGAATTTTTTTACCAACATTATTTTTTGGATGCTTGACATAATAATCTGCAAAGACATATTTGTAAATATTGGTTAAACGTTCTTTGGGGTCTTCAATATTGCAAGCTGATTTCATCATACATTTATAGGTGGATTCAATAAAGCAATTTTTTGTTTCAATAGATTCAACGGACATTATAATAGCAGTACTATTTCCATCATCATCAATACAAGGGAATCGACGAATACGTCTTACAGGATCACGTGGCTTTAAACCAGTAAGACCAAATTTTGAAATCAAAGTGCATTGATTATCATGTATAACATTTGTCATGCATGATTTCATCTCAAAACAATTACATCTTTTAATCTAAAAAATTATAGTAATTTATTACGAACAGTTTTGATTATCACAATCTCTTACTGCAATTAAGTTTCCATTAGCAAGAACATTAAAAGTGAGAATAAACAAATAATATCCCAACATGACAAATTTCTTTTATTAAAGTATGAAAAGTATCTAAAAGTGAATCAATGAATAAAAAAAAACACCTTTCAAGGCGAAAATAAATAAAAACTTTCGAAAGCAATCGCTACCGAAATATTTTATAAAACTTTTAAATTATCAAAGGACAATAATTTCGTGTAAATAGCTTTGAAATTAATGAAACCAAATGTGGGAAAACTTTGCATAGTAGTGGTCATGGAAGTTGATCAAAGGGTTCTAACACGGACTTTGAGACAGTTGGAAATTTTATGGAACAATATCAGCGGACACAAGCACGTATTTATGTACGCGGACTTTTCTGTGGAATTTTTCATTTTTCCCTCCTGAATTTCCCCCAAGCTGCGGCCCTGACTGGACATAAAAAAGATAAGTGTTAAAACAATATTTCCGATTTTTTTGTGAAAAGGAAAAACACTTAAACAAATTTTTATCATTTAACAAAAAAATCAGATACGACAAGAGCAAAAAAATTATGCAGCAATATTTCGAAGAGATGGAAAAACTAATTTGATTTTTTTTTCCTTTTTTGTTTATCAAAAGCGAAAAACCTTTGAATGCGCAAAACCTTTCGGCAGACATATGCTTTACATCCGTCAAAGGGCAAAACAATGTAAAGGTCATAAAGCCTTCTTCTATCAAAAAGCGTTGTTCAAACTGCTTTTGTGCGTATTTCCAAATATGCAAAGTTTTCCGATGAAAAAAAAATATGTATACCGTTTTTTCTTTGTTTCGCTTTTTTTAGATGCAATCAATCATTCACTTGTAAACAACAAAATGCAACACCTTTTTCCATACTTTGCAAATTTAAATCGAATTTGATTTTGAAAAACTTAAATAACACAAACTTTAAAGGTTAGAAACGAATGGATCAAAGAAAAAAATATTTGATTTTTTTTTCATCGAAACATCTTGTGAAACATGTCAATAATTGAAGGGAAAATGTTGAAAGCAACTTTTTCTGATTTGAATTCTGGTGTTAATGAAAAATTTGTTTTTGTTTTTTGTCAATAGATTACGGTTACAAAATTCGGATTGATTAGGTTAATTCTAATAGTTAGTAACAAAAAATAATAAATTTTTCAACTAATACATACTTTACGTAAAAATTTTAAAACATAAAAACAAAATATTCAAATTTCAAGAATAATTTTTTAGCTGTTATCAGATTTATGACATAGTAAAGTTCTTGCTGAAGTTGTGACTTCACTATGTTTTTGTTGGTATTACGGCAGCTAACGATTTCATGCTTTTTATATATTTTTGCTGTCATTACTTCGCACATTTCTACAACATTTATGAATTCCATTTAACCTAGAAATTGTTAAGAAGACAACTTTTTTGATTAATACATTTCTCTTTGATGGCCCCACTGATGAATCAAAGAGAAAAAAATCAGGGAATAATTTTTAATCATTATAATTTTGCGTAAATGTTGAAAAAAAATTTGATAAAGTAGTAGACCATAACTTATAAAACAGCTTGTTATTATAGTGATCAAGGGAAAAATTTTTTTGAAAACGCAGTAATTCTTCCTTTTCGATCTCTTTTGGTTTTTTCATTTTCATAAATATTCTTTCACTAAAAAGATATGGAAATGGTAGACAAAAAACAAGATTGACGCTGGATTTACCGTATTTAACGCTGAACAAAATGATCACGTTAAATTTTTAATGTTTGAATTTTGCAATATCTTATTTGAAAGCACTTTGAAAACAAAAATTAGTTTTTAGAAATTAAGTTATTCGGGAAAAACGTGTTCAAAACTAATTACTGTAATCTTGTCGTAATGTTTCATCAAAGTTAAACTTCTTCTTACAAAATTTGTACGATTCTATATATGAATCTGTTCAAGTCCGTATTTAAGGGGGGGGGGGGGGGGGGCATTAGGGTACCTGTGCCCCCTGAAATTAAGAAATTTCTTTGATGTTTTGCCGACGCGTGCCAATAGCGGCAAAAGATCAAAGGCGTGCCTTCCCCGAAAATTTTTTCTGTCTACGTCCTTGAATCTGTTTTTAGTAAACAACAGCTTTGAAATGTACATTTTAACAATAATACGGTTAACTTTACATGCTGGAAAAATGAATAAACAAAAATTAAACTTTTGAAATTTTATTTTAAAAAACTTAATTATAACTTTGTCAAAAAAAACTTCGTATTTAATTTCATAAGAGTTTTCGGAAGAAAATGTTTGAACTATGAAGAAAGAGGGAAACAATATAAATCGAAAAATTAGGAGAAGAGAACTCGCAGGATAATTTACCAGCATAGAATAAATTAAAAAAAAGCAATTAGGTTTTAAAAAAATCAAAAACAAATAACTGTTTAATAAAAATTTATGAGATTAACATTGCACAAAAGAGAGAGAGATCTATTGTAGTTTTTGATCATAGAGATTAAACATCCATTGATGAAAGTTTTTCATGTTTAATAATATCTTTTGTTGCCAAATATGCTTTGAAGAAGATTTCAGTAATCCAAAAACAAATAAGAGTGATAAATAAGCAAAAGAATGTACAAGCAATGGCAAAGTAGCGATACCCTGAAATATGCTTTTATACAGTTTGTCTGGAAAATAAAAACTTACAGTCTTTGAGAAATTCAGGTAAATATGGGATATATGCGCTTGCAAGCTCCGGTGCAAAAATTGCAACTACTGCTCCAACAGTTAATCCAACAAGGAGTAAACAATTGACAAGCTATAATTGATTAATAACGGATTATAATGGTAGTATAAATCAATGATGGTGAAGTTTTCGAAAGATTACAAAAAACTTAACACATCCTGGGGCAGGGGGTTTGAATAGTAGATTTCAAAAGAAAATCAGTTTTTTGGCAGCCATTGCCTTTATTACTTCCGAATCAGGATGTGACAAAACTTCTAATTTTCAAAGTGCCAAATGAAACTTACCAAAAAGCAAATATGTGGTAAATAAAGGATTCGAGATTTTCGGTAATATCCCCATGCCGAGATACATGCAACACACAGCAAAACTAAACCTTCAAAGAAAAGAATAAACAAAAATAGGAATGAAAACATAATTCCAAGACAGGAAAGAACAAATGCACCTTGCTAAAATGTATTTATTTAACAAAGTTTTTGTAACTATCAATAATACTTACTCTTGCATCAATTAAACCGCAACAAATCTTTCTTTTAATTGGTATAACAGGTGTGTAGGGGTTACCGGGATAAGCGGGTGGTGGAGGATATGATGACATTGGTGGAACAGCAGATGGTGGAGCAACCATCATTGCTGGGGGAGCTGTTGGTTCTTTCATGCTTGCTTGATTTTCTCTTTTGTTTTTATAGCAAAACAAAAACTAACAAAGAAAACTAAAAATATAATTTTAAAATATGACGAGTTATGAAAAGAAACAACAGCGTTTTCACAAATTATTCATCTTCAAGCAAAACTAAAAAACTTGTGAAATCAAAACACGTGAAAAATTTTGAGCAAAGCTCTTCAAGCTTAAAAGAATAACTTTCAAAATATAAAAAAACCTTTGAAAAAAGAATTTTATAAAGAGTAATTGTTAAAAAAAAAACTAAAAAAGTGTCGAAAAACAATCTTCATAACAATTTTTTTCAAGGATACATGCAATAAAAAGTCTTCATTGAATCATTAAATAAATTTTGACTTAAAATTATATGAACTTATTTTAAAAACAGTCACGGAAAGAGTCTTGCGTAAAAAGACAGTGTTGTCTTCCACCCTCTCACTTGAAATTCGAAAGTAAATATAAATAAAAAAAATGAAAAGGAAAAAAGACAGAAAAACAAGCAAAAAGCAAGGCAAGTAAAGAAAGAAAAGCTAAGGGTTCACGCATGCATTTCGTAACATTAATCGTTGTCCTTCTTCTTTCTTATTTTCTCTATTCATTTCTCTCTCTTTTTCCTTTTTAACAGCAGCTAAAGTCCACTGCCGTAGACGATGAAATTGTTGCTGACTCATAGAAAAAAAAACCACAAATAGCATCCCCCTTCTTTTTTTCGCCATTGATAGAGCTTTGTCGTTTTTGCTTATTTTGAAACACTACCGCGACTTTCAAGAATTGAAAAAAAATTTATTTTTAAACGTTAAAGCAATGAATCATTTTAAGGGTTATTTTTTTTGCTTAAAAAAGCAATCAAAGTAGCTGATAAACAAATTATTACTTAAAATTGAAATTTTTTCGGCTTTAAAATAAAAATGCAATGCTCAATAAAAAAGTTAAATTATTCTTTGTTGTTTTTGTGAATATTCATTCGAATATCGTTTTTTGAAAGCAAAACATTTTGAATTTAAACAAACTGCATCATAGAGAAAAAATTTATACAAAGATTTTGAAAATTTGACAAAAGTAGAAAAAACAAAATTAGTTTACATGTAATAAAAAGAAATATTATTTACAGGAATGCCACGACTAGCTTGTACCATTGCAAGATTACTATAAGGTGTTGCATTGAATTTTTGTTGAGCTTCCAAATTGAGAGTTCTTTTCCATTGATTTTGATAAAGGCAATAATATGCAGCTGCTTCAAAATTAAAATATAATTTATGAACAACAAGTTCTGGACGAGTAATTAAAATTGGAAGATCACAAACACCAAAAACGCAAGATTCTTTTACAAATTTACCTAAAAAACATTTTTATAGTTAATTACTCGAAAATTATAAATCAGACCTTGACATAAATGTTTTGTTTCATTAACTTCCCATATTTGATATCTTGAAATATAATATGTTGATGGAACAAATGTATCACTATTGGGACGAGTTAGATTAGGTTCTCCAAAAGAATTAAATCCATGATTTTCATGTTCAAGTATTTCCAAAATTGCTGAACCATTGAAACTACCAGGTATTGGAAGAACGCCAGGATTTCCAAGAATTGTTCCCCAGATGGATTCATCTGAGCATTCGGTATCTTCCAAAAATGTCAAAAGTTGTTGAACCTTTGTTGAACGTATCATAGATTCAGCTGATTCACGAGAAAATGTTGCTGAAAGACTGGATTTAAATAATGGCAATGGAGAATCAGCCTGAAAAATAATTTAATTTTATATATTTAATTATGAATGTCTTACTTCAGTTTTTTGTGCTAGAACTGGTTCTCTTTTTATACGTTTAACAATTTTCCTAAACCATGTATCAACAGTAGATCGCTGAAAAGAATGATAAATTTCATTTCATTTTAAAGCTGATAACTTACACCCCAAGAAAGTCGAGAAGTTTGAAATTTCATAAGATCAACATTTGCAGTTTCATTCATTTCTTTGAATATTCTAATCATTTCGAGATTAGTTTTTAGTGGTAAATCAAATCCAGTTAAATATTGAAAGTATTTCCATTCCAACTTCGATGTAGTTAAAATTCGAACTGCTTCAAAAACAGCTTTCGTTATTTCATAACCAGCCCATACAACAGGATTTTCTGTCAACTAAAATTTAACCTTTCGTACTCTTTTTTTAAAAAAAGTCTGCTTACTTGAACATGAACATTTGTAAAGCATTTTGAAAAAAGAAAAATACGTTTTTTAAAATCATCTGATGCTTTTCGATCAACCATAAAAACAAAGACATTATTTGGACGATAGAGGGAACTTAACATGAAAGCTACCTAAAAATATTAGCAGTTTTAAATTTTATTTTAGTTTTTTTTAAACTTACTTGTTCAACATCTTTATAAACTAATGCTCCATATGCGATTGGATATTCAGCTTCTTCAGGTGATAAAGGATGATCAAGAAAAACAAAAGTTTGTTTTAAAGCCTTGCATCTGAAAATAGATATTCGATTGTAAATGAACATTTAAAAATAAATACTTACTGATCATTTGAATCTTCAATTTGTTTCCAAACAAGTGCAAAATCAGGAGATTTCATTCTTTTTGCTTTTTCAGTTTCATTTTTATCAGCAGAAAAAATTGCAGAACAATTGATATCAGAAAATCCTGGAAGTTGATTCAATAAATGATCAACTCGATGACCTATTGCTTCAGGTGTTTGTTCTTCATAAGTTGTCGAATTGAGAAGAGTAATATTTAATCTAAAAAATTGAAAAATATAATTTGGCGGAAACAACATATAGCTGTACTTTTTATTGAAAGTGTTTTCTAAAGCGCATTGGATTTGAGACAAAATTGACTTACTGTGCTTCAGTTGGTGCATAGGCATCTGGATATCTTTGTGTGCCATAAAAACCAATAATTGTAAAATCAATAAGTACAATCACTGTTAATGCAGCAATTGAAGCCACTATTATCCAATTAATTCTATGCTGCGGATTCGCCGCCGTTGGATTATTATTTTCCAGCATTCTTTCTAAAATAGATTAGTGATAAAATTATAGACACAAAAATGAATTATCAAAAAATAAATAATTGAAGCTTTTGATTTCAAAATTTCAAAAAAGTACATACCTGAAATTGGAGAGAGCGTCAATTGAAGAGAAATAAAATGACTTTAATTACGAGGACTAATTTTCATACAAGTGAAATTATAGAAATAAATTCTGTCTTCATACAACTTTGGCATATCCCTTTAAAGATAATTTTTGCACATTGATCTAAAAATCAATGAACCAGTGACCTATTTTTAAGTTTCCTTATAAAAAATTATTCTTGGTAAATTACGTATTTTGGTAGTGCTAATTTGGCATGATATGATGAAAGTGTTGTTTTTATGACTTATGCGATAAGTTGTTGACTCCTTGAATTACTGATAAATTCAATACTTTTTTCGATTTTTTATTACCAAGACATTAAACAAAATCTAAATTTGAATGCACAAGTTAAAAATTTAAAAGTAACTATTTTGGTGGAAAACTTTTAGCAACTGCATCATCAAATCTTCCCTCTTCTAACATTGTATTTTGTTAGCAATTTTAAATTAAAACCCCATTTGAGTGCATTATTTTGATGCATAAAAACATTTTCTATCATATTTCTAAGATGTTGTTTGGGTTTTCGGTTAGTGAGAGCAGATGTTGTTTGGGTAGCAAACGAATTGAAGAAATCCCTGTTTAAAAAAAAGTACAGTTGTTTTGATTTTTAAATTTTAAGGAAGCACTGTGCCATTGCATAATTTGCTAAAAGGGGATGTTGAATTTTTCGAAAAATAATTAATGTATATCTTCTTACGACTTGACCAATACAGTTTTTGTTTGTCATTTTTCATCCGGTGGCGGCCTTCTTCTGTTTCATTTTGAGTAATAATTATAGTGTCACTTTTATTGTCAATAAACAACTTTGGATGCCCTTTTCGATTAAGCCATAAATCCATAAAGTTTGTAACATTAAAGGATTCGTCACACCAGTCTTGTAAATTTGTTTCAACAACAGCTACTTGGATTTAATTGAGTTATTGCTGATTTTTAAATTTGTATATTGATATTTTTGAATATAGTTTTGTAATCAATTTGGCTGCTTTTTTTAATGTTTAAATGTTCCGTCCTTCAATTTTTATTTAAAAAATAAGAATGATGCAACAATAAAAATCTGACATAAACTCTATGATCATGTTTGCAGAGGAAAAGATCATATCACTTTTTTAAAATACAAAATGCGCCAAAATTTTTCAAAACAATGAACTTTCACTGGGAGCACGTTGGGAAAACGATGAAATTAGCACGACAGTTTTTTAAGTAACATAACGCCAAAAATGGTTTTTAACGATTTTCTTTTACTTCTATTAAGTTTATACACAAACAAAAGTGCAAATTTAAATTATATTATGAATCAGTGAAAAAAATGCTATTCAACGGTACCAAAATCATGTGGCTTAAATATCGGCTTTCATGAGTTACTAATTGCACCTAAAACTAAAACCTTAGTTTTGAAGCCGGGGCCTATTGAATCTCTCTGAAACTTTAAGGAAACATTAATCACGTCCTGAAAATCATATATACGAGCCAGATTTTTAATCTATGCGGCGAAAAAATTTTTTTTGCTAAAATAGTTCAAAAATCATTATCTACAGCATCATTATTTAGTTAAACATTACGAAACATTTTATGAATTTATTTTTGGTGACCTCTACCATTAAATATAGTCCCATGGGAATATACCGGATGAATTTTCACCAGGTTGCAACAAATCTGGAGATGTAGGATCAGCTCAAACTCGAATGTTTTAACAACAAATCATAAAACACTAAAAATGAAAAAAATTTTACTCAAACAAATCATCCATTGTCAAGGTGAAGATCAGAATATTCCAGAATGTTAATTTTTATATATTTATACTCCAAAAGCACTTAATAACCACATTTAACTATATTTATGTTAACATATTGCATCACAGAAAAGTCTTAGCACGAAAATATCCTCGGAAGCTGATTCTTAAAAAAATGGCTGCGTTCTGATCAGTAAATGATGCAGTACGCGGTTTTGGCTGACAAATCAGTTTGACCGCATAAATTTAAAATCTGGCTCGTAAATGTTTTTTTCAGATCCAGATTGATGTTCCTTCCAAGTTTCAGAAAGATTCAATAGGCACCGGCTTCAAAACTAAGGTTTTTCTTATTTTTTTCGTGTTTGACAACTTTGTTTTGCAAAAATTTCAATAAAATTATTTTTGTTGAAAAACATTTTTAGGTGTATTAAATAGCCCTTTTCCTATAGATTCTTATAGAAAAAACAGTTTTTGGCCATCAACATTTGTGCGCCCGTGCGCATCGTTTGTCCATCGTTTTCCCAACGTGCTGGGAGGTATGCGTTAATAAGTTTTGATTTTGAGACTCAAAAATTTTTGAAAAAAAAAATATTACACAGTGATGTGACCGCCAAAATTCTGAAATTTTCAGTTCTTCTGTTATTCAATGCTCTTTACTGTAATAACGTTTATATTTTATAATTTTTATTATTTATTAATTCAAAAAACCCTTTTTTCGTAAAATGAAAAAAAACAGCTGTAACAAATCAAAGAAAAATCTTTTACAAAATAAATCGATGTCATTATTATTAATTATAAAAAAGAAATACAAAGGAAAATCGACGATACAATTTTAACATTAATAATACAAAAGTAAAACAGACACAAGGAAATATTAAACTTAAAAGTGGAAAACTAAAATGTGAACCCGGAAAAAGATACAAAAAAAGAAAAGGATTTTTAACAATTTTTTTGCTGGTATTAAAAATGATGCAAAACAAAATCACCCCAACTGATTCCGTTTCACACACAATAAAATAATTTACAAAAGAGGTCAAGAGATAAAATTGTTATTAAAGTTTTCCTATATTTTTATACACAATAATTGCTAAATAAAATTAAAGAGAATAAAAAAAGAGATGAGCATTTTTATAAACATAGGTGTCCGGTAACAACAATGAGAAAATGAATAAAGATGAGAGAGAAGAGAGAGATCAGATTATTACATTTTGGCTACCTGGCAGAGAGAGAAATATGTGTGTGTCAAAATTTAAATAATACAAAAAAAAAGGAGATTTAAGAGAAAAAAAAGATAATAGATTATTTCTGCTAGCGTATTTTGCTAACAGTAATTTTTCATTTAATAGCAACCACATAATAAAATAAAAAAAATTTAAAGAAATTTGAATACCGGGAAAAAATTAAAACCTAATATATTACTGTTTTTTGCTTTTGAGTTTAAGAAGATGAAGAAACTGGAGTTGTTTTGGATAAATCTTCAACAATTTTTCCAAGTGATTTTTTTGATGCTGTTGGTGTTGAATTTCCTCCTCCGGCATTTGATGTCTTCTTTTCTGCTGTCTTTGCTGCGGCTGGTGTTGAAGATGTTGATGCGGATGGTGTAGCTGTTGTAGCAGCAGTTAAACTCGGCATTGCTAACATTGTAAGCATATTTAAAGCCTGAAGTTGATTCATTTGATTCGCATCAATACCATACAAAGCCGCATTGAGTTGATTTTGTGCGGCTGCTGCAGCTGCTTGTGCTGAGGCAGAATTTGAAGATGTTGAAGGGGTTGCTGCTGCAGATGCCATTGACATTGCAAATAATTGTGCCAGCTGTGGATTATTTAATATTTCTGCAGTTAGAGCAGCTTCAGTAAGCATTTGACTTGCTGTATTGTTGGCTGCTGCTGCGGCATTTGATGCTGCAGCAGCGGCAGCAGCAGATTTTGATGAAGTCCCTGCTGAAATTGATGGCTTAGCAGAAGCTTTTGTTGAAGTTGAAGATGTTGGAGTAGTAAATTGTGATAAACTGCTATTGTTTCCAGTTAATCCCGTGCCACTCATTCCAGGCATATTTGCTAACATTGATGCATAATTATATCCCATTAATGGATTCATTGATTGTTGCAATAAGAACATTTGAGCTTCAAGAGCTTGCTGAGCTTGTTGGGCTGCCGCTGCTGAAGATGAGCTATTGTTATTGTTGTTGCTGCTACCACTACCTCCAGCAGAGGAAAGATTAAATGCCGGTGTTGAAGCTGATGCACCAGTTAATCCAAACATGCTTGAATTTAATGCCATTAAAGCTGCCATTTGATTATATAGTTCTGCTTCACCACCAATCCGATTATGATATGATTTTGGTAAAAGGGTCTAAAATTTGCGTATTAGTGTGTATTTTCATAGTAATTTTAAAGTTACCTTAGCAATGGGTCCATGATTGGAGGTGACATTCATATCAGGATTTTTATCCAAATATGTTTGTAACGTTTTAATTGTTGGAAATTTATCTTTGTCAATTGTTGCACCAGTTTTGCTAAAGACCGAAATTTGAATATTTTCATATTCATTTGGTATAGCTGCTGTTTTTGAACTTGATGCTTTTGTTGATGTTGAAGGAGTGCTTGAAGAAGAGGCTTTGGGAATTTCTCCCGGCTCCAAAGATGGCAAAGAAGGGGCTGTTGATGTGCTTGCCTTCGGGGTATTTGTTGCAGAAACTCCATTTTGAATTGGAGTTTTTGCAGATGAAGCTTTGGACGTTGAAGCTGCTTTTGGAACACTTAAAGCAGATAAAGTTGCAGCAAAATCAACTTTATATTTTGGATTCTTTCGAATGTATGCTTCAAGGGTTTTAAGGGTGGGAGCTTTATCACCAGACACGGTATGCTTTGTTTCAGGATTGTGCATGCATACGGTAGAATCTGAAAATATGTGTTTAATAATTTGCATGCAGTGTTTTAGAAATGTCTTACTTGGATCAAGACTTTGTAAAACCATTAATTCAGCAAATCCAATTCCAAGTTGTTCAAGGGCTGCTTTTTCAAAGGCTGCTGCTTCAGCTGAATTCATTTGTCCTTGTAACGAGGCGGTGGAAGAAGACGCAGCATTTGAGCTTGAAGATGTTGCTGCAGCTGAAGTGGAAGCCTTTTGGCTAATACTTGGTGTTGAAACTTTTTGAGATGTGCTTGGTGTTGCTGATGTAACTGATGAAGGCTTTGACGAAGATGCTGTAGGAGTTGAATGTGTATCTTTTTTGCTAAGATTTAGAGCATCTTCAATTGCTTTATTAAAGCTTGCAGCACTATTTAATCCACCAGCAGCATTCGTAAATTGTAGAATTGCTTGAAGTTGGGCAATTTGGGCTACAATATCAGCATTTGCAGCAGCTGCTGCAGCAGATGAGGAAGAAGCACTGCCTTGCTTTCCACTTCCACTACTTCCTGCTGCACCAGCTAATGCTGCAGCAGCAGCTTGCATAAGCAAATAATTTTGTTGTTGCTGCTGTTGTTGTAGTGTTGCTTGATCCATCTTGTTGACAAAGTTTTGATGTGCAGCACTGATATCTTTTTTAGATGAAGATGGAGTGGAGGAGATTGAGGCAGCTGCAGCCGCAGCAGCAGCGGCATTTGCCTTTTTCTTATTCTGTGTTCTTCGTGATGTGCCACCACCATTTCCACTTCCAGATGAAGATTCTGGAGTTGCAATAGAATTGGCAGTAGCTTTCCCGGCATTTGATATAGCTAAAAGCCAAATTTCATCTTCTCTGTCATCCTCTGAATCTGAAGCGTATTGCGATGGATCACATTTGCCACTATATTTTCCACTTTCTAATGTCAACACAATTTCATATAATCGACTCCATAATTGTTTGTTTGATGGAAGTTCCATCTAAAAAAATTAATTAACAATTTTAGATAAACTACTTATAAACATTTTTCGGATAATTTCATATTTTAACTTTTGAAAATGTAATTTGATTGTATTTTAAAAAATAACTAACATTTTTAAATTCAGAAAATGTTGAAAGCTTTTTTTGAATTTGATTAATTCCAAATGTATCTGCAACATTAAACAGTCTTTCATCCATTTCATATGTCCATCCCTTTGGCATACTTGATAGTGGAATCATTCGAATATGTGTTCGACGATAATTATCATCTTTTCCCATTGAATTTATGTGCAATTTTCTCATCAAAGTCAAACGATGCAAAATTCTTGTACATTTATGTGTTGGAATTCTTGCAAGAATTTCAGCTCGAATTTCATCTGCTTCGCTTAATGGAGCACTTTGAGCTTTGCTGCATCGAGCCAATACAGAATAAAGATTTTCCATCAGTTGTGCATCACTCTTTTTTGCCAAAGTAGGAGCACGTTCACGGAATTTCGTCCATTTAATATTAACTTTTTCATTAACCGTTTGATCCCACACACCATAGTTTACTAACATTCGATTAAATTCATCTTCTTCTTCGATGGTCCAACTTCCACGATTTTCGGCATTTAATTTTATCGTATTTCGAATTGATTGTTGATTTTGTAGCGCAATTTCAGTTTGTCGAATATGATGTTGTAAAAGTTTTTTGAGCCGATTATTGATATCTGTGGTTGAAAGGAATCCGCCATCATCAAGCTTTTCAATAAAACATAAATTTTCATCCGCTCTTATTGCTTCATTATTTTCCATGCCATGCCGGAACGCTCCTATCAAAAATGATTTATCACATTCTGAATCCCATTTTGTATTTGGTGGAAATTCTCCTAGAGGAGGAGGCTTGAAATCTATTTCAGTATGAGATATTTCAGGATTTGAACATTTTTCCGTCCATTTTTCTGTGATTATTTCATGCTCCAATAAATACAAGTAATGAATTCGAATTATTAGCTTATTTGTATGCCGAATAACATGTCGACGGAATGAATGATCTATCGCAAATCCAGGGGGATTATATTCAGGATTTGAAGCCCAGCCTTGTTGGAAGATATTTGTGTCTTTTTTATCATCACTTTTAATAACATTTTCACCCTTTGGTGTTATTAGCTTCCATACAAAATCTCTTGACTTATCATCACCACGATATTCTCGAAGACAATGAAGAAGGAAACATCTGAAAAAGAAAGTTGAACTAAATATATTTTGAAGTATAATATATGATTGCATACCTTGCCATATGTTCAATTTCACGTTCTTCAAGATTATTTTCAAGTTTTTCTTTTATCAAAGACCATCTTCCCCATCCCCATGCCAGAAGCATTTTTTCAACTTTAAAATATTCTGATTTATTGAAAGTTAATTCATCCGGAGTATTTCCATGTCCAGCAAAATATTCATCGTCGTCGTCATCATCAGGTCGACGACGTTTTTTGCCAGAACGAGTTCGAAGTTCTGATTGTCCAGATCGATCACGAGGAAGCCGACGATTACCATCATCCGAACCATTTTCAGCATCACTGCCTTCATGATTATTAAATGTATCATCAAATCTTCGTCGACGCGATCTTGGTTCATCTACAATCAACTCTGATCCTTTTTCTTTAACTTCAACTTGTGCTTTATCAGCCCATTTTCGCCAAAAATCTGGATCATCAATACTTATATCTTCATTGGTGGAAGATTTGAAGGAAGCTTTTGCGAAAGTTGAACCTTTAACTCCAGGCTAAAATTTTATTTTCTTTGTATTACTGTATTTAACATTCAAAATGTACCTCAATTGTAATAGTTTGTGTACGACGTTGTAAAATGGTGTCAATATCTTCTTCATCAAATTTACTGCCTTCATTATCTTCATCCATTACAGCTCCATATGCACCTTTTTTAAGTAAATCTTCAACTTCCTTCTTTGAAAGTTGCTCGTTGGCATTTGGTTTCATTGATTGCAAAACAGCTTTATCTAATCCAAGTTTAAGGGAAGCTCGATCAAACATTGTTCTTTCATATGTATTTGCAGTAATTAACCGATAAACTTTAACCATTTTTGTTTGTCCAATTCGATGACAACGAGCTTGAGCTTGTAAATCATTTTGTGGATTCCAATCTGAATCAAATATGATTACAGTATCCGCGGCAACCAAATTAATTCCAAGTCCACCAGCTCGAGTACAAAGTAAAAATACAAATTTATTTTGATCTTTTTTGCTGAATCGATCAATTGCTGCTTGCCTTAGATCACCTCGAACATTTCCATCTATTCTTTCATAACTATATTGTCGATAATTTAAATATTCTTCAATCAAATCCAAAACTTTAACCATCTGGGAAAACATTAAAACTTTATGGCCATCTTTTTGTAGCTTTGGTAGCAGCTTATCAATTAGCACCAATTTACCAGATGATTGAATTAATGCATTATGATTGTGTGTCAATTCACTTTCTTCTGGATTTTGTTCATGAAATTCTGCAACAATTTGTTCTTCGGCTCCTAAAATGAAAAAAATTTTAGCTAATGCATAAAATATTATTCAGGAATTACCTTTAATCAAAAATGGATGATTACAGCATTTTCTTAATTCCATCATCGTATTCATCAATGATGGCATATTATTGCCTTTAAGTAAATGTGTAAAATTTCTTTCCAAAATTGCTCGATAATATTTCTTTTGAACATTTGATAATTGCACCTGAAAGGTATTTGTATTTACTGTAATTACAATGCAATAGTTGAAACTTACTTCAATGATTGTTTCTTCTTTAGGTTGAAGAGTTTTTTCGACATCTTCTTTCAATCTTCGAAGCATCATTGGTTTAAGCATATTTTGTAATGCTGTGACTTGTTCCTCCGTTTGACAGTTACCAAATTTTTCAAGGAAATCATTTTGGCATGAAAATTTTAAGGGATCCAAGAAATTTAATAATGAAAATAGTTCATTTATATTATTTTGAAGTGGTGTACCAGTAAGAAGAACACGATGTTCAATTTTAAAGTTTTGTAATCCACCAGTTAAAAGTTTGCAGTGACGATTTTTAAGTCGATGTGCTTCATCAATAACGCAAACACGAAAGTTAAATTTCTTTAAAATTTCAACATCTGTTACAACCATTTCAAAGGTGGTAATTAAAGCATCAAATTTAATGACAGGTTTTCGCTTTCCAACCAACGTTTGTTTATAATAAAATTCATAATTTTGGACAAGCTCTCGACTCTTTGCACCACCATGATATACAATTGAATTCATATCTGTCCATGTTTCAAATTCTCGTTCCCAATTTCCAAGTGTTGAAAGTGGAACTACAACTAAGAAGGGGCCATGAATTCCTGCTTCATAAATTCCTTGCAGAAGGGTAATTGTTTGAACAGTTTTTCCAAGACCCATTTCATCAGCTAATATACAATTATTTTCATGAAAATATGAATACAGTAACCAATTAACACCTTCAATTTGATATTCTCGAAGTTCATTATCATTTTTATATTCCTTTTCCGGGGTAATTGGGACGAACTTCTCTTTACCAGGTCGAGGTGGAGCTTTTACCTAAAAAGTATTATGTTATTTTTTTTTAATAAAATATTTTAATTTTAACCTTTAATGGATCAATTTCGTCATTCCATTGATGATAATATCGTTTTAGTTCATCAATTTCCATTTCAGCACCATGTTCCCATGTACATTCTTCGTATGGTAATGCATGCCATTTAATTAAACAATATTCTGTGTCGTCATCTTCTACTTCAATATCAACAACTCGATCAGGAATTAAAAAATCTTCATTGAATAGCTCTGTATCCAAAATTTCGTCATTAACATATTCATTTTTTAATGCATATCGTTTTGCTCGAGGTGCAATTTTTAGATCAAATTCTTCCATTTCTGCAATACTTTTCCACGCACAATGGCGATAAGATTTATGCTTATATTTAACAAAAAAAATATCAACTTCTTCCATTTTAATTTCTTCTTCTTCTTTCTCTTTTTCTGAAGTTTCAGAGGCTTTTTCTTGATTCTCAGATTCAGGCTCTCTATCTTTTCCAGTATCAACTTTTTCAAGTGGCACATCTTCTGCCTCTTCAGTTATTGTTGGATTTTCTTCTTTAACTTCAGCTTCAGATGCTTCAGCTGCTGTTTCAGAAATTTCAGCTTCTGGAATATCTTCTTTATCTTTCGTAGTTTCAGATTCATGCTTGTCAATATTTTTAGATGTTTCGACTTCTGTCATATCACTTTGTCCTTCTTCTTCCATGTTAATTTCTTTTTTATCTTCATCTTCTACAGCACCATTTGGTAGAGCTACTTCTTTATCTTTTTCAACTTCCATATTTTCTTCTACTGCTTCACCTTCTTCCACAACTTGTTTACATTCATCATCTGTCTTTTTTTCAGCATCATCACTTTTTTCTGAAGGAGAAGGTTCGGGGGTAGGTTCCTTAACAACCTTAAAAATTAAAAATTATTAATTTTTCAAAAATTTGTTCAGATAATAACTCACCGGTCTCATTCCTTTTTTAACAGCTAAAATTTTTTCAACAAGCCAAACATTTTCATATATTTTCCATGGTCGAGTTTCTTCTTCCTCTTCTTTATCATCATCATTTTCGTCTTCAGATTGTTCAAATTCCATTTTCTGATCTGCATAGCTTTGATCTTCACCTTTTCGGCGTCCTGATCTTCGCTTTTCAATATATGAATCCATTTCGGCATCATCCCCTGCAGCAGAAGTAGAAGCAGCGATTTGTTGTGTAAGTTTTTTCTGTTTACGTGCACTAAAATATTTTTCGTATTAGTATTTTGCTTTATAAAAGAATATATGTGTGTTTTGTTACCTTTTAGTATCAAATGAATATTCGTCATCATCGTCATCCAAATCGCTCTCCTTTTTACGTTTCCTGCTTTTTGCAGGCGTCTTTTTTGCTGCAGGAGTTTTTCTTACACGTGGCTTTGGAGGTTGTCGCTTTTTCTTTCCTTTTACTGCTGGAGATTCTGCAAAGCTTGAATCATCAACGCTTGGAGCTTCAACACTTGGTGGAATAACACTAGCAGGTTCTGATGGATCAACAGATTGAAGACCAGGTGTTCCTTCATTTGACATTGAAAAATCTCTTTCCATTGAAATTAAAGCTGATGCTTCTGCAACACTTTCAGGCTCAACATCCATGCTTTCAAGGATTGGTTGGGTTGGATTTTCTTCTTGTGGAGGTTCATCCTTTGATGGTTGAGCTTCTGGCTCTTCAGTTGGTGGAATTGATGCTTCAACTGGTTCTGGAGTTTTTTCTTTAACTTCCATTTCTTCGGATAACATTTCACCTTGTTCTTCAATTCCAGATGGCTCTTCTTTGACTTCTACAGAGGTTTCAGCTTCAACCTCAGGCTCTTGTCTCTCTTCTTCCTCTTCATGCCGATATTCAGGTGTTTTCGGTCTTTCATCTTCAAATCTTTGCTGCTGCTTTTCTTCCTCTTCTCCTTCTTCTTCATCATCGTCATCACGCATATCAGCTGGAAGTGGAGCTCTTGGTGGATTAAAATCAAGTTCCATTTGCATTTGTTCATCATTGTCTAGATCATCTTCATTATTTGCATCTTCATTATCTTTAACATCTGATGATTCTCCAGTAATAGTTTCAGCTTCATTTTTAATGTGTTGTTCTTTGCCATTTTGGTTATTATCTGTTTCTAATGGTGCAGAATTTGATGAAAAAGTATTTTCTTGAACTTGTTCTGCTTGGGGATGTTGAATAGGAACGCTATCAATTCTATTAATATTTTCAATTCTTTCAATTTTATGCTCTTCTGGATAATTTTCTTCACCCGTTACCATTTCACTTGCACCAACCATCATTTTATCAACAATTTTTGGTGCTTCAGCTATTTCAGGTTTATGATGATAAGGCACTTGTGGTGGAGGAGTCATTTGTTGTCCATTTTGATATCCCCCATATTGTTGTGGAGGTGGCACATGACTTGTTTGAATTTGTGATGGTTGAACATTGGGCGGTAATGGCTCTGGTGGAATTGAATCTTTTGAACCGTATCCTGAGCTTGTTGATGCAGCTGAACTTGCTGCAGGAGGATATTGGTGATATACACTTATCAAAGTTCTTCCTGTCATTTCCGGTGTTATATTTACTTGAACCTGATTTGCACTTGTTTGCATTACAGATACCGGAGCATTAATGGGTGTCGAAGGAGTTGGTGTTGTTATAGAAGGTTTTTGCTCTTGCTTTGGCACTGGTGGAGGATAATGGTGCTGCATTTGTTGCTGCTGTTGTGGCTGATGGGGTTGCTGCTGTTGATGAGAATGAGGTGGTGGTAGTTGTTGGCTTTGGGGGCGAGGTGAAATCATTGAAGGTTGTGGATAAGTGCCAGCAGATGGAGGGCCGTTATTTTGTGGCATTGTTTGACTTTGTTGAGCTTGTGCCATTCTCCTCAAAAACATGATTCTTTGTTGTAATTGTTCGATTTTTTGTTGAATTTCAGCAGATTTAGGCTGTTGTGATAGATAATTTATATGTCTATCACATTCCATCATTTCGAATTGAATTTGTTGTGGTGGCATATAATTGGGTGGGGGAGCACCTGGCATACCTGGTCCGTATCCTCTATTTGGCATTTGTTGCTGTTGTGATTGTTGTTGTTGCTGCTGAATTTGTTGTGTTGGTACTGATGGAGGATAAACTGGTGGTGGAACAGAGGATGGTTGTGGCGTCATAGAGCTTTGTGGTTTAGGATATCCAGGGGTATTACTTGTAGGCTGCTGCTGTTGTTGTTGTTGATAATATCCATTCGGATCCATACCATAACCATTATAACCAGATTGTGGAGGATGTGATTGTTGTTGCTGTTGTGGTTGATTAGAATTTGGTGGAGGATATCTTGGAGGAGCTTGAGCTTGTGGTGGATATTGCGGTGGATAGCCTGGTGTTGTTTGACTTGTTGTAGGTTGTGAAGATTGTGGTGTTCCATAATACGGCGGCCTCATTTGAGGTTGTTGATAATAATTTTGTTGTGGCGGCATTTGTGAATTTGGATAACTGCCCGGTGGTCCATATTGTGCACCATTTGGAGGTTGTCCTGGAACCAATGGTCTATAACCAGGTGCACCACCTTGAGGAGGCTGTTGCATATGACTTGGATATTGCTGTCCTGGCCATTGTTGTTGTTGAGCATAATCATATGAATTAGGGGGAGGGTATCTCATTGGCACTTGTTGTCCTAGATGTGCCATATGTGGAGGAGTTGGTCCCATATATCCATATCCCCCTGGCTGTGACATAGATTGCTGTTGTGCGCTTTCTTGCTCTGCAGCAGCTTGATTCTTTTTGCTTTTTCTCGCTCTTGTCTTTTTAGCAGGAGGTTGGGGTGGTGGTTGTGGAGGAGCAACTTGTTGTTGATGCTGTTGTTGTAGATGTTGTTGTTGCTGCTGAGCTCTCATATGTGCTTGTTGTTGGGCAATAAACATTTGTTGTTGATGTTGCATATATCCTGGTGGGGGGCCATTTTGTTGTTGCTGTTGGGGATGATGCTGCTGCTGTTGGGGTGCAGGAGCATACATATTTGTCATTTGTTGCATAGCATTTAAGGCATTGGTACCATTGGATTCATAATAATTCATTGCATTCATTCCTCCTGAACAATATGGTTGTTGCTGTGAGGATTGCCCATTTGACATGGAACCTCCAGGATTATTACTCGAATCCATCATAAATTCCATTTGAGAGATCTGTGGAACGTAATCGTCGTCCATATCCATTTCTTTTTAACTGATAAGGGACGGGAATGTTTAAAGTGTGAAAAAATAATAATAATGAAGTCGCTTATAATATAATTTTAAATAATAATATTAATAATGAATAAAAAAGGGGAGCCCTGTATTGCGACTTCGTTAAAGGGCTCTATACCATACTAAAAATAATTTTAATGTTAAATATATTTTTTTTAAATGTTTCATACAGTATACTTGAACACGGCAAAAAAGTTATGCAAAAGAAGAAGAAAATTTTTGGTTCTGAGATTAGAAATAATAATCTTTCCGGTAAAGAAATGGGAGAGAGACTTGTATAAAAACCAAAAGTTATTTATCTGTGCCAAAAGCAGAAGAAGAAATATGACGTAGTAATTGTACTCTGAGGGGGGTGCGCGGTTTTTTTGGCGTTGCTAAGCACCATTCAAAAAGCAAAATAAAATAAAGATGTTTTTAGAAGAAAAAAAATTTATTTAAAAAAAACCAAAATGACCAAGATATAAAAATTCCATTGCAAGAATTAAAATGCCCAAAACTGATGGTACTGTAATTGAAAAATCGTGAAAATTTTAGAAAGGTTAAAGGAAAAGCATAATATTTTGGACAAAAGACACACACAAAGAGAAATACACGCGTTTTTAATACGTGAGCAAAGAAGACAAGGGGGCAACTGAGACAACGCAAAATATAAAAAAAAGAATTTTTGAACAAGCGTCGGAAAACAAAAAAAAACAATCAATCGATCGATTATTGGCGCCCTTGTAAAAATGTCAAAGAAACATTTTTTAAACCTGTAAGAAGTTCAATATAAAACCATTGAAATCAGGCAAGAGCAAAATTTATAAAATAAGCTTTCTGAGGGAAAAAAGAGAGGGGGTGACGCGATGCTTTAGGGCATTTTGCCAAATATTTCTTTCTTAAAACGAATTTTTTGTATGGGAAGGTTTTGGAAATTTTAAGAAGGTCATTTTTGAAAATGAATGAAGTTAACGATAAAAATAATTTTAATAATGTAAATAATAAAAAATGCATTGATTAAGAAAAAAAGAGTTTTTTGTGACTCAAATAACGTATAATAATTGTGTTGATGGTGTCTATGTGGTATAGGCGAAGAAAAAAAATATAAGCGAACACGAAAGAAGAAAAAAAGGACGCAAATTTTTTCTTTTTTTTCTGCTTCGTTGTTCGTTCATTGGCCCTTTGATGGGCTCTGGACAAGAAGAAGAAGGGCCAGTCTGTTCTGTCTTGCTTTCTTTTTTTCATTTTGTCAGTCCGTCGAATATTTTAAAATTTTTTAAAAGGGAGAAAAAACAACACAGACATGCCTGACAAACATAGATAGAAATAGTTTATGAGAAATTGGTTGAGCTAAGAAAGGAATAGGGAAACTGTGAAAGAAAGCAAGAGGATGAATGTTATTATATTGGGTGGTATGTGTGCGTCGAAACCTTCCTTTTGAGCGCGAGGCCATCGGATTGCTTTCTTTTTTGCGATGCGCAAGAGTATACAAAATATAGCAATGTTAGAAAAACTTTTTGAACTACACACGCACGCACATGTGCTTTTAAATACATTTGTTTGTTACTCAAAAAAGAAAAAAAAGATTTTTGAAGCCCAATGTTGAATGAATGTCATCAGACGAAGACAACTTTGAGTCAGTCAACAACGACGACGAAGATGAAAAGCGAGCAAGGATGTTTTGCAGCAGCAGAAGGAAGGGAGAAAAAAACATAACCGCGTTTTTTTCTTTTGCTAAAAACATCGAACATGGCAGTGCTCTGTATTTTTGTTAGTTGTCTTTGGCTGACTATTCCTTTAAACTCAAAAATAAAATGAAAGCAAAGAAAAATGTAGGAAGAAAATGGTGAAAAAAAGGGGTTTCGTTTTAAAAAGATTTCGACCGTTGGTCTTTCATTTTAACAAGAAAACTTTTTTTAAATGAAATTCATTTTTTCTAACCTTTTTTTTCGTATTGCGATGATGTGACTTTAAATTTTCTTTCTTTTTCCTTCAACATTTGCTACTGCATCTTTTTAAATCTATGAAACGATCATCTTCATTTTCGGTACACCCAACACAAACATACAAAAAACACACATTTTATTTTCTTGCTATTATTTTTTGTATTTTAGATTTAATCAACATTTCAAACACAATGAAATTTAATATTTCTTTAAAATTATTTCGTTTTTGGCAGCTTTTCAAAATGTTCGTTCTTTTTCTATTTTTATAGCATCATTACTTACATACTTACTTTGCTTTCATACTTTTCCCCCTCCGCAAATATTGATTGAAAATATGTGTTTCATCAAACAACAGAAAAAAAAGCGCCAAAGTCAAAATGAGAAGAAGAGCCCAACACTGCGCAGACTCGGACACTCACTTTCAGTTTTTTGCTTTTTTTTAGTTGAAACACATCTTTTTTTAAAGATGGAAGAATGGAAAAGGAAAAGGGAAGAAAGGGGCATATAAAAAAGAAGTGGAAGAAATAAAATACATTAAGGAAAAGGTCAGAAAAAGCAAGTTGATTGCAAAAATTTGAAAACAAAAAGACAAGAATGAATAACGAAAAAAAACTTTGAACGGAAAGTTTTAAAAAATCTGGTGTTTTTTAGAACAAAGAGATTGCGATCTTTTGTTATTATAATTTTGCTATTTCGTAAATAAATAACAAATTCAAAAAAGTGTGGAAAAAATTGAATGAGAAAAAATCAAAAAAAAAAGATTACCGTAATCTAAAACACTTGTTTTTTTCTGAAAAAAGAAAAAATTTAAAGTTCGCTTAACTTTGCTAAGAAAAATTATTTAGCATCATCCTTTGTATAAAAAAAACTTAGAAGCTGCCATTCTGAAGCTGCAATTATAAATTTTATTTTCTAAAACTTATTATTTTTGCTGACGGCTATATTCCCCCTTTTCTGTTTCCACTTTAAATCTAAGCTTTTTCTAACAAATTTTAAACTCTCTTTTTGATAGACTTTAAAAAAAGCAAAACAATCTTAAATTTAACAACAAAAAAAAGTTTTCAATGCATGACGATTGTTTTTTCTTATCACCTGTTTAAAATGTGTATAAAATATGTGACAGGGGTCTTTTCCTGTTATTTACCACATACAATCAAAAATGGCTATTAAAGATATAAGGCACAAAAGTAACAAGTTAAAGAGCAAATTTTTCTCCCATATAACATTTATCATCTCAAATATTCTTTAAATTCTCAAACATAAATAAGATAAAAGAAAAAAGAGGCTACAAAACATTACATGTATATTTTAAAAAAAGTTGTATGCGTATGTGAGAAAGTACATAAATAATTATTTTTTTCATAGAATGCCATTTTTAGCTTTATATTTTTGCATTTTTCTTTCTTTGTAAGTAACTTATATACCCAATTATTATTATTTTCTGAGTTTCTATTACATTGATACCGTAATCCAGTTAGGTACGAGTTTATTTATTGGATATTTAATTTTATTTTATATGCTTTTATTATAAATGAATCACTGATACACGAAGATACGAAAAAGAGCAGTGTTAATTTTTGTAATAAAAATCATAATAACCATCTTCTTCTTTCTTGTTTATGAATACCTTTGTTAGCAGCAGCAAAAGTAGCTACAAATAAAATATGTTTTACAAAGCATGCTTTTTCTAAAATTATATGGACTATTTTTTATTATTTTTTTAATAAACAAAGTAATATACTTTTGTGATGTGTGAGGCAAAAGTGATAATACATATATAAGTGATTGAATTATGCTATGTAGAAATGAAAGAAAATAAAGGACATCGGTAAACAAAATGATAGTAAAAACTGATATTTTAAAATTTAAAAGAATAATTTTTTTAATTGAAGTTGTCCAGATATCATGCAAATCAGAAAAAAACCTCTAAGGTAATACTCAACAAGAGAGAATAAAAATTCAATAATAACGAGGTCATTAAATAATTGAAATAGAACCAAAAAAGAGAAAACCCTCATTCAACCAAAAAAAATTTTTTTTTCAAGAAAATTGATTGCAATTCAACTACTGAAGAGCCTGTCTTTATTTAAATGATTAATAAAATTCAAGAACACAAGCTGTATAGTTGTAACCAAGGCGAAACAGCAACCTATTTTTATATTTTAATTACAACTTATATTTATTTCAATGATTTCAATATTTCCTACTTTTTCTTTATTTGGCAAATCTCAGATATTTTTGTGTAATTTCAAAAAATGTACAAGAGCTAATTAATTGGCAACATTGCTGGCATCTGATAAAGCTATAAGTTTAGAAAAAAAATTAGCAGCGAGTGGTTTCGATCCACCGACCTCGAGGTTATGGGCCTCGCGCGCTTCCACTGCGCCACGCTGCTCACATTACTTTTGTTCGAGAAATCGGTTACGATGCATGCAATTTTGATACAACTAAAAAAATTACTGTCGATTTCGGTCTTTTAAAAACAGCAACAACAGACAACTGTTATTAAGCTAAAATCACATGATTTAATGATACTTGAAAGATATTTATTCATCATGTATCTTTTTTAGAAGAAGCAAAGATCAAAAATGGTACAAGTCTTGAAAGAAATTCCTCTTATTATATAATATCTGGACACCTTCATATAAAGAAAAATAAAAGCATGTTGAGATATATGTAGAATATATATAATATTAAATTTAATAGAAGATGAATAATATAAAATAGAATATAAAATATATTGATTTATTCTTTTAATAAAATTATACACGTAAATTGTTGGTTATTAATTAGTTACTCTTAATTTTTTATGCGTCCACAGCAGGGACACTGATTTGGTGGATCTCTACGAATTCGAACTTTTCGATCTTGTAATTTTGCAAGTTGCATCTTTTCAACTCGATCGGCTTCGGCAATTGTCGAAGGTTGTGGATCATCTGAATCATCGGTAGTATCAGGGATTATTTTAGAAGGAGATTTTGAACAATTATTATTATATGGAATATTTTCATTTTGATGTTGATGATGGTGGTGATGATGATGTAGTTCAGGGGAAGGCGAAGACGAGGGGGATAAAGAGGATTCAGATGTTGGGGATGAAGATGGTGTCCTTGAAGAGGATTGCCGCTTTTTCATCTTCTGAAATTGAGCATGAATTTTAAAAATTGAATGACTTGGGGCAACACAAAATATTTGTTATAAATTTAAATGATAAAAAGTATGGATTAATGCCGTTAAACAATAATTTTAAACCAATTTGGGTTTAATTTAATGAAGAAAAACCAAAAAAAAAAACATTGTTTAAAACCATGTTGCGATTATTCGCGTCAAAAAAGGGCAATACGATGATAGGACACAGCAAAAACCAATCGACAACAAAGAAAAACGAGACGCCAAAATGAAGAAGACACAATGCAAGGGGGAAAGAAGAAGGAGAAAAAGGAGAGAGATGACGAAATGTAAAAAAATGCAGCATCGCCTATGTTGGTACTGCAGTGCAATGAGAGAGAAAAAAAGTGATCAAAAATGAAGGAAATGGAATTGAAAAAAGGAGAAAAAGAAAAAGGACTGCAACAGTAAAACTTCCAAATCGGCGCAGAATAATTTTTTCAAAAAAAAAGCCTCAGTAGAACATTGAGCGAGAGCCTCCTCCAAAATAATGTAAGAAGAAAAATTAACGGTAGAAGGATGCAAAAATATATATAAATAATATTTTTTGAGCAGCAATGAGAGTAGAGGCTACCCCAATTTCCTTTCCAATCTTTTAAGATAACAATCTTATTGTTTTGGTGAATTTAAATAAATTTCAGCAATTGGCCTCATTTTTTAAAAAAATCTTTTTCCTCGATAATAAATGGAGCATTGATTTCGATAAGCACCTTCGACACGAGTAAGTGAAATTCTTCTCCCCTCTTCTTTTTTGATTATCTCAAAGATGACCTCATCCTGCTTTGTGGCAGGCTGTACTACTTTCTTCTTTTTTTACCTTTAAAATTAAGCTATTTTGAAATGTTTTTCGATAAGTTACTATACTGTAATTAATAATATTTCTCAGCACGAAAATTTACAGTACTCAGAATACATTTTTCCCGGACGTTATCTTAAATATATTTTGTACAAATTTCGAGACAATAGAATGGTGTAAATTTATTTCAACAAACACAAATATATTTAAATATACTAATTAACTACTTCTAGTACACCGTTGCATAGGAATTATACTTGCCCGAGATCTTGTTTCTAAAAAATATTAGTGACAAAGTAGTAATGAAATGTTTAAAAAAAACAACACTTACTACTAGTTCTTCGTCGTCTTATCTTTCTTGATGACAAATTTTTTGATGAAGAATCCATTGAAACATTTGTTTCATCATCTGTACGGCCAATAGTTTTTAAAGAAACTTTATTATTCCGTTTTGGATTAGATTGTTTGACACTAGATAACTGTTCCAATCTTTTAACAATCTAAAAAAATCAGATCAATACATTTAAAATAGTTTATATGGAAATATTTACTTCACTCATTGTATAACGATCTTCAGCTCTATTAAAAATATGTTGAATTACAAGTTCTTTAATTTCTGGTGGAGTTGTTGAAGGGAATTCAAGTCGATAACCATTTAAAACCTGCAAACAATGTTTTACCCACTAAAAAGGAATAATAAAAAAATTCATACCATAGATTTGATTTCAGCAGTTTTCTTTCCTTCAAACGGTTCAGCTCCATTACTAAAATAAACTATTAAAATCTTTTTAAAAAAAGCTACAATAAGACCAACTTGTAAATTTCCCAAATTAATACACCAAAACTATAGACATCACTTGCTTTTGTAAATGTAAAATTTGTTAAAGTTTCGGGTGCAATAAATTTTATTGGAACTCTTTGAGTCGCTAAAATAACTATTTTATAAAAAGAGAAGCTACTGCAGCAATAACATACTTGTCATTTTGAAACTTTCACCTTCTCTTGAAAGACCAAAATCAGTAATTTTAACATTTTTATTTCTATCATATAAACAATTTCTTGATGCAATATCTAGAAAAAAAAATATAAAGTACTGTATTTCAAAAGATGTACTGTAAAACTAACCTCGATGTATACAAGATCGCGAATGCAGATATTCTAATCCCCAAGCAGCAGATGAAACCATATTATTCAATCTTTCAGAATCTGTTATTTTTCCAGAATGTGATCTTAAGTATCCCAATAATGAGCCACCACGCACCAATTCCATTACTGTAAACCACATGTATTATAATATTGTAATACTGTAAAAAAAGTACATACCAATCATAATTGGATCATCATCAAGCGCAACTCCAAACGTGCGTACTACATTTGGATGTACATAATTTCTCATAATTCGAGCTTCTCGCATCATCTCTTTGATTCCTTCTTTTGTGACAACAGTTGTTCGAGCTGTTTTAACTGCAACATCAATAGAAGGCTGATTTTTTTGTTTCATTTTTCCACGATATACTTCACCATATACTCCAGCACCTAATCTCTTTGTGAGTTCAATATCAGAATGACGTAGTTCCCATTTTTGTCTGCTAATTGGTGTTACAAGGATAGTATCACTTCCTACTGTAGGTGAAACGGGTTTACCACTAAAAGCATAGATTTAAAATAAATTTAGTGAACTGATACAAACGTTTTAAGAAAATAATCAACTAAATTTTGTATTAAATCAAATCTTGGTGATTCTTCAACTTGATATTTTCCCATTTGTTTTCGAACAACAATATGTCGTAACTAAAGAAATGGCGATTGTAGGTGAAAAATAAGTATGAAAAAAACTTACACCAATATGTACTTCTGCATCTTTATCAACCATTAAAGAAATAATTATTTGACGATCCGAATCGTTAGAGCGAGGTTGCGAAATGCGCACGAGGAAATCTCCATTATTTTTTAGCAAGTAATGTACATCTTCCTTAAAAAAAGATAGCTTTAAAGTATTAATAGTCACATGTTAAGCAAATTATACCCTTGGAAGTAGACCATGATAATAGCATTCATTTAATAATGTTGGTGATACTGATGTAACCGTTCCAGCTGCTGTTGTACCTCCAGGTGATGTTTCAGAAATGCCTATGGCAGTTGTTGCTGCTGAAGTTCCAATTATTGTTGCAGTATTTTGGGTTACGGTAGCTGCAGGATCGGAAAACACTGCATCAGCTTCATTTTCATCCATCCTGTTTTGTATTCGTCGTTTAAAGTTGTTACAAATCAAAGCTTCGAAATAAAAGAGAATAATAATTATGAAAGAGTCTTTTTGGTAAATGTTAAAAATTTGAATAATAACAATATAATTAAAATGACATTGTAATTATGACAAAAAAAGATTTTTTTAAAAGTATACTGTAACAAGCGAAGCCCCGGCTAAAGCCGGGCCTTGCTTGTACGTCTTTTGTCTTTACTTTTACGTCTATTGATATTAATTTTTCATTCTATGTTCATATTACATGTCTTTTTAGTTTTTCAACTAAACTTTTTATATTTCATCGCATTATATATATAAAACAACAAAATTTTAACTGCAACACGAAAAATAGAATGAAATTCAAACATTGTAAATCATCATCAAAGCTAGCCATCAAATTATTATCATACGTTATATCATCTTTTGTACTATAAATGAGCTCTACCACGTTGTTAATATAACCTGTCGTTATCTATCATATGTTCCTTGCTATAGTTTTTAATATCTTGAACTCAGCGATATTTCTCGGAGGGCGGCCTACGGCCGCCACGTATTCTGTTATTGTCAGTGTTTTGTCCTCTTCTTACTACCTCAACATCATTAAAGCCCCTAAACTCTAACATATCACTGCCTCCGGAACTTATGGTTCATCATTTCGTTATCCCCCACGTTTATTTTTATTTTAATACCAAACACCACTTAAAAATATTAAACTGAAAAAGCTTTAATTTGTTTTTTCACATTTTTCTTTGAGTGTGCCATAGTGACTAAAACTGCTTTTGTATGATCTTCGTTTTTCTTACGTTTTATATTAGTGATTACGCTTTTGTCGAATTTCCTTATTTAATAAGTTATAACATATTAATTAAAAATTTGAACATTATTCCTTGCTTTTCTAACTGTAATTTCTTCATGACACCGTCCAGCTTGTCCATAGTTTACAGAGGGCGGCCTGCGGCCGCCACGTAATCCGCAACTATCAATGCTTTAAAAAACTTTTTAATGTAATATATCGTTAATAAATACATGGTGGTAATAACAAATGTTTAAGGCAGTATTATTAAAGTTTTCATAATTTAATACTCTCCATTTTTGTTATCTCAATTATCTCAAGATTTTTTAGCAAACGTTTAACCAAACATCTTGGCTAACTTTTCAGTGTCCGTTTTTGGCACTTCCTTATGTTTCTCAAAGGGCGGCCTGCGGCCGCCACGTAATTCGTTATTATTTATCATTCATCCTTTTCTCTTGAATTGCTTTTTGTCAATAAAAATCTCATGCAAATTATTTTTATTCTTTTTTCATCACACTCATTTTTTTATCATCATTTTACACTCACATTTTTTTATTCCCCGCAAATTTGCATCAACTTTTTCATTCTTTTTTGGATCTCACTTTAAAAGCTCCATAACTTTTAAAAATGGCCACCTCCGGAAGATGAGGTAAAACTTTTCGTTATTGCCATTTTTATTTCTATATTTTAATACCAAACATGCATATGTTTTTCGCACTTGTGACTCCCCGTCACAGACAGATTCTCGCTTATAGATTGTGATTTGATTAAAATTATTTGAAGTGTAATTTTTGCAAACAACAAAGTTCTTTACAAAAAATAATTTATTCCAATCTAGGTTACAATTAATTAAAACCCGTTTTTACACTAAAGATATAGAAAACATACATTCGAATAAAATTATATATCAACAATAACATAGATATGAACTTTTCCATCAATATTATCATGAATTTGCATTGTTGAATATGTGATTGCTTTAACAGCGGTACCAGGTGGATGACGAGATTTATCAAAAGATTCACCATAAGCACGAATTTTAATTTCAAATTTTTTAGAATCATAACTAACAACTTCAACTTTTTGTCCAATAAAGAATGGCTCAGTATCAAAGAGATATAAGCATTCTTCAAGCATTGAATGAATCATTGATTCTCGATCATGTCCAGTACCTTTAATATCCATAGTATACTCACATTCAACAGTTTCCAGATGATCAGATGTATGATATCCATAGAATGCTACCACAAGTTGTTCAATTGCTTTTTCAAATGATGGGGCCCATGAATGGAGTTGAACATCCGCGGTATGATCAAGATATTCAAAACCTTCTTCAGGAGTATTACTAGACATTATCTAAAGAAAGAATTTGAAAAGTGAATTAAATGTCAGTAATAAATGACTATAAATACAGACTGTATTATATTATACAGTAATAAAAAAGCACGTTTGATGAAAACAATTTAAATGCCTTCTAAAATTTTAATGATATTGTTGTTGCATTAAAATGTTGACAAGACTTTGAACAGGTTTATGCCTACATGGAATGGCATTATTAAAAAATAATTTAACAAAATAATAGGCAAAAAACAAATAAATTAAGAAGCAATTAATAGTCAAAATGTGTAAAAGATGTATTAAAATTTTAAGATTATTTCATAACTTTGGCAAAAAGTCCTTGATTTTAATCTCCGACTGCAAAAAAAAATATCCAGACAATTTTTTTGTTTTTATTTTGTAGATTCAAATAATTTCATTTAATATTATACCAACAAAATTTTATTAAAATATGTCAAAAGATGATAAGGATATGCTTGAAACTCGTCCAGAAGAAGGCCCGGATGAAGATGAACAAGCGGGTAATGTTTTTTTTTATTTCAATCTTTAATTTAAAATTAGTAATGTATCTTTTTTAGCAATAGAAGCATCCGTTCGCCGGAGTTTAATTGCAAAAAGAAAATTGAAGCGTCAAATAGAAGAAAAAAATCGTAAAGTTGTTGAAAATGATGATGATGCAGAATATTTTAGCATTCAACCTGTAAGTTTTTTTTAATTACGTTGTTTTTAAATATTTTATAATCTTTTATAGGAGAAAAAGCGGCATAAAGATTCACCGAAATCTTATCATCATTCAAAATCTCGTGATGAAAGACGACATTCTCATCATCGTGAAGAAGAAAATCCTCGTTCAAAAAGTATTGAAAGAGAAAATAGAAAAGATGAAATTGTGGAGGTAAATTCTTTTTTGGATCGGTCTTTTAAATTTCAAATTTATCGTTTACAGGTTTCAAAATCACCAGAAGAAAAAACGCATTCCCAACCAAGTAATGGTAGTAATACCAAAAGTATAACTCCAGATTCAAGAACTTCAAAAGTTGATGAAGGTACAAAAGCTTAAAAAATTCAAATTCGATTATAGTATGATATTTTAGGACTTTCATCATCACCGGATTCATTTAAAGATGCAGCAATACCAATTTCGCCAAATACATCTGAAGATGAAGAACAGGAAATTCACGAAGATTCTGCAGAAGCTGATAAAACTCTTGATGGTGAAAATGATGAAAATGAAACAAGTAGTAAGTATGAGTTTTAATCAAATCCAAAAATTTATAAAGTCATTTTTAGAACCAAGAAGACATATCGCTGATGAAGATATAAAAGAGATAATTTTGGATGATTTAACTGAAGAAGAAATATCCTTGCTTTCACCAGAACAGAAAAGAAAATTAGAGGAAAGAACTCAAGCATATTATATTTCAAAATTACCAAAATATTTTCCTGGATTAAGTGGATGTCGAAGTGTCAGTGAATACAATTGCCTAAATAAGATTGATGAAGGAACTTTTGGTATTGTTTATCGAGCTCAAGAAAAACGAACTGGTGATATTTGTGCTTTAAAACGACTGAAACTTGAACGAGAACGTGATGGATTTCCCGTGACATCTTTAAGAGAAGTCAATTTACTTTTAATGTGTCGTGATCATCCAAATGTTGTAAATGTTAAGGTAAGCCTTTTTGAAGTATTTTGAGTTTTTGCATTTGTCTCTTTTTGCAGGAAATTGTCGTTGGAAATCATATGGATAAAGTTTATTTAGTTATGGAATATGTTGAACATGATCTCAAAGCTTTAATTGATCAATTACGTGAAAGAGGAAAAAAATTTACAACTGGTATTTTTGTTTTTATTTTAAGTTATTTTATCGTAATTTATATTGTTTGGTTTTAGGTCAAGTTAAAACTCTAACATTACAATTACTTTCGGGTCTTTCATTTATGCATGACAATTGGATGATGCATCGCGATCTCAAAACATCGAATCTACTTTTATCACATGAAGGTATTTTAAAGGTTCGTTGTTTACTCTATTTTCTTTTTTAAAAATGCAGTTATTTTAGATAGGTGATTTTGGATTAGCTCGAACTTACGGCCAACCTTTAAAAGCTTATACTCCAATTGTTGTTACTCTGTGGTATCGTAGTCCTGAGCTATTACTTGGTACAAAGAAATATTCAACTTCAGTTGATATGTGGTCTGTTGGATGTATTTTAGCTGAATTTATAAGATTAAAGCCATTATTTATGGGAAGAGGCGAAATTGATCAAATTGATAAAATTTTTCATGTAAGTTTCTCTTGTTTTATTTTGTTTTCTTTTTTATCATCTATGAAATTATAGGAGTTGGGAACGCCATCAGAAGATATTTGGTATGGATATTCAAGTTTGCCAGCTGTCAAAAGTTTGAAATTCAAAAATTATCCATGTAATCAATTAAGAAAAATATTTGGCACTGATGTTATTGGTGAAAATGGATTACGGCTACTGAATAGTTTCTTCATTTATGATCCTGAAAAGCGTATTACAGCTGATGCAGCACTGAAATCAGAATGGTTTGATGAAAATCCACTTCCTACTCCACCATCGCTATTTCCAACATGGCCTGCCAAATCCGAAAAGGGCAAAGTTCCACCACCATCCAAGGCTCCGCCACCAGAACCTGAACCGATAATTGAATTGAATGACGCAACAAGAGAATTATATGAACAATTTGGTGTTGATCCTAGAAAAGCTAAAAAAGCTCAAGGTCCATTTAATTTGAAATTGCGATAAATTTTGTTGTTTTTTTTATTTGTACGTATTAAAATAATAAAAATGAATGAAACTTTTGAAGAACCCACTGTCCATTTATTTGTCTATCACTAGAGGTGCCCCGCCCCTTCGGGGCGGCCACCAATGACCCACGCTATACAAATAAAAATTGTTAATGTTACTTACAGTTGCCAAAAAATACCAGCTCAAAGCAAAAAATTTCACACCTCAACTACACGTCTCGGACTACATCTATCTTTGACATATTTATCTTCTTTCCAAACCTCCTCTCGAAATACCTGCCTCCGAACTCGTTTCATCAGTCTCACTATTAAAGTAACTCCGGTCACGGTTTCTGTCAAATCTAGCTTGATTCACGTTTTACGCATCTCAGTTCTGTTTTTAAGCATATATATTTTGTACCAAAAGAGGTGCTAAACAACTTGAAAAAATAAGGCTTAGGCACTAATTTAGGATTGTTACAATCATAAAAATAGCCAAATTAAAAAGGTCCTCCAAAGTATCTCCTACTACAGTTCTTTCAACCCATACTGTCATAAACCCTTTGAAAAGTTATGTGAAAAAACTAAAAACCTCAAAAAGGGTTCTTATTAACTCGGCACATAGGATCCTAACCATAGCTCTTTTATCATCCTAATCAACAGCTTTTAAAAAGCCCCTCTAATCGCTATGGAACTTCTTGAAGCACTTTTTCTTTTGCTGCAAATGTCATGTTTTATTCTTTTTTTATAGAAATTTGAATGAATAAAAACGCACGGTCGGACCAACCAACAAACGAACAATCTCCATTTATTGAGAGGATACACACTTTGCTAACTTGTAATTGCCATTTTACACTTGCAATTAAGCATGGCTCCGGGCCCACTTTTCGCCGGCCCGGGCTCGTCCCGTGATCAACTCGGCCGGCCTGAGCCCGATACAAATCCATGCGGGCCGGCCGGGCTTCGGCCCGAAAATTTTTCTCTTCAATTTTGTCTTGGTCCCCCCTGTGCAAAATTTTTCAAAATCATTAAAATCAAGACCCGAGCCCGGTCCGTAGAATCTCGGCCGGCCCGGGCCCAGGCCGGCCCTCGGGCTCAGTCGGGCCGAGAAGGCCCGCTGCCATGCCTACTTGCAATGAAAAAAAGTGTCACTAAAATTGTGACACAAAAAGTTTAGTTTTAAAGTTACTTACTAATGAATTTCTAAAACAAAAAATGTTTTTCCATTGGACGACTATTGATTCTGAAATCAACGCACATTTTTTGCAGTTTATGTGCGCGAACATATGACACTTCGTTATGACCAATTCGTTATGGTCACTTCGTTATGGACAACTCGTTATGACTCTACGGCTGGGTGCAGTGACACATACACTAAACGGGTGACATCTACACTAAATGGGGTGACGACTATACTAAATTGGGTACGCCTAAGAGGCTCGGCCTTCGGCTTGAGTATTATCCAGTTACAGGACTAAGCTAGAAAGGCTACACACTTAGAATTTGTTGATTTACAGCTTAAAAATGATTGCTGAAAAAAATTTTTTGTTGCTTTCATTGACTTGGGGCCAAAAAAATATGGGGTGATAAGAATCATAACGAGTTGTCCATAACGAAGTGTCCATAACGAAGTGGTTTTTTCCCTATGTGCGCATCCTGGAGGTCTGATAGGCTGGGGGACACATCCCGGCTGCTCTTAGGTTATGACGCTTCTGCACTAGCCATTCGACCATCGGAGCAGCCCACGCAGCGCGCAACTTTTGTGCCTATAAAAAATAACTGAACAATAAGTATGGTAACGATTAGGATGTCAATTTAAATAAAATAGATAAAAAACCTAAGCAAAATAATTATTTTTTATGCTAGGAATATAAGTAGGTTTCTCACAATTGTCAGCCATGTGCATAAGCAGTGCCTGCAAATCTAATCTTTTTTGTGGTACACAAAAAAGAGAATCAACACTTTTCAAAACAACATAAAAAACATTTTCTATTATTATTAAAATATTCTGATTTATGGTAATCCATCCATCAATAATGGGGCCGATTCAATAATAGGGAAGTATTTTTTAAACATTTTTGTGTTAAAAAAGTTGTAAAGTACTTTTTAATTTATTTACCCAACAAAAATATTTCATATTACTATTTTAGGAATTTTTTATATTGTTTGTTAATTTGTTTATAAAGATATATAGTTGTTTGCTTCAATCAATTTCTGCTGCTTTAAGTTGTCGGAAGTTTTTCTTGTGTTGCTTTAAAATACGTAAACGTAATTGTTGGATGACTTGCAATTCTTTGCGTCAAAAATAACAATTTTTTAGAAATCAAAAGCTTTCTTTAATGAGAAACCATTTTATTTGCCACAAAATTTTTATTGCTGTAATAACTATATTTCTTCTTATTTATGGATTTATTTTAACAAAAATTGAAAATACATTTTTACAAAATTTTTTATTCCCACATAGGCCGGAATGGTCAAAGCTGGATTCATCTCCACAGCTACAAGAATGGTTTAGAGATGGCACAGAAGAAAAATATTGTGTATGGAATAATTTTACGAAAGCTTCTATTAAACCAAAAATTAATTCAATTTCATTATGCACACATGGCTCAATTGGGTATTCAAAATTTGTGTTTGATTATGTTTGTTATTTTATTTACCAATTACGACAATTACTGTATATATTTTAGGTAACAAATTGGAAGAGTTCAATTTCGGTTTCACTTCTAATTGATGAAAATGGATTAATAGCCCTAGCGGCATATAAAAAGTTTTTTAGCTGTTATAAATCCGTGTCGAAAATTGTTACGACACATGTTGTTTGGAAAATGACAGATGCAACACCATGCAATTCAGAATGGATAATTCAAGGATTTTTTTCGATACCATATTCTTCATTCCCTGATAACTGTATTTATGGATTTTACAAAGAATATTTTCAACATCAGTTACAGTACCCATACCCGCCAAATACAATGAGAAATATTGCCCGAAATGGTTCCCTCACAAATATTCAGCTAATTGCAGATATTGAAAATCATTTCTCTGAAAATGCTGCTGAGTTATTATCTAAAATTGCTGAAAATGTTACAGCAAAAAAGGCAATTGGAATTCGAAGATTTGAATATGACAATAAAATGCCACCGAAAAATCCATCAATTTTGAAAGAATTACTCGATAATGAAAAGTAAAATTTCAAACATATTTTCAATACAGTTTATTTAAATTTTAGAGCAGTGCAATTCCATTATTTCTCTGCTGGAAAAGCACATTTAATTCCAGATTTGGATAAATGGCTTAATTATTCCATTGATTCAACAAATCCTGTAACATCTCATCCCATGTTATATCCGTAAGTTCAAAGGCATATGTTATTACTTTTTTACAGTTTCCTTATTCATTTTAGTGGATTTGCTTGGGAACCACAATTAATCGTTCTTAAAACACATCCATATCATTTTGAGGGATTTCCAATTCGATTCACGGATCAACAGGCACTGCCATATGAACTCTGCCGGGCAGATGTGAGCTTTGAAATTGTTACGCATGTTTTTAGTTTTCATGATGGGATTAAACGAAATGCATCAGATTCTGAAATCTTTCAACGGATAAATTCTACTCCACAAGGCGAAGCGGTTTCTGCAAAATTTAGAGCATATTTAGACATGAAATATCCAAAAACTGAACAAATTTGTGGTGGATGGAGAAATAAAATAAAACCACAGCAACAGCAGAAGAAAAAGTCATAGCTTGAAAATATCATAATTGCCGTAATAAATATTTTTTGTCTAACTTTGATAACATAAAAGCCCACTCCCCAACTTTCTTCTTTCGATTTTCAATAAACCGAAGTTTTGCTGTCAGATAAACTCATGGCTGTAAAGAAAACGATATTAAAGGTTTAAGAGATATCAACATGCTTTGTCTATTAATCAACAAAAAATAGCGAACTAGTAGCATTACTTTAAAGTATTTTATGTAAATCATTAAAATTTATGTTGTGACAGCTTTTACGTTATTTTACCAGCAAACATTACAAAGTGCCATACATTTCAACACAGAATAGATAACAATTGATGAAATTATAACTTATTTAAAAAATGTTTTAATAAACAAACGTTTGGTTTATGCAATATTCTCTTTGTACACTAATGTCGTACCGTAATTAAATAACGTATCAATCATTTAATTATAATTTAGAAACAAATATCGCCGCTGTTTTAATATTTTTATTTAACTTAAACTGCATATTTTCTTTTGTTTTATCTGTAAATTTTAATTAAAATCATTACAATGTCGTATCTCTACTATGATAATATCGTATTTTGGGTTAATATTGCACAGATATGTTCACATTGAAAATTTATTTAAATTCATTTTAACATGCTTTTTTTATTTTTTTGCTCTTTATTTCAACAAGCTTTAAAATTAGTTATTTTTTATCTTTTATTTTATTTTATTATTTACGTGCACGAAGCACATTGAATTACAAATAAATTAGATACATACAATTAAAAATAATAGAATTTACAATTAAGATATACACTATAACAGTTAGAAATAATATAATTAAAATATATACAATAAATAGTTTAAAAAAATTAATTACATACAATAGATAAAAGGGCTCAGAGCCTTTAAGACTTGTTCCCCAACAAGTCATCCAAAACCAATTCCTTAAAATTCTTCTGTTTAAACTTTGATTTTAAATCTGTAGATAATGTATTAAAAATGTTAGCCGCCCGGATTAGGAAAGAATTTTCTCTAACTTTAATTTGGTTGCAAATCGGAGTGATAAACCGTGTCCCTTCATGGCGTGGAAGTGAATTTTGCATTTTAGGGTAACCTGGTAATTTATGGTCAATTTGTGCTAAATTGAAATAAATTTTTTGAAATAGTGAAAAATCTGCAACAGTTCTTCTAGTTTTTAAAGTAGTTAAATTTAAAGCTGCAAGACGTTCTTCATAAGTTTTAGTGGATAGATTAAGCTTTCGTTTACATATTAGCCGCGTGGCAAGTCTCTGAACTCTTTCTATTTCATCGCTAAGTTTTTTAAGAGAGGGGTTAAAAACAGGACTGCAGAATTCCAAATGCGGTCTCACGTATACTCCATAAAGTTGCGCAAGGATAACAGGGTCAGCTGTTTTTAAGCATTTTAGTAATAAATATAGCTTACGTTTTGCGTTTCCAATTATTAATGAAATATGTGGAGCAAAAGAAAAATTTGAAGATAAATAAACTCCTAAATCTCTAATGGGGCCGTTATGAAGGTTTATTTCATTGTTACTGAAAAAGTATTTGGTTTTGGGGTTATTAGGCTCAAAATGGAATGCGTTGCACTTTTCAATGGCAATTTCTAAAAGATTCTTTTTACACCATGCAATCAGCTTGTTGATAAAGATTTGCAATTTTTCGGGTAGGGTGGAGGCTGCTTTCACATCATCTGCAAATAATCCACAAAATACTCCTTCTGTTTGGCATTCTTTAGGAAGGTCGCTAATAAAGAAAATAAATAAAATTGGACCAAGTACTGAACCTTGTGGAACCCCAGCAGGAATATTAAAGGTGGAAGAAAATGTTTTATTTATACATACTCGAGCATTTCTATCACAAAGGAATGATTTGATCCAGCTTAAGAAATTTCCTGTAATACCCGCATTTTCAAGTTTTGACAGTAAAAGGCCATGTGATACGCTATCAAATGCTTTCTTAAAATCAAAATATATTACATCACTAAACTTTTTATTTTCAAAATTATCCGTTAAATAGTCTAAAAATTCAACTAGTTGAGTAGTTACTGATTTCCCTTTTAAAAAACCATGTTGGTAAGAGGGAAGTATACGGGAAGCCTCAAATATTTTTAAAAGGTGAAATTTGAAAACTCTTTCACATATTTTTGATAGAGAGCAAGTCAATGATATTGGCCGATAGTTCTTAATATCACTTTTATCCCCTTTTTTGTAAACAGGTTTGATAATAGCTGTTTTCCACAGATTAGGTACAACACCATGATGGAATGAATAGTTAAAAAATTTACTAATAGGTTCGGCTAAACTAACTGCACATTTTTTATAGAGTAAATAAGGAATATTATCTGGAGAAGTGTTAACAGAACTTTTAGTTTTTCTTAGACAGTCGTAAACAGAGTGAGGGGCTATGTAAGGAATGGAACATTGATTGGTGGAATTGTGAAGTGCAAAATCAGAAGTTGAATTCAAAAAAGTGCTTTCGAAGTATTCAGCAAAAGCCTTGGATTTTTGTTGATCTGTTGTTAAAACTCTATCACCCAATTTAAAGGTCCCTGGTAATTTTTCTTCTTTTAAATAACTAGCAATATGGTTAAAAATTCCCACTCGATTTTTAGTTTTTAAGAGCAATTTTTCTTTTTGTGATAAATATTTAGTTACTTTTTTTTGTATCCTTTTATCAATCATAGAGAACTTATTTAAATTATTAGTTAAGCGAGTTTTGTTGCGATGTTATTCATTGAAATTTGTTTTCATGCGTTATTTTTTTTAAAAAATGATGATCCCGGCCGGGTTCGAACCGGCGACCTTCTGCGTGTGATAAACCTGTATACCCATTGAAAAATGTATGGTGTCAATGGTTTTTGAAAAACAATAAAGCTTACGGCATGCCACTACGAGACCTTAAGAAAAACTCTCGTTTTATAGTTTTTGTCGGCTGCTTTTTTTGTTCACTTATCGGGACGCACTCACATTTTTTATTTTTAAAAACACAATTTCTACGTTGAGTCTTACTAACTTCTTTCAAAAAATTAAAAAAAAAAACAATTTACTATTTAAAATATCACGTTTTATAGTTAAAAATTTTGATCAACATTTCCTTTAAAGCGAAAACACCGGAATAGAGTAGGAAGTTTAAAAATTTTTTTCTTTCAAATAAAAAAAACTTTCCAAAATTTGAAAATGGTAAGGGACTGTCCAGGAATTACGTGATCTTTTTTTCGTATTTTTTGAACCCCTCCCTCCCACTTGGTGATCTTTTTTGGCTTTGATCTCGTGCCGCATTTCAAAGCGGTGTGATAATTCGGCTTACCCCTCCCACCCTATCTTCGAATCACGTAATTTCTGGACAATCCCTAAGTAGTAGGTTAAAAGCAAAGCAATGTGTAAAAATGTTAATAATAATAAAAAGGAGCAACGATTTAACTAAAGTTTCGCAATACTTCTTAGTTTTGGAAATATAGGTCTAATCGCATCGAAAAAACAATTAAAAAGAAAAGTGATTCACACAAAAAACAAAAAATGCAAATTTGTAAACCATCTTATTACAAAAAATAATATGCGCAAACATTTTTTCATTCATCTTTTAACGGAAGCTGCTCTAAAACTTTTGAAAAATTTGCTGCGGAAAAAGGAAGCATGGGTGGTGAAGGTAAGCTTTTATGATTAATACTATTTTAATGTATTAAAAATTTTTATAGAAAAAAGAGTAAAAAATGAAAGAAAGGAAAGAAGAAAACAAAGAAGTGAAGAAGAGAAAGGCAATAATAATAACAAAATTTCTGCTGCTCCTTCTCCTGTGCCATCCGGTGTTGGTGGTGGAAGAAAAAAATCAAAAAATGGAAAAAAGAAAAAGAAAGAAAAAGAAAAGTAAGTTTTTCGTAATATTGTTAAGGCATAAATGTGAGAAAGAGAAAGTGCTAAAGCGCGCGATTGCTTTTCTCACAAACGATGAAAACACTGACTAAAAAACACGGGGAAGAAATTGACATTCTTTCAAAATGAAAATAACAAATTTTTAGGCATGAAGGTGAAATGATAAAAACTGGTGTAGAAGTTTTAGCAACAATATATCAAAGATTTGCAAAAGATCGAAAAGTAACATTTAATACTTCAACAAAAGATTTTATTGAACATCTTGAAACACCTGCCCCTGGTGCATTAACTGGTGGACAATTACCGTATACTCCAATGGCAACAATGCGAGGATATCGAAGAGGGTTAATGAATCGTGTAATGGCATGCGGGCCATCAAAAGATCCCGTCTTACATCGCGGACTTCCACCTGCTAAAACTACATTACCAATGGCAATTCCATTTCTGCTTGATATTGTAATACTTTTATCCATTCCCATTGATAATAGTATGTCAACAAAAGATCGAGAAATTTTACATTTGCTACAAGTTATTGCACGACATCATCATAGTGGTTATGCAGATGAATTTGAATGCGTTGTTGAGGAATTGACAAGACTTGCTGAAATTTTGGAAGTTCGTGCTGATTCAACTGTATGCTTCTTTCTTTTTATATTTACATAATGTGTTAATGATATGGCGGTTTTAGCTTCGTACATTGATTCTTACATCTTTAATGTCAAAAAAGAATTTATCACAACGTTCACAAAAACTATTATTTGATACTTTATGCAGTGAAATAGAAATTGATCGGGTATGTCTCTTTTTTATTCTATCGGGTTAAACTTTTAAAGAAATTTTTTGGTGTAACTCTTCGTGACCTTTTGTCTTAAGAATGTTGTTTCTAAGAAAAAACACTGCGCACGCTCTAGCACTGTGGATCACTTTTTTTTGTTGGCATTTTTAAATATCAGCTTTCCTAAATACACTTTTTGGAACAAACGCGAAGGAAAAAGTTTATTGCAACAAGTATAATGTAGTAGTTACACCTAAAAGCTAACTGTTTAATAATTGACGTTTTTGTATTTCATTTTTTAGGAACAAATAATTTCTGTTGTAACAGCTTTACGAAGTCGTGATCAACTTAGCCGAGATCAAGGAAATAAAATTCGTGAAGATTTATCCGCTGCACTTCATGATCGACGATCAAATAAAATTCGAGCATCTGAATTAATTCGAAAAATTCTTAAAGTTAAAAATGGTTAAATTTATTTATTTGTGTTTATTCTAATGTTTGAAATTAAATATGTATATGTAATGATGCCCGTATAAAGTTATTATTTATTAATAGTCAGTATCAAAATTTAATGTTTATAAAAAAGTACAACGGAGTTATAGCTGCAGCTACGATGACAATACAGTAATCTACTTCATGTATTTTCCCGGATCATGTAGAAAGAGAAAAAATCGACAGTTTTTTTTTCAGAAATCCGTTTTCATTATTATTTTAGTCTGAATGGATATCGTTAATATTTAAATCAGACCCCTTTCAATAGAGCTTTTTTAAATTCTAGTTTTGCATTTTTAAAAAAAGAGTAATTTTCTTGAAAAATAAATTATTACCGAAATAAATGGAAGTCATTGAAAGCCTTTTATTTTTTTAATGTTTTTTGTTTCGAAACGTTTTTTCGAAAGCGAAAAAAACGGAAGTTACCTGTCCTATATTTTTTTGCCGCCGTTAAAAAAATGAAAAGTGAAATTACGTTTTTTCTGTCTGAAACATTATAATAGGTTGAATTGAGGACGAAAGAGAAAGGGATAATCAAGTATAAGTCATTTACATACCCCCATAAGTAAGTAAGTAAGTCACTTTCAGTAGTGAAAGTGACATATACAACAAAAGAAAGAAAGGAAAATGAATGACCGATCGGTGATGATGATGATGACCTGTATGAGTCAATCCACTTTTTCATTGTTGTTATTGTGTTGATTGAGTTTGAAACATTTGAACATAAAAATGAATTTTTTCTTGTGGAATTTCCGCTTCAAATTGCATCAAAAAGAAGAAGAAATTGTTCAACAAATTACTTTCTTATTTTTATTGGCCTACATTTTCTTACTTGTTCATTCATTCACTCTCTCTTTTTATGAAAACTGTAAGAACAAACTTCTTTTTGTAAATTCATAGGTTTAAAACACATGAATTTACAAAAAGAATATTGTTAAATTTTTGGATTTTTGGGTTTTCTTCTAGTACTGCATTACAGTAAAATTGGTAATGCAATGTTGCAATCACAGTACATAGGAAAAACATATTTACTTGATGTATACTTACATTTTTAAAAGTTTTTTAATCTTCTGTTCAGCTATTTTTTATTAGCATACAAACAAATTTACTCTTGTTGTCATAACTTGTCAGATAACTTTTTTTCTTTCTTTCATTAACAAGCATTTAAAATAAAAAAGTCGTTTTTGAATAGCATTTTTTATTTTCTAAAAAAAGTTTGAATAAGAGCGGATTAAAATTTGTAGTGTCCGATGTAATCTCTTTTTTCTAATTAATCGGATCGGTAATTATTGTTTTTCACAGTTCTTTTTGCATTATTTTTTTCTTTGATTGAATCATAAAAAAAGCCAAGTATGTCCATTTTCGTTGTTCCAGCTGAAAAACGAGTCTGTTTGAACAATTTGTCATATCTTTTTCAGGTTCTTTTAAAATTCTTCAAACTACTTGTATCTGTTTGCCTACGCAACGTAATTCTCTTAAAACTAATACTGTAGTGTCATTATGTTTTTTTGTATTTAACTATTTTTGAAAAAAGCTAATCATTAATTATTAAGATATTCTTCTTAACATTATTTTTTTCGACCTCCTTTTTTATTTTTTTAATATTAACCCTTATTGGAATTTTTTGTGATCCGATCCAATTTCTTTTTCCATTCTAAAATTTAGGGTTTCTCAAAAAAAGAAGGAAATAGCAATTTTTCCACTCATTTTAATGAACATTCATCCGACAAGTAAGCAAGCAAAAAAGTAACACCACTCAGTTCATTCATCTCATGAGGTCAATTAAGAAGAAATAAAAAGAAAGGAAATGATCCCCTTTAGATAGACTAGTTGAATCTCATGCTTGCTTCCCTCTCGAATTCATTCATTCTTCTAAAAAAATAAATAATAATTCTTTGATGGAAATATATCGCGACAGGTAATTACTCCGACCCAATATCGGCAACTGCCTTCTTCTTCTGTAGCGGTGAAGAAAGGCGGCGCAGTAGCAGCAACAGCAAAAAAATGTAGGGATACGGAAGTTCTCTTCCGAAAATAAAGAATCCACCAAAGAGAGGGCCTTCGTTTTAGGGTTCTATGGTCATTATTTTCTGAAAGGTATCTCACCATTTTTTATTTCATCATCATTGTAGAAATTTGCATGAAAGACGAACTTTTGTAGAAACCTTCTCTCTTCACAACAAAAAAGGATTCCGTTACGCTTCTGTCTTTTTACTTTTTTACTTTTCGCGGATTTGCTCACTTTCATTTTTCTTTCTTTTTTAAATATCAAAATGAAGATCCATTTTTAGAAAAGAAGAAAGAATTATTATTATTTCTGCTTCATTAATGCCATAAACTTTTTTTGGTGAAAGTGAATCTTTATTTATCCTTTCATTCCGTTTTCAAGTTTATCTGTTTTTTAGAAATCGATTTTGACCATTTTCTGTTTTTTGGCTTTTCAAGCCACTTTTTATTTTAAATGAAAAAATGGTTACAGTAAAATGGAAATACAGTATACCATTTGTAAGTGATTTCATCACACTTGGTTTAAGTAATAAATGGGTTATTTTAGTTTATATTTTGTTTTGTTATTTCTGAGATAAATGGTATTGCAATAGATAATGATATAATTGGTGAACCGGATATTGAATGCTTGGATCAAGAGATAAGAGTATGGGTAAAAACGAGAAAGCAATTTGCTGGAAGAATTTATGCCAAAGGGAAAGCTGATGATCCTGATTGTTTTAAAGATGATTTTGCACAGCAGCGAACTAAAAAGCCACATTTTGATTTATCACTTGGAATGTGTGGAATGAAAAGTTTAAGATCTGTTAGTTTTTTATCTTCTTCTTATACATTCATGCATGATTATTGTTATAGTTTGATCCTCGAGGGATGTATTACGGTATTACATTAGTTATATCATTTCATCCATTATTTATTACAAAAGTTGATCAAGCTTTTCATGTCAAATGTTTCTTTGAAGAAGCAAATCGTGGATTAACTGCTGAACTAGGTGTTAGGTAAACATCATTTTAAAAAGATTTGCATAAATTTTTGAGCTCCTTTATTTAAGTATGATTCCAACAACAGAAGTTGAAGCCCGGCATGGCATTCCGGGATGTACTTATTCCATTCATCGTAGCTCCATAGATGACTTGGATGCGGGAAGGCCACCGGGTGCTCCAATACAGTTCGCAAAAATTGGTGATCGAGTTTTACATCAGTGGCATTGTGATGATAGTAAGCTAATTTTCGAATGGCTTACTGTAAAGTTTGAGAGTTTTTTTAGAAATGTTTGGAGTTTTAATCAATAATTGTTATGTCACTGATGGAGTGAATAAACGGGCAGAAGTAATTGATTCAAGAGGATGCCCCGTTGATCCAATTTTAATCACAGGGATTCGATATTCTGAAGATTCGCAAAGAGCATATGCTGAAAGTCAAGTCTTTAAATTTGCGGATCGACCCGGAATTTGGTTTTTCTGTCAAATTCAAATGTGCATGAAAAAGGAAGGAATGTGTGATGGGATTACGGTAAATTCGTTTAATCTGTTAAGACAAAATAAATAGAAAAATTATTATAGCCCCCAGCATGTGCTGGTACAGTCGGGTCACATTCATCAGCAAGCTTTGGAAATAATTTAATTGAAGATGAAAATGGTGGTGGGGGTAAAGATGAAGAAGCATTATTCACTCAACGGCCGAGAAAGCAGTCCAAAAAAGGCAGTCGAAAACTTGGAGGTGGTGAAAGTGACAGCATCGATGAAGAAGTTGAGGACTACAACGGTGAAGATTTTAATCGACGTGAAACATATCAAACAACTAAAAAATCTAAAACTTCTAACAAGCACGATTATGAAGATAGCGATTTTCATGCAAAACCAAGTCATCATCGTGGCGGTGGAAATAAATCTAATAATAAACAACGAATTCCACCAGGATATGGTCTTTCAACAAATCCCGACTATGACCTTCATGCCAAAGAACCCGTTACCGTATTTGGTCCAGCAATAAACCCCGGAAGTGAATCCCCACAAAAGGTTTTACCTTTTGGCTCACATGGTGGTGAAAATGAAAGCATTGAACAACGAAAAGGCCCTCGTTCAGAGATTATTTCAACTGAATTTGAAACAGATGATGATTTGGCAACTGTTACAGCCACTCCATCTTCTATTGCATCTACCGTGATAACCTCAACAGCTGCTTCAGCTTTATCTGAAAACGGTAAAGTTGTGGCATCTTCAAAGGATACGAAAAAGGATTACGTCGATTATGATTCAGATGTAACAATTCCACCAAATTTGACTGATTTATTAGCGAATCTTCCGGAAGATATTAATGCGGATTCCCTACAAAAAATGTTCCGAGATTCTGTTGCAGATCGAAGGGCGCTGTTACAAGGATTCGATATGCTAATTAATAAAGTTTGAAATCGAAATACTAGTTTTTTTTAATTAAGAAACTCTTTTTTAGATGAAACATGATAAAAATGTTCAAAAATCATCTGGGACCCCGATTGGATTGTCACAGAAAAAAGGTGGTGGAAGAATGCCCGGTGAAAAGATTGATACAATGCATGTATGTTCTTTGTGGCTTAAAAAAACATGCATAAGGCAATTTAATGCCCCTTTTTTACAGGTAACATGGGAATCTCAAAGAATGGCCCGTGATCTTCCACTTTCGACTGATATCCCATCAGATGCTATCACAGAGGATCCCAATGGTCCCCCACTCATTGCCGGACAGCTAATGATTTATGATCTTGATGAAACTCCTCCCCCATCAGAGCAAATTACCTCATCTTATTCGAATTCACCAGAGTGTGCAATAAGCCGACAAGGCTTCCTAGTTTTAGCAATGGCATTAGGATCCCTGGCATCTGTGATGCTTTTTGTCATTGTCATTCTGTATTTAAAAGTTAAAAGAATTTCAAAAGATGAAGGTTGTCTAAAATTACATTTTTTCTAAATTTAAACACTATTTAGATTTATTACTTTATCAATCATATGATTCCCCACAAAAATCATCATCTTTGAAACATCAAGATTCAATAACTTCTTCTGCATCAAGTACAGCAGCTTCAACAGTTTCAGTATTTCGGCAACCAATGTCCAGACAACAACCAATTCATCATAATTCCTCATCACATATTAGTCAGCGCAGATCTGGATAGTCTTTTTTTTTCAAAATCTCATTCTCCCCCTTCTTATATTAAATATATATTTATTTTATTTTTTTATGTTTGTACATAAAAAATTTATTTATAAAAAATAAAAATATCTCTTTTTTTATTGCAAAACTTTAACACCTGCAAAAATCAAAAACAAACATTTAAAAAATTTTTGTTTACTGTTTTTTAAAAAACTGCAGTAATCCAGTGCCTTCTTAAATTCGAATAAGGAATTTTATTATAAAAATATTTTTAAATATTAAAATAAATACAAAATAAGTAATAAATGTGATAATAACTTTGCGGATAAATACGAGTATAAATGAAGAAAAGTAGCAGATAAAGAAAAACGAAGCTTTGCGTGATAAATTGTGTAAATGTGTGATTACCGTGGGGGAAAGGATAAGTATATAGCCATTTTAAAGGGGGAATCAGCAGCTTCCAGGAGGCTATTAACTTGTAAAAAAAGGCAGTTTTTTCTTTGTAAAAAGTTCGTTGTTGTTGTTGATATTGATGACACATTAAAGATCAGTATCATACCATGATCCATCGCGTTCAACGTGCTTTAAATCAAGTGATGCATAATTATACATTTCATTAAACAATTCCGGTTCCAAGCCATCCCATTCCATTTCACCAGAAGAATACCCTTGATTTGGCATTCCTGCAGCGGCAGCAGTTTCAGCTTGTAGACGTCGTCGATATTCGATTGGTTTATCAACGCCCATATTTTTAAGGATTATACTTGCATATGCTCGAACGGATTTAGATTTTGATTGAAGGGCATCAACAATATGTGGAGTTGGACCAGATAGTTCAACGGCTTTTGCGCCTTCTGAACTTTTTGTAAGCTGGAAAATAAGACCAAGCAGCTCCCGCATCATTAAATCATCTTCATTTGAATTAATTTCATCAAATGCAAGCAACTTTGTAATAATATCAACCAAAATATAATCAGTGTAAATTTGTCGAGCAATTATCTTATTTCGAGCTAACTGATGTAAAGCTGAAACAGCACCCTCAACCATTTCAGTCATAGATACTCCATCTTCAGATGCCATAAAATCTTGTTGTAAGATAGTACCAGATTGTCGAAGAACATCAATAGCAATTCCAGCAATTGTATCATTATCAACTGTTCTCTCCTATAAAGAATATGTTTTTACATAGTGATTATAGTATATTATTATAGCTTACAGAAATCAATGATTGTAAATTGATATCTGAAAGGGCACAATTTCGTACAAGCCCTAGGGCAGCTTTAACAATTGGTGGACGACGAGTTGCCAAAAGTGCCAAAATAATGCAATGAGCATTAGCTTTTCGAACTTCATCTTGGGCATCCTGAGAATATTGATGTCTAAAAATTAATGTTGTTTGAAGGCTTTTGTGATTTTTATGAAATTACCGTGCAGTACAGTGCCGCATTGTGCATAAAGTTGGTTCAGTGATATCTTCGATATTTGTAAAATGAACCAATGCATTTGCAAGAATTTCAATTCCACCACTTGTAACAACCGTCTCTTTGTTGAGGGAATTATTGCAGGTTAAATTAGATAAAATTCCACATGAACATGAAACAATTTCTTCATTTTGATGTTCCTGGATAATTTGGAGAAGGGAAATAACCAAGGGAGATAACGTGGATAAATTAGTTGCAGCATCTGAGAGATTTCGAATAGCTTGTAACAAAGCTAACTGACGCTTTTCCTCTTGAATTATTGGCATAACATTGTATAAAGCTTCAATAGCTTGAAGATTAATCAATGAAGCTTTATTTTCATTTGATGTAGAAATGGAACGAATGCATCGAATTACGGCATACAGAAGCTTCATGTATCCACGATAATTTCCAAGAATATTAACAAGATAAAGAGGACCTTGAAGGGCAAGAAAATGTTGTTTACATTCTGGACGATCAATTAAAAGAAAGTAAAGGGAATCAGCAACTAAAGCTTGAAGCTTTTGATTTGGGGACCGTAAAAGTGGAACTAGGGCTTCCAAACCTCCGCAGGCAATTGTTTCTTGTTTTGCACTTTCAATATAGAGTAGCAAATTGTGTAACGTTGTAATGGCATAATGAACAACCGAATCAATATGGGAACGAAGCATTCGAACTAATTCAGCAATACCCCCAGAACGAAAGATTGAAATTCGTCCTTGTTGATGATTCGAAATTTGGCATAAAGTTGCAGCTAACTTTCCACGAATATGATTGTCTTCATTTGTTCTATAATATTAGTATTGGGCTACTGTATAAAGGGGATTACAGTATATGCCACTTACTTAGATGCATGAATTAACGCATTAATAAGTTGTTCATTTCGGATAATAGCTTCAAGGGATCGCTCTTCTTTTGAGAGCATGTAAATTGCTTGTGCGGCTTGAGCAACAACAGCTGGATTAGGATCATGTAGGGCCCGGATAAGATTTGGTAAATCGTCTAATGGATCATCCCCTTCAACATGAAGCAAATCAATGACAGCATCTTTTAAATTTTGGCATGGCTCTGCTAACATTTCAATGATGGATAGGGTTGCCGAAGTTTGTGCAACTTGATCATCTTCAAATTCATCATTTTCAATCTCCGGAAACATTGCAGAACAAATTCGGCTACTTCGTGTTCGAACATATGAGCTATCTCGAACTAAAAACAACAAAAAGAGGGGAATATGGGTAAAAAGATTTAAAATTTAAGATTACCATCAAATGCGTCATATCCATGACCATACCCATTCATGGTTGAATAAGATTGTTGATGGTCAAGTAACATACTACTAAACTAAAAAATGTTTAACTTTAAAAGTATGATAGAAAACTATAGTTAAGTTAGTAGTAGTAGTTTTTTTCGCGCAGTCTATCTTGGTCTTTACTTTTTCAGTTTTTTTGGTATAAAAGAATTTTTTGTGATGAATCACACAACACTCCCTTCTTCTCCTTTTCTTTTCATTTTCTTGCTTGCTTACATTTTTTCTTCTTCTTCTCCCTTTCTCGACCTTGGTGCCCCGCAAAATTTAGTCAGCCATCATCATCGATTGTTGACCGCTCTAAAACACTATTTTTTTAAAAGGGATGATGTTTTTGAGTGCGTCCGTAGTCGGTATATATGTCCTCTTCCATCTATGTTCACTTCGAAGAGGAAAGAGAGAGACGTCGACCACCATCTGTCAGGAATAGAAGAAGGAAAAGAAAGATAGGCGGCAGAGCAATAGTAGTCCCTCTCATAGTTTGTTCGTTTACAGCTGCTTTTTGGGTTTCCATTTTTTTCGATTTCATTCACTTTTTTTTGCCTATTTTTTTACCAAAAACAGATATGAAATCATGTGTGCCTAAAAAAGTCTTTTTGTATTTTATTTCTGTATTTGAAAGTCATCTGTGTTAATCTTATAAAGCAGCCATAGGTAAGGTAAAAATGTGTTAAGCTGCATGCGCACCTCTCTCATTGTTGCTGCCAAAAAAGCAGTTGAATACATTATAAATGCTACTACAACAAATAAAGCCCATTTTTAAAATGCTAAACTCTTTTTCTCTTGTTTGTCAGCTAACAACACCCAACACTGACTTGTTGTTTCCAATATACAAAATGGTTTAGAGTCACGTTTTTTTACTTTTGTTTATTTTCTGCCCTTTCTTCCATTTCCCAATGTTTAAAAAAGTATGTGTTCCAAAAAATATTAAAATAAAAACTTTTTATTACATTACCATTAAAAAGATATTTTTTTTAAAAAGAAGGAAGTTTTCACTTTTTTTTCTTATGTAATACATTTTTTCCTTCTTCGGGATTACGTCAATGTCAGCAGCATTATTTGCCTTTTTTTAGCAGCAATCAATGAAAGACGTACAAATAAATATATATTTTTAGGGTTTCAAAATTTTCTATATTTGTCATCATTCTAAACAAATTTAAAAATTTTTTTGAACATCAAAAGTTTTTTTTTGATTTCTCTCTTTTGGCAAAATGTAACATACAGTAATTTCAATGACTTTTTTGCTTGCGCGCTGTTCTATCAAAGCATTTTTCTTCCCTTTTAAAAAAAATTTTTCTTCTCTCTCTTACCTTACGTCCGGCCTTTCTTCTCTTCCTTCTTTTGTTCGTGAAATTAGAAATTCACTTTTTTGTTTCAAAAAATTTGAAAGTTCTTGTGAAACGTGATTTTTTTATATCACCATTGCGTCATTATAAAAGAGAAAGCGGCTTTACAGATTTTATCCTGTTTAAAGTCGTCTTTCTTTATTAATAATATTTTTATTTTGTAAAATTAAATCGAGTTAATTTTGTAAATGATATATCATAGACGTGATTTATATATTTATTTACTAGATATTTGCGTGTTGTTTATGTTTGAAACTCTGTTTTAAGTAGTAAACCTTTTTTAGTTGAGTATGGGCTTAAAAACTGATTCTCATCCGACAAATAGTCGTCCAAAAATGAATCCTCGTGATGCAAAGATTAAACAGGTATGTGATATATTAAATTATATGATGTAATATTTATTAATACCTTTATAGATTGTTGAAACTACACGTTGCACACATTCTGAAGCAGAAGAAGCATTAGCAGAGAATAATAACGAACTTGAAGCAGCTGTATCATGGATTCTTGATCACACGGGCGATAATGTTTGGACTGAATCAAAGACACGTAAAGCTAAAAAGGCTGATGTCGTTGTTGAAGAACAACCACCGCAACGTCCTGAACGTCCACCTCGTGGTAATAATGTTTGGAGTGAATCAAAAACACGTAAGGCTAAAAGGACATTCGAAGGAAAGAAACCTGAACCACCTCAAGTTGCTGCTACTCCTGCGCCTTCATCATCATCTGCAGCTCCAAAACCAGTATTACCAGCAGCTACAACTCCTGTTAAACCTGTACCTGTGATGAAAAATGCTGCTGGTCCATTATCTTTTGCAGCCATATGTGCACGTGGAGAAAAGAAACCTGAACCACCACAAGTTGCTGCTGCTCCTGCGCCTCTATCATCATCTGCAGCTCCAAAACTAGTATCACCAGTAGCTACAACTCCTGTTAAACCTGTGCAATCTCCACAAGTAGCAACATCTTCGACTGCAAAAGAACCATCACCTGCACCACATGAAACTCCAGTTAAACCATCTCTTTCGAAACCAGAACCTGTAACTCCTGAACCTCCAGTTGAAAGATTTACTGATAGTAATACTGTACAATCATTAACGAGTCAACTTAAAAATGATCTTGGTCTTGGTTCAACTCCACCAAAACATGTTTCATCTCCGTCTTCTAATTTGATCTCAACTTCTGCATCTCCAGCAAATACGGTACCTACTCGAGGAATTGTTGAATTTGTTAGTGATTTGAATACTAATAAAAGTTATGATTATCACTTTGGCTTTAATCCTGAATCATCTACAAATGTTGAAGAATCTTCCTTTAAATCTTCAAACAATTCTGCTCCTGTTCAAAATGATTATAGATCACAACATGAGGTATGTAATATATCAATCTGTTTTTTTACTCATTGATCGATCTTTCTTTAGAATGATGTATATAAAACTTCAAATGTTGATTCTTCTCCTGCAGGCAAACCTATTGCTTCCGCTGTGTCACAGCTTTCAAATTCTTATGGAATGCAACCACCTCAGCAGCAACAACAACAACAACAGGCACCTCATTCTACTCAACAGCAGCAACAACAACAGCCACGTCGTACTGCATTTGGTTATGCTGAAACTTCAACTGTATCATATCCTCCTGAAAGTAGACCTTCTGTGAATACAACACCTGCTGCACCAGCAACGACGACACCAGCACTTTCAAATTATTCAAAACCTGCTGTTCCTGCTCAATCGTCATATAATCATAATCAACATCCTCAACAAATGCAACAACAGCCTCTTCATCAACAACATACATCTCAACAACAGATGTTTAATCCATTGTATACTGGTTATCCATATATGGGTATGAATTTGTATAGTCCAGTTGCTGGTAGAGAAGATCAACCATATGCTTCACCATATCATATGCCATATGCTGCTTATCAAATGGATATGGTATCTCAAATGATGCCACAAATGCATGCAATGCATGCTGCTGTGCCAGGTCATCATCAGCAACAACAGCAAACAACTCATCGTCCAGATCATCATCAAGCTTTTAATGATATGAAGCAAAACTATGCTCAGAATGCCCCAGCAAATCCAAATGCTGCAACTGTGAATCCTTCGGGTCAAAGAGATGCTAATATTAGTTCTGCCAATGTTCCACCTCCACCTGGTTTTTCTGGACCTCCTGGAAATCATATGTTCCCTAGTCAACATGGACCTCCTATGTTTAATGTACTTTATTTTACACATTTTTCCAAAATTTATTAATCCTTTTTTAGTATGCACAACCGATGTTTATGAAAACTGTTCCTAATCAAATGTATGGTGGTCAACAAAATGTTGAAGATACAATGGATATTCGTCATCAAACTCAAGCTAAGATGTATGGGCAACAAGAAAATAAATTTTCAAATGGTTCTAATGTTCGTGATCGTATGGCAATGGGTAATACTGCTCAACCAACTCCACCACCTACTCAAGGTGGTTATGGTGGACAACAGCCTAACAGCTACGCTGGAAATGGTCAAATGAATTCTGTTCTCAACTCTAAAAAACAATTTCAACATCCTGGTAATCAATGGACTAATTAATTATCCACGTTTTAATTGTTTCGATGATCTGATGTAAACTGGTCTTCGTTACTTCACCTTTGGGTTTTTATTATTTTATTTTTGTTTTGCAATTTGTAGCAAAATAAATTATTTTTTAGTTTTTGTTTTCTGTAATCAAGCACAGATAGTTGAATCTTTAATAATTTGGGAAATTTCACTTTAGGCATAATTTTGGATTTTTTGCATTATTTTTTATGAAAAGGGTTTTCAGTAATGCAGATGCATAAATTAGTTGTTAAAAAAGATGTTGCACAGTAGTTGTATTAATAGTAATCTTAGAAGATTACTGACACATCAGTAATTTGGAAACAAATTTAATAAATGAAAAATTTATGAATCATTTTTTTTGTACAAATTAAGAGATACAAAAGAATAAAATAAAAAAGGTTATTTATTGTTCTGAGGCACCAATACACATTACAGTGTTCTTTTTCAAAAATTGAATGTCAAATATTGGAGTCTTTTTTGTGAGGTATCGATGTATAATAAATCCAGCTGGATCAACGCGTGTTTCGGATATATCACCAGCAATTAGAGAATCAAGTGAAAAGAAAGTTATACCAGAATGTGGAGTTCCTACAGCAAAAACTGATCCATCTCTTGTAAATTCAATTGGCACTTTTGATGGAGTATATTCGCATCTTTGAACAGCAGCAAGTTTTTGTTGACCAATATCCCATACACATAGGGCGCCATCTTCACTAATAGAAATAAGATGTCGACCATCAGGACTTGCCTAAAAAGCTTTTTAACATCATTTACTGCTATTTTACAAGCTACAGTATACTGACCTTTAAGCCTCTGACCCCAGATTTATGAGCAGTAAATGTTCGAACACAATTTGATGAAAGTACATCCCACATTCTGATATATCGATCTTCACTTCCACCAAGAACATAATTATTATTTGGATGATAATCAAGTGCTAGAATACTTCCAAATGGTTCAGAAAATACTCGTATTGGATTTATTCTTTCCGTTGTCCATACATTAACAGTTTGATCCAAGCATGATGATGCAAAATATAGTCCACGATTACAGAATTTCATTTGATGTACTGCAGATGGATGTCGATATACAACTAAATCCCTTCGCATTTCAAGACACCATAGACGAACATTGTGATCTAATGAAGATGTAAGTAATACACGACGATCTGGTGAAAAGCTTGTTGATGTTACAGCTGAACTATGAGCCTTAAAAAGTAAACTCGCATTAATCAAAAGCAAAAAAATAAAACGTACATATAAAGTAATCTTTTTTTCTCTATTTTCAACTGAAATATTTTCATAAATATCGCCATCAAAATCATCGGCATCTTGTTCATTAACATTCAATTGACTAGAAGACTTTAATATTTTAAAATAATCTTCTGAAAGACATTGCAGCACAACTCTGCCATCATTTAATCCAAGGGCCATCATTGCGGAAGTTTCAGATATTGATGCACAACTTAAGCCACCATTTGTATTTAGAGCATTGTACATACAAACAGATGGAGCATTATCTGCAGTAATTCTACCCTTTTTTATTGATTCTCTATAAGCAGCTCGTCGTTCTTCAAGTATTGCATCAGATAGATACGGTAATGGAATACGATCTGCTGGTGGAGCATTGATATCTTTTTTCTTTAAATCTTTTAAATCCTTTTTCTTCTTTTTATCTCCCACTATCACAATATCATCCCTTGTAACACCATAATAAACTTTTTGCTTTTTATCTAAAAAAAGTGCAAAGAATTTACCATACATAGATTTACAAAGATAACTTACCAACTGCTTGCTGTCCTAAAAGACCACCCGTAAATACATCCAAATAAGGCACAGTTTTATTTGGGGCATCAATAATATCTATTTGAATATGGTCTCGAACAATCTCCTGAATATTTGGATTTTTTGTTAAAAATGATTCAAGTTGTTTGTGGCAAGTTTTAGATAGTCGCACTCCGTATTGTGTATCTCTGTAAAAAATATTCAAAAAATGACACAGTAATTCTTTATAATATTAAAACTTACGATAAATTTTGAATAAAATCAATATTATTTAATTGTACCGGCATTATAACATGTTTTAAGAGATCAATTTGATAAAAGTGAGCTGGTGGGATATGAGAAGAAAAATTAGCCATAAATTGCCTTGCTAAAAGAAAGATTGGAATCTAAGAAAAATTCCAATCAAAAATTATCACATACCAGCTTCAATTTCACCAGCATTAACGATTCTGGAATATAAATGAACAAAAACTGGAAAAAGTAATGTTGAAAATTCAGCTCGTATATTTTCAAACATTGAATCAAGCAAATTAATCATTTTGGTAAATTCTTGAAATAATTCGTTACTAAAAAAATTATTTTTTGGTAAATTTTCATTATCAATAAAAAATTATTTACAAATCTAATGAAGGAGGTAATATCACAGGATTTCCATTTGAATCCATTGGATCATCGGTTGTTGTAATAGTAAGATTTAGCTCTTTTGCTAAAGCTGCTTCAGCATCCTTAAAAGCAAAATATGGAACAACATTTTCAATGCTAAAAAACTTACTTTACAATTTGTACTTCTTAGAAATTGTAAAACCATTATTAGCTGATTTGTATCAACACCATTTATAACAGTTGGAGGAGCATTACTACCATTTATAATAACGGGTTGTTGTTGTGCTTGCATATCTGGCTGCTGTTGTTGTACAATTGCATAATTAGATGTAGAAGAAGAACCTGGCTGTATGTTATCATTAATATTCGAAGGAATTTCCATTGGTGTTGTAGTAATATTGCTACTTATTACACCATCAATAACATCTGCAATAATATTCGCTGTTGATGTAGAAGTACCTTCCCCCCCATCATCACCATTTTCACCACTTCCATCATTAAGTGTAATTGGAAATGCTTCATAGCTTGTTAAAGTTGAAACTGGTGCAAGCTCCGAATCAACTTCTTCGCTCATGACATAAGTAATATTGGTAAATGCAAAAGGTATATAAAAAAGAATACAAAATTAAATTATACAAAAGTAATAATAGCTGTTTTAAAAAAATGCTTGAAAATTTCAGCGAGCGAAAGCGTTAAATTTTATAAAAAATGTATTTTTAACAATAAGAATTCTCGATACGAATGTTCATTTAGCGGGGTTTTTTCTTGGGATTTTTATGTGATCTAAAAGAAGCAGTAGCAAAAAAGAAAAGAAAACTGCGAAAACTTTTTATTCGTCGATTTTCGTCAACGTTAAACAGCATTGCAAATATAATATTCTTTCTTTGACTTTTTTTTCTTGTTTTACGACAAAAGTTAAAAATTGTCTTTCTTCAAATCTACTTCTTATAATATAATTATTAAAAATGGTTGATGTTGACCAAATTGATGCCGAAGAAAAAACTGTTTTAAAGCTTTTAAAATCTTTTTATAAGCTCGTTATTGCTCGTCCAGATAAATCCATTTTTATTGAGGTATCCTTTTTTTGTTACTCTTCTTAATTTAAAGTAACAGCAAAAAATCCATTTTTTAGGATCCTGCATTTTCTGTTACTATTACAACTTATATTGAAGATGATCGAGCAAATGTTATGACAATTATGAGCAGAATTTTGAAGGCACTAACCGATAGCCCTAAAAATTGCAAATTGGTTGCAGCTTTACCAGATTTTGAACAAAAATTAGCTAAACAAGTTGAAAAGCCTAATCTTCCACCAAAAGTAGTTCATGAACTATTGGTCGTTCAATCTAGAATTACTGCTTTAAAAGTTCCTAAGTTTGTTTCTATACAATTTATCTCTTACTTATGTAATTATTGTAGGACTCCACAATCTGCATCAAAAACAAGAACATTTCTTAAAACTGCTGGAACTAAGCAACTTGTTTATCAACTTCTTGACAATACTGAGGTTTGTATTTTTGTTATTACTGTCTTAACAGATTAAAACAACATTTTTTAGGAAAAGCAAAATACATTACAAGAACGAAGTATTCCAATTAAAGGTGTTGTAAGCTTATGCTTTGGTGCTGGACCGGCAGTTGATCATCATAATAATTCAATCAAATGTATTTATCGTGTACAAGAAAATCTTCAACCAAAAATTATTGAGCGCTGTATCTTTAATTGTGGCTATGAAAAAATTCAAAGAGTCGTTCGTCTCGATGATGGCTCAACACAACAATATGATATTTATCGAGATGAAGTTTTTACTCATACTGCTGAAGAAACAACATCAAAAAGTGCTTGTCCACAATATCTCGATGATAACGTCATGATTTTTGATCCATCACAAACTTTAGTCCCAAATAATCATGCAGTACAACATGAATCTTCTTGGTTTTCGGGTGTTAAAGCATATCTTCCTTTCTGGTGAATCCGCTCTTGTTTATCAATTTATTGTGTGCCGTGTGTTGTTCAAATTATATATACAAAATACTTTATTCTATATATAGTTACCCAATACATACATATTTGTTTTTTTTGATACGTGTATAGAAACAATTATTGAATTTATTTTTATGATTTGTTTATTAGTACTACTTATAAATATGATTTAGTTTGCATTTTTGCTACCATCAAGTGTAAGAGATTTTCCAAATCGTGAAATTCTTCTCGGAAGATTCATTGTTGTTCGCATATTCGAGAGTGAAATTTTTCGACTTGCTTCTGTTTTGAGATGCCGCTGTCCATCGACTTCATCCTTTTTTTCAAGTAAAAATCTTCCTGCACAGCTCCAACGGGATTGTGCTTTCCAAACATTTTCATCACCATCCAGAATTCGATATGCATTTGATGTAAGCTTTCCACCAACAGGACGACAAAATTCTCCAGCTGTTTCCCGCAATTCTTCTACCAAAACAAAATCATTTTCATCAACACCGTATCTTTGTGTTTTGACCATAATCTGTTTAATGATATCTGCAGCAGAATTATTTATTCCTGCTCGAATAATTGCATATGGCGCATTATCACTGATATTATGAATACAAAGTAAAAAGGTTTCACCCATAGATTTTGCTCTTTGTGGAAGTCCACCTGGTTCGAGGTAATCCATTGAACCAGATTCAATTGCTTCTGTATCAAAAGATCGAGTACCATGATGTGAAATCGCAACAAAGCTTGAAGGCGATACGGCACCCGATCGCTCTCGAATTTGATCCATCCATTCTCCAACTTTTTTCGATGCAGAATTACTACCTCCTGGTGCTGCAGAATTGCTGGATTTAATAAAGCCCAGACCCCAAGCTCTTCCAGAGGGATCGGTACTCTTTTTTCGAAGTTGAAATCTTCGAGTCGAGCCATTCCAGCATGCTACGGCATCCATCATTGCAGAAGTAGGGGGAAGCATTCGTTGCGTGGTTGTAAATTCCAAATCCCCAGCTCCAACAATTCCCATGGCAGTAGCCTCCGATGGAGTTACAATTCCTTCTTCAAATAAAAAGTAATCCTCTGCATTCTCGGAGAATTTTCCTGCATTTGTTAGCGCAAGTTGTATCACATTTTTCACAGTTGAACTTGATTCCGCGTGCACAATTACCGGTGTATCATCATTGTAAAGACCTTGAATTCGAATAACAAAAATTTGTTTTCGAAGAATTGAAAGTGGCTTTATTTGAGCTTCTGGATCAATCTTCAAAATTTGATATGATAGTTCTGGTTCATAATTTGGGAAACGATGTCCATCTTCTTCATGCAAATAAATATGCTCTTCAAGTTCAAAACGAGTCCTCAAAAATAGCATTGATTGTTCAAGGGCTTGATTGGCGGGAGTTCTAAAAATTGAAATGTAAAGATGTTTTTGAGTTACATATTAGTTCTTTACCGTAATGGAAGATGTCTATATCCCGGACGAAGGCATTTTACAGGAACAACTCGCTGTGTTACAACTCTGCCATTCGAATTATCACAAACTGCAACCCTTAAAAATGCCAAATCCACGAATGATATCCTAAAATTTATACTGTACATTATTACAGTACACATCTATTATCAAATAATACCTAAATGTTGAGGAATGATTCCATATTGGATTAACAGAATTTCGGGCAATCACTTTTGTCTTTTCTTTGCAACAATCCACCGGAATTCCGATAATTTCAATTTCTAAAAATGGTGATGCACAAAATTGCCCTTGTCCCATAACATATTGTCCAGATAAAACTGTTAACTGTAAAATTAATGCAGATGAATTTGCGATTTCTTTTGATAATGGATTAAATTTTCCATATAATGGATGTGTAGAATCCCAAAGGACTCTTGGCTTCAACGTGTATCCACAATTACCATATTGTTCAAACATTGCCGCATTTACTGCCATTGGAACATCAGCTGTTTGATAATTTAATGCTATCCTAAAAATTATTTTTATTTATTGTAATACACACTTGATTGCGTACATTTGAATTCCACAACTCCAAAAGTTAATTGGATTAAAGTTGGATGAATCGATCCTCATGCCACCAGGATACGTCCGCATTACTCGGTCTTTTGTATATGGAATACATTTGAAGGGATGCTTTCGGCAGAGCTTACGCGCTGATGCTTCTGTTATAGATGTTACCTAAAAATTTTTTTAATGTATTTATTTGAATTTGAAAGTTATCCGAATTTCGAAGTCTTATTATTTTGTGTTACTGTCATTGTTAAAAAAGGTCTTGACACGGTAATATTTCAGAGCTTCTGTCTGAAAGCTTAAGGTTTAAAAAAAGAGCAGCAACTTCTCTTTGATTTTTTTTAAAAGTGTTACCTTTCTTTTTCTTTATTGATATTGGTTGTTAATTAACCTAAGATAATGTCATGGGTACATTGCAACACGTGCTTTTTTGAACCTGGTCAATCTAATGCTCAACAACAATGCGCATTTTTCTTAACGTCTTGCAGTCATATTAGTTGTCAAAAGTGCCATGAATCTTCTGCTTATAATGTTTGTGCTACTTGTAAGAAAGAAGGTATAAAATCTCTTAAAATCGATTCATCAATGAACAAACATTATCGACAATATTTTGTGGACATCTCAAGCGTAATTACCTCAAAACTTGATGAAATGGGAAAGATTAGAAAGTTCCAAGATGTGCAGATTCAAAGTTTGGTTAAAGGTACCTTAAAATTTGTAAGTTTTTATCTATATCTTTATCACACTTTTATTATTAATGATTTATTGTTATAGCAAGATATGGTTAGAAAAGCTCAGGAAATGATGAAGAAGTATGAAACTGAGTATAAAAGATTAAAGAGGTTGGTTGTTTTTAAGATAATATTCGTCTTTTTGAGTTACATGCTTTTAGAGAAAATCAAGATTTGCGTGCTACCTCACAAAAACAAGCTGTTCCAAATGGCGTGAAACATATAAGTGAAAGACCTGGTCCAGCATATGGCTCTCAAAGTGAACCACAACGATCACGTTCAAGAACTCCAAATTTATCTTCTGATTTTGATGGAAATACCCTCCCACCAGCAAAGCTTCGTAGTTTTCAAAGTGAACCACAACGGCCGCGTTCAAGAACTCTTCCAAATCGCGTCAAACATATAAGTGAAAGACCTGGTCCAGCATATGGCTCTCAAAGTGAACCACTACGACGATCACGTTCAAGAACTCCAGATTTTCGTGTAACATTTGATGCTGGTCGAGAACAACGAACTCGTTCAAAATCGCCATCTGGATGTATTCAAGGTACCATTAAAAAAGGTTCAATCTTAATTCCTTAATAACTTGTTAATTAACATATTTTTGTTTAAAAAAATGTTGTTATATTGTATCATGTTTTTATTATTATTATGTTGTTGTTATTTTTGATGAATAACTTACTTGATAGCAACTTGCATGTGTATTTGGATTGTGACGAGTATTTGCAAGCATTTGGGATCCGACATCTTCACTTTTAAGTGAATCACTCGTCGAAATTTGACTACTACTTTTTTGACGTCTTGGTGGTACAGTAGTTGCCGAAAGATGTACAGTATGATTTCGAGTTCGAGGGGTTGGAAATCCACTGTCAGTAAAAACTTCTTCAACTTTTTCTTGAATTGCAGTAAAGCCTTTAAATTTGACAGCTTGTGAATAAATAACTAAATCACTAAGCTCTTGTGCAATTTGATGTCCAGTGGGAAGTTTTCCCATTGGAATTCCGGAACGTGTTCTTCCGCCCATCCAAATTTGTTCATCATCTGCTTTATAATCAGATGCACTTGATTCAACAGGTTTATGAATACGCTTTGAAATTTTTCTTTCAACGCTTATAAATGTATTCACGGATTCCTTGGATTCTCGTCGATCCTTTTTTGATGTTGATTCTGCATCTTCCAAATCAGTATCTGCTTCATCTTCATCCAAAAAATCATCCAACTCATCTTCTTCGACATCATCAATCGTAGATGAATCGTAACTTCCACGGCTATGCTTTCGTCGAATTAAATTTCCATCTGACCTTGTTCTTTCAACTTGTAATCCAGCAGATGGCTCAGCAATTAATTTTTTATTTTTTATTAAAATTTTATTTCGTAGCTGCCATGGTGATGGAAGTTTTGGATTTTCGCCATAATCAATATCAAATAAAAAATTTGAGACAAGTTTATCCCCAAATGCCGTTTTGAACATTTGTGCCATTTTAGCTTGTTGATAAATTGAGCAATGATTTTCAATCGATAAAATTATTGGTAAATCACTTGTTAAAAATGCACTCTTTTTTATTATATCAACAACTGGACGAAAATTTATTTTACTGGTAAATGTATGGCCATGATAGATTAATGGTAAACCTGTAAATAGGTAGGGATAAAAAATTAATACGACTCTAAATCTTTTCCATACCATCATCGCCGTCCCAGCAATCAATCTCAATACATCGACATCCTAAAAGAAATCGTTTTTTTTTAAAATTAACTTGCTATTAATACTTGTGCAACAAATTTACAGTAATAAAACTTTTAAGACATACAAAAATAATTACTGCAAGTATTAAATTAAAGCATACCAGTTAAAAGAACTTGTCGATACATTTCTGTTGAGGATTCACCTTTTAATTGATGCCCTGTGAGATAGGTATTATGGCTGCTACAAATATAATAATAACTAAGAGGATATTGTAAATCCTTTTCTGCAGGTTCAATTGATTCTGGAACAAATGCAAAATTTGACGGATCGTTCAAATATCGAACAAATCCCTCAAATGACATTAGCTGTTTATTTCGAAATAATGGATCAGGTTCATGTTCTTGAATTAACTTTAGGGCATATGATTCTTCAATTTGTTCCATTTGCTGTGTACAAATAAATTGTTTTAGGGAAGTTGGAGTTAAAAAGAATGAATTTCGAGAAGTATCCATTAAACCGGTGCTATGAATAGATGCAAGTGCCAATGCATTATAAATTTTAAGTTGTTTTTCATTTAAATGAAACATATTTAAAGCTGTATTTCGAGTTAAAACATCTGGAAAAAAGGTATGATGAATTGCAGTAGTTTTTAAACTGTAACAATTGCTTACCATTTGGAATAAAATCATTTGAAGTTGCAGATGTAATTGATTCAAGGCGACTTTGCAGTCGTGGAGATTGCTTTTCTCGAGATGTTTTTCCATGTGCATTTGCAGTAGAATAAATTATGCATTCATTAAATAAATCTCTGTAAAAATTTTTTTTAAAAAGTAAATAGCTTTTTTTAATAACAAAACTACTTTAAATCTTTTCGCATCCGCGTTGAAAAAAGTCGGAAAATTTCAATAAATTCTGGAAAATTTAAAGGTTTTTCTTGATATTCTTTTCCGCTAAGGCCATTTAGGCCTGATACAGCTCCACTACTTGAAATGGACCCAGAATTTGGTGTTTCACCTCCGCGAGATCGCCAAGATTTGATAGATCTTCCACCGATTGATCTTCCACCATATGAAGATGAAGTTGGTGTTCTTGATCTTGGAGTATAGAGAGAATCAAGATCACCCGATTCACTCATTGTTGTATCACATCTTGGCTTTAAAAGATATCCAGGTGAGATTGGAGGTCCACTTTGACTTGATAGTTGTGACTTCACAGATGGAGGTCGAACAAGTGGGGAAGTAGGTTGTGGAGATGCACTTCTTGAAGCACCTTTTACCCTTCGAGTAATTTGTATTGTCATTTGTTTAAGCCGAGATTTAGCCCCTGATTCATTTGAGGATGAAGATTCAGCAGGTTTAGCAGAAGTTGAAATTGTTGGATTTGCACCTAAGTTAAGTCCTCGCCATCTTTCAACTCTTCCACCAAATGCTTGTAAAGCATCAATTGGCTTTGGACCAATTTTTTTATAATCCGCAATATATCCATCACCTCTTTCACATTCACTATATAATTGAAGATAAAGCTTTTTAAGCCATAGAACTCGTCGGTCAGCATTGCGTTGCTGCTCTTGAATATTTCGAACAATTGCTTGAAGGCCTTGCATCCAACATTGCGCAACTTGCTGTGGAGCAAGAAAATACAGCATTTCATTATCCGAAAGCATACAACCAAAATTTATTGTCCAACAATTCACTGGAACTGACATCTCTTCAACGCTGTGTCGACGATATATTGCCTAAAAGTATTATTTATATTTCATTTATTTCGGTATTGACACGAAATCAAAATTTTGATCAGAATTTCACTTTTTTTTAGAACTTACTTCAATATCAACATCATATGGATCAACACTTTCAATGGCTTTGATAAAGCTGGTCCTTAGAAAGCCTTCTTCTAGCCCAGTAACAGCAGCCCCCAAGGGTCTTAAAGTTGCATATGGGCTTTGTGCAATTCGAGATCCGTCAGGTAATTGTAAATTTTGCATATTTACAGATGTAATAACTCCTGTCATATTTTCTTTATCTTTTCCATCTTTCCCTGTCCCACCATGGTATATTTTATGCCAAGATAAAGTTGAACATGATGAATCAAGCATTAATCGACATAACACTGATCTTCCCGATAGAGGATCGTAATGGATTACAGTAGTGCCATGTTGAATGCGTTGAATTATATCAAGATCAAAGCGACGGGAATCTAATGGAATTAGAGTTACACCATGATTAGAATTTGGGATTGGTTGAATTGGTTCATAGGGTTTTGGTTCCAGTTGTTCAGGATCAACATCTCCCGTTGTAGTAGCTGCATCTGGATTATTCAATTTTTCAAGTTGTTTTTGAAGGGCCCGATTATGCTTATGAAAAATTTCAAGATTTTCCATTACAACCGTAATCAAATTTGTTTTATCTGTATTTAAAAGTCCCGCCACACCAATGGAAGATGAAAAATGATCATCACCATTTGGATCATTCATAAATTTTAGTTTATCCACTTCATTCTCATTCCCAATTACAACAATATTTGGCATTTCCTATATTTTTTACATTAACATTTTGCTTGAAAATCTTTTTTCTATCACTTACATTAACAATGGCATAAAGATCTCTTAAAAATGTGCCAAAGAACGGAATTAAGCGACATTGCGGCATTCTGATAGCTCGTTGAACAGCTTCCAAATATCCCATTGATGGCACAGAATTTGTTGTTGGCATTAAAACATCAATTAATTCTTCATACCTTTGCCGCTCTTCATGCTTCAAAGATAACCAAAATGGCCGAAGTTTATCTGATCGAAGTCCCATCAATAATTCAATTGCACCATTAAAATTACCTATAAAAGAAAATGTACATTGTTTTTATTTGTACTTGAATGCATACCAATATTCCAACAAGTATCAATTATTCGAATAATTGAAGATAAACAATTTTTTCGTTCTTCATGTGTTGGTTGACTGATAATGACGTGGGTAATCCACGATGAAACTTCTGATAACCTTTTAACTAAATTTTTAACTGTTGATGGATTATCTGCAATTGGGATATTGGCTAAATCACAGCCAACATATCGAACAAAATCCAATGGTTGTATTCCATAGAATAGCTGATATTCTGTCATTGAAAGCTAAAATTTTATAATAACTTTTATAATAAGTTGAACATTTTTGAAAAATACTTGAAATGCAACTTCTTCAGTAAAATGTAAGATATATTGTAGGCGTTCAAGTTCGAGCCGGAATAAGGTAATTGGTTCTTCAGAAAGACCATTAACACCTGGAAATGAGCAATTTGATGAATAACTTGCTGTACGAGATGATCCAGCTGTTCCATTAAGCGAAAGTCTACGATCAATTGAACAATTAAATGATCGCTGAATAACTGAAGATGCGGTGGATTGCATTATCTCCCAAAGTGTCATAGATATTGATTTTAGGATGTTATATGATGGGGCTAAAAGTATTTAAATTCATTGCTTATTATTCTTATAAAAAAACAGACCAATTAATTGCCATTTATGTCCACGAAATTCCAATAAAAGTTGATGCTTTGAAACTCCGCCTCCAACCCTCCATTGTCTGTAAAATAAAAATTACCGTAACTTGTCCGAACAAATTTAAAAACAAACTGAAGAGTTGAAGCATGTGCACGTTTTAAAACCATTTTTGAGCCACCATCCAATAAACAGATCACTGAACTACTCAAACATAGCAACCTAATTGTCTGTAAAGTATTTATTACTGTAACCAACGCATGTTTAAAGAAAACAAACTTTTCTCAAAGTTCTTCCATGTAACAATTCTTTAACTTGAAAAACTTTACAACTATGTGCTGGTAATTTTTTAGCTGTCTGTAAATGTTGCTGTAATTTTTGACAAAACTGTTAAAAACAAACTTGAATGTAATATTTTTTCATTCCAACTTCAGATTCATAAACTCGACTATGAAAAAGTTTTCGTTTTCTTTCCTAAAAAAGTCAACGTATTAATTTAAAATTTAAAGATCCAGAAGATTACTCGAATAAGTTTTATCGTTCTTCGATCACCCCGTAAGTCGACTGGTAAACAAAGGGCTTGAAGATCTGATGACATTACAGAATCCTGATCGGATATGCATCTTAGCAATGCAATCGATCGACGGCGTTGCTCTTGAATTCCAAGAGAAGGTTTTCGGGCGACTGATTCACTGAAGACTCTTGGAGGTGTACAATATAAATTTTGATCTACTTCCCATGGAGTAACCTGTAAATTATTTAATAAAACATACCAATCCAAAACCAAAATTTGTTTGAATTTTTTTTTAAAATTTATTGATTTTCAAAATTTCAGCGAACGTTGGAAAAAAGCCATTTAAACATACCATAATTTTTTGAGCCATTTCACGAATTCGACCAAATTGTCCCTTTAAAAGATGTCTACGAATTGTTTGTGTTCGTTTATTACTGGGCCAATTTTCTTCAATGCAAAGTTGAATTGAAGCTAGCAGTGCAGCTTCCTCTTTTGGACACGGTAGTGAACCACTGATTATTTGATCTTGTAACTAAATTTTTTATGTATTTCAAAAAAATTGCAAGTAGTGTTTTTCTTGTGAGAGTTTATGTTTTTTCAAAAAAAGAAGAACAAAAACATCTTTGTTGTTGGTTTTTAGAAAGAATGATTCAAACCTCTAAATATTCATCATTGACCCGATCTTCCGATTCCATATTTTTTTCATCTTCTTGATTCTAAAAATAATAATCTTTCATTAAAACTCTGAATATCAATTGCTTACCACTTGTGAATTAACAACATGAAGAATTTCAGTACACCTAAAAGAATTAATTTTTAACATTTTTTTAAATTTATTATTTTGCTTTTCTGCTGCTTCTTCATAAAAAATATTTTTTGTTTCTGTTTTTTAAACGTTTGAAAAAGGTTCATCAAAAAAGCGTGTATTGAATGTTGAATGTTTTTTCTCTAAAAAATGTTAAAAAAATTACTCACCAATTCTTTACGGTCGGATGCTGGGGGCTGTTTAAAACTTGTCGAAAGAGTTGTTGAATAGAGGACATTGTTTGAACGAAATTTGGATGATTTTTTGTGTACATTAAGATAAGATTAAGCAAAAGCTGTCGGACACATTGAAAATCAGGGGACATTTCCGTGATGGTTAAAAGATGCAAAGGTGATTCACGATCTGGAACTCGAAGGGAATCTGATGCTCCGGATGCTCGAGAAATTGCTCGTTTTGGAAGTGGAATTCTTGTGCCAATTGTTGAAGCGCGTTTTCGAAGAACAAAGCTAAATAGAAATGGCCCAGAATTATCTGAGCAAATGCTTGTTCCTGCTGAAAACGTGGACAGCCTTAAACCACCAGATGATGATCGTTGACTCATTGCTGATGAAGCACGTGAAGACCAGCCACCACAGACAGAACTTTCTGAAAGAATATTTTTTAAAAATCGAAAAGCGAACTTTCTGTCGTTTTTGTATTTCAATCAAAAAACTATTCCCTATTTTGACAGGTTCAATTCAATTGATCAAAATTTTAATTTTAGAATTTTTAGATTATTCAAATTTATGTGAGACATACCATCCGAACTTTTTCTTGAACCATTTGGGATGCTATTTCCAGTAAGCAGCAGTGGAGCACAATCACTGACATCTGCAATTGTCCCACAAATTTCAGGAGAATTTACAAAATATCCAAATTCAAATTGTGATATTTTGGATGGCCGTCGAATTTCAATTAATGGTAGACCGGGCATTGCTTGTGGTGAGGACGGTCTTCGAGTACCACTTAACAGACTTGCTCCAGAATCCCTTCCTTCAATAGAACCGTGCATTGGTGAGCGTGGAGGGGAAGCTCCATTTACTTCAACTTCTGGTAGGTAATTATATCCTAATGCCCTGGCACGTGTTTCACCATTTGAATTGTTTGAATCTTGTTGACCTCGATTTCGATATGCTTGTTGCATTGTTTCTCGGCGAGTTTGTGGAAAATTTTGGAGTTTTCTTGTGAATTCTAAGACAGCATCTGATGAAGAAGTATTTGAATCTGGGGATGAGTCACCCCTTGGTGAATGACGTTTACATGGATCTGTGCCCATTCTTCCCCGAAAAAGTGATTGAATATATCTTGGTAGATGTTTGTGCACGGATGAAGAAGATGAATTTGTTTTCTTTGATCTTCCCGATCCGCTTGAAGTATCAGTACCAAGTCGCTTTCGGCGTTCTTTTGCTCGCAAATCTTTTGCGCCGCTGCTAAATCGTTTTGGCCTTAAAATTTGTAAATGATCTACGGAGCTTGATCTTCGAATATGCACTCTTCTTCCCAGTCGACTTCCTTGATTAACTCGAAGATATCGTTTATCAGATTTTACGCTGCTTTCTTCTCGGCGATCAAAAGATTTTGATTTGACAAAATTTCTTTCTGCAACTGAATCTTTCTTTTCATTTCTTTCTCCACGATCGGTGATCACACTTCTTCGTTTAGAAACTAAGCCTAAATCCCATCTTAGCTTGTGCAACAGTAGCCTCAGAATCAACATTGAATCAAGAACCAACGAAGTTTTGCAAAGATAATTTTCAAGATTTGCAACACAAATTATTGATGGAAGTGATACAACTGAAAATGGCCCATATGGAGTTGGAGAGGCAATTGCAAAAGACGCTGAAGGAGGAATAGCTGCAGGTTGATTTCCTTGTGAGAGAGAAGCTGACGGAGATGAAGCGGTTGCAGTAATGGTTGGAATATGTGGACTCATCGAAGGGGAAATTGTCAATGTATTATTTGATGGCGTTCCGGTTGCTGACGTTGTTGGCGGGGTTGTTGTGGCGGTTGGAGCTGAAGTTTCAGGAGTTAGTGGTGCATGTATCTTCTTTTTATCAGAAGATTTATCGCTTTTTGATGAAGCATTTGATGGCACTTTTAATACATTAGCTTTTTCACGAACAGATTTTCGCTTTTTTTGAATTTTCGGTTCTTCAAGTTTATTGGGAGAAAGTTGTTTTGGTGAATCTGGAGTTAGTTTTGATTCAATTTTTGCTGCTGGAATTGGCTTTGGCGGTGGAGCTTCTTCTTTAGTTTCAGGTGCAGATGGTGTTACATCTTCTACAGCAACTGCTGGAGGACTTATAGTGCCCGATTCCTCTGTTATGGGTTCTGATGGATTCGAATATGGAGCTTGTTTTGCAAGTTCTGCCAAAATCTTTTGTAAAACTCCTTCAACGCTCATGGCATTTTTGCTGAATTCATGGGCTGAGAAAACCGTTTTACACGTTTCTATGATGTAATCATTTTCATTTGCATTATTTCCAGATCCACTTGATTGCTGCTTTTTTGGTTGTTGTTGTGGATCTGTCAAAGAATCGAGTGCTTGAAAAAGGTTTACACGTGCTCCAACTCGATCCCCCAATCCAATGTAGACAAGAACCCGAGCAGCATGATGTTTAACAAAGAGTCCAAATTTTGTTGAATGATTTGTGTAATAATATTCATCTGCAGGTAGAAGCATCTGTACAAGGGTATCATCGATTTGGGTTTCTAAAAACAGCGGATGTGTATCGGGATCCATTGCAATAATTGAAAGTGTTTGAAGAAGTAGACATAAAAGCTGGGGATCTAATGTTGTCTCCAAGAGTTGCGTTAAACTTTTAAAAGTTTGTGGTTCACAAAGTTTATGCCGAAATTCTTTGTAGCTTGAAAGGAAGAGTAAAAGACGAGCAACAAGAATTTCATTACAATGTGCCATACATTGTCGCCATCGATGTGCTGGTGAACAGACAGATCGATTACCAGCTTCACGATTTTGCATTGTTATTGCATTATGTAAACACGCAATTACTGTAAATAATTGGGATTATAATAAAGCTTTAATGAATGTACAAACTTACTAATACTTGGTTGCATTGTTGAAAATGCCGTTGAAAGATCGGTTGATCGCATTCTGACTTGTGGAAGCTCTGGAATAAAAAAAAGGGATGAGTTAGTTTTTGATAAATTTAGGAACGGTCCTTATTTAGGAACGGTCCTTGCAAAAAAATAATACTAAAAAACATACTAAAGCTTCGATTATGTGCTGCAGCGGCAGCAGCTGTTTCATCGGTGGACCAAAGGGATTGCATTGTTGGAGATGGAGCGGCATCAAATTCATAGCAATGAAATTCATGGGTTCGATTCAACAAACGACTTGAATGAAAAACAAGTTCCGGAAGAACAAAAAGTCCATGAACAAGCCCCGAATCAATTATCTATACAAATTTAGTTTATACAAATTTTTTAATTTTTACTCAAAAAAACCTTGTTAATTGTTGACAAAGCAGCAAATTGTCGATTTGTGCCAGAACGTTGTAAAAGTGAAATACAAAAATTAACAAGTTGTGCCAATGACCCAATAAGAAGGCGACGGTTAGATTTCTGATATGATGGAGTTGATTGCTGATATTGATTTAACAGCGTCAAGACCATTTGATGCAGTAATCCACCTAAATGTGAATCAAATAAATCGGCTTCAGCAAGATTTGCACCAATTTCACGTTGACAGAATTTGAATAAACATGTCTGAATTATTTGTATGCATTCAGGATTAGCTGCCATCCGGCGAAGCATATCCCATGCTTGCTCCCAATTTAGCTGATCTAATATAGCATCTAAATATTTTTACGATAGTGATTACTGTAATCTATAAGTGTTGCTTACATTCTTTGTTAGCTTTATTTCTTCGATGAAGCTGCAGTGAAACAAATGATTTTCGTCGATTTGGTTCTTTTGAAGACATCGTTTCAAGCATGGAACAAGTTGAAACTGATGGAGCTGCTGAGGGGCGTGGTGAGAGGGGTGCTTTGCAAAGACTTCCACGATCAGCAAAACTGGAATGAACAGAAAACTTTTCCCCATCTTGAACATGTAATCGTCGCTGATTATTTCGCATTGCTGCAGATCCAACATATCGTGGGACTCGTTCTGGAACGTCATTGGCCCCTGAATCTGGAAGGGTTGTTGCAGTTTGAAAAAGAGATTCAATGCAAGATTCTTGAAGCTTTCGAAGCTCGGGTGCAAGGTCAAGAGGACAAATACCACGGAAATTTTTTTGCATTATTCTGAAAAAATTGTTTTTGAATTTTTGTATGCTTGCTTAAAAAAAGAGCTTACTCTGCTCCAAAAATAATTAAAGCATGAAGGCATTGCCAGCTAAGAGGTGATTCTCGAACTGCTAGCATTAGCGGGGTGTTGCCATCTTCATCGACGGCATTCACTTCAGCACCAAAGGTAATTAAAAGTGCAATCATTTCAGGGGATTGAGCTCGAACTGCAACACCTAAGGGTGATTGATCAATAATTGATACAATTCTCAGTGCAGAACAAGTTGAACAAAGTTCAGGTGAATTTGTATGTGCTCTTGGCATAATTGATGAAAGGGGAATGTTCCCTGAGGCGGTACAGTTGCCCTTGCAATGACAAAGTGCTGACATATTTGGATCGTAACCAGTTTTAAGAAGAAGCTCAGCAATATCCTTCTGTTTATGAGCTATTGCAATGTGAAGAATATTGGCTACTGCACAAGATGATCTTCCACCAGAATGAGTTGACACAGTTGAAGATGCATTTGAACGTCGATGATTACCATGTCTTGCACGAGCCAAATCCGTGAAAGTATTTGTTGATCCAATACTTGGTGAAGTACTCAATGGCTTGTTTGCATGTGAAATTAAAAGTCTTTCAACTAAATTTGCATCATCCAAATGAATTGCCTGAATAAATTATTATGGAATTAAAGATATAGCTAACACAACACAACTTACATCTAATATCATTTCATTTAAATTTTGATTAACAGATGGTTTACGCTCTTCATTTCGTAAAACCCTTTGTGCAGCAGAAAATGTAAAACACCGTCCTGAATCTGTTGGAGTACCAACTAATGAACTGCATTCACTACTTTCACCAGTATATCGACGTCCTACAAAAAAAAGATCCACATTCAAAATCCCCTTTAAAATCCATATAAAAGATGACTAAAATCCTTTTTAGGAAGAGATTAAACTTATTTTTTTCTAGGATTACAAAAACTACAAAAAATTGATTAACTTTTCTTTTTTGACTTTACAGCTACAAAAAAAGAGATATGCATTCAATTAAGTGTTCATTTTTTGTTGAAAAAAAGATAATTAAAATTTTCTAATATTAATAAAATAATATTGATTTTAATAAATGCCATAAGTCTTTTTAAAATATATTTCACTTACCACTTGCACCAGATTGTTGTCGCTGTAGACGTTGTCGAAGCCGTTTAGCTGTACATATTGCGGTTTCTTGATTGGATAGCTCGGTGGTATATCCAAATGTGTAACGATCCGCCGCTTCTACCGATGAATCTCTTGTTGTCGTTGCCGACATCATAGATGAGCGTGATCCAATTCTTGATGACGGAATGATTGCAAAATTTCTATTTTAAAAATAAGGGTATATTTAAAATTGCTTTTTTTTGACAAAGTAATCTCAAATACTTTTTTTCAAAGAATAATGAAAAAAGAATACGGTGTGACGCAATTTATATAGGCAAAAAAGAAAAACCGAAAACAAAATAAGGCAGTAAAGTTAATTACACTTTTTTTCTCAAAATTAAAAGCAAACACAAAAAATAAAAGAGAGAAACGGTGTTGAAACAATTAAAGTAAGCGTCTTGAAGCAGAAGCTGCAACAACAACAGTATGAAGCAAGCAAGCAAAGAGTTTTATGTATAATGTTTAAAAAAATAGAAGCGAGTGTGTTGGTGCTTAAAAAATTAAAGAAATGCTAAGAGATGAAAATGAAGAAGACTTGTTTAAAGAGTTTTGACAAATCTCACTTTCTTCTCCCTTCTTTTTTGGCACAAATGAAGAAAATAAAGAAAAGATTAAAGTCAAAAAAGGTCTCTTATCTCTGCAATTGAATAATTCCCTATTAACACACACTACTACTTCTACAACTACTTTATATAATAAATTTATTTCAACAAAATGGATAAATGACTTTGTGAATAAATGTGTTACACTTAAAGTAAAAATTAATAAAAACAATAGAAGCAGAGGTAATTATTTAAATAAAAAAAAGATAATAATATAAAGAAAGCATTATTGACATAAGTTTTATTTTCCTGTTGATGGCTAAAGGCATTCAAGCTTAAAATCTTTAATGACATTTTAAGCTAACTTCTACAGAATGAAGAAAACGAGACATGTTTTTAATATATCCAAGTTAAGACAATATATGCATATACGTATATCATTGAATAAATTATGCAACAAAAAAAAGTTGCTGCAAAAACATTTATCTTTTTAGAAACAAAGAAACACGTGAAAAAAAGTTTTTTTTATTTGGTTGATGAATAATTTTTTTTGTGTTGCGCTATTTTAAAAGTATAAAAATGCGCGTTCAAAAATGTCATCGAAGAGACCTCTCCTAAAAGAAGGGATAAAAATTGAAAAAAATAAATGTGAATGCCACATTTTTTTGGATGCTGAAGATGAAAGTCGTCCTTTGCTTCTCTCTCTCGAAGTGTTAGCTTTGTTGTTAAACAATTTTCTTTGGGGGTGAGCTGTCTCATTTTGGGATACCAAATAATACCACACAGGAGAATGAGAAGATTAAAGTGATTATTAGTTAGTTTGTAATATTATTTCAACAAAAAATGGCATTTCTGCTGCTCAATATGACTGACTGACAGACAAGATAACTTCTCTCCCTTTGGCACAAATATAATTGACGGAATATTCAAGAAAATAAAAGGATGAAAACGGATTAATACAAAGACAAAAAAGAATAAAGTCACAATGTCTCTTTTCTCACCTTCTTCTTTTTGCTCCAAGAAGAGGAAATAATACTTTCAAAATTTATTTTTTCGAAATGAATATGTGTGAAGCTGTTAGCAATACGGTTTTACATGAGCTACATTGAAAGATAAACTTTGAAAATTTTTGTTTTGTATAAATTTAAACCTCTTTCAAAATGTTAACCTTTCTTATGATTATTGTAGCTTCTGTAAACACATAAAAGAAGTTATGCATACATATAAGCTTACATGTACAACCATTTAAACAATACATTAATTATCTATTATTACAGATAAATATGAAATACAGAAACATGCAAAAAATACTGTACCTCTTCAACAATTTTTTTATTATTACGTTACATATTTAATTCGCATAACATCAAGGCATGAAATAAACCTGAGTAGATTCATAGAAGGATATCATTTAAAACACAATTTTTAGCTGTTAATGATACAAATGAAGATCACCCTTTTTCTTTTGAGGTATTTAGAAATGAACCTCAATGAGAAGGGGGAAGGGAGGGGGGATTTTACTCTATTTTTTAATTGTTTATTATTCGATTTTTGAAAAATAGAAGTTACTTTAACAGGAGAACTTTCATTTTTAAAACTTCAGAACCATTCAATTTAAAATTTAAAAAACTAAAAAAATATGTTTGTTTATTTGTTCGTTCGTTCGCTTAATTTATTTTATTTACATTTAAATCCATTTTTTTTTCATTTAAAGCTTCATTATTTGATTTTATTTAAATAATGACGATACTTTTTAAACTCTTCTTTTTTGCAGATTTTATTTACATTATTTTTGATGTTTTTTCCGTTATTTCTTTTGTTGCGCATACGGTATTTGAATTCTCTTATTGACACTTTCAATATGGCATGGCTTGAAGAAATAAAAAAACTTTTAATTTGAATTCATTTAAGCTTGTTTTGCAAGGAAGAAGAAAGTTTTATGGTCAGAAGCATACCTAGAACAACATTGTTACGTTATAATTTCCATAAATAAATACTTTTTAAAAAATTATTAACTTACAAATTTTAATAAACAAAAATGAGGAATGTTTTAAATTGTCATGTAAAATGCAGTTTCAAGTAAGAATGTTTATTTAGATGTAGAAATTAACTCCGGGAACTCGCGTAGCGAGGGCCCCATGATGCCTTGTTCTGTCAAATAAAAAAAACGCTTTACTAATATGTTTCTTAGATTTGCTGACTGTTATGAATTTGCAGCATAATCGTCTCTAACGGAATGTATTTGCTTTGCCGTGTAAAAAATGCCATTTATAACCGGTTATTTAAAACATTTTATTTTAACAACTTGTTTCAAAAAAGTTTAGATTTAAATTCTTTATGTTATTAAATTACCAACTAAAATCGATTGACATTGTGTTAGGTAACGCTCACTGAGAAAAACAGCGAAGAGAAGCGTTTCGAAAAAACAAAAGATTTCGAAATTTTTTTTTCTAGCGCGAGTTGGAGAATTTTCTTGCGTTATTCATCAATGTCAAGAAGAGGAATGGTTTAAAATTATTTACTAATTAGAGGCTGAATGCGACTATTATTAAGATAGGCGCTGCTTAGTCGTTGATGACGCCTATTATACTACATCTGGAATCGTTTTTTGATCTTCTTCTTTTTTTAATATTATTGGATATTATTTTTCAAGCCGCCTTTTTCCTCTTTAGATGATTTTTCGAGAAACTTATAGGACTAATTTCGCAAGTTTAATTTTTATCATATTTTTTTTTAAATTTTTTGTTCAGCGTGGTGTGGATATGAAACAACGGAATTGTTTTTTGAGCATAACGGATAAGCTCTATTTAGACTTATCTTCTAAAAAAGGATTGTGAAAAAAGCAAGATCATTGAATTTTAGTTCTTTCGATTTCAACTCTTTTTTATGTGATCTGCTTTGGTCTCAAAGCGCAAGCTTGCATATGTTTACCTGTTCTTTCTTCTAGAAGCTTCTGGTGGGAAAACATTTTTGGCGGTCATTTTTTATTTTGGCAAAAGCGTTGCACCTTTCAGATTTCATTCATAAACGCGTTTTATTTTTGCTTGTGCTCAGTTGCGCGCTTTAATATTTATTTGTCATAAACATTTTTATATAATTTTATTATACATCAGTATCAATTTTTGATTCATAAGCTTGCTTTACGTTTCTCGCTCTTTGAATCATGTCTTCATCTGAAAGTGATAAAATGGATATTGAAAAATCTTCTGATGATGGTTCTATGTTTTCTATGGATACATCTTCTGGAAATGGACTTGAAATTGTTTTGGATAAGCTTTTGGGAAATCAAGCTGAAAATGCTCAATTGAAAAAAGCTATCGAAAAACAGGAAAAAACAATCTATCAACAAATTGCAACAGTAAGTCATCTATTGTTTGCGTGCTTTAATTTTAAATATTATTGAATTTTTTAGATTCGTTGTTTGAAACAAGACAAGTTAGTTTATGCAAGCAGAAAAGATTGTGTATCTCCTGCAAAAGATAAAAAAACTACATCAACGTCTGGACGTGAATTTGAAATTGTTTTGGGAAAACTTTTGAAACTTGAAACTGAAAATGCTAAAATGAGAGAACTATTTGAAGAACAACAAGCGACTATCGCTCGACAAGGTGCAACAGTAAGTTTTGTTAAAAAACAACTGAACGCTAAAAAGAGTGAAATTTCAGATTCTTCGTTTATATAAAGAAAAGTTCACTGCAGTCCAAGATAGAATTGTTACTGTATATGATGTAACTACTGCTGATGGAAAAATTGATTACGAAAAATTAAATCAAAAGGTCGGCATTATCCCAAAAACAAGAAGCTAACTCAAATGTTTTTAGATTTTGGTTGTTAATACACTTGAATACAATAAAGATTCTATTTGGCTTTCTGATGGTGCTAAAATTTCTCTTGATGACCTTGCTGTTAAACCTTGGATCACTACTAGACTTAGCATTCAAGCACCAATTGATATCGATTACGTTATGAATCTTATTGAACTGAAAAGTCTTCAAGGCTTGGCTCTTACACGTCAATCCCTTACATTTGGTCAATATAAGTCACTTGCAACAGCCAATGTTGAAAACTTATCTATTTGGATGACTACTATGACAAATGAAGATGGAAAAGAAACAGATGTTGCTGATATTTTAAAAGAATTTCCAAATATTAAAAGCTTTGTATAGTAAGTTTACTTACTTAACTTTTTTGGGTTCTATGTTTATTTTTTTCATCTTTTAGTGATTTGAAAATTGATCAAGTAGTTACACGGAAAGCCATTCAAAAACTTGTTGATCTTCCTCCATTTAAAAATCTTGAAAGCTTCCATATTTATGCAATTCGTGCTGATTTTGATCTTGAAGCTTTCGCTGAATTTATTAAAGTAAGTTTCCATTATTTATGTTATTCATGTTGTTTGATCTTAACATTTTCAGAAGAATTCAAAAGCTCAATATCATTTGGATTTTCATGGTGCTTCTGCTGCATTTACTGAAGAAATTAAAGAAATGGAAAAGAAAATTCGTCCTACATTGCCTGCTACTTGCAAATTTCTCGTTAGCACCTGGGATGATTAATTCTTGAGAATCTTTTTTGATTGTTTTTGTTTTTATCACGTGAAAAATGTTTATCATTTTGTGTTTACATATTTGTTTTGTTTACACTTTTGTTTTGTTTCTTTTTTGAATAAATTTCTACTTTAATACTTACAATTTTTGTCAATTTTAAACAAAATTTTTTGAGGAATAAAAGCTTTGTTACTAAGGCATATAGTCCAGTTATTTCTTTTATCATGAGATTACTTTCCATTTACAAAAAAAACATATAAAAAACGCTGTTAACTTTAGATTCATACGTTAGGGGCTGTCCATAAATTACGTAACAAGGGTGGGTGGGGTAAATGACCGTGCCGCCTTTCATGTGCGGCAAACTTTGATGTACAGGGTTTTATCAAAAATAACGATAACGTAATTTATGGGTAGTCCCTTAGCAATATCAAATGAGTAAAATCTTATGGAATGTCTAAATTCATCTTTTAAGAATTTTTGTCCAACTGTTGGCTATCAGTTTCTATAACATAGTCCTTGCATTTTTAGGTTTTTTATTGTTAAAATTTTAAATATTAAAAACTTATAGGAGTATTCAAGTTTTGAAAAAGCTAGAATAAACTTTTTTTTATCTGATAGAGCCATTATTATACTTTGAAAGTAGGGTAACAAGATTACTATATTTAAAAACGGATTCCATCTGTTGCAATATTATTATTGATCAAATTTTTTGTAATCTTTTTTTGATAAAAAGGACAGAATTTTTGTAGTCTATTTCATAAATCATTTTCGTTTACAATTGAATCAAAAGGTTCTAAAATTATTGGTTTCTGATGAATTACTTTTTGAACACAAAAATACGAATGAAGACTTCCCCAATCATTTATTCTTTTATTTTCTAGAGGGAAGCAAATTTAAAGCAAAAGAATGTGTTAATTGTAATAAATCTTTTATAAATTTATTTAAAAAATGTTATCAGAAAACTTTATTAAATCGATTGTGATAAAAATTTACACTCTTTTACACGTAAATGAAAAATTTTTTACTGTATCATTTTATCAATTTTTGCACAAGTTGCATGTTCTCAAGCATCTAGTAATCATTGGCTTCAGCCTTTGAACCTTGCTTTTTTAATGCACAACGAAATTGACGAAAAATATTGTTTGTAAAATTATCCTATTGCCATTTGGAGTTTGTGAAAACAATGTAAGTAATCGTCAAATTTTTTTGATTCATTTTTTAAAAAATTTTAAAAAACTAGAATTAAGTTAATTAAATAGCTGTAATATAAATCTTACTTACTTCATCAATTACAATACAGTCGAACCTCGTTATAACGACTTTCAAGGGACCGTGAAAGAAAGACGTTATAACGAGGGCGACGTTATATCAAGAGGCAAGCTATTTTGACTACTTTTAAGAGATTTTTTTTGTATTTACAGTTATTTTAGATGGAAAATGATAGATAGAGCTCTCAAAAAGCTAATCATGGCAAAGTAATGACCTTCAGGAATTTTTATATAGTTTTAAAAGAATTTTGAGGAGTTTTTATAAAACCAATGCATGGATTTGGTACGTAAAGGGTTACTGTAAGTGGCTAAATAGTTAATACTTCTTTGGTGATTCATGATGGAATTACCGCGCTTTTAAAAGGGATTCTTTCAAAACCACTGAAAATTTATGCTTTTGCTTGGAAAAGTCCGTAATAATTCCATCAATAATCAACGCAAATCTTTGATAAAATCTTTAAAAATTCCAGCAAACATCTTTTAGTTTTTTTTAAATTAACTTTAATTTAATTTTTTAGTGTTTGCTCCTGAAAAATCCCACTGAAATTTAAAAAATTTATTCACTTTTTGTGCCTTCTTTTTTTTTAAATTTTAAAAATGTAAAAAAAGGAGTTTTTTGGGATAAAAATTGCTTCAAAAAAGAGAAAGACGTTATAACAAGGTCAATTTCCTTTATAATTTTTTGAAGGGACCATAGAAAAAAGACGTTATAGCAAGGTTGACGTTATAACGAGAGTCGTTATAAAGAGGTCTACTTAAGGTTATTTTCTTATAGTTTTTGCCGGGACCACAGAAAAAGGACGTTATAACAAGTTAGACGTTATATCGGGAGTCGTTATTACGAGGTTCGACTGTAATTAGAATGCCATCAGATAAACGTGTTTCATAATGAGATAGTTTTACAAACTATGCAAAAATTAATTCATAAAATATAAGTATTGTTGAGAACCATAATATCCACAGAAATTAAAATTTTTAGATCCACAAATGACGTCATCAAGATCTTAAATATCTTCACCCTACATATAGGCATTGTAACTTGAATTTTGAATTTAAAGTTTTATTGGAATGACATACTTTTTTTCATCCCGAACTAACAAAAAAGAAAAAAGAAGGCGCAACACATTAAAAAAATGGTTTCAAAATTGTGATCTTACTGTGTTGCGCCTTCTTTAGGGATTCGTTTCCCATTTTTGCGCCTTTCTTGTTAGTTTGGGATGTTCAACCAAATGAAAGATAATGGAATAAAATTTAAACAAGCATAACTACTTTATTTTGAAGCTTCATAACAATTCATTCTTTCTTTTACAGTTAGAATTAAAAACTATATGGAAAAATACAAAATCTTTTATTACTTTAAATATACAATTAAATAAATTTTTTTATCATATCAGAAACGAAAAACAGGCAATGATGGTACTTAGCCTTTAACAGCAATAAAACTTACAAATCTTCATGTTCATAAAGAAATGGGCTTCCCTAAACTGTGTTTTCACTGTGAAAATTGTTTTTATTACTTCCTTATTCATCAATCATAAAAAAGTGATTGAAAAGGAAACCCCAAAGTTATTTCTTTTTTTTATGATCACAGTAATTTCTTTTACTAGTTCTCTTTTATTTTTTGTAGCGAATTGTGTTTTGAAAATGATTTCAATGAAAAACCGTTTCACATACAACTTGTTTCGTTCTCGTTTTTTTACTGTCATTTTTTAAATAAATATTTTCTCTTCAACTGTCAAATTGAATTTCTTTTTTTTATGATCTCTCGAATAATAAAAAGGGAGATGATTTTTGATTAAAACACAAAAATGATATATTTTTATTTTGTTTGTAACAAAAAACTGAAAAACCAAAGTAAAGAAAAAAACCGGTAAAAAATGGGTAGAATCAAAAAGATCATAGAGTTTATTCTATCTGTATCATCGTTAAAATAAATGTTTTTGTGGCAAAAATAAGAAAAATAAAGTCATAAAAGAAAGAAAGGGCAACCCCTCAATAAAAATATTATTGTTAAAAAATACAGGCAGTAAAATGATTTATTTCCTTTTTTGATTGTGAATTGTGAATGGTGTGGGACAAAAGCAGAAAGAAAGGGGTGGGGCAGAATTCTGGCAAGATTAATAAGGAAGTGATATAAATAGCAGTTAATTTTGGCGAGAAATAAGTTAGTCTTTGGCTGCTGCCAAATTTTCTTTTGTTGGAAACTTCGAAAAAGAAAATGGCGGAAACTGTAATAATTGCAAATTTAACGGATGCTTTAAAGTTACTTCAAAATGAATTTGAACAAGTTAAAGCTGACAATCAAGCGAATAATAATGCCTTCTTTATGTGCTCAATGGGATTGATAATCTTTTGTAAGTTTTTATCCCTTATAAGTATATCACTGATATAAACAATTATAGTTATGCAATGTGGATTTGCATTCCTTGAAGCTGGAGCAGTTCGAAGTAAAAATACAACTAATATTTTAATTAAGAATGTTTTGGATTCTTGTATTGTTATTGTTGCATATGCCATCACAGGATACGCACTGGCATACGGCGGCGGTGATTCTGAAAATCCTTTATCACCATTCATGGGAACCTCTGGGTTCTTTATGAATGGGGTAACAGATTATCCAAAATTCTTCTTTCAATATGTCTTTGCAGCGACAGCGGCCACCATTGTTTCGGTAATTTTCGACGCACTTTTGTTGTAATTAAATATAGAATTCCAAATTTAGGGCGCTGTTGTTGAGAGATGCGAATTTGTGACATATTTGGTATACTGTACTGTAATCTCTGCTGTTGTATATCCAATTATCACTCATTGGGGTTGGTCTCCATATGGTTGGATGGCAGCTGGAATTGCTGTTGGAGATGGCCGAACAACCTATATCGATTTTGCCGGAGCTGGAATGGTACATTTATGTGGGGGAACTATTTCATTTTTTGCTGGTAAACTGTTGTTAAATTAACGTAAAATTTTAAAAATGTCCAATTCTAGCATATATGATTGGACCTCGAATTGGAAGATTCCCAGAAAAGGATGATGCCGAAGTTGCAAGCCCTGAAATTCAAGGCCATTCCGTTCCAGTAAGTGACAAAGTTTTTCTTGTTGTAATGGGGAAACACCTTTTTGTGTGTTTTATGTTTTTCCCATCAATCACTTTTCTCTAAAAAATACATCACGAGTGTCAAAATTATTTATATCATGATCTCTTTTTTTACGAATCAAAACTTTGAGACTAAAAAAGCAATAATAAGGGGTTCTATTTTATTGACAAAACAATCTTAAAAATTCACGTGAAAGTCAAGATAAAACGTTTTATTTGAATTCATTGAAAACATGAAAATTGAAATTTTTGTTCTCACAAAAGAACTCCGAAAACAAGAAAATTCAAATTTTTTTATGAAACATTATCTTTAGTTTGCTGCCCTTGGAGGTTTTATTCTTATGTTCGGTTTTCTTGCTTTTAATGGTGGAAGTACTGCTGATATCACGACTCATGACATTGGAAAAACTGTTGCATTGGCAATGACAAATACAATCATGTCTGGAGCCTTTGCCGCATTAGTATTTCTTTGTATTCATTATTTAACAAATGGAAAATGGACTTTAATCCTTACCATTAATGCTTGTCTCGCGGGCATGGTTGCAGGTAAGGATTAATAGGATTAATGTTAATACCAGCTAATATTTTTTTCAGCATGTGCATCCTGTAATTTAATGGACCCCTGGGCCGCAGCATTAGTGGGAACGGGTGCAAGTTTTGCATATCTTGGATTTAGTAAACTTATGCTTAAACTTAAAATTGATGATCCATTGGATGCCTTTGCTGTACATGCTGGGGGTGGTTTATGGGGACTTATTGGTGCTTGCCTCTTTGCCCGAAATGGTTTACTTTATAATTTTATTGACTTTCTTGGTGGACATGAATCACATCTAACTTTGGCATTTGCACAGCTTGGCTGGCAACTTCTTTGTGCTCTTGCAATTATTGTTTGGTCTTCCCTATTAATGATCCCAGTATTCTGGTTTCTTAAAAAAATTGGAAAATTTCGTGTCCCTCCAGAAGTTGAAATCAAGGGATTAGATATTTATAAGCACGGTGAAGCTGCATATCCAATTCATGCATATGGACATGGATGGGATGATATTTCCGATGGACATAAGAAATCATTCTCGGCATTAGCTGAAATTTCAATTGAAGAGCTTGCAAGTGCATATGAAAGAAAGACATCCGTTTTACCAAAGGTCGATACACGAAAACTTAGCTTTTATCATAATCGGCAACGATATGAACATCCTGAACATCATCAAATTAATATGAAAAATGGAAATACGGTAATTGCATAAATTTTGTCAGAGCTTGCTATAACAAACACTTTTATAGAAATCTAATGGAGCAGCACATAACCAGCAAAAACCAGTTGCATCTGGACCAGTATTGGGAATTACAATAAATGATGATCATTCATCTTCACCATCACCAAGAAGATGGAATCCATAAAACATTCTTTAAGAAAATTTATCTTGGCAATGACTTGTATATTTTTTGTTATAATTTTGTGTTATTTTTTAAACAATAAAAATTAACGTTTTGAAAAAACGGGTCCATGCAAAAAAGAAAAATGTATTGTTCAGACTGGTGTCACTCCATTTTCTTATCATTTTTATCACTAATAAAGTTTTTATGAGCCACTGTTATATTATATGGAACTGCAGCAGCTGCAATACCTATATATACTGAAAGAAAAAAGGTCCATTTTTGAAGTAATCATAAAATTTTTTATTTCACATAGTTAGTGAAAACTTAACTATGCCTTCATCGATTGAAGATCAAAAAGTTAATGGTAATAATATGGAAGATAAAAGTGTTGAGGTACATTTTGTGGATTCACAAATTTTAACTTTAAAACATAAATTTAAGTTTGATAAAATTATAAAAACTGCTGATAAAGTTTTCGATGAAGCTTTTGCTCTATACAATGAAGCAGGATTTGAAGGATATGAAGGATGGAAAAAAGAGACTGAAACCGATACTTCAACTGTTCACACCCGTCAAATGTCATATGGTAAAGTATTTGCTTTAAGAGTAAGTTTTTATAAACTTGAAACATATAAACCTGAAAAAATTCAGGCAACTATTCCATGGCATTTTGAAAATGTTTTTCATGAACAATGGCATGGCCTTGATACTGTAGCAACATGGAATGAAAATATTGTATTTTCAAGTACTCTTAAAAAGATTAATGACAATATTGATGTTGTTCATGTAAGTATATTTTTACATAATAATATATACAATCACTTGTATATTACAGTATGCAAATAAAGACGTGTTAATGGTAAAATCAAGGGATTATGTATGTACACGAATTTGGAAGAAAATAGATAATTGCTATTATCTCATTGCACGAAGTATTGATTTTTCTGATCTCCCGGAGACGAAAGATCGAGTCCGTGCAATCATTCATATGGGTGCTGGACGATATCGCCCCCATCCAGATGATCCTAGCAAGACACAAGCGGATCTTATGCTTAGCATTGATTTTGGTGGATATATTCCAAAATCTGTTATTAATGCTGTAAGTTAATTTTCCACGTACTTTAACCTTTGTAGTTGATCAATGACGTAATTAACGTTCAAAGAGGCAGTCATATCATTCCTAAATTGTTTTAATTTTAATGAAAAAATTTATGGGCATTTTGACCGCCCTTTACTTGTGTTTTGTTGTTTTAGGTAATGGGAAAACTTATTATAAAAGACTTTGAAGAAACTCGCAAACATTTAAAATCTCTTCAAGAAAAAGCTGAAAATGGCAAATAATGAATAAAATTAGGCTGCAATGAATTATCTAATTCTAAACTTTTAAAACATGTTGCATTTGTTTAAAAACTCAAAAAGTTGTAATAAATACTTGCTTATATTTTTGTGCCAATTTTTGATCAAATGTCTTTAAAACAAATAATTACGGTACAGTTTTATTGGTGATAATAGACAGAAATCTAAGTTCAAGTTTAAACGTAAATCAGTATAATTTAAAAAAATAAAAATTGCAACTAGCTAGTTCACAGGATTTCATAATAATATTCATATCTTTTTGATCATTTTCTAATTCTGTAGGCAGTGAAATATTAGAATTTGTTTTATTCGTAGAACCTTCTGGAAGAGGTGCAGGTTGAAGTTCAAGAATTATTAATTTTATAGTTTTATTTCCATCATGAAGTTCCTGGATAATTTTTTGACCATTTTCAAGAAATGATTCATAAGAAATTTCTCTAACACATTTAAAACCAAGCTAAAAAGATTTATCAAATTTTTTAAAATTAAAAAAATACTTTTTGAAAAATATGAGCTGATCTTCCTGCTGATGCCACTGTCATTATATAACCACATTTTTCTTTCAATGCATTTTTGAATTAATTTTGTACCGATCCCTTTTCTATAAATTTTTTTTTAAAACTGTAGTAAAAGCAATTAACGTGATCATCTCTTACCCTTCATATTCTGTTTTTACACAAAGATCATTTATTTTAAATACTTTTTTAGAATTTGGTGTAAAAAAGCTGTAGTTTCGTTCTATTTCATCAAATATTTTGCAGAGATGTCTTTGAACAGAATTTGTATAAATCTTGGAATCTGCTGCTAAAATGTATATGTTTTTTTGCAAATGTGTTGAAAAGAAATTAACTTTGAGATAGCTCAGTAATAAATGTCAAATTTGGATCATCTTCACATTTTGAAATATCAGTAATAATATCATTGATACAAAATCCAATACATTCTTCCTTAAGATAAACAACAAAAGAAATATGTTTTTTAATGTGAGAATTCAATGAATCCATTGAGATACAAAGATTTGTAGGTTTAACACCAACTGCCCGATGTAAAGGTTCATTTAATTTATATATTTCCAAATACAATTTATAAACCGAATCCAAATGGTGGGGACGAAAATATTCAATTATTTTTAGTTCATCAACAATATTCTTTTCTTCCATTTTTAAAACAGCAAGTCGTAAAGTTATACTTTTGCAAGTAAAAATCACTTTTTCATTCATGTGTAAAAAACAGCTTTTTTGTCAATCGATTTTTGGCAGATACGTTGATTTTGATCGTAAAAGCAGATCTTGTTGAACTTTTTACGTTTAGCCACAGTAGAATGCAATGCACACTTACATCGATGTATGAAAAATTTAATGCCAACTATACACAGTATTTGTGTATTCATTTTTTCAACAATGCCTTAAATATAATTGTTGTACTTACAATTCTATTTATATCTCAAAAAATTGTGCAACCGTTTTTCAAAAATGTATTTAACATAGGAGCATAAAAAAGAGAGAAAACTCTTTTTTCCTGTCATACAAGCGTTTATTTAAAAAACTGTTTGAAAAGTAATTACACTAGAAAATAATATTTATTCGCATGTAAGAAAACTGTAATAAAAATGGAATGATATAAAGATCACTCGGGTAACATTTAACAAAATCACTAACAAATAGTTTACTGATTTTGAACTTTTATAATATGATAATGGTACATGAAAGAGAAGATAATTATTACAAAAAAAACTAGTTTCATTATTTTTAAACAGCATTCATACAATAGGAGGAAAAAATCAAATTAGTTGTTAGAGCAAAATATTTAAAAAGTAGATTCAAGGATAAGAAAATGATCACTGAATTTTTGAAAGCGTTTTATTCCATTTTCTAGCGTTATTGACATTTCCTTTGCTTTTTCGCCATCTTCTGTTTCAGGAATTTTACCAAATTCTCCTTCAACTGCAACAATGATAGTTTCGCGAAGCTTTTTTGCAGCATTTTTATCAGCAAAAAATGTTGTATCTTCATGTGGCATTAAAAGTCGAACACGTAACAATGTTTTGGCTTTCATACCTAAATTGTTTTTACAAGATAATGAAATATATACATTCTACTATTATTCATCGTAACAGTAAACATAGATGATGTTATATTGTTAAGCTCTTACCCTTTGATTTTGCACGTAATCCAGAACTCTCAATTCGGCTGATAACTCGAAAGCAATCTCTCATACTTGTGCTAAGTTTTTCAGCCTTAAAAAGAATTTAGTTTATATTTTGTTTTTTAAAATAAAAATGTATGAATACCGCATTAAAAGTTTCAAAACTGCAAAGTGACGAAATCCCCCAATTTGTTTCACATTCGAATGTTTCCAATTCAGGGAAGCCAGAATTCAAATAATCGAAAACTTCTTCCAAATTTGTTGTATAATTAATTTTACAAAATAAATGCTTTACAAATGGCGAAGGAATAATAGCACTAAAAAATGCAGATTTACTCTAAAATAAATTTTAAGCTACAGAAAAATTTACTCTTCTTTTGGATGACTGAATTTAAATCGAATATTTAAATAAACATTTTCAGATTCAATCTTTGAAAACAATTTCGTTGGTTTAAAATAATTTGCTTTAATATGCAAGTTATCAGCTTTTAAAACTTTGTCTTGGTCCTGTAAAGAATTTTTTGGCATTTTTACGGTAAAAAAAAGAATAGCGTACCATGATGAAATCAGCCTCGTCGTATTTTATCCAAAGGTGAGTCAATTTAATAGATGCCAGATCGTCTGAAAATGAGGCATTTATGGGACGCGGTCGCATGTACGGTAGTAAAAAAAAATTAATCAATTAATGTATATTAGTGTACTGTAAAAAATATGAAAGCTGTCTATTTTGCAATTAGAAAAAACGTTTTTTTCCGCTGTCGCATTTTTGTACGTACCTAAACACTTTGGCAGAGTCATTCCAGGCATTCTAAGAACTTTTAATGTATCACTTTTAACACATCGACTTATCAGTTCAGAATAGAGTTGCAGCTGTTCTTCACTCAATAAATCAACTTCATCATCTAACGCATCAATAGAACTTCTTTGAAAGAATGCAATCTCGGATAGGGCTAAAACTTTGGAATTACATATAGCAGGGTTGTTGTTAAGAAAGCATACAATCAAAAAGACTTAGTTGTTTAATGAAATGAAGCTCTTTTGGAGTTGAATTTGAATCAACTGGAATATTTACAGTACTAATGGCATCTCTTAAATGACTGCAAATAAAATTAAAAACGGGTAATTCATCTGTATAAATCATTCGAGAATCTAGATCGGGTTTTTGTGTACGTAATTCAACACGCTGTCCTGCAAAAAATGTTTTGAACGAACACTTCAATGGGAAAAAAAGCGATACCAGCAAAAGTTAAAACTGGAAAATGTGAGAGGACTCGTTTAACACTTTCATTAGAGTTATTCCCAAGTAGCTGTAAAATATGCATATAAAACTTTTGTAATCTTTAAAACAAAGCAAAACGAACACAAAATCGAAAATGTTCTGGAAGCAATTTTGCCGCAATTACTTGACCATTCTGATTACATTCTTGTGATTCAGAATCAAAAAGGCTGCTCTCAAATATAGCCGAAATCGAACCATCTGAGGGTTGTTCTAGATCAAAGCCTTCCAAAATACCTGGCATCTAATATTTTAAAGAACGATTAAAAAACATCAAACACAGAAACAACAACCATATAAAATGGTAACATTCGCCTGTCACTTAACAGTCAACAAATCCCACTTCCAAATAATGATAATTAATAGATAATTTATTTAATTTAACAACAGGGAAAACAACATAATATTACGAAAATCAACAACATTTTTTTTAATTTCCACCATTAATTGCAGCTTCAAGTGCTGCAGCGCATCCAGCAAGTGTTGCGTTTGATGATTTTAAATGTGCTGATGCAAGTTCAGATGCCTTCTTTAAAGTTTCAGATGAATAATCTTCTTTTTTGATAACGATAACAGCAATAACAGCAAGAAAGCCAGTTTCCCTAAATCGGAATAAAAAACATTAGGTTTTTTTTCAAAACATAAACTTACAAAACTTTCGCATCTTCAGTAACAAGTAAGAATTGAAGTAAATCATTGAAAACTGTTTCACTTTTAGCGTGATTGCATAAAGCATGACAGAGAGTTGTAGCAAAAAGATTTTTCAATGAACCAAGATTTTCAACTTGTAATAATTTAAATCTGAAACGGGATATGAAGAAAATTACAGTGATTTAAAATTATAATATTATCAGAAAAAAGTATAATGCCGGTTTTGGAAGTATTAAAATTAAAAACTCACAATTCTGTTTGAATTTGCGGAACAAAAATTTTGACAAAGGTTGGTACTTTTTCGAACAGCGTTTTGAAAGTTGTTAAAGCAGATTTTCGAGCTTCAGTAAGGAATCGATCACCGATAGAACGAATCAATGGACCAGCAATAAATGTTGCATGCTTTGAAATACCAGATGATGAAGCTAAACGAGTAAATAATTCACAGACAGTAATTGCTTGTTCTTTCTGAGCATTTGTTCCATTGAAGAGGGCATCTTTAATGACAGGATGGAATGCCGCAAATCCTTCTGGTTTATTAAAACCAGGTACAACAACATCGTCGCCAACTTTTGATGCAAGATCTTCGAGAGCTTTTTTGAGAAGTGGTAAAAATTCAATAGCACATTCAGATCCACGAATAATTCCATCAACACATGAAATAGCTTGTTCAACAATTTCAGGTAATTCGCTTGCATAAAAACTAATTGCAGATGGAAGAATTTCATCAACAATTCCTTCCTCAAATAGTAATTCAGAATCTTCAACCCATTTTCTAAGAAGTGCAATCCCGATAACATTATGGTTTTCAGTTTCAGCAACCAATTGTGAAACAGCAGAAAGCATTGTTTGTTCATCAGAAATTGCTGTAAGGCAAATTTGACAATTGGAAACAAATTCATCAAAATCTTCTTTTTTAACTCGACTTGAAAGTAATGGACGTAAAAATTGTGGAAGATAACTAAAAAGAATTGTGTGTAATACAATATTGTGGTATGCGTCTAACAAACCGATTAAGCGTTTCAGTTCCAGATGAAGCAGCAATTCGACAAAGACCATATGCATTAACAGGTTGTTTGGTAAGTTTTGGTAAAATTGGTGGAAGAAATGAACGTGAATTTTCATGCACAATTGTGCACAATGCATCCAATGTATCTGCATCAGATGTTTCAAGGAATCTGTCGACCATAGGGTGCACAATTTCATCTAAAGCTGCAGGACCAATAATTTGCATAAGAAGATTGAATGGCGGGGCTGCAGAATTTCGAACAGCAGAAGATGAATCCGAAAGGCATTTATTCAAAATAACCATAATTTCACCAGCAAGTGTTGCAATACTTTCTCGGCTACAATTATTTAAGACTTCATTCAAAGCTTCTGCAACTCCAACTCTTTGTTCAATATGATCAGTTTCAAGATTATCTTTAAGAATCGGTAAAATGCTTGATAACAATCTTTCACCCATTTTTCTTACAACTTCACCTAAGCAACGAGCAGCCGTCTAAAAGAACATAATTTGTCATAATTTTTTCTTTAAATACAAACCTGTTGTCTTTCTTGTGAAGTACTTGCAAGACATTTCAGTAACATAGTAAATAATGTTGACATAATATCTCGAACAACTCTAAAAATTTTTTTATCCCATGTAAAAAAAAGTTACAGTAGCCAAATTTTTTCAAACCTTGGAGTATTTGGTACAACAACTTTCCAAACATGCGAAGCTGCTTGACGAACGACTAAAGCAACGTCTTGACGACAAAGATATAAACCACTGAAAATTTCATCTCTTGATTGACGGCCAAGGTTTTGAAGAATTGCTTTATTAATTGCTTCAACTCCCATCGTATCATCAACATCTGCAGTTACAGAAGACATTTTACCCGAAACACCTAAAATAATTAAATATAATATTCACAAACTGTACAATTGTAGTGTAAAAAGTTTACCAGAAATATTGAATAAGTAATCCCCAATAAGTTGAACAGATGCATGTCGAATACGCCAATTTTCATTAAATAATGCTTTCTGAAGTTGTGGTAGCAAAGTTGTACGAGCTTGTGTAACATACATATTGATAAGTTGTTGACCAGCTTTTAAAGCAGTTGATCTAACAATTTCATTTTCATCGGATAATGACAACAAAAGTGGTGAAACAGTCCGAGCCAAAAAGTTAACAAATCTTTCACGAAGAACAATTGGCAAATAAATGAAAAGTAAAAGATATCCATCACGAACAAATGGACTAGTTGCTGGATTTTCAGTGATTGCAAGGATATCAGGCATAGAAGCATCAAGATATTCTTCACCAAAAGCAGCAATAGTTTCTGATAGCCCTTGTGCGGCACCTGATCGATCAACCATACTTGTTTGTGACACAAGACGTTCTTTAAGCCACGGAACGAGAATTGCAGCGACTTGATCGCGGACAGATTCAGAAGAAAATCTCAAAAGAGCACCAAAACCTCGAGCCGCTACAGTACGAACTTCAGGAACAGGATCAAGAAGAGCAGTTTGAAGACCTAAAAATAAAAAAATAATGCACATTTTAAAATCGCAAAATTTAAAACCTGGAACAATAGTACTAAGATATGGCTCCATATCTTTTTGTTCAGTAATGGTATAAATATTTGCAATAATTTGAGCAGACATTCGTTTTGCATCAGTATTTCTATCACTAAATGCACGTTTAATAATTGGCATAATTAATGCTAATGATGGTGGATCCTAAAAACAACCAATGTACAATTCACAGCTAAAAATACCGTACCATATAATGTAAAAATCTTGTATTCAAAACAGTTTCCAAAGCTTTTGTTGTTTTAGAAACAGGATCAATCAAAGCACCGATTAAATATGTGCTAATACTCATAATTTCAGGATTTTTCACAACTTTTGCTAAAAAAACAATTTGATTATAAACATTATTCACATGAAATAATAATAATGATGTATTTACCGATTTCTTTTAAAGCATTAACACCAGCTTTTTGAACTTCGTGATGACTGTCAGTAAGAAGTTCAACAAGTGTTGGAACAACTTTGGGTAAACATGATGAAAGCTGACGTGGAGCCAATTGTGATACAGCTCCCAAAAGTTCAGCTGAAGCTTTTTTAGTTCTCCAATTATCATTTGAAGTTGCTTTTAAAATTAATGGTAAAATAAGCTTTGCACCATGAGGAGATAAAGAACCCATTAAGGATTTTCCAGCATCATTTGAAGCGTGTCGAACATTTGCAGATGAATCTCCAAACGTCGTTAACAAAGATGGAATAAATGCAGGCATAAATGGTTCACTAGATTTTCCCAAAATTTTAAACAGTAATTCCATAATTAACAAAGCAGATTCTCTTTGATGTATATTTGATTTTGATGTAATCATTTTTTCAACACGATTTAGTAATTGCATTTCGACAATAATGTAAGCTCGAAGACCAAGAATAATTGCAGCAATTCCATAAGCTGCCCCTCGTCTTTCGCCATAATTTGTTGAAACTTCCATTATATGTATCAGACTTTCCAATGTATCACTGCTATGATTTTCGATAAATCCAACAAGAGATGGCAAACAATCTGCAACAGATTTCTGTACTGTTTCAGATGGAATCGATAAAGCTGAAATAAGTTTTTTGAAAATTTGAAGAACTCGTTCTGGTTGAGTTTCAAGGTACATTCCAAGAGTGCCTAGCAAAACAACAAGGCCTTGTCGCATATTATCATTTTCTTTTTTTTCTGGTGTATCACTAAGTTTCTTATCAAGGAATGGCAAAAGTGTTGACATAACCTTTTCACCATGCTAAAAAGAAGTTTTTTTAATAAATAAATAAATATGCAGAAACTAACTTTTTTAATTGCAATAACACCTGCATTTCGCAATAATGTATGGCATTTTGCATCTCTTTCATCCAAACGATTTGCAATTAATTCAATGAACTTCTGGATATGCTTTGATTCTAAGCAATCTGCTAATCGAACTAAAGCTTTTCCAAGACCAAATCGTTCATGAGACGGATCACGACCTTCTTTTACAACTCGTCCAACTTCATCTTTTACGGCTGGAATAATCTAAAAAATACAAAATATTTTTTTAATGCGTAATAAAATTTAGAAAAAATTTTACTTCCAAATATTTATCATACAATGTAAATAAATCTGTAACTGCAGTTGCAACGTAGTCAGGAAATTGAGAACCAAGATCATTAATACATTCTGCTGCTTCATCTTGAACAAAAAATTGTTCATGAATAACCGCATCATAAATATCACTGGATAAAACAGGTGATTCAATAAAACGCAATATACCCCATAAATTTGTTGCAACTTCTGCACAATTTGTATCTGCATCAAATGTTTCCAAATATAATGCAACCATAAATTTATGTTTAAATTCAAAATCTTCAACATTTTGTTTAATCAAATATGAATCTGCAGAAGCAAGCCATTTCAATGCCATCAAACGAATCATTTCAATTGGATTTTTTAAAGTATCAAGTACAGTAGCAAAGAATTCTTTAACTGGTTGAGCTGGATTTTCAACTTCTTGATTTAAAAGCGTACAATATGTAGATACGGTATGTTTTAAGTCATCAAAGATATCAGAATATGGATCATTACACATCTGTTTAACCAAAAATGTATGCAATCGAACAAGTGGTGGAAGTATAATATCATTTGCAGAAAGAAAATGTCCATTAATTGCAGATTTAAGAAATTGTGAAACACGAAGCTTAAATTCAACTGGATAATTACTTGGAAGAAGTTTCTCAATGACTGGGATTAAAAAAGAAAGTTTCCAAGCAGAGATTTGATCTAACAAATTTTCATCATCATGAAATTCATCATCAATTGGAATATCAACATAAATGCAAAGTGAAGCCAAAGATTTAAAGACACGAGTAAGTTGATCAACCAAAGATTCTTCAAATGCTTCTTCACCATAGCCTAGAGCATTCAAAACTCGAAGGGCTGCTGTACCAACAAGAGCACCAAGATTATCAGATGAAGGTTCAAAAAATGCATCACTAAATGCCAGAAATGTTTCACATGCTAAGCCAGAGACAAGATGAGAACGCAGTAATGGCACCACAACTTCATACAATACCGCAACATTGTAACATGCTCCTTGGGGATTGTATCGAGCAGCTTCAGCAAGTACTGATAACAAAATTTCTGCTTTATCATTTAATACTTTAAGATGATTACGAATTTCAGATTCTGATTTCATTTCTGCTGCAACAGCCTTCTTTTGTTTATCCGTTAATTTTCCTTCTTTTCGATTTTTTTCTGCTAAAGCACGACGAATTTCTATTTCTGCCAATTGATCTTTATGTGAATATGCTTTATTTTCACGCTTTAAATTTTTGACATCCAATTTTAAATCAGAATTTTCTTCAATCACATTAACATTGAATAATTCACCTTCAGCAGTACGAAATATACCCGCTTGAACATTGGTAACTTCGAGATATTGTCTTTGATCAAGTGAAAATAAATCTTGAGTGAATCGAGACCAAAATTTATCAGCAACAAATGACCCAGAATCTTCGCCTTTTGAATTTTTGAAGTGAATTGAAAGGACTAATCGAATAACATTACGACGAAGAATTTTATCAGAGCATTGAAAAACTCGATTAAAAACAGCATCACAGAATGCATCAGAATGCACAAAATCGCCAATTTCAGGATATTTTGCAATCCAATAAATCCAAATAGCGCCATGTTCTTCTACAACACGAGATGCAGATGAAAAGAATAATGAAGAAACCAAAAAATTTATGACTTCTGCTTCAGTCTCCCATTCTGCTTTCTTTTCAGGCAATAAATTTGTAAGAATATTTGCAAAGAAACTTGAAGGTACATTTTTTGGTTCACAATTTTCAGAAGATTGTTTGATACCAGATGCTTTGTTATAAACCTAAACCTTTGTACAATAAATCAATAATAATAATTTTAAACGAACTTCATCTAATGATCCATCATTTGTTGCGTCAAGTAAGCATTCAGCTAATGAACTTCTTAATTTTACTCCTTCAACAACACAAAGCTTTTTCATAGTCTCTGCAGCTACAGTACGAATATAATAATTAGGCCAAATAAGAGATGAACAGAAAAGTTTCAAGACGGGTGATGGATATGAATGAGCAACATTTGGGCTTAAACTGCTAAGAAGTGCTCTTTTGGCAATAATTGGGATAATAATACCTTCTAAAAAATAAATATGAAGTTGTTTCGAACTACATTATTCAATATATACCCTCATTTGCATATGTCGAATAAATTTTTTCACGATTTATGGTATCCTTTGTGGACAAGGTTGAATAAAGATCAGAATCAATTTTTTCACCATTTAAAGCATTTGATCGAAGAACAAGAGCAGCGGCCGGAATAAAATCAACGCTTACAATTGGCTCAGTTTTAGCTGCTTTACAAACAGCATTTGCAACTTTTAATATTTCGGGATCGACAGCAACATTTGCAAATTTATCAAAAATAATTGCAGAAATTCGAAGTGAAATTGATTTAGTATCACCTTGTGAAGACACGCCTTTTCGAAGAATGGGTAAACATGATGCTGGCATTTCAGAACTTTTTACAATCCATTCAGAGAAAGCTGTCCAAAGTAAGCGAAGAATACTGTCATTAGCTGAAAGTTAAGGGTTAAGGCTTTTTTAAATTAAAACAAAGTGCCCACCGTCAGATGGTAATGCAGCTGCAAATTTAGAAATAACAGATTCTGAATTTTCAACTGTTTCAACATTTTTGCACGCATAAAGAATTGCTGTAGCAATTGATGTTCTCTGAGGAAGTTTTGTTGAATTTGCTTTGAAAAAGTCAAAAAGTTGTTCAATAAACTTTGTCAAAGCTGTAGCATCAGAAATGTTACAGGCAACTGCACCAGTAGCATCAATAATATTTTTACGAATATCATCATGTGTTGATACAATTGAAGTATTAACCATTTGAAGAAAGCTGGCAGCAAACGAATCAGTTGGATTCGTATATTGATTGAAAAATTGACTAATTGCAGGTGCAGCAATTTCAGGTTCACGTAAAAGTGCTTTCTTACAGTTTGAAAGAAACATTTCTTCAACTTCTTTTGAATCAAAATGTGATAAAGTATTATTCAATTTCTAAATAGTAAAAGTATAGATGTTATAAAAAATGACAAGCATACTGTAAAATAAGCCTTATCCAAGGATGGTTTTGAAAGTAACACAGCTTTTGAGTAACAATCTAACCATGTAGATTTTAAGTAAGCCAAATGTTCAGAACTTAAAGCAGCTGAACCTTTTCTCAACAGCAATGAAATTAAGACCATTGCTTTTAATCCACCACCATTTTCTGTCAAAATTGGTTTAAGACTATCTAACACCATTTTATTATTAGCAATAAATATTCCATTAGCTTGATGAGATAATGAAACAACCCGTTTAGAAACAAATGCACCGTAAAATGCTACAGAAGCGAATGCAGAAATCTAAAAGTCTATTACTTAATAATCCACCAAATAAAATATAAAACATACAGCTTTTGTAATAAGCTCTTGATCATGTTCTTCTTTCTTTAAAGCATCTTTGATAAGTTGAGCCAACCAACGAGCAAGAAATGTTGATCCTGTTGCCGATCGAGTACTAAATGTTTTAGATAAAACTGTGAAACAAAAAATATTAAATTACTTTAGCAATGATACGGATGGTACAATAGTAGTTTGAACACTGCCAGAAAGGTGTTTCAATGATAAAATAGGATCAATCCCAGATAAAACATTGACAAGCTTTTCAAAATTTAAAAAATATTCTCGATCAGCAAATCTGTTAACAGCTACTTCAACAATAGCACCAAAAACATGCTTAAAAAATGGTTCAGGAAGCTCTAGAAATAAATTTGTAAAAGTTTTTATGAAAAAATTATAGCTCACTATCTGATGTTTGAATAGATTTAACGAGTTCTTCCACCAGTTCTTGTTGTCTCCGTAAGCTATCATCTGTACAATTTTTAAGGAAAGATTGAAAAGAGTTTTTTAAGGCATCCTAAAAACGTGAACCAATATTACCATCAAAAATGTATATCTTTCAAAAAAAACACATACTTGACTACCATTTTCACCCATGTTTGCGGTTTTTGATAGAAAAAAGAATAACCTAAAGATACAAGCAAATTATATTTTTTGGAAAGGTTTAAAGATCTGAGAGAAAAAACACACGTAAAATTAATAATAGTAATGTTAAAAAAGTTCAAAAAATAGTCCCACTTTCTTTAGCAAAAAAAATAAGATATAACTTCAATGTTTTAGGAACTTTTTGCCAACAACAAACAATTTAAAAACTTTTTGAATTTTTTTGTTTCAAATACGGTTAAAGCCTTTTCTGGTCTTTTTTAAAAACAATCATTTGTTGAAATACAATTTCAAAAAACTTAATGTTTGCTTTTCTCTTTTAAACTATTAAATTTAATAAAGGAAAATATGTCACAAGGAAAGGTACTTGTTGAATTCAAAAAAGCTAATGGAGGTAATATTGAAGTTTCGGAAGAAAAATTTATGCAATCAAAGCAGTGGTTTGAAAAAATCAATAAAGAAGTTCAATCTCAAATTGGTGTTCCAGATGCTTCATTTGAAATCGATAAACTCAATGATAGAAGTATGTTTGAGCAAGATGACAAAGAGTATGTGTATGCTTAAGAATGTTTTTTTTGTGTAAAACACGAATTTTAGCGTTGAAATGGCAGAGGAACAGCCTGAACGTGGATCTTCTTTGTCACCAATCTATGAAGCTGAAAATAGGTATGTTTTTATATTTCTTGTTCTCTGTTAAATTAATTTTTTATATCGTATATTTTAGCTATCCAAAGGAACCTTCAAAGACACCAATAATGATTATAAAAAATACTGCAAAATTCAAGTATTGTTTCCTCTTTTTCTATTCTCTTTTTTATAAATTTATGTTCTTTTGTAGACCATTTACACCTCCAACCATTAGTGATGAAGTAAGACAACAAATGATTGCTCAACGTAATAGTGACCGAAAACGTAAAGCAAATGATGATGATGAAGATGGTATCATTTTTCCAACGTAATATCTATATCTTTGTTTTCTGCGGTTGCATGTATACAATAATTATTTTAGTACTGCAATAACTCTCGCTCCTTCTGAACCACCACTTGTAATAACTCCAGAAATGCGTGAACGTGCACGTAGAAATCGTGAGGCTGCACTTGCAAAGCGTCGATCTCTTCAAAATTTTAATAACTAATCTATAGTATTAATGATGATGTACTTGTAAAATGCATTATTTGTTCATTGTTTTATGAAATAAAAGTTCTTGTTTGTTTTTGTTTTCTACGCCGAAATAAATTGTTGGAGTTTTCAAGAGCTTTCAAAAAATATATATTTCAAGGGTTTTAACATGGCTACAGTAATCTTTTGCAGTGTTATCGTAATTTATCAAAAGCACAATTAGAAAATCAAAGATTCCACAGTTTTTAATTTTTTTTAATTAATTAATTTATTCTATTTAAACGACATAAAATAGATGCCTATCACAAATATATAGTGAAACATAAATTCAGTAGATATGTTAATTAAATAAATATAATAGAATTAGTCTTCAAGGAATTGATAATTTTGAAGTAAATCTTCTATGACTAAAGCATGTCGATGAGCATAATACATTGAATGAAGGATTGGCTTAAATGGAGTTAATAATGTTGTGTCTTCTTTTTGATCATTTTTCTTTGTAGCAGCTGCTGAAAGTTGAGATGGACCATCTACAACAGAAATTAGATAAAGTGGTACGGTAATCAAATAAGATACTTACCTGGTGAAACAGTTAAATTAATTGGATGGTATGGTTCATAAGACATTGGAAGAATTTCAGTTTTATTAGCAAAAATTATTGGAGTTTTTAAATCTGGCATTGTTGTTTCATTGCTATCTTTCTCTTCTTCATCCATTAATTCAACACCACAATCACAAACTTCCTAAAAAAAGGTTTTCATCAAATGTTAAAAATGGTGCGCGAAATGGTGAAAATAAAATGCTCAACTCTGCTTTAATCGAACAGAAACTACTTATCAATATCCAGTTAAAGCAAAAATTTACGTGTCCTTACGTTTTTCTTATCTTTTGTCACTTTTGTTAAAGAATTTGTTGGAGATAGAACATCATGGCCATCATTTTTTGGTGTCGATGAAAGTGCTAATTTATCACTTGCAGTAGTTGTTGCAGCAGTAACTCCAGTATTTTTAGATTCAAGCTTTGCATCAGCTTCTTTTACAGCGGAGGAATCAGCTGGACTTTCATGAGCTTCAGATTTTGTAGCCATTTTTGGTGGTTCAGATGTTTTGACATTGGCGCTAGAACTTTGTGGAGTAATGTTTGGCATTAATACATTCACTGGTGATGCGACAACAGCAGGACTTTCATGAGGTAATGATGGAACTTTTTTAGCATCTCCTTCAGGCTTTGTAGATGGAGCATTTTGTGTTGATTCCATTTTTGGTGGTTCAGAGATTTTGATATTGGTGCTTGGATTTAGTGGAGAGATATTTGACATTGATACATTTACAGGTGATGAATCAGTAGGGACTTCAGAATCTTTTAATGAAAGAACGGCAGATGGCATTTCAGGTACAGCAGATTTGATAGAAATTGTCGTTGCAGCTGATTCAGTGCTACTTGAAGATCGAACACTTGTATCCCCATCTTTTACAGTATTATAGGGTGAATCAAAAACAGCAGAACTTTCATGAGATGATGATGGAAGTTTTAATGTCTTCTTTTTTGGGGGAGTTTTTGAGACTTCTTGACCAGAAATATCCTAAAGAATTTAATTAAAACTGTGAATAAAAAAAGTAAATCACGAACATCTCCATCTTTTCTTGTAACTTTTGTTTCAACTGCAGCTTTAAGACTTGATGACATAAGCTTTTCTAAATATGTATAAATTACTGATACATTATCAAAAGTAAAATAACAAAATATCTACCATCAACATCTAGAGCCCAAATTTCTTGTAATGGCATTTGCTTAACATTTTCATCAGCGTCAGCAAAAACACTTGTATCAGATGTTGATGAAACAGATGATTTAACAGGAGTTGTTGGTTGTGATGAAAGAGAACTTGTATGATGCTTTAAAGACAGTAACGATAATAAGAATGATGCAATACGTAGCAATAAAAAGACTTACAATAGTATCCTTTTGATCATCATTTGTAGAATGACGTTGCTGAAATAAAAATAGATGTTATTTTAAAGAATTATTAAAAAAACGAGCTAACCGATTCTTGCTTCTTTGAAGCTTTCTTTTTTTTATCATAATCGTTAATATTTACTGGATTAAAATCTTGAAGAGACCAAAATAGGTTAACAGCTGCAACTACAAGGATTGTAGCAATTCCCTAAAATTAATTATTTGAAACAATTGTAACTTTTTTCAATAATATTCGACTGTTTTTGTTAGTTTTACCTCAGCACGAAAAACATACCGTTAAATTCCATGATAAAGACGGCATTCTTCTTTCAACCAAATCTTTTCGTGCAAATGAATTATCATCAAATGACTTGAACAAAACACAGCCCGTTGAAAATCGTAAATTTGAATAATTATTATTCAAATTAACTGCACGCATCTTTTTGTTATTCAAATTTACTTGCTTTTTACTTAATTGTCAAAATGTTTAATACGGCATTTTTTGTGGCATGTATTAAATGTTCGTTATCTAGACACACATATCTGACAATATATAACTTTTGGCATGCTAAATTATTTACGTCAAAAATTAAAAATACATTCTGTTTTTATTTTTAGTAGCTATTTCTTTTAAAGTTCATGAGAAAAGTTTTTGCATTTTGTTGGGAAATAAATTTAATTATGTATAATCCACTTTAAAAAATGATGTACAATTATTTGCAAAAAATACATGCAAAAATTTTTATATGTTTTAACTTTTTTCGTTCTCATTATGTTTGCAAAATTTGTTATTCTCTTAAAAGAAATGTTTCATTTTTTGTAACAATTTAGTGACTTAAAATTTATCATAATAACAAATACCGTTTAAATATTTTTAATATTTCAATTACTGTAATTTCCCAAGTTAATTTTACTTGTTGTTGTTTGTTGATTGGCTTAAAATTCTATTAAAACGAAAAAATAAATGAGTTAAAATAGAAAAAACAGCAGATTGCGTGTTGAAAGTGAAACCGGAAATTTCTTGCATTTTTAAAGATTCTATTTTACGAGAATGAAAAAACAACAGAAAAACTTTTTCTGACGACAAAAAGATTTTTTTGTTTTTTTGGGAAAAATTGTTCTTCATTTTTTTTTCTTTTTAGTTTCAATCTTGCTTTTAATGTAATTGTTTTACAGAAAGCATTCACTTGTATCATAGGATAGTGTACATATTTATGGCTTTTTATTACATACTTTGTAGTTTTTTCCCTGAGGCAATAATTCTGTCATATCACTCTTTCTTTTTTTCTTTCTTTCGTTTTAACACTTTTAGTATCATAAAAAAAATTGTTACAAATAATCTTTGACTTGAGCTTTTGCTGCACTTAACTCACTGACTGTCTTCTTTAAAGAGTAATTTTATTTAATTATTTATTTTTGCTTTATTAAAACAAACACAACTCTTTTTTATGCTATTTTAAAATCAAATATAAAATGTTTCTATGAAAACTTGCTATAATTTTGGTCATCAAATTCTGAATCCCTTTCTTTGCATTGGTTTAAATAAGATATACGGTAACTCATTTTTTGAAACAATTTTCTTATATTATATGCTTTTCTTAGAGTCCAGAATTGAAAAAAGAAAAGAAGTTTATTTAAAGCTTTACTTTTAAAAGTTGCATTAATTTGTTTTTTCTTCTTTTTTTCTGCAAAAAAAATAAAATTGTCGTCAAATGAATTTAGCTGGGTTTTTGCGTAAATTGCGTGAGCAAAACGTGATTAGAAATAAATAAGAGGGGATTTGACCTTATGGTGAATTATTATTATGAAGAAAAAGATGATGTTTGTTGAAGGGGAAATGATGAGATATATTTATTACATATAAAAATAGTTCTACATGTATAATTTTAATGAAACTTAAACCAAAAACACTATTTAAAGTTAAATAGTGTTTTTGGTTTAACGTGATAAGCTATGTAACAACCGTTAGGAAAGTGTTTAAAAATACCATGACTACAATAGATGATAATTTTGAAAATCGATATTATCATCTTCCATTAATAGGCAACTGTTTTAAAAAAGATTCTGATCCTAAAACTCTTGATTTAATTTTACCGTACATCCTTTTTCTGGCAACATTCTTTTTTTATTGAATTCTATATTTTGCCATTTTTAACAATTATTTCTGGATCTTTCCATAAGCTTAAAAAAAGGATTTGTGCCTTTTTCAACCTACATTCATTTCATTTCTTTCTATTTTAACTTTGTTTTTTACCATTTTTAATACCCTTTTTGCGCAAATAATTTTTTATACATTCAAATTATGGCTTCACGGACAGTTTCTTTTTTTAATTTTCTTTGCTTGACTTGCAAAAGGTCTTTTTTTAATAATAATAATAACAAAAAAGAACTAAAAAAGAAAAGGGATAAAGCGGATTATAAAAAAAGAAATTGTTGCCTTACTTTTATAGAGGTTTCTAATGTATCTCTATCTATATTTTCTGCCTTCTTTGGCAATTATCTTAGATTCATAAAAGTTTCCCTCTTACGTACATACGCTTTTTTTGGTTGTAGTGGTTTTATTAATTTATATTTTATTTAAATCAAAAAAAGAATGTCAGAATTGTTAAAACTTTCTGAAGCAATTCTCTTAAACCAAATGTACGATACTTCTAAAGCTAAAGTAAGTTTTTAGATTACTTGTTATTCAAAAAAAAGAAATATGTTTTTGACGGTAAAATAAAAAAACGGTTCCATAAAATTGATAAAAATAGCGTATCTACGCTAAAAGGGCAGGGTTTTTTTTAATTTTTTTTAAAAGACAAAAACGAGTATTGTTTTGTTTTTGCAAAAATTTAAATGGCATATTCTGAAAAAAACTGAAAGAATCTTTTGCTTAATAAATCTCACAGGGACTAATTTTGTATTAAAAACGTTTATAATTCTGTTTTTCTCGGTATTTAACATTTGCTTTTTTTATGTTGTTGTTGAAATTTAACCTAGATAAAAAGGAGAGAAAAAAGTAAAGATGCTTATTAGTGTCAATTCTGAAAATAAACATTTATTCCCGTGTTTTTTTGTCATCATCATTATCTTCTTTTTGGCTTTTGTTTTTTTAGTGTAGAATCATTTTTTTAAAAGCCATAAAAATTTTTTTTTAGATGATTACAACGGAAATTAGTGCTTTCGTCAATGCTTTATCTCCTGAAGAGCATGCAAAAATTCGACCGGTTCTTGAGCGGGATTTGGAATTTCAACGTCGTGAACAACAACGAATTCGGTTTGTTAACTTTCTTTTTATAAAAATTGCCGCCCCTCTTTTTTCTTGTAATGTGAGAAAATTGGTAGTATATTTATAAATATAATCATGAATGTAAAAAGGCTTTAAATTACATGTATGAAATTGAGTAACTAAGTTTTACCCTTTCTTATTTTTGTTATGCTATTAACAGCTTTTTTCTCTTAAAAGTTTTTTTTAAATAACTCTAAAAAACTTTTTAGAATGTTAAAAACTTCAATTGAAATGGCGAAATCTGTTTCAAACAGTGACATGGGAGATCGAACTCGAAGCGGATCAACTGATAGCTTTAGCTCACAAAATAGCACAACTGCTAGCAAGTAATTAATTTCAACTATAAATAATGATATTTTGCAATTGAGTCTTTCACTTTCAGCAATTCATCAGTATCACCGAATGGCCCAAGAAAAATTTGTAAAATTTGTGGTGAACAACTTGGTTTCATTTTTAAAGCAGGAGGGAAATGCAAAAAATGTGATGGAGTAGTATGTGATCGATGTCAGTGTTACATAAATAAAGAACAAAAACATTGGCTTTGTTCTGTATGTTATCGTGAACGGTACATAGTCTTAACATTGACCTATTTAAACTAAATTAACCGAATTTCTAGAGAGCTACAAGCAGCAAGTAATCAATGGTTTTATCAGCAATCAAATGATCCAACAAATATTTCTGAAATTTTACTTTTACAAATGCGTCGAGCAACTTTGCATCGACTTGCTGAATCTAGTAATAATATGCCGAGTAAGTAAAAGCTTATTTTGAATTTTATGGTTAAATGTCGTAAATTAAACAGATTTTTGAGCTTTTGAAATTTAAAAAAAGAGAAAGGAAGATTTTAAAATGCGATAAAAGGAAATTTTGGGTGTATTAAAGCTATTGTTTTTGTTTTTAAAAAAGAGACATTTTAAAAACAAAAAATGGGATTCTTTAATTTTAAATTAAAAATTTTGATTAAAAATTCTCCCTTAAAATGCGTTGTCATTGAAATGAATTTATTTCTTGCTATTCTTTTGTTTCTAAAATTGAAAAGAAAACCCGCATTTTAGAAAAAGATAATAATAACACAAATGTTACACATACTCATACGATACGTTTAATGCCTTTTTTAAAAATGATATTTTTAATAAGAAAAATAAATATTTTTTTAAGAAAAAAGAATTAATTTCCTGTATTTTTATCTTCTTTATTTTTCAGCAAATTCAAAGCGGCCATTGAATTATAATCCTCGTCGAAATATGTCACTCCCGCCCATTGCATCAGAAAATTTATTACAAGTTCCATCCGAAAGAATTCCAATCGTAACAGAACATCCTATGCGAGCTTTGCATCGCTTCATTCAAACAAATAACAATTCTTTCTTAAACAATAATTTGAATGATTCAATTGAAGAAAATGATTTTGAAACTGAATCAATTAGTTCTCTACCAAATGCCCCAATAATTAATACTCCTGGTGGTTCACCGATGCCATCCTCAAGAAGATTCTTAGAAGTTAATTCCATGAAAGCTAGGTATCCATCTTCATTTCATCGGCCTCGATCTCCAACTCATTAAGTTTTAATTTAAATGCTTGCTTGCTTTCTTTTTTGATTATTTGTGTTTCATCATTACTACTACTGCTTTGGGGCAATTCTTTTTCTTCTCTTTGTCTTTTTTATTTGTTTAATTTCTTTTATTTTATTTTCAAGGCTTCTAAGGGGTTTTTAAACAGAAAAAATAACGGACGCTTTTATACTTTACTATTTTTGATGTGTGCTTCATTTTTTATTATTTTAAATTCCATGTATTCTTTTTTTTGGAGGCTTCTTGATGAAAAATGACTCTTTTTTTGATTTTTCGCTGCTAAAGAACTGAAATTCAAAAATAAATTTTTGAAATAATATTTTCTTTTTTATTTATTAGGTTTAACCGTATAAGATTTCTTGCTTCAATCTTTTTTATGTACAATTCATTTTTCCTATTTTTACTATTGCATAAATATGTGTATATTTACTATTTATTAAATTGATTACTGTAAAAATCTGTTTATCGCTATAATGTAACTCTGTTAAAAAGTTTTACCACTTTTTCGGATCCAGTTAGTTACCGTAAAATTATAAAAACAGCTTTTATTCAAGTGTTTTTAAGTGTGAAAATTGCCGCTACCAACGCCGTTTTTGGCGTAGGCGTCGGCATCGGGCGTCACCTATTTTTGAAAAACTGTAACGCTTTAAATTGCTAACTCGAAATTAAAATATCATAAATGGCATATGCAATCTTTAAAAACGTTTTATAACAGATTTCAAAATTTTTAATTATAATTTATATTATTTGGAACAAAACAAAAGTCATTATTTAATTAAAAATCATTCAAAAATAAATTTGTATGCTAATATTTGTATTTGCTAAGCTTGTAATCCGGTATATTTTTTTTGGTTATTAAGGGCATTTCTTAAAAAGTAAAAATATAAATGAATGAAAATCATACGACAAGAACAGCTTTATTTCGAGTACCATAAAATTTTTTAGTGTTAAATGAAAGTGTCTTCCAAATGTTCTGAAAAATTTTTTTTAAAAACTTTGGGAAAAGGGTAAAATGTAATTTCCTTTTAAAATTCCTTCTATTACAGTAATGGAAATTTCATTAAACTTTTGAAAATACGTTAAGAATATTTTTCCTTTAAATCTGTTTTATTTCTACTTTTTTCTGGTGATATTTTTGTATTCGAAAAAAGTGACAAGATTTCCGTTTGGATTAATGCAGAATATTTCCGTGCTTTAAGAATGCCTACGAAATTCTAAACTTATTTGTAAACATTCATTTTTTAGCTACAGTTTTTATTGCTTTTTCTTCTTCTTTTTTGCCTACAACTTTTTTTTCAGTGCTTTAAAATTATAGCTTTTTTGATTTTGAAAGAAAAAAATGCTTCAAACAATATTACCGTATTCAAGGAATGTCCGATCAAATTCTTTAAATGTTCCTGATGGGGCAATAACTTTGAGCATCAAAGTTCCACCAACCGGGCAACTCAGAAAATCTTTAATTTGTTCATGTTCACGTTGTTCATGGACTTCTGAAACTGAAAGGCCTCGAAGTGGTATGACAGAATCAACAATTTATTCGGATGGAGATTCAAGTAAGACCTCTTTGTTAAAATTTTAAAACAAAGAAATGTGAGGGTATTTATCAAATTTTAACGAAAAGTGCTTTATTTGCAAACGTAATAGTTAGTATTTTTGTGATTTCAAAATTTTTTAAAACTTAAAATTTTTAAAACATTTGCTTGTTTTCAAGAGCAAAAAAATCAAGTTTTATAAACTACAATAAGCGCATAAAATTAAACAAGTTTCTTGTTATAATAAATATAAATAGTGCAAACCTTTTTGCAGTATCCCAATTTCCACAAAGTCGTCCACAAAGTGAATGTAATTTAAATTTATTTTCTTCACCTGGAGCAGCCGCAGCAAAACGTTCGGCATCAGCAGATTATTTTCAACGACAAAATAATTATTCTCCTGAAAATTCAATTCCAGCCAGTCCAACCCCACCCAGTGAAGGGCTATCTCGAAATAGCTCCAAAACATCAATTATCTCAACTCGTCCATCAATTGATACGACAACAGGACAAATAAAGATAAAATTACATTATAATTTAGAAATGGGATCATTGGAAGTGTCGATTATTAAATGTCAAGATTTACCACATTTTGGTAAACATAATCCCAATCCAATCGTGTATGTGAGTTTATTACCCGATGATGGATATCTTGAACATTCAAGGGTTAAAACAAAGTGTAAAAAGAATACCCACAACCCTTTGTTCGGTGAAATCTTAAAGGTTTGTCCGTACTCCGTAGAAAACATTTGCAACAGTAATTTTAAAAGTACCCTAAATATATATTTTAGTTTCCAAATTTAACAAAATTTGAATTAGATGATCGTACATTACATTTTCAAGTATTTCATGTTGATCCATTTTGTAAAAAATCATTGATTGGTGAAACACAAATAAAGATAGAAGATTATCCATGGTCAGAAGAAGATCCAATTTGGTTGCCATTAAAGAAGGAACTTATCACTGCAATCCCGATACCAGATCCCTCAGCAGGACCTGCACCGGAGATAACATCTCGGCGCGGACTCCTTCGTTTTGAAATAAGTCTTAAAATGAAAGATCCAAAAAAGCAAAGAGTGGATATTAATTTTTATGCAAAAAATGGAAGCAATCTTACTGGGGATCCACCAATTTTATGTAAAATGCCTTTTGTTAAAGCGTAAGTTTCTTGTTATAATAAATACATGTATACTGTAAAAAAAATATTACAGCAATTTATTGTCAAATCGAAAAATAATTTCGAGCGCAAGAAGTTCTTTGGCCGAATTTCATGGAAATGGGCTAGAGCCACATTGGAATTATATGATTGTGATTCAAGATCAAAGTTTTGAAAAATTAAAGAAAAGGTATATCTATTTAAAAAGTTACAGTAGTTTTACAAAGTACTGCAATAGACATATTTTAGAGCACTTGAAATTTCTGTTTGGGATCGAGAAAATTCTTCGAACAATCGCTACATTGGTCGGCTACTATTTTATTTACCAGGTAATCTTTGTAAATAATAAAATAATAATCAAACAATTCCGTTTTTAAAGATCCAAAAAAGCAAGAAAAAACAACTCAATCACTTTGGCGAAGATTAATTGAAACACCTGGGGCAAAATTTGTTGCTGAGTTACAACTTCAATCATAATTTATAATAATGCTATATTTATTTTTAAAATTAAACACTTTTAACAACAATGAACCAACAATAACAAACAACATATATTTTCTAATAAAAGCCTAATAATTTGATCTACTTTTTAAACTTTTGCTATATTTTTGAAAGTTCACCAAATAATTCAGAATGAGTTAAATTTCCAATTTTATCAATTTTATCTGATTTTGGATAAGTTTTGAAATATTCAATTTTTTGAATTTCATAAGGATCAACATATTTATGACTAGATGCAACCAAAACATTCGGAATTCCAAGTTGATTTGCTTCATTTATTCTTCTGCCTATTGATTTATCAATTCGATCATCAATAAAAACACTATCAGAAAGACCAGGAATCTAAAAAAATAAATTTTCTAAAAAAATCAATGAAATTAAAGAAAGCTTACATTTGCAATATCATTAATAAAACTTTGAACAAATAAAGAATTCACAGTAGGTTCTTTTGGAAGAATAATTCCAACTTTAAATGGTGAAAGAATAGTCGGAAGCCTCATAGCTTTATTTGAAATAGAAAGAACATCAATCGCTGCAGCAATAATTCTTGTAATTCCAAGACCAAAACAACACATAAAATACGGATTTCCATTTGGTGATATTGCCTATAAAATATTACAGTAATCATCTATTGAAAAAACATAAAAATATACCTCAAAAATTTTTGAATATCTTTCACCAAGTTGAAAAGTATGCCCCACTTCAACTGTTTCAATTGTCTTCAAATCACGACTATCACAGTGACTACAATTTGTAAGACTTTTAACTTCATCTTTCTTTGATTTATGTCCACATGAATTACAAATTAAAAGGGCATCTTCGGCACTCGGATTTGGAAGATGAAATTCATGTGAAAAATTGCCACCCATTGCACCAGGATTTGCTTGAACTTTATGCAAGTCATCTTTGAATCCCAAAATATCTTCAAATATTGTTTCGTATACTTTAAACACATGATTGTAAGTATTTTGAGCATTCTGTAAATCCAAATCAAAAGTGTATAAATCATTCATTAAAAATTGTTTAGATCGTAAAATTCCAAAACGTGGATTCATTTCATCACGAAATTTTTGACTCGTCTAAAATAAATATAAAATACAGTAATTAATAGACATATATAAATACCTGAAAAAGCATTAACGGCAGCATTTTTTCTTTTACACTACCCAAATTTTGTGTTAAAATTGTAAACATTTCTTCTGCAGTTGGTTGAAGGCAATGGTAAGTATCAAGTCGATCATTCAGCTTAAACATTTCACTTCCAATTTCATTCCATCTTCCACTTTTCTCCCATACACTTTTTAATCCCATACTTGGCGCTTCACATTTTTGTGCACCAATTTTTATTAATTCTGTTTCAACAACTTTTGTTAGCTTTTCAACAATTCGTTGTCCCAAAGGTAAAAATGCAAAGAATCCTTTACTCGTTGAAGCAATCAAAGAATTTGTTTGCATTAGCTGAGTAGAAAGACATTTCGATTTGAAAGTGTTTGCGGGTAATTGTTTAAAATATAACTTTGAAGCATATGTTAGAGTCATACTGTAATGATCGCTATACTGTAGTTGTACACATTTTTGTAAATGCTTAAAAATATTTCAAAGACCATAAAAACTTGCAAAGAAAAATACAGTATTAAAATATTTTTATATATTTTTTTCACATAAAACAATCATCTATATAAATACAAAACAAAAAAAGGCTCTACAAAAAAACTTGCATAAAAATAAAACCATATAAATAAAATAATAGCAGTAAAAAGCTTTGTAAAATATGACAAAAATAATGTTAATAATAATAAAAGAGTGAAAATATTGAAATATGCCCGTATAATGGATGAAGTGCTTCAAATGTAACAGTAAGCCTTGAATATATGTATATTTAATTCCTTGGTGTTAGCATTGGAGTTACACATGATGATTCTTGTGTTGGCTGAGGCTGTGGAACAAATTCATCCAAAATACTTACTTCAATCTAAATTTAAATTAAAAAAGTATAATCTGAATATTTTTATTTGTAACAAAAAAACACATACCACTCTAAGACCTTTAGTTGCTGGATCACGAATAAATAAATTATTTGGAATAAAAACAGCTCTATTTCTTTCTTCAATAAATGTTTCTGATTCTTTTAGCACTCTATTCCAAACAGATGGAACACAAATCCGTGATAAATTGCAAGTTATAAAGCCTAATGTTGATTCAAATACTGATGCAAATGTAACACTATCAGCTTTATGATATCGTAAATTTAAATCATCAATAAAACTTGTCCATACTTCTGGTTCAATCTTAAAATTATTATAAAACTGATATTTTAAAAATATTTGTAACAAAAAAATTGCATACCTTTCCTTCCAACTCCAGTGGAAATTCATTTGAGAATCTAACTTGTAATCCAGTTGAATAATCACGTTGTATAAAACATTTCTTGCATTCATTTAAAGCAATTTGACGTTCATAACATCCTTCCATAATGAATTATTAAGGAAGGAAAAATATATATCTGAACCTGATGAACAGGTTGTTGTTACGTTTAAGCTTGAAAGGTGTGCTAAAAATTAAAGAACTAAAAAGATCAAAGATGTTAAAATTTAACAAACACGTAAAAAATTACAGCTAATATTTATTGTTGAAGAACAATGAACAAAATTGCAACGAGTCAAGACACTGTCGATTGCATTGGAAAAAAAGAGGCAGCCGCTCCTTATATTTTGTGACACAAAATGCCAAATCCAAACGCGCGAATCTTTGAGTTTTATTCTTGTCTGAAAGATTTTTTTCGGTGTTTCTTTAATTTTTATCATCCTGGAAGCATTAATTTAAACTTTTTTCTACATTAATAATGAGTGTTTTAAATGATGGAGAAAAGATTGATCAAATTAAAAGTCGATTACCTACTAAAGTATGTTTTACATGCTTCATTTAAGATGCTTTTAACACCTACTTCTTTTAGCTTAAAATAATTGCAGAAGCATGGAATCCTGTCTTGGAATTGTTAGCATTAGCTCTTGATAATGGAAAAATTATGGCAAAAGCTATTGATCGAAAGACTTGTTGGAAGGTATATTTTTTTCTTCTTTGAATTATAAGTGTTGTGCTAAACATTGCCTTGCACATTCAGCGATCTTTGGCTGAAGATGATGGAATTATTAAAAATATTTGGAAGACACCTTCTGGTGGAACATTTGAAATTCGAAGTATGGCTTGGAGTCCTGATGGTGAAATTCTTGCTGTATCAATGGATAATGGCTGTATTCATATGTTAACTGCAGCATCGGGGAAAATTGGATATACTATTGATGGATGTGAACCGTATGAAAAACTTGTATGGGAAAAAATTTGCTCGCAACAAACTGATGAAATTAAGGATGCTTCTTTATCATTTGTATGTTTAATCTGAAATTTGGCACACCGCAACCTTAAGCAATTTTTAGGCAACTGCTTCAAGCTTTGATTTTAATGATGAAGCACCAAAAGAATGTGCACAACAAATTGCTGATATGGAAGATTATTTTCATCAACATTTTTATTCATTTTATGGAACTGTGCTATTTGGTGTTACTGAAAATGCTGTACTTCATTTATATATTGCTGGAATTATGCATTGTCATAAATTGAATGTCATGCATCATCATGGTATATTGTAGTGGTTAAGTTTAAAGGCAAACATGTTGATTCTTTTAGAATTTGGTCCTAACAGTGATGTACATTCTTTGCAAGTACTTGACTGCATTGTGAATGATGAAACAAAAAATGTTGAAGTATTATATCAAATAACTGAAATGGAAGAAACCAGTGGAATTGTTAATAATACTTTTCTCTTTAAATATGATCTTGGTTGGAGCAGAGAAACATTTGGAACTTTAAGTGTTGTTGCAGCTTCGTAAGATTTTAAAAATTCTGAATTTTGCTAATTTTATAATTACAGATTTTTTAAAATTAATTATCTTTTAATTTTTCTTCGTGAAATGTTACGGTATACTGCACATGGCCTTGAAGAAAGCACTGAAAATCTTTATCAAAAAGTTATTCGAATGTTTTATTCCAATTACAAGATGACACAAAATGCTCCATGGTCATTCTTTCATGAAATGATGCAACATTTGTGTGGGAATACTGTATCTTTAGCATATTTTGATTCATTGAGAAAGGCTCGTTCTGGAACTTCTGGACCATTACATTATGCTAAATTAATTAATGAATACAATGAAAAGAGATTAGGGTAAAACTTGTCATAAATTATTATAAATTCTATCTTGAATTTTGTAGAGCACTTGATACTGGCGTTCAACGAATTGCACTTGCAGTTGAAACTATTATTGGGTTATATCGATGTATTATTGATAGCTATTCCCAAGATTTTTCGTATGTTGCTGCTTTTTTAAAATATTTTTACAGTGTTTATTTTAGATATGTTCAACCAAATAATGGAGGACCGCCAAAAATCGATAAAAATACTGGACTTAATCATTTGATCTCCTATTACTGTGATTTGGTTGTATTTCAAAAATTAATTGAAAATATTCGTATTGTAATTGATAAAAAGCGCCTTGGATTTCAATATTTAGCTTATTATATTACTCAAGTCAATACAAAAAATGAAGAAAATTTCCCTCGTGTTCAAATGACTGTATTTCTGGAAAATATTAATTTGGCTGCATTCTGTGATGTACGGTTTTTTGAAATTTTTAAAAGTAATCACTATTTATTTTTTTGTTTTAGTTTATTGGAGAATCCATGGTTCGTTCAGATGTTCGAATTCCAACAAGTCTTTTATCGAATATTCTTGCTAAAGTTCCATCTTTGGAAGATCCTCCAAAAACTTTGCAAGCTTTTCGAAATATTGCTGAGGTATGATTGCATAATTTTTTTAGGATGCATATGTGTTATGAGTTTTTAGACAGTTGAACCCTTTGGATGTTATCCACTTCCACGTATGGTTGCTCTCTGTTGTAATAGATGTCCACATAATTCAAAATATTTAAATGGTGAATCAGAGCCTGTTGCATTTCAATTAAATCCATCTATTCATGAAGTACTAAATGATAATCCTCGAAGAACAAATCCATTGGTTTCTGTTTATCTTTGGCGAACTGAACGATATTTTGATTTCGTAAGTTGTTTTTTTAACATTCAAAACGCTTTTAACTTTTAAATTTCAGTTTTCAAAGTTTTTCCCTGAATATGGTTTTGCAAAATATCCTCCAGAAGGAATGTCAAAACTTATGGAAGAAAAACTAAAGTCATTAATGGAAGATGACAAAATTCGTTCATCGTTGGAATTAATATTTGGTAAAGAAAAGCATTCATTGTTTTATGATGTCAATAAAACTGAATACATGTCTAAAATGGCTTTACGACCTACAGTATTTCTTGCACTTATGCCTTTGTTTTCATTTGAAAAGAAAATTGTTGAAATTATTTCAGATCAATATCCTTCATACATTCATGTAAGTTTTATAATTTTTGCCGTGTCTTGTTGTATATTACTGTAAAATTTGACTATTTTTAGGCAGAAAAAGTTGATTATAAAGGTGATCGATTACCACGTCAACGAAGTACAGATTCTGATAATATTGAAGCAATTGTTGCTGCTTGTAATGAAATGCTTGATGATGAGGATAATGATGAAAATCGATGGACATGTGATTCACCATCTGTTTTTGTAGTTCAAGATAGCTTTTTAGCTTCAACTCGTGATTATTTAATGGGGTATGAGTCTTAAACACACACTTGTAAAATTTAATATTTTTTTGAGTTTTTTAATATTTATTTAAATAAAAAATATTATGTTTCGTGTAACATTATATAACTTATCACACAAGAAGTAACAACTCCTCCAACTTTCTTTTTATTCATAGTTGAAAAGAAGATGTCTTGTTTGAAACAGAAAGAGAAAAATGAGATTGATGCTACTGCCTTGGAATTCTAATGTCTCTTGGGACATCTTTTGGCACATCGGAAGGAAGTGTGTTTCGCTTTCATCCCGAGAAAAAAAGAAGAAGACGGCATGATGCCATTTATTTTTTTTCTTTGGACTTGTTCTTTCTGACTTTGACGCTTCTTCTTCTTCTTATCTTCCCCTTTGTAAAAGAAGAATCTTCACACAACAACTAGAAGAGAGAGAATAGAAGTCAACATTGTCTTTTTTTGAAGAAAAAAAAAAGTTTTTTTATTTTGTCTGAACTTTAAAAATGGCCTTTTTTCTTTTCATCGCATTTTTTCAAATATGTTTCAGTTTTTTGGAGTAAAAATATTTTTTTTGAAATACTTATCGGCCCCATATTTTTATTTTTTGAAAAACCACCCGACTAAAAATGGGATAAAAAACGCAATAACCTTTTTGTTTTCTGCTTTCTTTTTCGGGATTTTAGTTATTTGGCATTTTTTAGCCCTTTTTTAAAAAAATTCGAGTGCCATCTTCTTCTTTTTTCTTAGCCAATTTGACAATAAATCCTTTTTTACTTCTTTCTTCGTCTTTGATTTGTCCAAGCTTTTTTGTTAAAACAAATGTCTTCCTTTCTTTATTTTATGGATTTTTTTTGTTTTGTTTAACATTTATTTAACATGTTTTTATTTTATGTAATTCCAGAATTAGACGTCTATTTTCTTGAAACTGAATAATACGGTCTAAATTTTTATGATAAATATACCATAAAAAGTTATACTGTAATTCGTTTATCAGTAGCTTATGATAAATGTTTTTTTTTGTTGGATGAGTAATAAGCATTATGCACTGTTTTCTAAACAAATGTTTAATTTGTTTTGCCGTCAAAAATAAAAATTTTTAAATCCAAAAAATTTGTAGTGAAATATTTGTGTTATATAAAAGCAACAAATGTTAGTAATTTGTGTTAAATAATTACTGTATTAAATTTTATACCGAAAATTTTATCTTTAACTGAAATGTTTTAAAATTATTTAATGTTTTTTACAGATATTTTGATAATTATGAAATTTTAAATACATCGCTAATATAAAAAAGAAATTATTAACTTTCAAAAATGGTGGAAGGTGGAATAACGATCGTTAAATACATTTTATTTTTGGCAAATTTTGTAATATGGGTATACATCATACATTTACAAGATATTTTTAAGAGAAATGTGTTTTTCAGATTGGTGGAATGGCAATGATTGTTGCAGCAGGAGTTTTACAAATGCGATATACAGGGCTATTTGGTAGATTTTCTGCATTTACGAGACACTTTTTAAAACATATTTTCTAGATATACTGGGAAATCCTTGGTTTGCAACGCCGCATATTTTAGTAATTTTAGGAATTACCTGTACAATTATTGGATTCTTGGGATGTTGTGGAGCAATCCGTGAAAATTATTGCCTTACCGTATCCTTTGCTGTATTACTTTCAACCATTTTATTAGCTGAATTTTTTGGTATCATTTTTGCTTACACTTTTCATGATTCTTTAAAAGTTAATATTGAAACTCAGCTACAACAGGTATATTAATGCTGTTAATACACATACAGTAAACAAGAGTGTTTTATAGGGATTAGAAAGATATAGCAAATCAAGGGGTGTACAAATGACATGGGATGAAACGCAGCAACAGTTTCAATGTTGTGGAGTTTACAATTCATCTGATTGGAATACTATCCCTGATTCATGTTGTATACATTTGCATAATCGTTGTGCATCAATGCCACAACCGTTGCTCCATGAAATTGGCTGTACAGAAGCCATTGAAACATGGATCACTCAAAATGTCGCAATGATTGGAGGATTCTCGGCATTTGCAGCTGGACTTCAAATTATTGGAGTTTGTTTTGCATGTTGTTTATCAAAGAGGTAAAAAACAGTTAATCTAGTATAAATGATTTAATGTTTAAATTTTACAGCATTCTACAAGACTTTCAAGATTATTATTATTAGAAGCAGCTGTTATCACATAAAATATGACAATGTTTATCAAAAGATTGTAAATTAAAATTAACTTTATAAAATGGTAATAATTTTCTATTTTTCTTTATTTTGGTGTTACAATCTTTTGACAAACAGAATTTTAATGTATCACTTCCCCATTATTTTTATTAATTTAAAATATGATGAAAAAAACTTTTGAACAGGACATTAAGCACTGGTGAACGACAATCCGACTCGAAATCAAAAATGCCGGATTATGAAGTCGGATTGTCACATAAAATGTACGATTTAAAAAAAAAAAGCGAATCAATCCGAACGAGTCGGATAGGGTCAAAAATAGTTTGCAAAAACAAATTTTTAAAAATTTTTATTTGTACTAACTAAAATTGTAACCGGATAATGTTATTTTTTGGAAGGGTTGAAAAAAGTTCAACAAAATTCATAAGAAAAAAGATGAGCAAAAATGTTGGATTGACAATTTTGTCGGATTGGTTATCGTATTAAAAGTCGGATTCAAAAATTAACCGAGTCGGATTGTCGTTCACTATTAGTCACTTAAAATTTTTAAGCTATTTTTAAATCCTGTTTTCTATTTTTATGTTTTTGCTTTTCTATTACTGTTTCTTTAATTATTAAGAACTGGATATTCATTTTTTTAAACATTTAGTCCACCTTAATCAGTCTCTTTATTGTTTCATTGTAGTTCTTTTATCATACTTTTTACCTCTTTTTTGTTGCACGCATCTTTTTGCTTCTGTAATTTCCAGATTAATTTTGTTCATAACAATTAGCTTAAAGATATGGGTTAAGCAAAATTTTTTCTTAACACATATAAGTCCGTCACCAATGATAAAGAATGCATTTATATATTAATATATAGTTTATTTTATTACATTCTAAATGCATTTTTTTCTTGTAACCACATTTTTCATTTCTTCTTGTACATTATTGTTTTTTTTCTTAATTGATTAATCTTTTTCTTTTTAAAATAAAACATTTAACTATTTTTTATAAAATTTGCCATCGAATTAATTTATAATATTTACTTTATCCAAGTTTTTTCAGAAGAGTACAATTTCTAACGATGTAAAAAGAAAGACAGAAAAACGGCCCTTAAAAAGTGATTATTTTACATAAAGTGTAAATTATTTAAAATTAAATAAAACAAATTTTTCAAAAATGCAAAGACAACATAACATTTTTGCCGTAATCAAAGACTTAATTAAGTCGAAACGTCGAATAAAGTTAAATATGTTTCAACTTGTCTCATTACATCAAATACTTCATCTTTGGCTATTATAATTCAAGGGCGTCAGCAACACAGGGCACGTGCCCCTCCAAATTGGATAGATAAACAAATAAAACAGGATGTTCAAAGTTTAAGATATCATTTTTCGCGACAATATTTAAGTTTTCAGTGGTTTTCATCATACTGTTAATTTTTGCCTTGTTTCATTTATTAAATTTTTATTAAACCTTTCTTTTTGAGATTGCTTTTAATTTCCAGCTACTTTGTATTGGGAGGAAAAAATTCGAAATCATTAAAAATCGGTGCGTTTAAATATTTTGACATGCGATCATGCCAAGTTCATTACAGTGTTGCGCCCGACCACTGTGACTGACTTTGACTCCACCTATGACTGAAAAGTGGCAGGGTTTTCTTTGATCTTTCAAAAAAATCGACTCTAGAGTCGGAGTCGCGACAACACTGGTTCATTATCAATGCACTTTATGAAAGCTCAATTTTTCTTAATCTCGGATATTTTAATCAGAAAAACTTCGTCATCGATCCTTACATCCAGGGATGTGCGGTACAAATTTTTTATTAAACTGTACGGTAAAAAAGTTCTTTTCTTGGCTTCAATTTTAACAACATTAAATTATAATATATAGTTTTACTCTGCAAAAATGTTACTAATTTTTTTCCAAATTTGTCCGGCTTTGTTCAGACATGTTAATTAAAAAGCTTGAAAAAGCATCAATATAAGTTATTTTCTTCTATTTGTGAAATTTATTTTTTTCAATTTTGATGTGTGTTTTTTTGTTTCTATAGGTAGTAAAAGAAATTTTTATTATGTAAATCATCTTTTTTTGCTGATTCACTGGTTTCATTTTCTTTTCTTTGTTTCTTAATTTGGCGCCGAAAGTTAGTGATACTTTGTGCTGCGCGATACTTTCTCTTGGATTTTCTTTCTTTTGGCATGTACGTCCAAGAGCTGCTGTTACGAGTGTCTACACATACGGAGAAAACACTATGCAACTGAAGGCGTAGCTTGATCCGACAATTTGCATTCTATTAGCGATGACTAAATTTTTCTTTTTCCTTTTTATTTATTTCTTAATTTTTAGACTCTGTTTATACAAATTGCTAGAACAAGTGCAAATTCAAAATGCGTTTAAAAAGTATGTGTGCCACTAATTTTTTTGGCTTAAATTTTTGATTTTTAGTTGCTTTCAAATGCAGAATTTTTTTAATTTTGCTAGCAGTATTCCTTGTTACTGTTTTCTGTTATGTACTTGGTTATGGGGATTTTTTGTATGAAGAAAGTTTTGATAACTTTAATTGGGCTCCGTGTGTTGACGTTCGCCATCAAGTTTGTTTTTTTATGTCATACGATTCAGCTGTAAGTTAAATTTAGGTTAATCGTGAAATAAATGGACAAAATCCTACCGTCATATATCAAAATAATTGGACTGATCAAAAAATTATTAGTTTTCCTAAATGTGAATTTAATGAAAATAATTCAGTTCTTATTATTGTCAAAACGGCTCCTGATCGATTAGATGTTTGTTTTCCCATTCGTTTAAAAATGTGTGAGTAATTTTTTTGTAGCGGCAAAATGCCATCAGGAATACATATGGTAAGATTGTAAAATATGGAAATGTTACAATTAAAACTATTTTTGTCAGAGGTAAATCACGTACTAAAAATTCTGAAAATTATGCCACGTTTTTGGAACCTGTAATGTTTAAAGATGTCCTAATTGGTGACTTTGATGATAGTTATCATAACAATACTCTAAAGGTAAGTGACAAAAATTTCAAATCGAAAACTTGTATTATTTTAATAGTTTATTCATTCAATCAATTTTGCCCATAATTATTGCTCAAATGTATCTTATGTTCTTCTGATTGACGATGATTACATGCTAAAGATCGAAAATCTTGTAAAAGAAGTTCAAAAGCATCTTCCATCTGAGCATTTATATATGGGCTGGAGATTCGATTCAAGGCCGAATAGAAATATTTTCAATAAACATTGGGTAAGATATTTTTTAATACAACAGTTTAAAAAATTTATATGTTGTAGCTTTCATTAAAGGAATATCCCTATAATAAATATCCCCCATACATCACTGGCGGAGCTATTTTACTTTCATTAAAAAGTGTTAATGAATTTTATTATGCCATTCAATATCTCAAACTTCACAAATTTGATGACATTTATGTTGGTATGAAATATTAAATCGTTTCTCTTTCGATATAAAATTTACAGGTATTATTGCTTATGAGCTCAATGTGATGGCCCAACACAACAATAATTTTAAAGTTCGGGAAGAAAATCCAGCAACACAATCTTTCAATGACCTCATCGCTGCTCATGGTTATTCTGCAAAAGATCTCATGAAACAAAATTATCGAGTTAATTCTTTTTAAAATTTTCATTTATTTTACCTTTCCTTTATGTATTTATTGTTCAATTTTAAGGCAATCTAAAATTTATCTATGTCAAAAATGTTTTTACAGTAATTTTTAATTTTTTTGACGTATACTATCATATATACCGTATATATAGTGCCTAAAATCTTTGTTTTGAAACAAGCTCATTTCATTTTCATATAGTGTTGTTCTTTTTTTTGTTCATTGAATTATTCAATTTTTTGCAATAATTTAAATAAATTTTCCTTTTAAAATTACACATTGCACGTGATTTTGGATCAACAAAGAAGCAATTTTTGTTTTCCAAATTTATCTTTTTGAATCATTCATTTGTTCTTTTATGTTTTTTTGTGTTTCTTTCTCTCTCTCTTTCCATTTTTTAGGGCCAAAAAATTTTTTTTATGTAAATCTTTCTTTTCCGTGCGGCTGTCCTAATTTCAACTCACATCTGGGCATTCATAACCCATGTCACAGAGGTTGCTCATAGTGAATTATCACTTAAGTGTTGAAGGGGGAGCTTGATCGGGCAATCTGCTGTTTTACTGCAACGGCCATTTGACAGACACCATAATTTTGTCTAAAATCTCTTCCGTCGAAGCTTTTATTTTTTCATTGCTATTTTTTCCTTTTTTAAATTAAATAAAAATAAATTGGTATTGGTGAAATTTGTGTTAAACTGAAAGATTACAAAAGCATTTTCTTGGAAATCTGTTGACAATTTATTCTTTTCATTGCTTATTACTATTCACTATTTGCATTTCCACAACGTCCAACAGTAAATCCAATATGCCGTTAAATGGTATCATAAATTATGGTTTTCATTAAAAACAATTAAATCTTAGGTGCTTTTATATGCAAAGTGGTCATAGCTGTATTCCTTGTCTTTGCTATTGTTTGTTGCTGTATTTATTTGCTAGTACTAGGATGCACGAATGTATTTTACGCTCAAAGTTTTAAGAAATTCAAATGGCCTCCTTACGTTGATGTCCGACAACAAGTATGTCATTTTGTTGTCATAAAAATTCACTGTCAGTTAAAATTAGGTTGATCTTGAAATGCTGCATGGAGAAGAGCCAACTGTATTGTTGGAAAATGATTGGGATGATATCAAAAACATTAATGAACCAGAATGCAATATTAGCGGCAATAAAACAATATTAATCATTGTGAAAACAGCTCCTGATCGATCAGAAGTTTGTTTTCTCTATTGTTTTAAATGTCTGAGTAATTCTGCATTTATAGAGAACTGCGATAAGAAGCAGCTGGGGAAAAAATAAAAAATATGGAAATTTTCATATTCGTACGATTTTCGTAATGGGGAAATTGGCAACAATGAATTCTGAAAAATTGAAATCCGAAATTAGTTATTACAATGATTTATTAATTGGTGATTTTAAAGATGATTATTATAATAACACTTTAAAAGTAAGTCAGAAATGTGTAAAACATTCAAATTGTTACTCATTTTTAATAGTTTATCCGGTCAATCAGATTTGCTCATAATAATTGCAAAAATGTTCCTTTTGTTCTTTTGGTTGATGATGACTACATGATCAGCATCAAAAATCTTGTTCATGAAGTCCAAAAACATCTTCCATTTGAACATTTATATACTGGCTGGAAATTTAATTCATCTGCACCACGCAGAAATAGCGACAGTAAACATTATGTAATAAAATTTTGCTATCATATACTGTAATATTTGAATATATTATAGGTCACATTAGAAGAATATCCATTTTTCAAATATCCTCCATACATCACCGGTGGTGCTGTATTACTTTCATCAAAAACTGTTCGAGAATTTTTTTTTGGTATACAACATCTTAAACTTTATATTTTTGATGATATTTACATTAGTATGTTATACTAAATTTATTATTAACACTCACATATACTTTTTCAGGCATTATTGCTTTTGAACTTAATGTAATGCCAATACATAATGAAAAGTTTCTATATCATAAAGAAAATACATCAACACAAGTTTTTGATGAAACTGTCGCTGCTCATGGTTATTCTGCAAAAGATCTCATGGAACAAAATTATCGAGTAAACACAGGTTTTTGACCTTGCAAGAAACTTGCAACATTATTATAATGGTTTTTTTAAAAATCAATTTAAAAAAAAACTGAATTTCTTCCCTTTTTGTATTTTTCGACTTGGACAACATTGGTAATTTTATTTATCGTTGGGGTTGAAATTTAAGAAAAACCGGTGTACCATTTTCGATCTTTTTGATAAATGTCTATGGTGTGAAAAAGTCATGTAAATCACCTTATTTTTCTATAATTTTCTAATATTATTAAATCTTTTTATTTTTTATTCTCTAATTTTAAAATCAAATAATTATACATATCAATATAAAAATTATTTTGTAAAGTTTATAAAATGTCTTTCATTTTCCCGTAACCACATTATTCATTTTTGTACAGTATTGTTCTTTCTTATTTCACTTTATTGATCAATTTTCTGAAATTATTTAAATAAAATTCTTAAAATAATATTTTGAAAAAGCAAAACATACTGTAGCATCAATATTTGCAAATGTATCTTGCAAAAGCTCATTACAAGTTGCACGTAATTTTGGATCCACTTTAAAGCAGCGTTTTAAGAATCCAAAAATCATTGGATCATTTGTAATTTCCGGGGTAAATGGTGCTAAAAATTTTATTTAAATATTTTTCATAGATATAAATACAGAGCTTACGAGGAATTCCAGATCCAAGCTGATAAACAACTTGTAGCTCATGTGTTAAATGATAATATGGCCTTTTTCCAGTTAACATTTCCAAAACAACACATCCCACAGCCCAAATATCGACAGCTCTACCATATCCGCTTGCTTTAGATCCACCAGATGCAATTTCAGCTACTGAGAGGGTATTAGTTTGAAGTTCAGGAGCTTGATAATTAGTTGTTCCAACATATGTAACAATTTCACCAACACGAGTTGTAGGATCTCGAATCCGGAATGAACAACCGAAGTCACCAAGCTTGAGGATATCCTTTTGTGTAAGGAAAACATTTGCAGGTTTAATATCACGGTGGACAATTTGTTTTCGATGAAGATAGTCGACAGCTTGAAGTAAGAAATGTGTATATCTTCGAACACAGCTTAGCTCAAGGCCTTCACGACATACTCGTGCCAAAGTCCCTTCACTACAGTATTCCATAAATATAAGAAGCTCTTCTTTATGCACTTCAATACCATAATATCGAACAAGATTTGGATGATCCAACTGCCGAAAGATTTCAACTTCATCAACAAGTGATCGTAAATTATCTGATTGATCACGGGATACTTTAATCTGTTTCATTGCCATTAAACAATTATTGGATAAATTCATCACCAAATAGCACGTTCCAAATGATCCTGCTCCAAGAATCTTATTTTCCAATCGTTGCCATTCAAATGGTGCTCGTTTTGATCGAAGGAAATGATGCTCTGCTGTGCCATCTTTTGTTTCAATTACTCGACCTACTTTTCTTGTCTCCTAAAATTTATTATAGTACTCTTTGACACTAAAAGGAATAAATTACTTCAAGATAGTTTTGTCGATCTTCTTCAAGATATCCAATGCTTTCTTGAATTCTTTCATGTACCGTAACCTTTTTTGTTGAAAGTGGTGAAGTAATAAGTGGAGAATATTTATCACTTGTATTTTCTGAGATCTTTCTAAAACTTGTATCACTTCGAGATTCTTTAATTGTTGGAGATCGAATACAATCAAGGCAGGTATTTAATTTACTCATCAGCTTCTGAAATAAAATATTTATTATTTGTTGTAATTAATTTGGTGATAATTTATAATAGAAGTACTTTTAGTACATTTCGAAATATGTATAGAACAAGTTCAGATTCAGAGTTAGTAGACTAAGATGTTTGAAACTAATCATTTCAGACCAGAGCCAACTGACAAAAGCTTGCATTTCAACTGACACATAGTCAGTTTGAACTGACAAAATTTTTTTTTCGATTTTTTTATCAATAAGTGTTATTTAAGGCCCAAAATGTACTGTAAAATATTTTTTTTGTATTTAAAATCAATTTTGAACATGTCAGTTGCAACTGACTATGTGTCAGTGAAATTCAGACAATGAATTTTTCTGAATCAGAATTAGCAATATTTCTATTTCTTTAATATCTAAAGAATAAAAAAGAAACGTACTTCAAAAGATTCTGGTTTTAAATACGCTACAACTTTATCCGTTGTTAAGAATTGTAAACATGCAAGCGGAATTGCTGCCCATCGAGAAGTGATTCGATGCCCGGCATTCACAGATTCGATAACAAAATCGGCCCAACAACATGCATTTTCCACCGAACGCTCTGCGAATTCTGTATGTTTTGGGAGAGATACAATTCGAGTTAATTCACGATCAAACTAAAATAATTCTTTTATGCTATCGTGTATATGTTTTTTCAAAGACTTCAAACCTCAAATGCAGCGTTAAAAGCTTGTTTCAAAGTAGCTTTTAAAGTGCTGGCTTCTTTCTCGGATAAATCTGCCAAAGTTTTCCCAGATCTTTTTCCAGATGGATCTTCATTTTTCATTAAAATTAATTCTTCCAAATTTTTTGGGCAATTCCATATTTCATTCGATGCTTTAAGGGCAACTTCTTTCAATTCAGAAACAAGAATTGCAATTTGTTCATTACAGCTACAGTATTCATCCCGAAGTACAAGCCGCTCAGATTCAAAATAATCTTTTGCATGTCTTTCAAATCTTCGCCGACATTCTTCAAGGAATTTTCGTTTTTCAGAAATTAAATAAATATCTTCATGTGCATTTATGTATAACTGAAGAGTCGTCTTAGTTTTGAGTGAAAGGGACATCGAAGCACAACGAGAATTCATTTGTTGAAGCAACTTTTTTGAAATTTTTTCAGTTGGAATTAAAACAAGATAATTTGTTTCTTCATTTTCTGCCGTCATTGTTTCAATTTTGCTGCATGTTGTATTAAGCAGGGTATCAATGTATTCGGGCTTATTTACAACATCCAAAGTACAAAAAACTTGAAATGGTGCATCTGGATAATTTGCAAATTTTACCTATAAAAATATTTTGTATGGTTTAAAAGATTTGCAAAAAAAGGATTTGTATCTTGATGTTTTTACAAATGTGGCTTTTCACATACCATAACATGTCCAGTATCAATTAATCGCTTAAGAAGATCATCACCAATTGTATCATCAGTAATACCGTACTTTGAACAGATTTCCAAATCACAGGATAAAATTTTGATAAAATTTATACATTTCATTGCACGTTCTCGTAAATGTCGAATCATTTCTCGGATATCCCGACAGAAGACGAAAACTGATGAATAAAATGATTCATCCTCATCTTCATCATCAATTCCAATCCCGTCCATGAGACCAGCTTCACCTTCAAATTCTTGAAAATCATATTCTAACTCTTTTCCAGCTGTGAACATTTTTTCATCCAAATAGGATAAAACAATTCGATTCAGCAAATCTTTTCCAACTCGACAGAATAGTTGTGCTGCAGATGCTTCTCCACGGGATACAGAGGCCGAATGAACTTTAACCCGTTCCCACTCTGATTTCATTGTAACAATTACCCGTTCACACCATTCAAGCTCTACGTCATTGTTATGGGTTGCTGCAACAGCCCAATGTCGAATGTATCCAAGATAATTCTAAAAATGGCAAATATTGTAATCTCAAAAAGGTATTATAAGAATCGGATTTTAGAAAGGACAAATCTCGAAAACAAAAAATAAAAGATTTAAGATAATCTTTTGATTTTTGAAGCATTTGTGTTATTTAAAAAAAATGACATGTAAATATTTTGTATCATATAATATACAGAATTTTGTTCAAGGATTAATTCTTGCAGAAGATATCGTATCTTTTTTTATCTTACCTGAAAAACAATATCTAATTTGGAATCAAAATTTTCCAAATAATTTTGTTGTTCTATTGCATTTGATGTTGTTTTCCACACATAATTCATATACTCTTTTTTAACTCCAATTGCAGCTGACAAACAATCATCTGAATCTTCAATCAACGTATTCAATGTTAACAAATCCCAATGTGCACATGAAACTTTTTCAGATCTCATTTTTAGCCAATGATGCACCAAATCAACTGGAATTCGAGTAATAAATGCAAAATGATGATAAAAATTTGGGAGATTCATTTCTTTAAATAATTTATGATGTACTGTAAGCTCTGAGATTTCTTTCTAAAAAAGTATTATTGCAGTAATTACTTTGAACTATAGTATTGTAATTGCAATTAATTATCACTTTATCGGTTATTTTAGTTTTGAATTAAAAGTATTTTTGCAAAAATAAAAGTAACTTTTTGAAAGTACACTTATTTTTAAAATTATTATTAAATATTTTTGGTTTGTTAATTATAATTTTTAAAAATAATTTTTGCGCAAAAAAATATTTGTAAACAAAAACATTTTTATTCTATTTTAAAAGGGGCAATTATTTTTGCAATAATTAAATTTTTGCTAAAGTAAATGATGCAAAATAAGTTGTTTACCAACCTTTTCTTGTGCCGTATAATCTTTAAAAATTTTCATGTCACCATTTGAAAGTAAAGCTTGCGCATAAAGCTTAGGAGTTTGAAGGGTTATTAAAGTTTTTGCAAGAGTTTTTTCTGTAATTGATTTAATCTTCTCCAAGACAACAGACATTCCACGGAGTCGAAGTGAACGACCCACAACATCGGCATACATTTGTGAAATTGAATCCGAAAATATTTCTGTATCCAAGGAACTGTTTACAGTATCAGATTGTTGGGAATGCTAAAAGTTTAAAAACGTTTCAAAAATAATTTAAAAGTCTAAAGCAAAATTTTTGAGAATATCAAGAAATTTGAGCTCATTTTGGCACCGGCGCAAAAATATCACAGAAAAAAGGTATAAAGTTCGTTTCCGGGGTAAACATGACCCAAAAACACCATTTCCGCGGTCATTTTTACCGTATCTCTTACCGTATCCGAGTTACCGTATACCTGTCCATTAATTCGAAATTTCGTCAATTTTGGACAAATCTCCACAAATTTGGTATCATTCGAAAGCCCTTGACGAGCTAAGTCCGAAAAAAGTAAAATTGGACTGATTTGACCTACTTTTCAAATACCTTCCCTTCACAGAACGCCAAAAACCATGGTTTTCCACCGAAATGTGGCCGTAACTTTTTTTTCTCCAATTACGAGGATCCAGATCTTTACGGAATCGGATCGGAATGAACTTTACATCTTTTTCCTGTGATATTTTTGCGCCGGTGCCAAACATTGCTGGATATTCTCAGAAATTGAGCTCTAAAATGTTTACTTCTGAAAAGGAAGCAGTAAGCTCGTTTTCACTTGAACGAGGCCATACAATATTTGTTACATTGTTTGGGGGAGATTGTGGAGAATGCATACTACCGTATCCAATTGAAAATGATGATCTTTTACGATAACCAGTGATAAAATCAAAATATTCTCGAATTGATTTAATTTTTGAAAAGAGATCATTCAATGTATTATGCCACATATACAGTAATCCAATTCGAGTATTTACTTCTACGGTATACTCTTTTTCTGTTTCAATCATAGCTCTATGAGTAGGAAATAGTTCCCGAAATTCTTCAAATTTTTGTAATAAATCAGCAACTTTTCCAGCAGCATGTTGAATATTCTCAATTACAACTGGATGATATACGGCATGAAGCCAATTAATATCTGCTTCATCTTCAGGTCTAAGTTCAAGCTTAAAGTTTTGAATATCTGATAGTATTCGACGCTTCTCTTGTCGCAATCGTAATATTACAGTACTCTGTGTTGTAATTGATCTTTGAAGATATGGTGATTCCATTTGTCTACAAAGATAAAGAAGTTATGCAAATCTAATTAAGGTATGTATGACACAAACCGATTTGCAAAATATGCTTGAAGATAGAGCCATAGCGTATCACCAAATTTATATGTTTGATCGGCGATTGTAACATATCCGCCAGCATTTTTAGATGGAATTGCAATTGTATCTTTTTCACTATCACGGGCAACATTTTCAAGTTTTGCTCGAAGATCATTCCATTCTGGTAACCTCTTTTCAATGGGTGGAAGAGATGGAAATGGGGAATCTGACAGATGATCACCACACGGTGAATCACAATCTGTATCTCCAGAATTGGAGGATTTTGATGCTGCTGGTAATACGGTTAAACAAGTTGTACCATGTGGATAATAATCCTTTAAATTTTATTAATTATTGTCTTGAAAGTGTGTGTTAAAAGATTTACCTCATCTTCATGAAAATTCATTTTTTGTTTAGGGCTCCATTGTCGAGTTTTTTGTTTGCGAGTTACTGGAAATTTTTGAAGACTTTGTCTTCCCTTATATTTTGGTCTGCTAAAAAAATAAATTGTTACTTTACTACTTTCTGTTGTTGTTACTAAAAAAAGTAAAATTAATTTTACCTTTTTCTGTTGCCACCTTTGAGGTCTTCGGCACTTTGAGCACGCTTCATTTTTCCGCCTTTTCCTTTGCCTGCCGAATTTGCTGTTACCTCAACTAAAAGCTTCATTAAGAGGGTAAAGAATAAACTGAATTATAAAAATAAATATTAAAGTTTTTAAAGTGGAAAAGAACCCATATGTTTTTGCTGGTTGTTAACTCTGACACACACGCGCGCGCAGCATGCAAAAATCGCGATAGTATTCTTCTTCTTCGAAGTAACCACCAACAAACGACAACAACACCCAAGAAGAAGAACTGAGAAGAAAGAACCGCATGACAAAAAACAAAAAAGTCTTTATATTTTCTTCTCCAACATCGATGATGATATTTTAACAAAAAGAAAGCGGCTTTTCTAAAATATTTTTTTGTATTATTTATGCCTGTTTTCCTTTACCCTCTTTTTCTAGATGATTTTCTATTTTAGTAATTTAAGTAAAAGTAATAACATCTTTTTTTTTCTTTTAAGGTATTACTAAGACTATTTTTGTGGCAACAGCTGCAGTAAAAGAAAGAAAGGTAAAAGTAAAGTAAAAAAATGGCCGACGAAAAAGCTGCTTTAAAAGTTCAAATGCTTTTAGAAGAAGCACAGGTGGTATGTTTTTGTTGTTGTTGTTTTTATTTTTATGCAAAAATAAATAATTGCTAATAACAACAAAAAGATTATAGCTTAAATCAATCCCTGATGACTTTTTACGCTTACCAACTTCTTCAAATGCAGCCCCTCATCAACAAGTTCCTGGTGGTTTAATGCTTAATGGAGTTCCTGTAAGTGTTTATCCTAAAAGCTGTCATTAAAATTTGTACACACACATTTATAAACTATTTTTTAAAATTACAGTATCAAGTTGCTCAACAGCATTACGTGCCTCCCAATACACGTGGAAAATTACAAATTAAAATTACCTCCGCACGTCTTCAAAAAAACTATGGAGCTCCGTTTGTCCGCATGGACCCTTATGTCCGGATTCGAGTTGGAAATGTTGTATATGAAACTCCAACAAATGCATCTGGTGGAAAGAATCCAACATGGAATTGCACCCTTTCAACATATCTTCCAACAAATATTGATTCCCTTTATTTACAAATCTTTGATGAAGTTTGTATTTTTACAGTTTCTTTTTTAAAAATAACTGTTTTGAAATTTAAGCGATCTTTTACGGATGATGAATGTGTTGCATGGAGTCGAATTACATTACCACCAGCGATTTTCAATAATGAAACCATCGATGAATGGTAATCCACTTCTAACTAGTTTTCATAACATTTTCATTCAAATTTTAGGTATCCACTCTCTGGTCGACAAGGTGAGGGCCAAGAAGGAGCGATCAATTTAGTAATGTCATTCCGAGAAATCGACCCAAATGTTATTGCTCAACAACAGCAATTACATCAACAGCTTCAACAGCAACAACTTCATCAGCAAGATATTGATGATCCAAATGTCATTGATCCAGAACTTGCTGCAGCACTTGAAGCTTCAAAGAGTATGAAAACTTCTTTTTATGCAAATTTAAACCTTCATATTATTATATTTATAGATGAAACTGGACAACCCCCAAATATTCCAATCACGGATGAAATGGTCTCAGAAATGACTGCAATGTTTCCAACGGTTGAAGTTGACGTTATTAAAGCTATCTTAGAAGATAAGCGTGGTGATAAACAAGAGGCGGCAACAGCTCTATTACAATTATCTGATTAAATTTTCGTATGGCGGAATCTAGTCAAACAACTAACTATGAGATTATCTTTTTAAAACATGTTTTTACTTAACAGACTATACACTTACAATATTTTACACATGCTTGATATTATTCTTTTCTTTATTTATTCACATTTAATTATTATTATTTTATGCTTCTTTTAAACAACTTTTGTCAAAAACTAGAATAAATGATTCTTTCTTCCTTTGTTTGAATGTGTCCCATTTTGTTTAATTGACGCGCTTCTGCTGAATGCAAAAAACGAGGCAAAAGATTATCCATTGTAAAATAAATATGTACATCACTCCTCCATCCATATTTTTTTTATGTTCGGAAAAAAGATTTAAGTGATCGGAGATTACAAGCAAATGGAATCCTTTATGCATATAAAAAAATGGGTGATCAAAAAATTAGAGTATCCCTTTTTGGGATAGATTAGGATAAAAAAATTCATGCAAAAAAATGTAGTTCCATTATCATCATCAACAAACAACCACATACATACGTAAAACAGCTCTTTTTAATATCTTATCTTTGTTTTGTTGCATACACAAAAGAAGAAGGAGGCGGCAGTTTTTTTTATCTTTACCGTAATTTTTTTTTGAAGAAAAGCAGAAAAACGTTTTTCTTAAAATTTGGCCTTTGCATTTTGATTTAAAAAAAAGGTTAAGCAAAAAATGACTCATTTCTTAGAAAAACAAAAAACACAAAAAAATGCTTTTAGGCCTCCTTAAAAACAGTTTATATTTTTTTCAATAAATTAATTAAAAATTAAGAAAAAACATTTTTAAAGAAAAATAATTTTAAAAAGTAACAGTTACTTTTCGGTTTTTAAACCTTTGCGCGCTTTCTCTTACAGTATACACGCGGAAATAAAATAGTATCCCTATAAAATATTTTTTTTATTTTAATAAAACGAGTTAAAATAAAAATACAATTTGATTTTCAGATTCGCTACCATAAATTTGAGTTTTGAAAGCTAATTTGGATCCCAAATAATTACCATTAATATTAATGTTTCGAACTTTTTGCGATTTACATAGAAAGTTCATTGAGTACATTTTAAGAACAGATATACTTTGCTATCGTTCTGTCTTTTTCTTCATAAAGTGCATTTTGTGGATTATTTAATGATGGCTGTTCTTCTCCCTCTCCATTTTTTAAAGAAAACGTTTGAAATGGTTGTGTGCGAAACTATGGATGTATGTGCGTAAATATGTATTATACTGATGCCTTGTTGAATCTATAAAACAAAGTTTTTCGGTCTTTTCTGCTTTCCTTGCGTTGCTGCTGCTGTTACTTCTTTCTTTCTTTTTTCACAGACTCCATTTTTCATTCCCACCATTACAACCAACCACCGCAAAAAAAAAGAATAAAGCAAGCCAAGACGACAAAGTGAGGCGATGAATTCTTCTTCATTTTTTGCCGCGCTTTCGTGCTACTTCGTGAAAAGGATGAAGAAGAAAAAAATCAATCGAACTCAAAAATTATTAATTTTAACAAACTTTTTACATTTTTGCTTATTAATTTACATAAAAATGTTTTTCTGCATTCATCAAAAAACATTTTAATGTAAATTATCGATTTTTTTTTGCTTTATCACGCTGTCGTGTTTTTTTCTCTCACATGTTCAAGAAAACATTTTTTTCAAGCAATCATATTTTGATCATTTTTAGAAAAAAACTCCGGGTACACTAATATTTAAAAGAATTTCTTATTCGATATGGCTTGCATTCAAAAATTACGTGAAGATTTAAGTTTACTTGATCGACTTTTTCCAAAACAGCATGAACGAGTTCGTGTAAGTTTTTTTTTACTTCCGGGTTCATTTAGTAAATCATTATCTATCATTGCAGATTATGAATTCTTCATTGGATGAGGTATGTGTTCGATTTGTTAAACCTGATGGAAAATATTTTGATATGTCTGCATCCGTGAGTTTAAATGCTTTATAATTATGTAATAAGAAAATATATAAACTACAGATTCAAGAAAATTATCCACGAGTTTCTCCAATTTGGTTTAGTGAATCTGAAGATCCATTGGTAACATCAGTCTTGGAAGAATTAACTGGAAATGATTCAAATCCTTCCATTCTTCATCAAATTAATCATCTAGTTTCACGTTTATGTGAATTCAATCAATTGACCGTACCAGCAGAACTCCTTCAAATTGTTCCAAATCAAGAAGCTGATGAAGGTAATGGCTCCGATGAAGAAATTGAATCTGAAAATGAAGATGCTGAAATGTCTGAATATGAAGATATGATGGATGATGCTTCAGCATTTGGTGATGGTGCATCTGGTGATGTTGAAAAGAAAGATAACGATGAAGCAACTCCTGCAGCTGTAGCAGTTTTAAATCGAGTTGCACAAGTTCAACGACAAATGCATTTACGTGGTGCTGCTACTGGTTCGATATCAGCAAATGATCGATTAATGAAAGAAATTCGTGAAATTTATCGTTCAGAAAATCATAAAAATGGTGCATTTTTGATTTTAATAATATTTTATCCTAAGTATATATTGTCAATATTTTAGGTGTTTATTCAATTGAACTTGTTAAAGATAATTTATATGAATGGGATGTACATCTTATGAAAGTTGATGAAGATTCTCCACTTGCATCTGATATGAAACAACTTGAACGTGAAAAGAAACAAAATTACTTGCATTTTCGGTTTCATTTTAAAGATTCTTTTCCGTAAGTTTTATATTGTAATACCGTATATCACTGATGATATGTACATAATTTTAGATTTGAACCTCCATTTGTTCATTTAATTTCTCCAACCGTTCAAAATGGGTTAGTTCATTTACAGTAGTTTTTCTTTTAATATATGTATTTTTCTTTCTTTTAGATTTGTTTTAAGTGGTGGAGCACTTTGCATGGAATTATTAACAAAGCAAGGCTGGTCTTCTGCTTACAGTATTGAATCACTAATTCTTCAAATCTCTGCAACTTTGGTTAAAGGAAAAGCTCGAATTTCATTTGATGGAAAGGTATGTTTTCTATTTCAGCTGACATGTTTGACATTTAAATTTAAATACCGTATTTCTTTTAGAGCAATTCATATTCATTATCCCGTGCTCAACAATCATTCAAATCTTTAGTTCACATTCATAACAAATCTGGATGGCATACTCCTCCAAAAAGTGATGGATAAGCGACTACGTTCCTATATGTTTTTAATGCCAAAAATTTTCAAAAAAGAATACAGGATACTTTTATCACGGTTTTATGTATATGCAATTTTGTCTTTCTACTATCTCTGTAAATGTTTTTTCTATATCTTATGTTGACTTGAAAAATCTGTACAGTCGTCTATAAAAGTTGCCTTTTATCTTCATTCCTTTTATATCCCTATTTTGTTTGTTTTTTTCATTGATACTTTAAAACCTCTTATATTTTTTCACTGTTTTTTTTATACAAGCCAAATATGAAATGAATAAAAAATATTACGGTTCGTATAAAAATTTTAATAAGAAAATATTGTAACAATTTAACAAGATGAGATCAAAATAACAAATAAAAGAAGCTTACAAAGTATTTTCGTCAGTTGGAGTTGTTCGAATAACTTTGATTGGCATGGTCGGTTTATCTGCGGCATCGGTGTTTACGACACCAATTCGTTGAATAACTTTCATTCCAGCAGCAACTCTTCCAAAAATTGTATGCTTTGAATCTAAATGTTGAGTTGGAGCTAATGTAATAAAAAATTGAGAGCCATTTGTATTAGGTCCAGAATTGGCCATTGAAAGAACGCCTGCACCAGTATGTTTTAATCGGCCATCAATTTCATCAGCAAATCTATCACCATAAATTGAAGTGCCACCTCTTCCGGTTCCCGTTGGATCGCCTTAATTGTAGTGAGATTAGAAATAAGTGTAACTTAAAAATGCATTTGATTTGTTAAAACTTACCACCTTGAATCATGAATTCTCGAATAACTCGATGGAATACTGTACCATCGTAATAGCCTCGTTTTGAAAGTTCTGCAAAATTTTGACAAGTTTTTGGGGCATGATTCCAATATAATTCAAGTAAAAATTTTCCCATTCTACAAACATATTATTAGAACTCCAAAAACTGAAATGCTAAAATCAAAAGATTTACGAAGTTTCAAATAAAACATATGGTGGCTGTTCCATTTTCCCAATAGAATTGTAGACAATTATTAAAAAGTATTATTTAACAATTTTTAATTAAATTTTGGTATGAATTTTTGAAATTTGTCAGACCAACGAAAGATGCTATTTTTTAGTTGAGCGCGAATTTTGGCAATGTGTACGCCAAATGCCATGTACATCTTCCTGTCCAACCTGTTTTTACTATCAAAAAAAGATCCTTAATTTTCAGACTCCTTTTATTTATTTTTGAATTATTACGTTTAAGAGCGTGATTGAAGTTTGCCATTGTATATTTTAAGTTTTAATTTGACTGTTATAGAATGAAAAAGGAACCGGAATTCAATTTGGAAGGTGTCGTAGAACGTTCGAATATTTATAAAGAAGATGGATTTATTGTAAATGCATTTGCAATCAATAAAGAAATTGGTAAAGTAGCTGTTTTAAGGCGCTATGATAAGAAAAAGTAATACATATCTGTTTGAGGATGTAAATAATTCCATTTTTTAGTGCAACTGAAACAAAAGGTCTTTGTAAAATTGAATTTTATTCTACAATAGATATGCCTAAAATGTTTTTTGAGAAGGCTGTTGTAATTCAAGAAACGCTTGTTGAAGGAATTGCATGGATTGGAATTTCTACTCTAGCATGTGTTTGTTTGGATGGCTCAGTTATCACTCTGTCTCCATTTTCAACTACAAAAACTGTTAGTGTCCTATTTTTATCAGAGCATTTACGGTAATTCATTTTTAGAGGCATCAAATTTCTGCTACTCCATTTTGGTGTGTTGCTCCTTTTTCTAGTAATCATATTGTTGCTGGTACAGATTCAGGAAATGTATTCTTGCTAAAATACGTCGAAAATCAAAGAAAAGAAAGCGGGGAAATTGTTGTTGCAAAACATTTTACTGTTGGAACAGATCAACGTTCTTTGGCTATTTCTGCTTCTGATAAACTTGGAATTATTGCCGTTGGATGCTTGGATAAAGTATATGTCATAAATTCAATTGATGGAAAATCTATTACAATTCAGATGCAACGTGAACATCGTCGTGCTACAATTGCTTGGTCTTTAATCTTTTTGTAAGTTTATTTTTCATACCTTTAGGTTTATCGACGTAGTTCTTAATGTTTAAGTGGGCAAAATCTTTTAATTGGAGATTCAAGAGGAAATTTAAATATTTATAATGGCTTAAATGGAGCTTTAATAAAAAATATTACTTCACATCAAGCTTCTATTCTTGCTCTTGCAAGTGATGGTGAATCTGTATTTGCATCAGGTGTTGATTACCGTATACAACAAATTCGACAACTTCAAGATAAAAATGATTGGACAACTGTTGGTCAACGACTTATTCATGAAAATGATGTTCGAGCAATGGCATTTGTTGATAAATGGCTCATTTCTGGTGGAGCTGAACATGATATTTTAATTTCAAAACATGCGTCTCCAATTTTTCAACCTGTTAAAAATGTAAGATTTCTCTTTGTTTGTTGGTTGAGAATATTAAACGAATTTTAGGTAGATTGGAGTGTATCTGAAGGATTAAAATATCAATTAGTTCCATCGCTGTTCAGTTTAACAATTGTTGAAAGACGTCGAAATTCTTTTGATCAAGTTATTCCTTCGAAAACTGTTGGCGTATCATCAAAAACTTATGTCTTTGAAAAATCTGCTTTATCACCGAATGGCCTTTTTGTTGCTGCTTCAACTTGCAAGGCTCTTAAAATTTATGGTGTGAAACCTGGAAATCCCCCAAGAATTGGTAAAATTGCTCAAATGAATGCTCCTGGAATTGTTACTGCTATGACAATAACAAATGATGCAGTTTTTTATACCGTAGATAATTTTGAACTTCGAAAAATTGATTTTGAAACAAAGGAAGAAGTTGTTTTATACAAAAGCAGTAAGTTGAATTAAACACTTTTATTTTTTTAATAAAAAACATTTTAAGCAAGAACTTCAAGCATTCGAAAATTACTTTTTTCTACCGACGGGAAAGGGTTGGCAGCATTAAGCTATCGAAATGATATCTTTTTCATGAATCCATTTGATGATAAAATATCAGAAGATTCAAAAACTTTTCATCATTATTCATTGAAAGAACCAGTAATTGATTTCTGCTGGAATGGTCAACGTGGTCTTATCATTTTATCAACTACACGAAATCCTTTTAAATTGCTTTTTATGAATGGGAAAGTACAAAATTTTCCTGCTTTCAAAATATTTAGTGAATCTCCAAAGTATGTTTTAAATTTAAAACTTTAATTTTATTTTATTATTTTTTAGTGATAAACATGCAACAGAATATCCAGTTGCAATTAGCAGCATTGTTGATAGACGTCTTATTGTCGCTAGCAATCTCCGACATTATACAGTACTTGAATTTGATGCTGAGGTAAAGTCTTATTTTAATTGTTTTTCAAATCTCTGGACTTTTTTGTCCTGAATTACCAGAACAAAACGAAGAAACTTTAAAACTCATTTTTCTTGTCTCCTTTTTTTGACGAAAAAAGAGATTTCAGTTTTCGGCAAAAAAATTAAGGTTGTCTAAAAAAATGTAAGCTGCTGCCGGACGTTTGCAAAGCAACGAATGCTTAGGGAGGCAATAAATTTAGTTATGTTTCGGAAGACTCATCTTCATTTTTTTTCAGTTGAAAGGATTGGTCAAGTATGAATGTAACATCGGACCAGCAGAGAATGCTTTTAGTGGCACTACTGCTGCTACCACAACCACTACCGGTGAAAATGAAGTCGTCAACTCCTCAAAGTCTTCTTCTTCTCGTATGAATCGATTTGTCAGCAATTCAAGACTTGTGCCCCAATGGGCTCTAGCGTTGAAAGACGAAAAAGAAGATGCTGCTGCTTCTTCTACTCCTTCAGCAATAAGAACAAGAGCCCAGGACCGAAAACTTATGAACGGCCAAGTGCCTACTTCTTCGGCTGCTGCTGCAACAAATAATAAAAGCGTATTAGAAGAAACTTTGTTATTTGGTAAACAACGCATCTTTCTATGTGGAATCGAATCAGAAACTCCTCCAACACAAGTTCCGTTTGTTATCAAACGTTTTAATCGTAATTAAATATTTGTTGTTGTTGTTATTTTAATTATCAATGATTTGTCATTATTTTTTGTTGAATTTTATAAAATTTTAATTGATTTTTTTTCAAAGATTTAAATGTGGCTGTCATGTTTGATGGAAACAAACATGGCAGCCTTCCTTTTTTATTATTTTATATTATTGTTTATTGGCAAAATTATGGCTGATTGTGGCCGCGAACAACAAATAATTGGGGGTAAAAATCGTCTAGGCTATATCACTTCACCGGGATATCGTAAGCTTATCATATCATAGAATGGAATTGATAAGAGAGACTTTCTTTTTAGCAAACGGATATCCAGGTAAACAAACATGCCTTTTTAATTTAACGGCTGATCCGGGATATGTTGTACATGTAATATTTGTTGATTTTGATTTGGAAGACGTGTATACCCGTTCTGCTCAATGCCTGAAAGATTATATTATTTTAACGGTCACAGACTCAGAAGGGCGGAAACATCATATTGGTGAAAGATATTGCGGAAAACAAATTCCTAATCCTCTGCAGACAATGCAATCAAATGTTCTTTTAACTTTTGTTTCAACATATCCCTCCAAACGGCGAGGTTTTAGGCTACAGTATGAATTTGTTCCAGAAGGTTTTTGATTTCATATATGTGTAGATATACAAAATGTTCTTTATAGCCCAGGTCCTTCAGCCCATGTCTATTTATGGAGATCCAGATACCCGTTGGAGGAGAGAATGTGGTGGACATAATGATCCAAATGATATAAATGGTGAAATAACATCCCCTGGATTTCCGAATACATATCCCCGAAATGTCACATGTAATTGGTTATTAAGAGTTAATACACAAAAACGAATTTATATTAGACTGGTACATTTAGAGCTTTCACCAACAATATGTAAGTGTACTGTAATATTTTCTAATTTTAAAATAAAACTTCAAAAATATTATACTGTAATAATAAATTTCTGTAAATACTTTAATTTTTATTACTACAGTACTTTCTAAGGTGGTTATCTAAATTTTCATTACATTATTAAAATTAAAAAAGCTGACTAATTTTCCTGCTTTCAAATAATTTTTATTAAAATTTTGTTTTTTTACAGTATACTTAATTTGATCTCTTTTAGCTGAATGTGAACGGGCATCTCTTTATATAATAGATGGATATAAGCATGATTTTATGATCTCTGGCTCTCGAAAATGGCTTGATAGTTCTAATGAAGTGAAATTTTGTGGGGGACAACTGTATTACAAAGATGAAGGAATGAAATCATATTTATCACAGGGGAATCGAGTAATAATTAAATTTGTAACCCATGATACACCTGCTGCAGAACAGTATGCTAAATATGAAGAAGAAGGAAATCCAATTGGATTCAAGCTTATTTGGACAGAAGTAAATTCGCTGGTGAATGAAGGAATAACATCAAAGCCGTGTAATGGTTTTACATGTAAAGGTGGAGAATTCTGTATTGATGATGGACATAATATTTGTGCAGAACGTACTCGGCTATGTATCAACGAAACTCTACAATGTAATGGAATTGCAAATTGTGCAGAAAATGATTCAAGTGATGAAAATAATTGTCAGTTTAATAATTTTATAGTATCCTACATTACTCTATTAATTAAATTTAGGCTATTCAAATCATATCTTAATTGTTGCGATAGGAGCTTTATTATTAATATTATTATTTACAATTCTTCTTACACTTTTGCATCGAGTAGCAATGCGTCGGGAGATTCAAAGACGTGTACAAGAAAGAGCTAAAAATGTAAAAGAATCAATAAATTCGCATCAACGACTACAACAAGAATCTTCTTCTGCTACTTCAAATCATCACCAAATATTAAATGAAAGCAATAGCAATAATACAAACAATGATTTTTCACAACGTTTAAGAAGGCTGTCGCCAGCATTTTTTACATGGTCTCGAAGAACTTCTGGAGCAGAATCTACTACCCCGTCTTTAATTCTACAAGAGACAACATTTAGAGGAGATTCACTACCACAAAATAGTATATGGCAAAGAGAATCTCCACGTCCACCAAAAGTTGTAAAGCTTGAACCTCTACAAGTTAAAAGTCTTTATCGACGTGCAGGTGCAGGTGGTGGTGCAGCTCCACTTGCGTTTGATGAAACAGAATTAACTCTTAGAGGACATCCCCAAAGTTCTTCTTCTTCAAGGCAATCAAGAGATGGCCTTCTTCGATTGCCACATTCTGCAATTGTTTAAAACAAAGAATGCCTTTCTTTTCTTTATCCTGCCATTCTATTTATGTTATTAATAAAAATTTATGCATAAAAATGAATTTATAAAGTTTTGCCTAAATAAACATTTTTTAAAGCTAATTAATCAATTATCTATTATTATTCCATAAGTTTTTCTATTTCATTTGAATCTCGAACGCATGTTGACGTTAAAACTTCTGATCCAGTCTTTGTCACCAAAACATCGTCTAAATTATAAATTGCTTAAATAAGAAATTCGGTAAAAGCATTCTTACCTTCAATGCGAAATCCAATCCCCTGAAATTCTTTTCTAACATTTTGAATTCCTTTTCGACAATAAATTCCCGGTTCTACCGTAATAATGACATTTGAAAGAATTTCAATTGAGCGTGAAATGGAAAATGTATCATGAACATCCATGCCAAGATAATGTGAAACATGATGAGGGCAAAGTTCATCACAAATCTACAAAAACAAGATACATCAGATATACATTATTAAATAGAATCTTACATTAATGGCTTCTTCTTCAGAAATATTATTCTCAAAAAAGTGTGCTTTTGTCAGATGCTTGGCCATTGCATCTATAAAAAATGTTCATTTTATTATTTATGTTATTGTTTATTTAGCTATTTATTGTAAAATAGACTCACTTAACATTTTAAAATAGAGGTCATTTAACTTCAAAGGTCGAATAGTTTCAACAAAGTTCAAACAATCACTATGAACAGCTAAAATACTCTGTTAAAAAGTTTTTAAAATGACTAATCTCTACCTTCCAACACTTCATACAGTACTTTTTGATGATCATTAAATTTTCCATTTACTGGAAAGCAGCGAGTGATATCACTGACCTAAAAAATAATTTTGATAACTACAGTATTCCCATGGCTTTTTAAACAAACATATCCATCAAAATCACATCCAGCATCCACCAATACACAATCACCACAATTAATATCCTAAAAATATTTATCAACATATTTTTCATTTATCAAAAGATACCTGATCAGCATCAAGATAATGAATTGTTTGAGCTCTTGAACCTGCAGCAATCACAGGAGGATACGCAGATCCAATTGCACCACGTCTTCGATATTCAAATTCTAATCTTCCACTTAAATGTGCTTCATTTGGAGCCATTTTACTCTTTTTAATCATTGAATTAATAGCTGCAGATCCAATCCTACAAGTTTCTCGCATTAACTCTATTTCAGCTAAACTTTTTCTCCATCGAATTTTATCAACAACTTGAATCAGCTTTGAATTTGGTCTTTTAACAAGTAACTCCATTAACGGTGAATTTTTAAAATCTTCCAATTCAATTAAAACATGTTTGTCAACGATTTCTTTTGCAATAAATTTCTCAAATTCTTTTAATCCCAAAACTTGATCAACTCCAGAAAGCTTCTGCAAATCATTTGAGGTATATCGATTCCCATCCCATAATCTAAATATGCGAAAAAAAACTTTCAAAATTATCTTTTTTTGAAAATATTTACGCTGTATGATCATCAACTTCTTTTGTAAAAAGGATTGACTTCTTTTCAGTAATATATAAAAGAGAATCCGCAACATTCACACCACAAAGATATCGAAAATATGATGACTGTCGAAATGAATAAAAGACATCAAGAGCATATGAGGTTCTGCTAGCGCCTAAATTTTATATCTAAAAAGTAATAAGGGTAGCCATATTACCTTTCACAATTGCTGCAACAGAAACGCCATAAGCTGATGGAAATTCATTATTTTTTGCAACATGCATCAGTGATGCCCGACGTGCTTGATATTCATTACTTGAAATTGGTAAAGGTCGATGCGAAAAATGCCGAACTCCAACATGTTTCCAAATTTTTAACATTTCTATAAAAACTTTTACAACTGCTTCTTACTTCAGCAACAGTATACATGTAGAAAAAACCAAGGAAAATAACCAATGTCACAAAAACACAGAAATTATGGCATTAAAATTTTTATTTGTACAACTACAATTACGAGATCAAATAAATCCTAAATTCTAACAGATACACCTCCATTGACGACACAATTTTCTCCTGTAATGTATCGGCTTCTTGATGAAGCAAGAAATTCTACAATTCCTGTAGCTTCCGTACATTTTGGAATACGACCAAGTGGAATTAAAGTTGATAATTGAGAAATGCGAGCTTCATCTTCTTCATTACTCCAAAATGCACCACTTCCATCAGCCAACATCATTCCAAGGGCAACAGAATTTACACGGATATTCTTTTTTGCCAAATCCAATGATGCCTAAAATATACAGCAATAAAATTCTTTTATTATAAGCTTTTAAAAAATTAATAAAAAAAACTTACAGCTTTTGTAAGTCCAAGTAATCCAGTTGAACATGCGGAATATAACCCAATCTCTTCGAAAGGAGAATATGCAGCAAATGAAGTCATAAAAATTACAGATCCACCATTACTAAAGTGATAATTATCAAAAATTATTTAGCTTTTTCAATAAACTAACCTAGCTTTTGATAAAAGAGGTACACCATCTCGACATAATTTAAATGGAGTTGTTAAATATTTACTGTAAATCTATAAAGCATATAATAAAATAGGACGTTGTAGAGATAAGCAAAAACCTCGTCAAATTCCATTTTAGTATTATTTATTATTTCACCTTTAATATTATTAACAGGATTGTTCACAACTAAAACATCAAGTCCACCGTACTTTTTTTCAACCTGTAATATCGCAATTAAAAACAAATCAACACTCTATGATAAAAATTACTTCATCAAAAAGTTGTTTTCTTTGTTCATTGACTGTGACATCCACAACGGCACCAGTTACCTTTAAACCAAGCTCTTTAAGATCATGAGTAGCTTTTCGAAGTTTTTGATCATTTGCATCAGAGACAAATAAATTTGCACCAGAAAATCCCAGCCTTTGGGCAATAGATTTCCCTAAGGAAGTGGATACATTTGTTATTAAAATAGTTTTATTATTTAACAATATACTCATAATTTTTAAATTTTAGACAACCTTTTTATTAAAGCAAAATTAATTTTTAAACATTTTGTTGTATGTTTAACATAATGGTTGTTCGATCCATTTTGCCAAGAAAAAACTTTTGTTCAAAATGGCAAAGATTACGGTACAAATGTTTTCTGTGATGCATTAAAAAAAAAAGAGTTCATAAAAAAAGGAATGTTTTGCGTTAAATAACAGCTATCAATTTGGAACTGAAATGATAAAAAAAACTTTTAATGTCATTGAACATTTTTTTCGGTTTGTGTAAAGCATGATCACAGTGATATCAAGCGCTAAGAAGAACGAAATGCCAACAGCCGTTAGGTGGCGGAGCCTGATATCAGAACTCGAGTTCTGCTGGGTATTATGACAAGATTTTGCAAAATATAATAAAGACGGCATCAAAAAACATATTCCACGTTACAGAATGTGTTTAAATAGTTTTTTAAAGAGGTTGTTAGCTATTGAAAAAAATGGGGAAATTTTGACAGCTTAACTTCGATAGCTCGCAAGTTTTATAAAATGTTATAATTTTGCACAAAATTATAGCTAAGATATAGGAAGATAATATGTGCTTCATCATTTGTATTTAAATAGTAAAATAAAAAAGTTGCTAGCTAATTACTTAAGCTCTGCCCCCTCCGTCCGTCTTCACTTTGCAAAAAAATCACTGTGTGATCTCTATGATGTTGCAAAAAGTTAGCATTTGAAAACTTTAATTGTAAAATATTTGTACATTTACTCCCATGTTTATTTATTTTTCCCTGTTAATAATACAATGCTTTTTCAAGCTTTTCGAAGGATCGAGAACATTCAACGTTTCTTCTCCAACCCTGCTGCGTCTCTCCTTTTTTTTGTTCTTTTTTTTCTAAAAGTTTCGAAAATTTACGAAAATTTTTGGAAGAAACAAAACCTTTCTTTTTTTGTTGAACGCTAATGGTCGACAGAGTGACAGTCTTCGAGAATTATTGTATCAATTTATCGTTAATTTTTATGTTTTAACTTTTTTTATTATTGTATTATTTTTTTACAGAATCCATTTGAATTACCTCGGCAATAATAAGAGAAATCAATGGAACCTGAAGGTGCACAGTTTAAAGCATCACAAGAATTGCTTAATCCTAGTGAAACTCCTGCATCAAATGGTAATCAATATGCAGATGCAATGCTTTCATTATCATTTGATCCAATCTCTGATTCTCTTGATCCACTTTCTATGGATATCGATTATTCTCAGATTCATCCTATAGCTGATTACAATACTTCTTCGGTGAGTTTCGCTGAAAAGCAAGATTTTCACCAAAAGTGATAGATCTTGGACTTATATTATTTTGTGACATAGTCTTTAAAAACACTGATAGTTACTCCAATGGATTTTTACATTTTTAAAAGCTTAATTTTGCTTCTTGAAAACATAATTATGCAATAACACTTTGATGATTTTTAGAATTATGGAATGGCTTCTAATGCTTTGGATAGCACAATGGAACAATCTGGTTTTGTTGATGATAAAGTTTCTTCTGCTCCTCAATTAAAGGTATAGTTTTAATTTATTTTATTTACAGTTTTTAAATTTTTTAAACAATATTGTTTACCTGGGTGTTTCCGTTTTGTTAAAGCAGATTAAAAAACTAATAGGACTAGCAGAGGAAAAAATACAGTAGCTTTTTTAACTGAAAATAATTTCTTTAAAGGTGTCTTATTTGGAAGCAAAAAACGAATTTTTATTGATTGAACAAAACAACTGTAAGGAAAGACATGGTTTTAACAACAACTAGAGCAAAAGCTTTTTTGTTTGACCTATATCCTTCAAGTATGTAAAAAAAGATGAAGGTCATTAGAAGCAAGTAAAGCAAGCATCCACAACATTTTCTTTTTTTTCTACGCCATTTTCGTTATTTTTTGCCGACGATTCAGTGTGGTGTTTTTTTAGCGGTTCCTAAATTACCATTCTGTCGATTTTGTGTAAAAAATTTTAAATTTTCGCTTGCGCTTTTAGAAAAAAGGGAAGACAACGTTTCGGGAACACTTTGCTCTTTTTTAAAAATTGTGTTACGTTATCGTTTTCAAAAAAGAAGGCGTAATTTCTAGCAAATAGAAATGGTGAGTTTATAAAAACAACTGATCTTTTAAAATTTCATCTGTTTATTAATTATATTCTTAGGCCTCTGAAGAAAGTGATGGTTTGAATAAAGCTGCATCACCTGAACAATCTGCTACTACAGGTAATTTTTGCTTATTAATTTTTTTTATACACGTAGAATTTTTAGCTGGTTCAGAAGTTATTGATCTTACAGAAGTTTATTCTCCTGTTATATACTTTGAAAACGCTTCTCATCTTTTGGAAGATAAAAAAGTCAGTTCATTTTTTTTATTTTCGTAATCTATATAATCGTTGCTCTTTTAGGAATCTCCAAATCGTGATTCAAATCGTACTAATCAATCAGCTAGAATGGAAAGAAGAAAGAAAGAAAAACCAGCTTGTATTACCATTGAATCAAGTTCGGAAGAAGAAGAGAGTGAAGCAGAATCAGATGAATCCGAGTATAAACCAACAAAATCACGCGAATCGAGTATCTTTGTTGATGATGCTGATGACGATAAAGATGGAAGTGATTCAGATTCTCCTCAACCAAGAAGTTCAAAAAGAAAAAAAAATTCTGATAGTTCTGATGAAGGCTCTATTGTTAATCTTGATTCTGATGAAGAAATTGTTTTAACGAAAACAAAAAAGAACAATAAAAGACGTCGAATTGTTGTAGAAAGTGATGAAGATGATGTTGGACTTTCTAATGACGATGATGAATTGGATGCTTCACAAAAGGTTCGAACAAGACGTATGTTGGAAAGAGATGAATTGGAAAAAGAAACTGTTGATGCTGAAGAAGCTGAAAAAGAACGCAGAAAACGATTAGCTGAACGACAAAAAGAATTTAATGGTATTCAATATGAAACTATAACAACTGAAGATGGAATTTCATTAGTTAAAAAACTTAAGAATCTTATTCTTGATGATGATAAGAAAAGTGAAAACCCTATACCAGTGGAAGTACATCCTTCTTTGGTTAGAGTATTGAAGTCTCATCAAGCTGAAGGAATTCAATTTATGTATGAATCTGCTTTTGAAAGTCTTGAGCAATTTAGAAAAGGCAATCCTGGTGGTGGAGGTTGGTGTCATTATTTAAATGCTACATCTGATTCTCGATTTTTTAGGCATTCTCGCTCATTGCATGGGACTTGGTAAATTAAATTAAAATTGAATTTAAGTTATATTTAAAATTAATTATTTCTGTAGGTAAAACTTTGCAAGTTATTGCTTTCTTGCATACAATCTTAACTCATAAAGAAATTTCAAAAGATATTTCAAAGATTCTTGTTGTTGTTCCAAAGAATGTTGTATTAAATTGGAGAAATGAATTTGAAAAGTGGCTTGGTGCAAATGATCATAATCTTGAAAGCTTCGAAGTATATGAACTTGATTCATTCAAAGAAGATCGTGATCGACTTATGTGTCTTCGCCATTGGAAAAATGAAGAAGGACCATCTGTTATGATTGTAAGTGTCTTTGCCATCCTATAGGTTCACCCAAATCATTTGTAGATTGGTTATGATATGTTTCGAATTTTAACTCAAGCACCTGAAGATCGTGTTGTTAACAAGAGAAGTAATAAGCCACCTCCAAGTAAGCCTTTGAAATTTTTTATTCTAATTTTTTAATTCTTTTTAGAACCTAAAAAGCTCACTAAGAAGCAAAAGAAGTTTCAAACACTTCAAGTTGAATTTCGTAAGCTTTTGCAAGATCCTGGTCCGGATTTGGTAAGTTTTTTTTTGCCATTCTCTATATACAACCAAAACTTTTTTAGGTTGTACTTGATGAAGCTCATAAGCTTAAGAATGATGAAAGCTTAATTGCTCGCACGATGTTGAAAATAAGGACTCGACGACGTATATGTCTTACTGGGTTTGTTATTGTTTGTTTCTTAATGTCTTTAAAATTATTTAAATTTCTTTTACAGTACACCACTTCAAAATAATCTTAAAGAATATTATGTTATGGTTTCATTTGTTCGACCAAATTTGCTTGGAACTGTTGCAGAATTTAAAAATCAATTTCAAAATATTATTGAACGAGGTCGTACAAAAGATGCAACAGAATATGAAGTTCGACTGTAAGTTCAATTTTTTAATATTGTACCTTAATTTTTGGTTTATTTTTATAGTATGCGAAAAAGATGTTTTGTCCTTTTTGAACGCTTAAGTAAAATTGTTCAACGTAAAGATATTAGCGTTCTTAAAAAAGAAATTCCTGGCAAACTCGAATATGTTTTAAAAGGTTTGTTTGATCACATTTAGTAGTAAATTAATTTCCGTTTACAGTACGCCTTACTGAGCCACAAATGCGATTGTATAAAATGTTTTTGGAAATGATTGCTAAAGAACCAGGTGGTGCTGATTTGAGAAAAAGAATTTTACCTGATTATCATATCTTTTCACGAATTTGGACTCATCCTTACCAGCTCATTCATCACGCTGAAGAACTTGATCGAAAAAATATGCTCAAAGATGATATGGATGGCTTTATTGATGATGATGATGAAGTCTCTGAATATTCTGATAGTGATGATTTGGTTTCTCTTGATTCGTGAGTTGTTGATCTTTTTGGACTGTTCGGATCATTTAAATTAATTTTAGTGGTAATAGTGATATAGAAGGTGGTGAACTTCGTAGAGGTACTCGACAATCAAAACGTTTAGCTAAAGATACCTCTCCTGCTCCATCTATCTCTTCTGCACCTCCAGAAGATATTCAAGGTACGATTTTTAGCTATTGTTCAATGCTATATGTGAGTTTTTAGGTTGGTGGTCTGATGTTGTAATCGCAAATGATAAATTTAATCTTGAAATGTCCAATAAACTTGTAATATTGTTTGATATTATTAAACGGTGTGAAGCAATTGGTGATAAATTGTAGGTTTTTTCTTTCATGTGATGAAGTTTTTATTGACGTTTAATTTTTTAGATTGGTTTTTTCTCAATCATTGGAATCTTTACGTTTGATTCGTACTTTCCTTGAAGATTTTGATAAAAATAATAAATGGTTTGTTGATGGTCATGAATGCTTAGCTGCTAGTGGTGAAAAATGGGGATGGAAACGAGGTAAGATACTGTGTAACGAATTAAAGTAAATTATTCTTATTTGCTTTTTAAGGTCTTGATTATCTTGTTATTGATGGTAGTGTCAAGTCTACTGATCGAGAATATAATCAAGAGCGTTTCAATAAGAAGACAAATCTTCGTGCCCGTTTGATGGTTTGTCATTTAATGGTTTTCGCGTACTTCAATTCACAGTATTATTTTAGTTAATTTCAACACGTGCTGGATCATTGGGAATTAACCTTGTGGCTGCAAATCGTGTTGTTATTTTCGATTCATGCTGGAATCCATCTCATGATACTCAAAGTCTCTTTAGAGTATATCGTATTGGTATGTCTTTTTTGAGAAAGGCATATAATTATTTTGATATTTTTAGGACAAACTAAACCGGTATATATTTATCGTCTAATTGCACAAGGAACTATGGAAGATTGTATCTATAAACGACAAGTTACTAAAGATTCTGTTGCAATGAGAGTTATGTAAGTAGAAGTAGTTGGTATACTGTAATTATCAACATTTTTTTAGTGATGAAGCCCAAATTGAACGACATTTTCATGATCGTGATTTGAAAGAATTGTATACTTTATCTTGTAAACCATATAATGAAAAAGATCCAAAATTAAATGCTCCACCTCGAGATCGGCTACTCGCTGATTTGATATTGAAGAATCCACAAGCAGTTGTTGAATTTGTTTTCCATGATAATCTATTTGAAAATCTTGATGGTGAAAAACTTACTCCTGAAGAAATTTCTGAAGCGTGGCTTGAATACAATAATGTAAAAAATAATCCAAATGGTGATCAACAGCTGATTAACAGAATGCATCAAGCTTCTATTCTTCAAGCAAATCCTGCACTTCTTCCATCTTCAAGTGCACAAGCTTTTTCAAATACCATGGCTGCAATTCTTTCACAAATGCAAATGAGCAATGGACAGCATTTGGTTACAAATGGTATTTCTGCTCCTCAGACTCCAAATAGTTATTTATTAAATGGCGTTTCTGTTGATCCCATTCTTGCAAGACTTATCCCGTATGTTGATTTAGAAATTGAATTATTATCACATTTTTTTATAGGAATGATAACATTTACAACACAGCTTTAAATTGTGGTCTGAATCCAATGCAAGCAACTCAAGTTGCTTATATTAAAATGATTATCCATATTCTCTTGGAAAAACTTCCTCCTCATATTGTAAGTTTTTATTCTGTAGTGATATATATACAATCCAAAAAATTATTTTTAGCGTGGTGATATAGTTGAATTTGGAACAAATATTACAGAGATTCTTGGAGTGAGTTCTTAAATGATATTTATTTATAATTTTCGCTTTCTTTTTATAGGACGGTGACACAACACAAGAAGAAAAAGTTCGTGAAGTTATTCGTCTTTTTGCTACACTTCAAAGTGTTTTTCGACAGTATCTTCCAACTTCTACTTTATTGGATCAATATATTCGTATGTCCAGTTGGCTTGTTCCTCCAAGAATTGTCATTCCGAAACCTCAATAAAAATTTGATCTCTTTGTTTCTTTTGTAATTTAATATTTCAAAAGCTTTTGTTGTTAATAAAAAATTTTTTGTTGTTGATAAAGATCAGCGTCTTCGATTTTTAAAAAAGATGATACCGTCTCCTGGGGCGCCACCCGGCGGCCTGCTGCTTCGTTTGCTCATTGATCTTGTCTCAAATCGCCACCGTAGTCAGGTAAAGAACATAGTCATTTGGGTTGCGAGTTCCAATCGGAATTCCGCTTACTTTTAGCTTTCCGTTTCTGTCGTTTTAGAATTTAATTCTTTAAAGATGGAAAAGGTAAAAGCTAGACAAAAGTTGGAATTTTGGCAGTTCGGGTCAGACGAAGCTGTTTCACGAGGTAATATGAAATGGACTGGTTTAGTGGAGGTTGATGAGTTGCAAGGCTGTGCGATACTCTGGTATCTTATCGGAAAAATTTCAAAAAGTGTTGGTGTCGGTTTCTTCATCCGATACTCGATGCTTTTTAAAAGAGCTTTTTTCGGTTTTTGCTTTCTTTTCCCCTTTTTGGCATAAAAAGAAGACATATCTTCACCAAAACAATGATAAAAACTTAATAAAAAGTGAGAAAAATTCAAATTTGGGTTTTTGACCACTTCGAAAATTAGTAATATCGGTATCGGTCGAATTTTTTCAAGTATCGGTATCGGGAAAATTTAATGATGAGTTACTAAAAGATGGAAGGATTTTCCAGAAAAAAATTACGAAAACTTAAAATATTTAGCAATCTACTCACTAAACCCGTCCACCACCATTTCGGGCAGAGCCGAAAATGCCTTAGGAATATCTGGGACATGTCCCATCGCCAGTGCTGCAACTTGCATGGGTGACGTGGGTGACTGGTCACCCGACCGAATTTTGTAGTCCCAAAAATTGCACAGGTAGTGCTGTTTTGAGTTTTAGCTTAAAATTGAAATTTGCACTAGATAAAATGGATTTTTTTGAAATTTTATAAGGGCAGTCACCCGACGGGATGAAAAATCACCCGACCGATTTTGGCGAAGTTGCGGCGCTGCCCATCCCTTGGTGCTAAATTTAAGGTAAAAAATTAAATTCATACTAGGTAAAATAAGATTTTTTCAAAACGTCTTAAGGAATGTGCCATTTGTGGATAATGTACAGTGTTTACGAACTTCCGATTTTTTTACTTCCAATTACTTCTACTTCCATTAGGAAGTAATTAGAAGTTTTTCGGAAGTAATTCCGGGAGTGGAAGTTCGTAAACACTGCTAATGTAATTAAATTAAATTTTTTTTTTATATTTATAACTTGAACAATTCTAAAGCAAATTTTAATAACGTGATTTTTCTTCAAACCCCTCTCACCCACAACGTAATATTTGGTTATCTTTTAGCTTACCCCACCCACCCCCCTTATAAATAACGTAATTTATGGACAGCCCCTTTGACTTTTTTGTCGACCTTTTTATTTCGTTTTGCCGTTCTTTCAATGGCATTTTAATTCAACTTTTTAATTTTTTTGGTTTTATTTTCGGTTTATTGAGGGTCGAAGATACCTTATTCTGACAAAAAAATAGTTTTTTCTTAAAAGTTTTTTTGAGCTGCCCGTCTCTAACTGTAAAGCAAGTTAGTTAACTACACCTCCCCACGTTAAATAATAACATGTAATAACAAAAAGTAACTATTGGACATTCAAAAATAAAACGATAGTTAAAATTCTTATTTATTTTTCGACATATAAATTAATAAAAAAAATGAACAAGACAGTAGAAATATATAGAAAACATGATTAATTTTAATTCAAAAAGTTTCAGAATCATCCAAATTAATTTCAGCAGCTTTTTGTGAAACATTGTTAACATCATGTTCTTTGCTTTCTTTTGGAGGTGTTGCTTCTTCATGAGTACTACCATTTGTTTTACCGTTTTTATGTTGTTGTTGTTGCTCAACTGCTTCTTCTGCAGGAGGAGGAACTGGAGATTCTTGTTGTGAAATTTCTGTAACAATATGTTCTTCAGCAACTTCAGCATCATAACCATCTTCAGTTTCGTACAAAATATTTGTAATTCGTTTAGTTTCAACATGAGCATCTTCACCAATTTCAGTACAAAGTATTTCAACAGCTCGTAATTTATTGAAATAAAAATCTCTTTCTTTTTCAAGTCCTAAAAATATCACATAATTAAATGGCTTTTAAAATAGATAGATGACAAACCTGTGACACTTTCTACCAGAGCAGCATTTTCTTGCACAAGTTCTTCCAGCTGTTGTTTATATTTTTCTTCCATTGCATTTGATGATCCAGATGTAGTGTTTGATTGTGGAAGTTTCTGAGCTGGAGCTTTTTGTGTTGATGCAGCAGGCTTCTGTGGAGCTGTAGTAGTAGAAGGACCAGATTTACGAGTTTGCGTAGATGGAACAGCAGCACGTGTAGATGGAGCAACAGCAGGACGAGTTGGTGCAGCTCGAGCTGCTGGTGCAGGTGCTTTACCCCCAGGCAAAACTGCAGGAAATTCTTCACCACCTCTTGCAGCAACTGCATCATAATCATGTTCTTCATAGTTTGCATCAAAGAATTTCTTGAACCATTGAAGAAATTCAAAATTTTCTTGAAACTTTGCTTTAAGAAGTTTTTCTACAGGAACAGGCTACAAGAATATAACAATAATAACATGTGAATGAAGCTTTCCTAAATATATTACCTTATCAACACCCAATGTCTTCCAAGATTGCTGTAGAACTCTCCAATTGTTAATCCAATCAACTTCATGACGACTATTCCATTTAACCTTCTTCAATGGACAAGAACCAGGAAAGAGTAAATCAGTTAATCCACAATAAGCAGCACCCGTAGCCATTTCTTCAATTTTTGTTAAATTTGACTAAAAAGTAAAACAATACATATGTTTGTATGAATATATTATAGATAAACTTACTTGTAATTCACCATTAACCCATGCAAGCAATTCATGACGAGATAGTGTTGCTTGCGTTACAGCAGAAAAGAATACATTCACAACCATGATTGACTAAGCAAAATACAGATAAATGAAAGCTGCTAAAAATTGAAGGCAAACTTTTAAACAGCAAAAAAGTAACCACGTCAAAAACACTTTTTGAAAAAAAAACGCGCGCGAAATGTCTGAAAACAAAAGTGAAAGAGAGAGAAAGGAAGAAACGTTGGATTTTGTTTTTCTAATTTACTCTCTCTCTCATTCCTCTCTATTCCCTATTTTTTGTAAAGGATTTTTTTTGTTGCTGCTTCTTAATTCATCGATTGTCATCATTTTCTAAAGAATGGATTGGATAACGATGTTCAACAGCAGTAGTTGCAAGAAGTTAATGTGCGCGAAAAGGAAAATTAGTTTTCGGGAATAACATCAACGATAACACAACAGCAGCTGGTGTTAGATTAACTCTTTGCGGTTGGAAAAAAACATTTGGAAAAGGAACGACTCTGACACAAAAAAGAGAAAGTGGAGACTTATTTTGAAAGACAAAAGAAAAAACGAAAGGGGATTTTCAATCGATGGTTTCAGCAACGACAGACGATAGTAAAACCCGGATTGATTGAAAAATAAAGCTTTCAAAAATTGTAAAAAGCACTGTTAAACATTTCTCTATTTGCTAAAAGAGGCGAATATTTTTATGGTCAAAAAGGTAGAAACAGAGCTAGTCATACAAAAGGGATACTGTATGACAATAAAATTCTGCCAAATTGTTGTCTTTAAAATTGTAAGCGAATTTTCAAGAAAAAGAAGATCTCCAAAAACTGACTTTCTCTTTCCTTTTTCATCAACATCTTGTAGGCATGGCAGCAGCACTGACATGTTTGGTTGTTTTGAATAGATAACTTTTTTTGTTGCAAAAAAAACCAAAAAGTGGTGCCTTTTAGACAGAAGTTTCAGTCCAAAAAAGGAAAGAAACAGACAACGTTTTACACGTAATATAAATGAAAATCACAGAAGAATTTAGTCGTCCTTGTAATCCACAACCAAGAGCAACTTATGGTTTCTGAGTGATGTCTTGAGTACTGTATAAATATAAAATAATTTATTTAATTGAACAATAAATATATCAAAATAAAACTTTAAAAAATAAATTATGGAATAATTTTGCAAAGTAAAAAAGTGAAAAATTCTTAAAAAAACAAGGCACCAAAAACGGATAAATAATAAAGAGAAAGGCAAATATTATAGCGGCTGCTGCTACAAAATATTTAAATCTTTATGGGAAAAGATTTAAACTTTGCGTTTTTGCAGTTCCAATTGAAAAAACTCGAAAACCAATTTCTTTTAATTTGCTTTGATCAACAAGTAATCGGCCATCAAAAACTGATGCGGGCTTTTTCATAACGGCATAAAGCTTTTCATAATCCAAATCCTTGAATTCATCCCATTCTGTGACAATTACAATTGAATGAGCATTTTTGCATGCTTCATATGGTGTTTGAAAGACATCAACATATTTGTCTACTGTAATATTTAATCATAAAGTTAATATAGGTCTTGCGTTGTTCAAATAAAACTAACCCATATCTTTAGAAGTTACAAGGCCTAATTCATGCCGAATTTGTTGTTCAGGAACTTTTGGATCATACACACATAAATGAGCTCGTTCATCAAGAAGATGTTTACCAATATGAATAGCAGATGATTCACTAAAAATTTGATTTTTATTTGTCGTAAAGTTACTGTATTTAAAATGACTGTAGGTAATTATCTACATTTTTTTAAATTTAAAATATAATTATTACCGTGTATCAGCAGTATTCTTTTTAAAAGCAAAACCAAAAAGTGCAATCTTTTTATCGGTTACGGTATTGAACATTTCAGAAATAATTAAATCAGCAAATCGACGACGTTGATAATTATTTATTTCAACAATCTAAAAAATTACTTATATGTACATTTCATGGTCTACCTTAACGTCACTTACACCAAGGAAATAATTTGCAACTTTTGATAAATTTAACGTTTCACAAAGATATACCAATGAAAGAACATCCTTTTGAAAGCAGGATCCACCAAATCCAACAGAAGCTTGCAAAAATTTATTTCCAATTCGGCTATCACAACCAACGGCATGTGCGACTTCAGCAACATCAGCACCCGTGGCTTCACAGATTGCTGAAACAGCATTGATGGAAGAAATTCGTTGAGCCAAAAATGCATTGGCAACAAGCTTTGAAAGTTCTGATGACCATGTATTTGTTGTAATAATTCTATCACGTGGAACCCAATGTTCATAGATTGCAACAAGTTGTGCCAAAGCTTTATGCCCATCTTCACTATTTTCTCCACCAATTAAAACTCGATCAGGATTCGCTAAATCTGTCATGGCAGTACCTTCAGATAAAAATTCTGGATTTGATAAAACTTGAAAATATTGATCTTTATTATGCGCTTGCGCTTCTTTTAGAATTTGTTTAATTGATTGGGCGGCTTTTACGGGTACGGTAGATTTTTCAACAACAATTTTTGGACTCTTTGCATATTCTGCAATCGTCCGAGAAACTGATTCAACATATTTCAAATCTGGTGCCATTCCCTAAAACCACATCAGAGGATTATTCAGATGTTGATAAAGACATACTTCTCCACGACCATAAGATTTTGTTGGAGTATTAACAGAAATAAAAATTAGATCTGCTTCATCGATTGCTGCTCCAACATTTGCTGAAAAGAAGAGATTCTTTCCACGGCATCGTTTAACAATTTCTTCTAACCCAGGCTAAAAATATTACATTCGGAATTTGAATTTAAAATAAAAGAAAGAAAAACAAACTTCATAAATTGGTAATTTCTCAGAATTCCATTCATCAATTTTTTCTTTATTCATATCAACCACTGTAACTCTAATATTTGGACATTTATTTGCAATCATAGCACAAGTTGGACCACCAACATAACCTGCACCAACACATGCTATCTTTTCAACCTATGAAAATTGTATAATTAAATTACGTTACAAGGAATGGAAAAGATATTGTAACAAAACGGTATACTGTAGTTTTATCTAATCAGTTTTTCAAAAGGGAAAAATAAAGGCTTTATAAAGCTTTCTTTAAAATTTTTCTTTGCTGAACTCCCTCTCTTCAGAGCTCTCTTTCTCGTAAAAATTACTCGTCTTTTTTTATCTCTCGAAAATAATAAACTTACTTTTTCAACCATTTTTTTGTTGGCTGCAGTTTTACAAGCTTCACCGTTGTTTTCCTTTAAAAAACTCATATTTTTTGAATAAATTTTTGTTTAAATAATAAAATACAAAAAGCCTTCTTCAATAAAAAATATTTTCCACGTTGCGTAAAAATTGATAACTTTTTTTGTAATCGAAGCTTTTGAATTGACTTAATGAATATTTAAAAGAATAATAGACGGAAAAGAGGATTAATAATATAAATTTTTCTATGACGTTTAATAAATTCCGTCGTCGTTTTTCAGTTCGTTTTTAAATAATAGTTGAATAACAAAAAAATCAACAGGATTCTAGGAGAAGTGATGTTGATAAGCTTCACCAAAAAGCGTTGATACGTTTTTTGTTTGTTGGCAAAATATTTTTTGGCACGATGCCAGTTTATGCTTGTCTCGCTTTTATACTTTTTTTCGGCTGCTTTGATTTTTTATTGACGAAAAAGGTGGGGGAAAATTGATAATTAAAAAAGTAAATTTAAAGAATTTTATCAGAGGAAAAAAATGAATGGGGGAAGAAGGAAGACGTCAACGGGGAAGGCGGTGGTCATCATCGTCGTAATCGTTGAGATCAATCTGATAACAGAAAAAAAGAGTGAGAGGGAAGAAGGAAAATGAGGTGTTAATGTGGGAAACAAAATATTATGAATCTTTTATGTATTTAATTTAATCATCATCAAAAAAACTGACATGGACATTCTTAGAGACATTTTTGGGCGAGAAATTTTTTTTAAATGTTAGACAAAACACTGAAATAAGTGTTGGACTTTTATAAGTCATTTATGGATACTGTAATTAGTTTAAATCCTTTTATAGCAAAGCAACTAATAATGAGCTAAAATATTTAATGATACAGTTTTAAGCAAGAAAAATGCTTTAAAAGGTGTAGATTACTGTAGCATCGTTAGGAGGAAATCATTTATTTTTAAAATGTGGAACAATCACGTATTTTTCAGTGTTGGAATTTTATCTAAGCTTTTCAGACAGAAAAAACGAACATTATTGTAGGAAAAAAAGAAAATTGATATTTGGTAGGAGCAAAAGCAGATGTTCAAATATGTCAAGTTGAAAAAAATGTTTCAAATTGAACAAAAAGCGTTTAAAAAAGAAAGGCAATTTTTTTTAAAAAATTGGTGTCCTTGTACATTCATTCATTCTTTCAGATCACCACGTCTTCTTCCTTCTCATCCCATTTATTGTTTTTTGTTTCACCAACATTGCTTTTAGGAACAAACATGGAAGATCGCAAAAAAAAACAACAAGGGAAGATGAAAAAAATAATAGAAAAAAAACATAAAATCTGTTTCTCTCTTTCCTTTTTTTCGAATCATAGTTAGTTGTAACAATTGAATAAACATTTATGAAAATGGAAAAAATGGGGAAATAGGAATGGCGTAAAAATGTTTGTTTCAGTATTCATTCTATTTTCTAAACCAGGAAAAGGCTGCAAGAAAGTAAGCAAGGAAATATTTATATAGAACTATGCCAAGCAACAAATGAAGAATAAATACACTTTTTAAAGGCTTCAAAACGAAAGAAGTTCCTTAAAATTGTCACACACAAAAAATGGGCAAAGACTAAACAAATCATCAGACAACCCCAAAAATATAAATAAACCAGGAAATCGTCAACATCTTTAAAGAGAGCTAGCTGTCTAACATGTCAAGATTTTGCAAACGTGCAAAGCTTGAAAATGCTGTAAATGATCGTAAAAAATTTGAACACTGAAGAAGAAGAAGAAGAAGATGCAAAAAAGAAAAGCAAAACGTTATGAAACAAAAACATTGCAAAAAGAAATGAATGAATACGTTGCATTCCTTTTTTAAAAGGAATTTAAAAACAAAAAATCGTTTGGGTGAGAGACTTTTTTTGTTTTAAATAGTAATTACTAAAATTCAAATAATAACAATCCGAAAAACCAGTTTATCATACTTCAAAAAAAACTGACGGACAATAAAAATATTAGATAATAATCCGTCTTTAAATTATTCTGTTTTTAGTGTTTTTGTCACTTTTTCCTGATAATTTCAAAAGGTTTTTTTAAAAAATCGAATTTTTGTGTTTTATAAAACAAAAAACAAGCTATACGAGACAAGCGGTCATTTACAACACTACAAAAAGACATGTTCACAGCGATTTATAGGAATCCAGAAGAGTATGTATCATTGCACGGCATACCAAGATAAAAAAATAATTTGTTTTAAAATGAATTATTTAATTGCACAGAGTATGAGTATGAAAAAAGAGTATGCCTGTAATAACTTTGTAGCCTTTCATTAGTATTTTGCCATTATTTCAAATAAAAAATTATGCGATCTCGTTTCACTGAATCAGGATACCCGAATTCATAATACCCAAAATTCAAAAAACGCCACTCTCTTTCAAAAGTTTCAGATCCCGTATTTTATTACAAAAATATATTTGTACTGTATTCATCAATTTCGCAAAAATAGATACAGTAATCAGCGATATTAGCAAAACCACATGTGAAAATTATGTTACCTCGTCATTTTTAAATCAATGTAACATTACAAACAATCGTTTTTAAAAATGTATTTACATTTTATATATTTAAGAACTGTAGAATCAAACACGTATAAACGACAAGAGAAGAGAGATATGTTTAAACAATTGAAATTACGAATGTTTAGGAAAAATCGGTGGAGCCATATTTTGAAACCAAGGATGTTGAAGGCATAGTGTGGCAGTAGGACGTTGAGATGCAACAAAACAAAGAGATGAATCAATTAAGCTTATAACAGGTGGAAAATTGATTAGAATTGAATTAACAGAAGAAACAGATCTTTTAGGATATTTTGGAAAAGTGCTTAATTCAACAACAGAATCAATTGGCCATTCATCTGGAAACGGGGTACCTAATTTTCTAAAAAACATTATTTAAAAACAGTAGAAAAAGACATATTAAACATACTCAAAAATTGCAAATAATAATTCAGTTTCTGTATTCATTGGAAATAAAGGTTGACGAGAAATTAATTCAGCAACCTAAAAAAAAACTAGAAGGTATACTGTAGATCTAATGTTTCACTTACGATACAGCCAGCTGACCAAATATCAACAGCAGAATTATATGCGCATTGTAGCAATAATTCAGGACTTCGATACCATAATGTTACAACTGTTGTAGTAAAACTTGCATGAAGGCTAACATTTCTTGCAAGACCAAAATCAGCAATTTTTAATGTTTGATCTTTATTTACCAATATATTTTGTGGCTTAATATCTCTATGAACAATACCATTTTCATGAAGAAATTCAAGTCCTAAGAAGATCTAAAAACTTATGTGTTATAATGAATATATTCATATATGACCTATAGGTGTCTGAAAGTATTACCTGTTGTGCAAACCATTGACATTGTGCTTCATTCATATTTCGGGGAATATTTTCAAGAAAATGATGTAAATCCCAATCACACTTTTCATATAAAATATATAAATTATTATGTGATGTAGTTTGATTTATAAAAACTTCATAAAGCCTAAATATCATTGTTCAAGCAAGTTTTTGATGGAAGATATTTAATAATAACTTACTTAACAATATTTCGATGGTCATACTTTTTTACAGCCATTAAAGCACCCATTTCACGTATAACACTTTGAGGAACTCCATCACCCGTAATATTAAAATTGATTACTTTCATTGCAAACTACATATAAGAAGTATACATTAACAAAAAAAGCTTCAAAAACTTACAACTTCATTTGTCGCTTTACGAGTAACTTCATGAACAACACCGTAGGCGCCTCTTCCAACCTCTTTTGTAAATTGAAAATCAGCCAATGATACCATGTTAAACTAAAACTTGAAAAAGCTAAATAAAAATGCGGTATTAAATTAAAAATATAAAACAGTCAAGGATTACTTAGAGTTGAACAGATCAAAGAAAAATTGATCTGCAATTGCACGAGAAAAAGTAGCACAAACAAATTTTATAAAATAAGTCTTATTACTGACCAAAGAAAGTATATAACATTAATAAGTCCAAAAAGTATTAGATAAAGTAAAAAGCTCTTAAAAAATAAAAGAGAAAATTTTTAAATTTTTAAAAAAATCTATGTTCAACATTTTTCAATCAAACAAAAAAAATTTGGCGATCTGCCCAAACGCGGGAAATTATTGGTAGAAAAAAAAAGGAAATTGTTTTGCGCGAAAAATGTGTTTTTTTATCGATGCATCTGTTAATTATTGTTTCCGAGAAAGGCCATTTTCAAAATGGCATAATTTAACTATCAAAAGAATTTTGAAGTAATAGCACAAATCTTGCCTAATGACTATAATCTAAAACGATCCTGCTAGCGTTTAATAGAAAAATGTTCTTTTGTAAAAATAACAAGAAGTTCAAACATTTACTTAAATTGCTGATTAGATTTTTGTGATACGATATATCTAGTAATTAACGCATTTACGTGTTTTTAAAAAAGCATGCATCACACATTATCATTTTTAAACACCACAAAAACAAATTTGTATTAAAAAAAATAAGAATGATGCAATATAAAAAACTTTAAAATCAACTTTAGCGCTAATGCAGCGAAGAACAAACAGTCAATAATTTCACAACATCGTAAAACTGCTTTCTTATGTCATCATTTTATAAATAAATGTTTTTATTTTCTTTATTGGCTAGTTTAAAACAACGTTTTGCACTGTATTGTTACGCGATTTTTGTTATTATTTATAATAATTGTGTGCTATGTTAAATTGGTAATGTCAATAATTTATATTGAAAAATTTTAGATGGCAACAAAAGATGATTATTTTTTATCTTTTTCAAAAGATAAACAAAAATGTAATATTACTTTAACAGATCAATACAATAATCTTAATTTAAATCAAAATCATACCAATTTTTCTTCTGTATCATCAAAAAATGTTACAACAACAACATTTGATAGCGATAAAAAGAATTTAAATTACGGTAAAATTACAAAATGGCTGCAGTCTAGTTTGAACAAAGAAATTTGTACAAATTTCTGTCACTTGCAAAACCAGCTATTGAAACTTTTGTTCAAAATGTTTCTTGTATTTTGCGGACTGCTTTAGGACTAATAAGGATAATTTTCAACTGTTTTTAAATTTAATGTAAAAAGAGTTGTTCTGCAATTTTTTTTAAAATGACTGCAGCCTTCATAAACTTATCACCAGATAATTTTTGTGTTTCAAACGCAAAAACTGAAGGTTCAGTTTCATCATGGAATAAATCAATCACGAATAATTTTGATTTATGCAATAAACTTTTTGATAATTATTACGATAAAGAAAAAGAATTAAATTCAAACAATGCCAAAAACAGCAGCACCCTTTCACTTCATATTGCTGCTTATGAAAATTCAATTGAAGGAATTGCTGCTGCTGATACATTGGAGAAGAATAAATCTGGAATAATCAAAAAATGGAAAAATGTCAAACAATTTGTAGCTAATCCAACGCAAATCATTCAAGTATACTATTTTCTTTATGAACTTTGCGTTTTTTAATTTTAGTACTTTTCTTACAGAATCCATTTGAGCTTCCAAGACAACAAGAGAATGAAGTTAAAGATCCAGAAGTTTCACAATTTAAAGCATCCCAAAGATTACTCAATCCCACAACATCAAATACTGTTCAACATGGTATTGTCACGCATATTGTTCAACAAAGTGATAATCAATTTCAGCTTCAACCTCCACTTGGTTTTGGTGCTTCGGTTTGTTACTTTTGAACGTAAACTAAAATAACCTTTTTTATGATGAAGCTTGTAGCGCCACGCTTAAAAAGTATCCTGATTTAAACTTTTAATTACTTTTTTCCATTTTCAGAATGACAATTTTTTTGGTTCTGAACAAGCATTACTTGAACGGTTCAGTATTCCAAATACAGTATGACTTTGTTACCATCAATATATTTGTTATCATAAATGTTTATTTTTTAGGAAAATGGTCAACATGAAAAGAGCAAAAGTGAATTACGTACAAAAAAATTTATTATTGAACTTCTTCATTTGCATTGGTATCATGAAACAAATCGAATTGTTGTAACAGAATCTCGTATTGCAAATGGTTATAAAATTGCGAATGAACTTCTTGCAAAGAATGAACTTCAAGCTAAACAATTCCTTGAAGCTTCAAAAAAACAAAAAGAAAAAATTATTGAATTACAAAATCAACTTGAAGTAAGTATTTCTTTGGAAGTATTTGTAGCTAAAATTCTAATTTTTTAAAATGAGATGATACAATTTTGTTGTATGTTTTGTCTGGGATGTACCAAACCCATCTTCAATACTTTAATGTCTATTCTTAAACATAAATTTGTTTTTGGCCTTAAAAAATTTTTTAAAAAATGTGGAATAAATTTGTAAATTTGCAGACAGAACGTCGTAAATATCGTGCTCTTGAAAATCAATATAAACTTATTAAACCAGATGCCGAAGAAATTCCAAAGTAAGCATTTTGTCAACAAAGTGATAATCAATTTCAACGTTTTAACTTCCTTCTATTTTTATAGTCCAACAATTGATATTTCTGGTTTAAATGGTTTATTTAGTATTACATTATTGAATACTCCAGATGATGAAGATAAGCCATGCTATAAAACATGTGCCTTTGGAGAATTGGATGAAGGTGGACCAATTTTTGATGAACGAGATGAATCACTGAGACCACATCTTACATCTGGATGGCATCATCCACAAATTTCTCCACTTATTGATGAACCATTAAACGAACGAAGAAGAATTCCAAATATTGATCCTGAAACAATTAGCAATACTGGACTTAATTATGATGTAATGCTTAATTGTTCTACTGCCACAGCTGCACGAGAACTTGAACATCCTGCTGCAAAAATTGGTCGGCAACATAATTAATTTCATTCATTTATTTATACTACTGTATTTTTGTATTACAAAAATGTTTTTTAAAATTTGTAAAACTTTATTTTTTCCTTGCAAATTATTGAAAGCTGGTTATAAAAAGTATTATTTTATGGGTTTTAATATTTTAACAATTATCCAGCACAACAGAAACAACAGCATGCAAGAATTGCTGCAATAAGAAATAGCCATCTAAAAACAGTAGTTTTAACAGTTAAACATCTTTCGAATTTGACTTACGATACATCACTTGCTGTTTGAAGGGGAGAAAAACCGTTAGTGGCATTTTGAAAATTAAATTCTGAAGCTTTTATGCATTCAGCTGTAGGGGAAAGTTCTTGTTCAGATGGACATTCAAGGGTACAATAAATTGAAGTGTCATTTTTATAAACATTTAAATTACAGTGACATCCATTTTCAATAACATTTATTCCAAAAGAAGTACAACTAGAACAGAGAAAATGACAGACAACACAGTTCTGAATTTTTAATATATTTTAGACCGAAATGCACTTTATAAAAACTTACAGAAGCCTCGTCAAGAAATTGACCATCTTTACATTTAATTGGATTTGCTAAGGTAACAGCTGCAGTGGTTACCACAATTACTACAAATAACGAAAACATCTATTTTGATGGTATTTTTCCAAATGAGTGCAAAAAAATACAGCAAAAAATTTCTATTTTTGTAGTTTCTTTTTTCAATAAAAAATTTAAAATGGCGTGTAATTCAGAAAACTCATGATTCAGAAGGCATCATTTTTTATATTAGTCATCCCAGTTTTCATTATTATTGTTTTTTTCTGATGCTGATTCAACAAAAAAATTTCCTAATTATTACTCATCCATTATTGGCAAAAAAAGCTTTATTACAGAGAAAAAAAATGTAAAATTAAAAATTTGCATAAAAACAAAGCCATGCCTTGAAACACTGATTTATATAATCTTTGACTGCATTCTTCCTTCTTCTCCTTCTTTACTCATCCTTCAAGTATCGCTGTTGTTTTTGGTGCTCACTTATTTTTATTCATTATATTTAACTTATTACAACAAAGTGAATCACTATTATCACCAACATTATCATCATCATTAATGGGTCAAATTCGTGCACATCTTGCTGATAGCTTAAAAGGTTTAGCTGGAACTACGGTATCTCAACGATATCGATTAACTGAAATGTTTAATTGTGGTGGATTTGGTGCTGTAAGTTTTATATATTTTTTTATCTTAATGTCAATTATTTTTTAGATTTATCGTACAAAAGATATCATCAATCAATCAGAACTTATTGCAAAAATTGAAAAATACGGTACGTTAACTTTAACTATTGATGTCTATTTAGTTGCAACTATTATAGATTCAATAATGGCTCATAATGAAGCAAATATTTTGAATGAATTAAATAATGTTTTTTATAAACAGAATGCTGTTGTTCAAGAGCCTATTGCAAAACTTTACTGGTTTGGTGTAACTGAAAATTTTACTGTATTATTGGTAAGACTTATTTATTTTGTTGTAGATGTTGTAATACTTTTTCAGATGGAACCATTAGGACTAACTGTTCGTGATTTAAAAAAGGGTCTTTTAACTGATAGATTTTCAATTACAACATCTCTTTGGGTAACATATAAAATGATTGAATCAATTAAATTTGTGCATCAAAATGGCTACATTCATGGTGATGTAAAACCTTCTAATTTTTGTATTGGACATGGGATGCGATCTCGACGTAAGCTTTCATACATGTTTTATATGGATACTGTAACCATGTATATATTTTAGAAATGTTTGTTATTGATTTTGGTGTTGCACGAAAAAGTAATCCAAATCAGCAGCCATATCAGATTCGGTCAACTAGCTTTATTGGGACAGCAAGATATGCTTCATTAATGTCACAACAAGGAATTGTAAGTTTATACTTTAAATTGATACTGTAGCGGTATACTCAAATATAAAACACGTATTTTAGGATGATGGAAAACTAGGTGATTTATGGAGTATATATTTTACAACAATTGAAAATATCCTTGGGCAACTGCCATGGAGATTTGAACAAAATCACGTTAAAATTATGGAACATAAGCAAAAGCTTCTTGATTTGGAAATTACAAAAAGTAATATTCAACATCCATGGTTTTACCATCATCTTGGCCCACCTCCTTCAGTTCTCTATTTTCTTCGAATTCTCCAAATGGATGGCTCTGCTGGAGAAGATATTGATTTTACCTCACTTTCTGCTGCACTTGTAAGTTTTACTTAAATCTAACACGGCAATTTTACAAAAAATATTTAGAATTATGATTTAAATATGCTTGGAATAGAAAATCGTACATTAGATTGGGAAGGAAAATTCATGGATGATCATATTAATCAATTTTGGCAAAATCCATATTTTAAAAAGTGTGAATAATAGAAAATTATATATGTTTAATTTTATGTTGAAGCAATAATCAAATGCGTATTCTTTAATTAAGCCTTTTAAAAGACCTTTTGTGTTTTGATACAATTTTGAAAAAATCCTGCTCTCGTTCTTTGCTTCTCTGTCCCCTTTTTAATTAATTTTGTTAAACATATTTTGTATTGAAAATAAATTTGGGTAAAAAGTGGTTTAAAAAGGCTAAATTTTATTTAACAAACAGTCGGCCGGCAAGAACCAGATGGCTACAAATATAATGACGGCTTAATATCGCTATCATGAATTAGGGGCTGTCCAGATGTCACGTGACACAAGTGATGGGTGGGGGGGGGGGGGGGGGGGGGGGTCTAGCCGATTGTCACACCGCTTTGTACTTGTCGGCAAAAAGCTTTGATGTTTTGTCACCTGATGGGTGGGGGGTCAAAAAAGTCCGATTTTTGTGTCACGTGACATCTGGACAGCCCCTTATGGTGTTGCATGCACATATGTTGCTCATGGCGGTGGTGATGAGCAACAAGATGATGGTGGTGACTTCGATGATACACTTGGATATGATGGTTATCAACAACATGGAATTCAACAACAAGAACATGATCTTCCATCTGAAATGAAGCAAGAAGAAGAAAACAAAAGAAAAAGTCTTGGAGCTCCCCGTGCTAATGTCGTATTTGCTGCTGAAATTCGTTAACCAACACATGTTGAAATTGATGATGGCATGATTCATTTTTACGTTTCCATAAATGATTCTAAAATAAATCTCAAAAAATGAAAAGCGTAATTTTTCAAGGCGCAAAATCAGCCTTGCTGAAATATTCATTTTATAGATTTATGAAACTCTTCCATGTGATATGAAGAACGTCCATAATTGATTCCACCAAGCTCTGCTGTTTTCTGCTTAAAAATCTTCTGTTGTTTTTTCTCTTTTATTTGAATTTGTTTTGTTTATCTTTCATTGATAATTTTGCTTTGTTGTATTGACTATAAAAGTTGAATTTGTATAACATGTTTGGAAAAATTGATTACAACTTTGTTCGAAGTATACGGTACATGTAACACATTTTTGACGTAGCGTTTCTTACATTGTTTTTCCTTGAATATTTTTGAAACACAATATACTTATTTTTAAAAATAATAATATCAAGCACTTTATCTTAGCTAAGACAACAAAAGGTTAACATTTGTTAACCATTTTAACATCTTTCAAATTTTTTAATAGAAGGAATTTAAAAAATAACTTAAGCGGTTTTCTACTAGGTCAAACGCCTGTTTACGCGATAAATGTTTGGATAAAATTTAATTAAAACTACATGATACCTTGTCGGAATAAACAATAATTCAAAAACAAAACATCATGTAATTGAGGTGTAACAATGCAAGTCTCTTTCAAGTAACGTCAAACTCAAATTTTAAAAATTATTACGACAGTCAAGAATGTGACACAAATAAATGTTTAGGTATTTGCATACGATGCTTATCTTCAAAAACTTATTTTTAAACACAATCATTAGTATAATAATTAGCATAATAATAATTTATCACAATGAAAAACTAAAGCAGCTCAAAACTCAACATTCATTTGATCATTTTTCAAAGCGTAACTGACAGTCGCAAAAAAACATTGCTTTTAAAAACTATGGGAATTATTCCAATTCTTGCTGCTTTACTTATTGTTGTCATCATTGCATTTATTTATGAACGAACTGTAAGTATCTTTTATAACATTATTGTACTTTACAACATGTCTCCATTTTATAGAAATATGAAGACCGTGTTGAAAGAAAAAAGAAGAATAGAAAATCTGATGATCTTAAAGTACCTGAAATACCAAAAAAACAAAGTGATCCTTTAGAAGATGCTGCAGAAAAACGTCAAATGGAAGAAAGAGCTGAAGTTTGTGACAAAGCTGAAAGAAAAAGTACTAGTGGTTCAGGTGAAGAAGCAGCTCCAATTTTAGCAGTTACTCCACCATATGCTTATGAACAATTAAAACAACCAGATGCATCTTCATTAAATAATGTTCAACAACAAGAACAGGAAACTGTTAAACCACATCCAGTTGTTGAAGCAGCAACTCAGTAAGCTTTATCACGTATTATGAATGTTTTTATTTCTGCTTTAGACCATATCAACAACAACAGAATAATCAAGTACCTGAAAAGCTTTCAATTGAATCAGTAAAAGCAGCACCATCTGATCATCGTCAACCACAACAACCAGCTTTTGTTAGCGCTGGTGCCTATCCTGTTGAAACCCATAATCCTGCAGCAACTGCAACAACAGAAGCAAATATGCCATCACAACAAAATCTTCAACCTGTTGCCACTGCTACCAAAGATTCATCAGCATCAAAGAAAAAGCTTAAGAATCGTTCACCTAAAAATCGATCAAAGCAACAGGAATCGTCATCAGATGCTTCTGCTTCATCACAAAAATCTTTCAAGAATAAGCTTAAAAAGTTTTTAGCAAGAAAGCGTTCAAAGCAACCAGAATCATCAGATGCATCAACTTCATCCAAAAAAGTTATGAAAAAAGATAGGCAAAAAGCAAAGAATAAAAGTGCAAATGATAGCTCCAAAAAAATCAAGAAGCGTAAACAACAACGTTCTCGTGGAAATGAAGTATCTTCTAAATAAGGCAACAATGATGATAATTAACCGTATAATTTTATGTATGTGCTTTGATTGATGTAATTGTAAAATAAAAGTTTTAAAGAAATGTTTGTCTTATTTAATAGCAGAAACGTAGATAGGATTCGTTTTTTTGAGGTGTGTATATCTTTGATATTTTTGCTCCTAAAGCCTTTACATCCTTTGACCCCATCTGAAATCCAAACAGCACCCAAAGCCCCAAAAAATGATAAAAAAAATGGAAAAAAGTTTAAAAAACCGTAGAAAATCGTGGAAATTTAGCACGATTTTGTCATTTTTCGGGGTTTGGGGGAGGGGAAAGGGGTTGTTTGAGTTTTTGGTCCAAAAGTGGTATAGATCTGTTTCCCCAGGTCCATATGTACATTTTCTAAAAGTTTCATGTAATTTGGTCTTCTAGAAATCGTTTAATAAAAAATGGAGAAAAATGGGAAAAACATGGAGAAAATAAAAGAAAAAAGGGTTCAATATTTTGTCACCCATTGTACATCGCTGCTATCGTAAAATTGTTTATCAAAAAAATTAATGAGCTGGTCTGTTTTTTGTTATTTATTACGGTGCTAAAAGGTAATAAAAACAATTATGTATTTTTTGTGCGTTAAAAATACAGTTAGTTTTACACCTTTTTAAAAGGCATAAGAACAATTGCAATTTTTTATGCAACAACAAGCATAAGAACAATTGCAATTTTTTATGCAATTGTTCTTATGCTTGTTGTTATCGTAGGTGTAATGCAATTTTTAGCTGAATTTTGAATTAAAATACTTGGAGCTGGAATTTTTGTGTTAAAAATTATTTCTGCAGCACCTCCTGCAACACCAGCAGCCTTTGAATTGGCATTACTTTGAAGTGCAACTTTAAAATGTTTATAATTAAATCCACAGTTAACAGCTCTAAAAAATAAATACATTTAAGAACAGTGGCAATTGCAAAAAATTGATATGTAATTTAATTACTACATTTTACTACTGCTTTAGAAAGTACTACTCACCCATCCAAGGAGCTGCACAGCGCCCATGCAAATGTGGTGCTAAGAAAAAGTAGCCATGGAGTACTTGCGTAACGAGAAAATAAATGAAATGATACCAACATAAAAGTTTGAAGTAAGCTTGTTATGCATGACTAAAATATAAATTACAGGCTTTAAATTCAAAGTTAAAAACAGACTTGATAAAAGAAGCGTTTATCCAACTTTTTTTTATTTTGTTGAGTTGTTCGTTGGTTTATTACAGCTACTATAAAAAAGAGTAATAATTAGATTACTGTAGCTTTTTAAATAAGTTAAAAACATACAATTATTTGTAAATTTTATTAATGCAAAAAGTGTTATCGTATCCAAGATAACAACAACTACCATTATAGTACAAGAATAAAGAAAATCAATATAAAAAGCTAGAAAATGTCCACATACACTTTCAGAAAAATACCACAAATATGCATGTGTATCCAATAAAAAATCACATGAATCTTTAAAAAACATTGCATTGGGTTACTGTAATGAGATAGATAAAGAACAAACCAAAAAAGCCGACTGCTGCGTGGCAGATAGCCAAAAACCATGTTAAAGTAATGATTAATTTTGTGCCAGAATCCGAAAACATTTTTCGATATGTAAATGGAAACATTATAGCAGTAAATCGATTAATGGTTTTAAATAGCACTGTATAAGATGTAAGCAAACAAATACCAACTGCAACTTGACCAACTCTTTTACCGATTGTAGATTCAGATAGGTTTGGAGCTCTAAAAATGTAACACATTTGTTTTCAGTCTGACACAATTAAAATAAACTTTTACATTAAAACAACAAAAATAGTCCAAAATCCAACAATTAAAAGATTAACAATTTCTGCAATGGAATGCGAAGCACATAAATATCCAAAGCTGTTATGTAATAGAGGAGATTTAATTGTAATATAAACATTTGCAAAATTTGCAAATAGCCCAAATATTGCTATCTAAAATAGACTTTAAAACATTATTAGAATCCGCCATAACTATAGGTCATTTCATATTTCTTCAAAATTTAAAACTTACAACACCCAAAATTAAAATCACAGAACTCATAAAATATGCGTCAATGGGGGGTGAAAATGTTGTTGTTGTCATATTTAGGATTACGGTAGTTGACATAACTTTAAAGCTGAAATTTAGCGAATTTTTAAAAGTAAAATTGGTTCGGAAAAATTAATGAAATAAAAAAACCGAGAGTTCAAAATTCCAATTTAAAAAGGAACAATATTTTTTACGAGGATGTTTAAGAATACCCTTTTTTCAATGAAAAGGTATTGTCAAATTTCACGATCGTGTGAAACAAAAAACTTTTGCAAAGGTTCAAAAAGCTTACAAGGGAACGTTTTCAAATGTAAACCTCAGATTTTGATGTGACTATGTGGGTTCGATAGGGCTTCTGGAGTGATGAAAAACCCCAAAGGGATTCGTGCCCTTTCGGGCTTTGAAGCGTTTAATGAGCTTCTGAAGTTTGGTGTCTTATAGGCCTACCCATATAAGTCATTTTTGGTTATATATACGTGGCCATATAAGACGCAAAAGTGCTTATATGGTTTGGCATATAAGCCGAAAAAGTCAAAGAAATTTAAATTTTGTGTTTTTGTTTTTAAATTTTTTAAATCACTTGATAAAGTGATAAAATCGATATTCTAAGTGTTTTTAAGGCATCAGAAGCCATTTTTGGGTTAAAATGATTCAAAAGATTTAACTTGTTGACTTATATGGTTACCCATATAAGTCATAAATGACTTATAGGGGTTGGCATATAACTCATGGGTCATATAGCAGACTTTAGTAGCCCATTAAACGCTTCAAAGCCCGAAAGGGCACGAATCCCTTTGGGGTTTTTCATCACTCCAGAGGCCCTATCGAACCCACATAGTCCCATCAAAATCTGAGGTTTACATTTGAAAACGTTCCCTTGTTAGTTTATAAATTTTCCAAAGTAATAAAAGAAAAGAAAAATTTTTTCCATTGAACTCTGACATCATCATTGGTAACATTTTTAAAAATAAAGCATTCTTCATCTTTTCAATAAGAAAGAAGAAAGTTTATTAATCAAAGCTGTTCTTGTTTATTTTGCCAAAAGAGCATCTCTTTTCTAAGATTCCCCCCTTTTGAGAAAAATAAATAAGGGATACTTAAAATGTAGAGAGGCATAAAATTACCACGTATTAAAACAAACACAAGAGTGAAATATTGCAGATAACAAGAAATTATTAGTAATACATATACTGTTTTTTACAAGAACTTTTCAAACTGAAAAGTTCTTTGAAAGAGTAAAAAAAGAGAAGGTGAATTACAAGAAAGAAAAAACATTTATGCGCGTATCAAACAGACAACCAACGGCAAAAAGGCAGGTGTTATTTTGTTTACGCCATTTCTTTAATGCCAAGCCCATATAATTTATCAGATAAAAAATAATAAATTAAACATTTGATACCACAAAATATACATAGCTATTATAATGACAGCATATCAGAAAAATACTTTGTGAAACATCCATATTACTGTAATAAATTCTAAATTAAAAATTAAAGTTTAACTGGAATATTTCAAAGAAAAAGTAATTTTTTTCATTTAGACTTTTTTTTAATGATACGATACCTCTATCAGTATAGAGTATTTAAAAATAAATATCTGATTTTAAAAATGAATTTTATTGTAAAGTTTAAAGAACCAAGCTTTAATTTATGATGGAACAAAATGGATTTTTGCGAAGCGAAACAGAAGCGCCATTTCGTCAGTCATAAACTATATAAAATTAAATAAAGGAGGTTTTCAATATTTTTTTCGCCAAAGACAAAATTAAAAAAAGCTGTATACGGTAATTGTGGAAACGATTTGTGAAACTGCTGTATGTCTTTTATGTTCAAAATTTTTCACTCTACATCTCGCAAATACTGCAAACTGTAAACTAATATTATGATGACGTTTAAAAACATTTTTATTTATAAAAAATACTTTGATTGCTTGGTTGAAACAAATTTCAAATTTTTAAAAAATCGGTTCACCCTTTTTTTTCAATTTTGAACTTTGTAAATTTCATTGTTTTATAATGTTGCGTGCAAGCTGCGTTTTTACAAGTTGTTCTTCTTTTGAAAGGACAAATTTTTTTGTGGATTTTTTTTCAATTTTTCAAATTTGAGTTTTTTTAGAGTTTTATATTTTCATCTTCTTCTGAAATACTTCAAGATGTCAATCCTTGCAAAAATTCAAGAAATTGAAACGGAAATGGCCCGTACACAAAGAAACAAAGCTACCATGGGTGTGTATTTCTTATTCTCTCCATATTGCCTAACCTTTTGTAACTTTTTAAGGTCATTTGGGTTTACTCAAAGCTCGTTTGGCAAAGCTTAGACGTGAATTAATTACACCAAAATCAGGCGGAGGAGGTCCAGGCGGTGAAGGATTCGATGTTGCTAAAACTGGTGATGCAAGAATTGGTTTTGTGGGCTTTCCCTCGGTAAAATTGGTTTTGTTGGAAAGTTTAAAGAACCATGTTTTAGGTTGGGAAATCAACATTGTTATGTAATCTTGCTGGTGTATATTCTGAAGTAGCTGATTATGAGTCAGTAATTTACAATATAGCTACATGAAATAATGCTTAATTTAGGTTCACAACTTTAACAACAGTGCCTGGAGTGATTCGATATAAAGGTGCAAAAATTCAACTTCTTGACTTGCCTGGGTAAAACTTTAACTGCAATTTTTTAAATAATAAAACATTAACAAATTTAATTTATTTTAGGATTATTGAAGGTGCTAAAGATGGAAAAGGTCGTGGTAAACAAGTTATTGCAGTTGCTCGTACATGCTCCATGATTTTGCTGGTTTTGGATGTTAATAAGCCGTTACAACACAAACGATTAATTGAGTATGAACTTGAAGGATTTGGCATCCGCCTCAATAAACAACCTCCTCCAATTTCATTTAAGAAAAAAGAAAAGGGTGGATTGAATTTAACAACACTTGTCACTCAATCTGAACTGGATTTGGACACTGTTAAAACGATTCTTTCTGAATACAAAATTCATAATGCTGATATTACTTTGAAAGCTGATTGCACTGCTGAAGAACTGATTGATGTTATTGAAGGAAATCGTATTTGTAGGTTTTCATTTGTATAGTTTCACAATGGATTACTGTAATTTTAGATATGCCTGCTATTTATGTTCTCAATAAAATTGATTCCATTACTATCGAAGAATTGGATGTTATTTCAAAGATTCCTCATTGTGTTCCAATTTCTGCTCATCATAAATGGAATTTCGATGAATTACTTGAAAAAATGTGGGAATATCTTGATCTTGTTCGCGTATATACCAAGCCAAAGGGTCAAATGCCGGTATTTAACTTCTATTTCAAAGAAAACGTTAACAACTTTCTTTTAGGATTATTCAAGTCCAATTGTTTTAGCTCGTGAAAAATGCTCTGTTGAAGATTTTTGTATGAAAATTCACAAATCTTTAGCCAAAGATTTCAAGCATGCTGTAGTATGGGGAAAATCAGTCAAATATAATCCTCAGACAGTTGGAAAAGATCATATTCTGATGGATGAAGATGTTGTTCAAATTGTTAAAAAAGTTTAATATATACGGTCATTTGTTATTATTATTATTTTCAAAAACCCTGGTTACATGTTTTGTTTCTTTATATAAATTTAGCTATTATTTTATTTATTTCATTACTATACAGTATTAAAAGCAATATATATATGAGTTATTATTAAAATATTGAATGCATATTTAGAAGGAAGGAATTAGGTGAAAAAAACACGTAAGTAATATAAAGAAAAAGTTAGTTATGAATGACTTGAGTGAAATATAATATAAAGAAGCTCTTTTATTACAAAAAGAACTAGAGACCATCTAAAGATATTCTACGATATTAGAGCATATACAAGTAATAATTTTGGGTATAATAATTTCATTTTTTTAAAAAGCAGCTTCAACTTCATTAATATTTTCACAAACGGTTGTTGTTGTAGTCATACTACCACCATGTTGAGAAGCTTCCAGACGTTTAATTAAAGCACTAACATTAATAGCAGGAACTAAAAAAATATACAATACATTATAAAAATTAAAAGTAAAGGAACTTACAGTATCCAAGTCCTTGAAGGAAAAGAAGGATAGCTTCTGTAGCTTTTTCAGGTTTGTCATCGAGAATCAAACCACAAGAATCGGAAACCTAAAAATTAAAAAACTCTTTCATCTTACTGATAATAAAAAATATGCAATACCTTAACCCAATCACTTTTAGCAGGATCAAGTTTAGTATTAACTGTTACAGTATCTTCAATAAAAGCAGATCGAGCACCAACAAGTTGCAAAACTGGAACATTCAATTTTGGACCAGCACTTCCATCACGAGAAAATTGAATTGGTGTACGACTAAAGAAAACATTCTATCAAACATAAAATTTCAAAAATAAAAACATACTTTAAATAACTTTCAACAAATGCAGCAAGATTACCAGGATTTGGAAGATTATTGAAGAAGCTACGATATTGTCGGACAATATCTGGATTTGATTCATCCATTCTTTTTCCAAAATGATGCCACATTAAATAATCAATTGTAAAAGCAGTCATTTTTTGAGATCGAAGATAATTAACATTTACTTTTTGATATCCCCATTCAATCCAGCCTGCAGCAGTTGCAGAACAATTGATTAAAATTAATGCATCTACTTTATCTTGATTTGTAAGCTATAATTCATTTTGCAAATAATGAAAATTTATTTGAAACTCGGTGAATAACTTACAGCGTATCTCAACATAACATTGGCACCAGCGCCAATTCCAAAACCAATAAAAGTTTGAAAACCAAAATGATTTACAACACTTTGAACGATGCTAGGCAATGAATCCATTGTTGGAAAAACATAATTATCTGGGAATGGTTTGTCATCCATAGCTTGACCAGGTGCATTAATATTATAGACACAAAATTTACTTGCAAATTCTGCTGCAGTAGAAAATTGAAAGAAATTTTGGTAGTTATTATCAGCTAAAAGAGATAAAAGAATAACACTATTGAAGAAATATTTAAAATGCTTACCATCCATTCCAAGATCATGAAATGTAATAATAGGATGATGCTTACGATTACCGTAAATTGAAACTTTTACAATTCCATAGCTTGTTTGAACTTTTTCTTCTATCCCACCAGAATCATTTGACATTAATGCACCAGATTCAGTTGAAAAAGGATATACGCCTAATTCAACAGCCATTTTCCAACGTTTAAACTTTTACAGGAAAGAAAAACTTTTTTAACAAAAAATAAATTTTGGTCTAAAAAGTAGGAAGGAATGGAAAAAGAAAAAAGCAATCAATGAATAAAGAAGAAAGCTTTTTTGTGTGTTCGTCAGGGCTGTGCGTTTTATCTATGGTGCTCTCCTTATAGGCTGCAATGGTGCTCTCCACTATTTCTCTTTTTTTGCAAAAAAAAGAGAGAGAAGTGTAGAAGAGACGAGAAGAAAAAATGCGCCAAAGCTTTAGCGCCTTTTTTCTTCGCGTCTCTTCTACACTTCTCTCTCTTTTTTTTGCAAAAAAAGAGAAATAGTGGAGAGCACCATTGCAGCCTATAAGGAGAGCACCATAGATAAAACGCACAGCCCTGGTGTTCGTAGACTTTTTAAAAGTTGTTGAAGAAAAAAGAAGAAGCAGACGACTTGTTTGACACAAGGAAACAAGCAAGCCTCTTTGGCACAGTGTTCTTTAACGTAAATGTGTTTTAAATAAATTTAACGTTTTCATGAAAAACAATTCATTTTACGTTTATCAAAAAATATCTTTTAAGATATCTGCCTTAATATTATTATTGTTAATAAGGTGATATTAAATGAAATGTCTTTAAAAAGTATTGCATCATTAATCAAAGCGGGTGATTATGACCAAGCAGATAAGGAAGTAATGGTATGTTATAAGCTCCATTTTTGTCTCAAGTTTTAAGGGATAAATAATGGCTAATTACATCAGCTCTTAGCTAGTAATATTAGAATAAGCTTGCAATACTACATGCTAAAAAAAGAAAGAAAGATATTTCATAATTGTGACATAATAAAAATACGTAATTTTAGGCATTGGAAAAAGCTGGAAATGCCAATGCTATGGTATATCTTTGTGGTTTGCGATGTGCTACTGAAAAAGGACGATATAATACTGCTCTACATTATCTTCAAAAGGTGAAAGAAACTGATCCCAAGAATCCTGAAGCTGTAAAAGCTGAGTGTTCGATTTATGAAAAGTTTCCTGAAGAAATTTCTAAGGATAACATCTCTTTTCTTGATAAAGTCACTTCTGATGAAACGTATGCTTACTTACATATTTTTGGTATTTCATGGTATTTTTAAGGTTACCTGAAGCCAGAAAGAAAGCTTTGAAAAAGATTAAATGGTGTGCAATGATTCGTTTGGGTCTTTTTACTGAAATTTCCAAATTGAGTGATTACTCAGAAGCTATGAAAGACGTTGAAACATGTTGTCTTATTTTAAATGCTTTAACCTTAGGAAAGAAGATTCCTTCGGAGATGGTAAGTACACATTATTTTAGGTACACAATGTTTACCCACAAATTTAAGGCTCAAACAGCGTTTCTTAATACCAAAGATGAACTTCCTCAAAAAGAACATCTTTATGGTACTCTTTTATTTCAAAATCAACCACAATTTGATGAATTTGCTTTTGAACATGCCCTCCGATTTGGTTGTAACGATTCAAATATTGCTAAAAATGTGTATACCAAAATTTGTTATGAATCTCTTAAAGAAGGACAACTTTCTCCTGCTTTTACAAACGCTGTAAAAGTGAAAGAATTTGTTCAACAAAATAAGCCTACAACAGAATGGTTAACTCACTTATTTGCAAATGAAATAGCTCAAGCATATGATTCTTTGTCAAAGCTTTCACCAGATGAATATCGTTCTTGGCCACTTTGTGGACTTGCATTTTATACATTTTTTACAACTCGACAGTTTGGTAAAGTTTTACAACTTTACAGTGAAACATTTAATGTTTATCCTGACAAAAGTATTTTTAACATACTCGAACTTGAAGCGTTATTTGAGAATCATGCTGATGAAATTGAATTAAAACAAATTTTGCGTACAATTGAAAGCTCTACTGTCAGCAATAAAAAGCGAATAACTGAAATCAAGTTACGGATTAAAATTATGCTTGGTATTTTTGATGAAAATGAAATTAATAGTGCCGATTTGGAATCGGCTACAAAATATCAACTTTTGGCTGAATTAAATTTTGCTTCCAAAAATTATTCAGCTGCAAAGAAAGCTGCACAGCAATCTCTTGAATCTCCACTTAAAGATCCCTGGAGAAGTCAATTGATTCTTGCAAAATTAAAATGGATGGTTGATGAAGATTTTGATGAAGCTGAATTGGATTTGCGTCAAATTTATTCAACAGCTCCTTTTGTGGCTGATATTGTTTCCGCCATGGCTGAATTCTATGTTGAAATGGAGGAATTTGATTCTGCTAAAATGTTGATTGATCAAGCCGTATTATTAAATGCTTCTAATAGAGGTTTACGAGAACTTCAAGATAAAATTTATTCTATTCTTGTACGTATCTGTTTAAGTTATCATTTTTATTATAGCAATCTTTTTTTAGAAAGTACCAGTTGAAGATCGAATTAAAAATCTAAATCAATTTATTGCTTTAAAACCGTATTCAATGTGGGCGGTAAAACATGTTACAATGCTAGAACTTAAAAATGGTAAATATGAAGAAGCTGTTAATAAATTGCGTCGTGCTATACACGCATTACCTGAGGATGTTGATGTTGAAGTGCGAAAAAAAGCTGCAACTATTTGGGCATATGTTGGCCTCGTTAATCTTCGTCGTGGTCAAGCAAAATCTGCTATGTATGCATTTGATTCAGCTGTAACCTTAGATCCTGATAATCCAAGTTTTTTGTTTCAGGTATGTTTCTTTCTATACTTTTCTTTTATATCGTTTGATTTTGTTTCAGTTAGCTCTGGCTCAAAAAAAGCTTTACAAATTTGAACAAGTTTTTGAAACCCTCAAAAAACTTCGATCAACGGAATCTTCACCTGAAATTCAAAAACTTGCTCATTCGCTTTTTCTTCAATCATTGTCTTCTTATGCTTCACAATTGCCTCCTGGTAGAAAACAATTACGGCAATTACTAATTTTATTTAAAATTCTTGGAAATACTTCAAATTCTGAATGGTCATCTTCTGGTGCTTTACTGTTATCTATTGCAAATGGATTTTCCCTTCTTCGTGAATACAATGATAATGTTGTTGAATGTTTTCTTCAGGAAATTTCTAGCTTTGCACAAAAATGTGGTATTTCAAAAAAGGAAGAAATTTGGAATGCTGAAATTGCAATAATGTGTCAGCTTCTTTCTATGGAACAGAATGTCGGAATTCTTAATGAAACAGGCTGTCGATTATTAACTTACGCAACAAAAATGCGCTTTCAAAGTTTGGCCGAAATGTATGTATTTTTGTAAAATATTTTTTATTTAGGTTACTGTAGGTGTTTTTTAGTGCTCAACAACTTTTCCGTAAAGCAATTCTTACACCTGGTTTAAATACGAACACTCGATCAACTTTATATTTAAATCTTGCACTTACTTTTTGTATTGGTACAGTTAATTATGAAAGTGCACTACATTGCTGTTTTCGTTCACTTCAACTTAACAAAGCAAATCCTTCTGCACTTTCTCTTAGCGGACTTTTGTTTCTAAAAATGAAAAATGTGAGTTATTTTTAAATCTTTAAAGTGTGTATTATAAAATTCATTAGGTCAATGATGCCACTCGTGCTTTCAATATTGCTCATACATTAGAGCCTTCACAACCTGATCACTGGTATGGTCGTGCAATATTAGCGGAATTACAAAATAATGACATGGAAGCTATGAATCTATTTCAACATTCGCTCGCAATTGAACCATGTGTATGTTTTTTTTCAATTGTTGTTTTGAATTTTTGTTATTCTTTATAGGCACAAGCAATAGAAGCATTCTCGTATTATTTGGTTAAAACAAAAGCTCATGGACATCGTTTGAATAAATTTGAATTTGACTATAAAGCATTTCAACATTTGTTGCGTAAGTTTAGAAATACTCTTCACACTTATGAAATAATTTTTTTATTTAAGATGTAAACAAATTATCTGATCAGTTTTTGTATTCCATGGCTATTTTTGCTGAACATTTCCGTCATTTCGATGAAGCTGCATCTCTCATAAATAAAGTCTCGCCATCCCTATCCATTGAAGATGCCACTAGAATTCGTATTCTTGCGTATGTGTTATTTTTCTTTTACTTATTTGAGTAATTCTGAAATTTTAGAGCATGTGGGACGTCATCTATGTCATCATTTCCAAGTGATGGACTTGAAAGATTGTACAAAATCTACCATGGATCGCTTTCTGAAGCTGTTGCTGCTGCTGGACTTAAATCGAGTTGTCTTGTCAGCTTTCTTTTGGCATCTCTCGCCTTCGATAATTGGCCAATATTTTGGAAATTTTACCGTACAAAACTTTATCCTCTTTTGGTTGGATTTGTTAATGCTTTAGAAATGGTACATGTTTTTCTTTCGTAATAAACTTTTTTTAATGTTGCCATGTTTCAGGATCCATACTGGTCTCGTGGAATTTTATCCACGCTTCTTGCGAATCGTCCACCACATAAATTTCTCCAAGTGTTTCCATTTAAAGTTCCATTGCATTATTTAACATCTGCATTTCTCCCAAGAGAAGATGAAAAAGCTGTTGTCGTACATGATCCTTCTATCCAGGCCTTGTTTGATCTACTTATGATTGCCAAAACTCAATATGATAAAGAAAATGTTAATAGTGAAGAAGATTCCGGACTTGTTCAGTATGATGTTCGTTTGGATGATGCCATCTCTTATCCTCCTGAAGAAAGTGAAAGTGGTGAAAATGAAAGCGATATTTCAGTTCCTCAATAAAATTTGTTTTCATTTTTGAAAAAAAAGTTCGTCGTGTTATTTTGTATAAATGTTATGATATAATTTTTTAATAAATAAATTCAATCATTTTTGCTGTACTCATTTTGTTGACTGTCGTTAGAAAAGTGATATTTTTTCTTTATTATTGTTGTATCGAAGCCAGTTTTTTCCGATCCTCGATTTTTTTTGTGTGTTCGAGACAGAGTAGCATTTTCCCATTCGGTCATTTACTTTTTTGACATTCTGTTAGTTCCTACAGTTAGCAAATATGCTTAACTAAAATTTGTACAAGGGATTTTCTGATATCAATTTCAATTCTAAGATAATTCTCGAATGCAATGCTTGAAAAACAGTAAGCACAAATTGTAAATAAAAAAACCAAAAATTTCCAAACAGTTTTTTTTTCAAAACAACAGATATAAAACATAATAAATAAAATAAATAACACAAAGAAAAAATGTTATTGGCAGTTTTTTTATTCTTCTTCATTATTTAAAGCAAGAATATACCCAGATTTTGAGATCTCAGCATTTAATTTTCGTAATGATTCTTTCGAAAGGTGCTAAAAAAATGCAGTTTTAATAACTACAGTACCCTAGACAAATGAAAACTTACAACATAAAGATCATAACGAGAATCCATAAGAAGATTTGCAACATTAAGGACGTCATGATCATTTTGGCTTTTTCGGTAAAGTGTAATCAGCATTGTAATTGTATAATAAAGATAGCGTTCATGAATTCGGGACAGTTGTGCAACTCGAACACGATGTTCTTCAGGATCTTCGACATCATTCAGTTCCAAACAACTCGCAAAAAATGTTGGAGATTGATGTAAAAGATCAAGGATTTGGCTGACGACAACATTTTGATATTTTTCACAACCTTTTAAATGGGCTTGAATGTTGTTCATTGCTTGATTCATTTGTCGTTCATATTCTGTTCTTTGAATCACATCTAGTTTAGCGTATTCAACATCAGAAAGTTTGTTAGGTCGCTCAGAAAATTCTTCATTAATTCGATGCTGCCAAATTGAAAATTTTTCCATGATTTCAAGATAAAGTAGATAGCTATTAAATTCACGCTGTTGATCTTGAATTCGACGAATCATTGCTTCATCTCTGTCATCAGTAGGCAAATTCTGAATAAATTCATCTGTTTGAACTGTTAAATTTTTAGGAGAATTTTCAAGTAATTCCATTGCTTCAGCATAACGATCTCTTTCTAAAATAATTCAAGAAAATTGTTAAATGTTCTGAAATGCAAAATGAAAACTGACCAAAAAGCTCTCGTAAAAGATTGTTGCATTCAATCAAAGCATTACAAGCAGTTTCTTCAGGAAATATGAGTAAAAATCTCCAAATATTAATTCGTCGAGCAATTGAATCTGAGAGTTTTCGATTATCATCCAGTGGATTCTCACGTTTTGCTTTTTCATAAACTTTAATGCAAAGCTTTCCAGAATCAAATTTGACTTCGGCGGCAGCCTTCAAAATTTCAAGCCGCATTGATTCACCATTAATTTCTACAATAACCAATTAGAAAATGAAAAAACATTCATAAAAATTACCGTAAAGAAAATCAACCATTCGTTCATCAGCTTCTTTCTTTTCCAATTTTGACAAATAATACGGTACAAGGGTATACATTTCTAATGTAATAAGCATCTTACTGTAAAGGAAAATAATTTCATCGCCTTTAACTCTGTCATATTTGTAATTTCCATTTTTGATTAGCAAAACAAGATGAGCATAAAGCCGTAAATTGTTAACATCTGATTCATCGGCAGTTGCATCAGCATGGATAAGATTAACAGCTTCTTGAAAATCATTTGCAGCCAAATATCCAATAATTTTAAAATAAATTTCATTACAATCATTTGCAATACTTGAAAATACAGTACTAATTGTCGTAGGGATATTTTTGTTATTAATATCTGGTGCAACATCGTTAATATTTAATTTATGAGATATAACAGTCTCTTCATCAAGAATGGTTTCAACTGCACAATTAACGTATGTCCAAAGAATATCATCAGGATTATCAGCAAAAGAAAGAAGAGTTTGAAGATTACCAGAAAGTGCTGCCCAAATACACCGATCTGTATCAGAAATAGGACTTTCAGGCTATAAAAATAGTTTTAAAATGACACTATAATAAAAAAAGGCATACTAAAGAAAGAATCAAAGAAGCAGTTGATTTAAAATGTAAGCGAGATTCGGCAAATTCATAGCTTTTTGCCATTTCATCTAGTGGAGTTAAATCTGGATCAGTAAGAAGTTGTCGAACTTTTAAATATGCTTTAAGACAAGATAGCCCAGTTTGTTCTGCAAGTTCACTCAATCGAGTAGATCTTCCACATCGAAGTAAACAGAAAAATATTCGTTTAATACGTTCCAAATTTTCAGTGTCTTCTTGAGATAGCTGTTCCAAATAAATTGAATCAAGATGTGCAAATTTATCTTGTGCAGCAGCATGTGAAAATGCATGTTGAGTACCATTAATATGTTCAACTTCTTTAACCAGTTGACTAAAACCAATAGGATTTTGAAATGCAGCTTCTTCACTCCAATGCAAAAGTGTAGCTAAACGTCGAAATTCTGCATTTTTCATAAATAATTCTTTTAAAAGTGATGAATTTTCTTCCTTATGTTGAACAATTGATTCTGCATGAAAGAGCTTCAAAATTAAATCAAATATATTTCGTTCTGCCTCAAGTGATTTTAAAACAGATTCTATTCGAGGATCACTTTTTCGTGGCTTATTAAAAGTTCGTTGAAATATTTGAACACCATTTGTTGCAGTTTCTTTAAAGCCATTTACAATTTGTTCAAACGAAGCTTCAGAGAGGCAATTGGTATGGTAATCAGCAAAAATTGATTGGCAAACTGTAAAAGGTTTTTAACTATTAAGGGAGCAGCAATTAAAAACAAGAACTTACTTTCAATAAAAAGAGTAGATTGATCAACATTTAATAATTGAGATGCATAAAGGGCAGAATCATTCCGAGTGGTAGCATTAAAGACACCAGAATCATTTATAAATGAATTAGTATTGTCGAGATCCATCATCTAAAAAATGCTTTTTAAATATCGATGATAAAATCACAAAAGCTGCCAATAGCTCGAACAAAATCCTGTAATACTTTTCTTTATTAAATAAATATTTATTTATAGAGTAATGGGCCGAAACACTGATGAAAGAAAAAGAAGAAAATCAGGTGAAGTTTAAAACTCTTTATATTTAAATTTTAATAGACTTTGTTTTTTTTTTAATCCTTTTCAGTCAAAAAAAGAGGTTTGTTAATTTCATCCCGCCTTACACTACATCTTTTTGAATTGGGTAACGCTTGGCCAAGGGAATACTTTCAGTTTGGAAATTCAAAAATGTTTTTAGGGATCGTCCAGACGTGACGTCACGCAAAAATCAAAAATTTCGTAACCCATCCACCCTTACCGTCACGCTTCTGCCTTTGATCTTTGCCGCTTTTTGTAAGAAGCGTCACATTTGGTCTACCCCCACCCACCCATAAAATGCGTGACGTCACGTCTGGACAATCCCTTAGATCTCTTTACTTCTGGGGATCATGGTTATAAAAATCTCAGTCAGTAAGCACTGCAATGAACACATCTCAGGTAACTCAAGGTGAAACTAAACAAATGCATTTCTGATGGGATTATATCATATTCGTTTTTTTCTTGGGTGTTTAACATTTATTGCAAACTGTGATTTTAATAGAGATTACTGTATCAATCATAAAAGCTCAACTCATGACCCTGATCATGAACGAAATAGCCTTCACAGGCCATAATTGACCCAAATAAACCAAATATTGATATGTAAATATGCATAACTTAAAAATTTAATTTTTTACTAGCTTTTTAACGCTGGTGTCAAAATAAAATGAACAGATTACAAGTAAAACATAGTAAAAAAATCGTTTCATAAATCAGTCCATCATTTGATCGTTCTCTTTCCATCGAACCCATTAATTCTGCCATTTTATTTTTTAAACTACAATTAGTAAGCTAGTGAATTTGTTAATTGAAAGTCTTTTTTGAGATTCTTTATAATGCTTTTAATGCATTAAAAGCATTATAAAGAATCTCAAAAAAGACTTTAATGTATCAAATTGTCAAGAATGTTGAAAAAGGGATCTACGACAAATTTTTTCATCTTTATATTTCAAAACAGCTGATTTTTTTGACTTTTGTAAATCTTTTTTACGATAAACTTGTCAGATCAAAACATTTATACAATTTATTTAATATAAACATATCTTTTGATAATAAATTATAAATTCAAACATAAACAAAAAATGAATTTTATCCCGCCCCTGCACCACAAAAAATACTACTTGACAGAAAAGTCTTTTTTTTGAAAACATCACATTTAATTCTCAAAATCCCGTTATACAGAAATCGTCTATTATAAAAACAAAAAGGTTTCAACAGCCATTGACCATCACCATAGTTGAGATTACTGTAAAAACAATGATTAATAAAACTTTAAAATACATGTAAAAAACTTACATGATGTCCATGTGAATGCCCGTGTTCATGAGCATGAGAGTGATTGTCATGACTGTGATTATGACTATGATTATGATTGCCATGTCCATGTGAATGATTAGGTGAAGAATGATCATGGGCATGTGAGTGTGCATGATTACTTATATAAACACCTTTATCCACTCTAGCTGGAATACGAAACATTGGAACCAAATTTTGAATTTTTCGGAAAAATCTTTCTTTCTCAATTTGTACAGTAATATGCTGAACACCGGCAGTTTTAAATATTTGTATTGCTCTTTGTCGAACATTTTGATCATTTGCTTCATCAGTAATTTGTAAATGAATACTTAAAATATTATTTTCAGATTTAAGCTGCCATGTATGAAGTTGTGAATAGGAAATAACACCTTCAATATTAAGGACATCTTCAATTGCATGTTCAAGTTCATGTGAAAGTTCATTTGGTACACATTGAAGTAACACCGATGCAGAACCTTTTAACAAAGGCCATACAGAACCAAGAATTAGAAAAGAAAGAATTAAAGAACAAAGTGGGTCAACCCATTGCCAACCAAAGAATTGAATTAAAAGTGTACTAATGATTACGAATACAGAGCCAAGAGTATCAGCAAGAACATGAAGAAATACTCCTATAAAAAAGTTTACTGCTTATAAATCATAAAAATAAGAAGGATCAAACCTTCCATATTTGCATTTCCATGTGAATGACCATGATGATCATGTCCACCATGAGAATGGCCGTGACTATGACCATGTGAATGTCCGTGATGATGATGATCATGTCCACCATGAAGTGCATACATTCCAAATAAATTAACACATAATCCCAAAACTGCAACAATCATTAGCTTATCAGTATCAACTTCTGGAGGATTTAATAATCGCTGTATTGCTTCAAGTAAAATCATTAATGCAATAACAATCAAAAACAAAGCGTTAATAAAACCAGATAAAATTTCAACACGTCCATAACCAAATGAAAACTGTCGAGATGCCGTTGATCGAGCCATTACAGCTGCCACCAATCCCATAACCAAAGCCGTACAATCAAACAGCATATGAAATCCATCCGAAATAAGTCCCAAGCTTCCATTAATAAATCCATAGAAGAATTCAACACCACAAAATAATAAATTCACACATAGGAAATAAAAGATTTTTTTGCTGTCATCATTTGCTAAAATTTCTCGAACAGTTTCTTTACAAAATTTAAGAATTGATTGAGATTTCTTTTGAAGGAATGCTTCACCGCGTGTAAAGAATAATTCTCCTTCTCTATTGACACTGACATGATAGCCTCCAACGGCTTTTGTTGTTGATGGACTCGTTAAAATAAATGAAGCTAAAAATTATTTTAAAGACACCGTATACTAACTACACAGCATACTGTAACCACGTATACTTACCTGCAAAAAAGCAAATAATTGTAACTACAACACCACTTGAAAGTGAATGACCAGCAGGGCCAACAGGATAATAAAGCCATGATAAAATGAGAGCCCAAACATAAATTGTAATAGGTGCCCATCTTGCTGAAGCTAACACTGGTTGGGGAAGACGTTCAAATACCGTAGATTCAGTGAAAAAATCAACAATAAAAACTAGCACTGTAGCTACCGTAGCCAAGAATAAGAAATTTAAAAGAGATGTATAAAAGCTTTCTGTCATAATCATTGCCAAAACTCCAAATGGCACAAGAAATACGGCAGAAATTACAGAAATCATTGAATAAAGTCTTTTTGGTCCACCAATTTCAACTGCCAATGACCGAAATGTGACATCATAAACATATTTCAAACAGAGGGCAATAACGAGCAGAAATACACCACCCTTATGATCAGAAATACCAAACCATCCCATAATATGATAAAAGATATGATTGAACCCGCTTTGGTGTCCGTGTGAATCAGCTGAAAATTTTTTTAAATGTATTAAAGTGATTTAATAAAAATAAATTACCGTGATTTAATTCAACCGTTGAATCTTCGTCCATTATTATCAAAGCCAGCGCACCAACAGCAAGCATAAAAATTCCTCGAGTTTGTGATGGAGTTCGAGTACTAACGAATAAAGCTTCAAGAGCAATTGCAATGATTTTAGGATTTAATTCAAAGACCAAAATAGCTCGTAAAGGACCACAAAATGTTATACCGTAAAACCATAAAAGTTCTATAAGAATATTTAATAGTGCCAGTTGACCAATTCTAACATGCAACGCCCTTCTAATTGAAATTCCAGATGTACATGGCTTTTGTAATGGCATTAAAATTGATCCCGATCTGTAGTATCAATAATAATAAATATTTTACCGTAATAAAAAAAAACTTACATCAGCCGCATAACAAATAATAAAGTGACAACATGGACCTGCTTTGCTAAATTCCCGATTCCAAAAATTCCAATACATTTTGAAAGTTTTCCTATTATCAAAAATACAACTTGAGTGGCTGATCTAAAAAATGGGAAATCTGGAAATGCTTTAATGAAGACAAAAAAAAACACTTACGTGAAAGATGTTGGAGCTTTTGATTTTCGATTATCAGCTTTTAAAATTTCGTTTGCAAGCATTTTGTTTAAATAAGTTTACAGATGTAAAAACCCAATTTAAGAACGTATTTCTTTTTTGTTAGATTAAATTATAACATTGCCTATTTCATAGATTCTCTAAAAATAATTTTGACTTTTGCTTAAGATTATAAAAAAATTTAAAAGCACTACAAAGAGAAAAAAGCGATAAGGATTATACAAAAAATTGTAGTTGTATAAAGAATACTATTAAACACAGATTTAGCAGTAAATGTTACAGAAAAGGATTCAAGATATTACTTTTTAGAATTAATATTAGAGGGGCTTTTTTTAACTACACGTTTCCACTTTTTTATGTCCCATAACGAAACTGGTTAATACATAGTAATTTGCATTGAACTCAATGCTCTTTTTTGAAAACTTTGCTTTTTTTATGTAATTAATATCAATGTTTTGCCGAAACAAAAAACTTAGCCAAAAGCCAGCAGTATTGTGTGAAACTGCTGAACCAAAAATTGGTGAAAAATATGAAGTTGGAATACTGTAATATCCAGAAAAAAATGGTCATTATACAGTAGTTATAAATGAAACAAATTGAAACTGATTTTCTGAATTAGCACTGTGTTAAAAAAATCTACAAAAATAAAAAATCACAAAACCCTGCACATTTTTAAACAAGAGATTACTGTAAGTGATAGCGAACTATGTTTTTTTTATTTTCAACAGTTTCACAGATTTTTTGAAAAGGTATGTCTTTAAATTTAATTCGAAAAAAGCTTTTTTTATTTATACATGGATTGTCAGTAATAAAAAAATATAATAAAAAAAGGAGAAAAGTCAATACATTTGAATACCAGTTACAATTACAATAAAAAAACAAGTGCATATTTATTGTCTCAAAGCCGCAAGACGTTTACTTAATTCGTCATTAGTTTCAACAGATGCGGGTTGTTTTGTTCCAATAGATGCTGTAGTTGCAGATGGCATTTCCATTCCAACTTCAATACCGGCTTGATCAGCAGCTTCTTGAATAAGGGCATCAACTTGATGTTGTGGTGCATTAAGAGTTGTTGTAGCATTCATTGAACCTTCCCTAGAATTTTAAAACTTGTATTTTTTTTTGTTAAAATTTTTGTCTAAAACTTTAAAATTTTAAAACTTGGCCTACATAGTTGCAGATTGAACATCAAGATTTTCGAAATCACGTTCGAATCTATCCATAAGATTTTGAACTTTTTCAAGATTCATTGATTTCATAGCAGATTCCATAGCTTTGACAACACCAGACATTGATTGAGTAACACGTTTTTGGGTGGCAGCTGTCTGGACTCTTGCAGCAACGGCATCAATTCTAGCTGACATACGAAGATAATTTAATGATTCATTCTTTTTTCTAATAGCATTTTCAGCATGAATTTGTGCAACATCTCGATTTCCTTTCTACAAAAAAAAGATACATTACAATTATTAAATAGCAGAATATTTTACCTTTAAAGCAGAAACAAGCTTATTCTTTTCTTCTTTTTCTTGTTTATCACATTTTTTTGAATTACGTTGAAGTTCTTTAGCAGCAAAACGTAAATTAAACAAATGAGCTAAAACATGTTTTATTGTTTGAAAATATAATTTTTACAGAAGTAAAAACTTACTATCAAGAGCAGACATTATTCGATCAAATAAAAATAAACTATTTGAATACAATTGGAAATTAAAGCAATGCTTTAAAAACACTTGGTTAGATTTCAAGAAAAGAGAGGTGAGCTGAAATATTTTTTCTTATATATATAATACCGAAATTTGATGTGATGAGTCATTCAATAAAAAGCGCAACGCGATAGAGAAGGAAAAATGACGTGAGCTATAAAGAAAGGGGTTTGCAATTTCGTAATCGAAAAAGTTATCTGTCGATGGAATGGAAAGGTTATTTGACCGTAATGATTATGGTTTTGTTAAAAAAACGGAGATATTTGTTAATGTGGAAATCGACATGCATGAAAAAATAACATTGCCGTAAACAAAAAACAACAAATAACAGCTCTACTGAAAAAAAAGAAGAACACAAAACAAACATTTTTCTTTTCGTTGTGAAAACAAAAAAAAGGTCGTCAGCTATTTCGCTGGCGTTTTTTTGCTTCGGCTGCTGCTTTCTTTTTTCTGTAAACGTTTAACGGTTAAACATCCATCCCTTTAGCTTTTTCTCTTTTATGTATGTGTCCGTTTTTCTTTTTGTAAATTTATGCTATTTATTTTTCATGTAACACATCATCATCATCATTTAGCCATTTATTATTATTAGTCAAGAACAATCTCTTTTAGGTAGCTTATTATTCTTCTTCTTCTTCAAACATTGGTGGTAATTACCTACAAAATTCTTTAAAATAATTAATTTAGGAAGAAAATTAGATTCATAGAAGAAAAAAAGAAGAATGATTCTGGGTTATCCACCTGTGCTGCAGGCACTTTTTGCTTCACTTTTTACATGGTTTGTAACGGCTTTGGGGGCTGCATTAGTTTTTGTGCTACCATCAAATAGTAAAAAAATTCTTGGTACGTTTTCTTTTTCAGATTATTACGGTAGAATTGTTCCAAATAATTTTGTTGCTAAAAATATTGGTTGTTTTCTAAATTATAGATGTAAGTCTTGGATTTGCTGCTGGGGTAATGGTGGCAGCTAGTTTTTGGTCCCTTCTTGCTCCAGCTATCGAAATTGCTGAAAATAAATTTGAACAATGGGCTTTTTTACCCGTGGCAATTGGATTTGTGATTGGAGCAGGGTTTGTAGAGTTATCAGATCATCTTATTCCATCGTAAGCTTTTCATGTGCTTTGGTTAAAGAAGTACTTATATATTTTTCAAGATGTGTTAATACTGAATTATCTATTTTAAATGTTTTAACTGATCATCATTCACATTCTGATACAAATAAGCGTAATTCTGGAGTCGTTCATAATGATGCTGCTTCGAATCAACGGTATTCAAATTCGGCTGATTTGCGTCATAGAACAAGAAATTCTGATCGGCCTGCTTCTAGGATGATCTCTGACCAGGTTGAACCAGTGACAAGTCCCCGAGATGATCCAGATTCACAGAGTTATTCAGTTTCATGGCGGCGTCTTATGCTTTTGATTACTGCTGTTACAGTACATAATATTCCAGAAGGTATGGCAGTAGGTGTTGGATTTGGAAGTATAGGAAAGACCCCTGTTGCAACATTTGAAAAAGCATTTAATCTTGCACTTGGTATTGGCCTTCAAAATTTGTGAGTTTAATTTATTGTTGATTTTGTGTTATACTTATTTATAAATTATAGTCCTGAAGGTTTAGCCGTTAGTTTACCGCTTGCTGGATTTGGATATCCTAAATGGAAGGCATTTTTCTATGGGCAATTGTCAGGTATGGTTGAGCCCATTGCCGCTGTTTTAGGCGCAGCTTTGGTTATTTTAATGGAGCCTATACTTCCTTATGCATTAAGCTTTGCTGCAGGGTATTGTTTTATCGTTTGTATACTGTATCTTAACAATCGTGTTCTGTTTTAGGGCAATGATGTATGTCGTATTTGATAGCCTTATTCATGAAGCTGGGTCAGTTTTATCTTTTTGCTTTTTAAACCTTGACTGGTTTACTGTAGCTTTCAAAATGAATACGATCTTGTTCGACAGTTAAATAAATTATTGAATTTTTAGTCGTAATGGAAATGAAAAAATGGCTTCCGCTTCTGCCATTTTTGGATTTGTCTTGATGATGGCAATGGATGTTGGATTGGGTTAATTCAGTTAATGACGGTTAAATTATTTTGAGGCATCTAAATGTTTATACTTGAAATTCCTTATTACAAACACAAACTTCTTTAGGTGAAGAAGTTTGTGTTTGTCATTCCATTTACTAATACTCACTTTCCTTTATTTCATATTCCAAGTATAATTGTTTTGATGTGTTTCTTTTAACATCTTGCACTAATGCGTGTATGTTTTTTGTATTGTTTTTTTTCATCTTTTTATTATCTAAAAATTAACACATTTTTCTTGTTTTTTCTATTATCATAATTTCACAGATTCCGCAATAAATATATATATATGTTTGTTATTTTTTATTATAGATTTTAATTGTTAATATAATAAAAAATTAATTATTTAAAAATTTATGATTTGTTTACTGTAGCTTTTATAATGAGATGATTTGGCGTCGTATCGCTAAATATTATTTATTATATCTTAGATTTAGAAGTCTTGCTAAAAAAATTTCAGATTTTTTAGAATTAGTATTTTTTTATCTTAAAGTTTTTAGGTGGGTTTCCCTTTTCTATTTCGAAAAATTTTGATTCATTTGTTTTGCACTTTTTCACTTTAGAATTTTAGTTAAAGAAAAATGTTTTCATCAAAGATGCTTTCTGCTCCTAAAAGGACCTATACTCAACTGGATTATGCAATGCATATGCCAAAAGGATATGTTGAAAGAATAAAAAGAACAGTACCTCGTAAAGTTTATGATAATCGTTTTGGTGCACCACCTGTTGTTCGATATCAGTAAGTTTCATTCATTTTCTAACTTTAAAAATTATTTAACATTTTTTATAGCTTACGCCCTGAAGATTATATTCCAAGTAAAGAAGGTCGTCCATGGGAACATCAAATTCTTACCAAAACTATTCAAAGAGAAAATCAATATCATTCAAGATTAATTAATTCAAAATATCATGAAATTAAACATAATAAAATTAAGAAAATTCCTGATGAAGAATGGACTATATTTCCCGGGGATACGGTGCAAGTAATGGTTGGTAAACATAAAGGAAAAACTGGGATTGTTTTGAAAATTCTGCGAGAAGCAAATGCTGTTTTTGTTGATGGCCTTCATACTGTATGTTATTCGAATTTCAAAGATACTGTAAAGAATCCAAAAACTTTTTAGAAGCTTGTAACAGAAATGGAAAATTTAGAAAGATATGGTTTAAAGAAGATGTTTAAATGGGGTGAGCAACCACTAGATGCTTCAAAAGAAGAAGTTATGCTTGTTGATCCTCAAGAAAAGTAATTGTTTTTATGTGTTTCAAACATAAGTTTAAAAATTAAGGGGACCATGTACTGCCAATTGGATTTTAAATGAATCAAAAAAAGAATGGATTCGTGTCAGTGATAAATCAGGTGTTGAAATTCCACTTCCTAATCAAGCCAAAGTTACTTATGAATATATTTCTGCAAAAGATTATATTGGTAAGTTAATTTTGATATTATTACGAATTTAAATAATAATTTCTGCATTTTAGAAGCGGAAGGAAAAGATACAACAGCAGATATTGCACTTAAAAGAACATATACTCCAAAACTTTGTTTAGTTGAACAAGAATTAATGGAAGAATTGGGAATCAAAGAAGACAGAAAACCGAAACAAACATTTTGGTATTAAAATGATTCAATATACTTTATTTAGAATTAGTTCAAAAAATAGTTACATACATTGTTGTCAATAATAAATTGTTTTTCTCTCTACTTTTTTGTTTTATCTGATTCTCGATTTGTTGTTGTTGGTCCAGGTGTTTGAGGTCGATTTTGAATTGCAGCCAAATGTTCTGCAGCTGTCCTCTTATCTGGTGATTTTGGTAATATTTTTTCAGGCTTTTTACTTTTCTTTTTCTCTGAGCTGTTGTAATCATCAGAATAATTCTTTTGACTTTGATCAATACCACCGCCTCCAGCACTTCCTTTGCTATGATGAGTTTTCTTTTTTCGAATTTTCTTGCTTTCATTATTTGCTGACATTTTTCGTTCGAATGCAGTTCTTGGTGGCTTTACTTTTTTCACAGAACAACTATCAGCACTTTTATCAACATTTTCATCATCACCTTTCTTCCTAAAACATACACAGTAATCAAGGTAATATTTATAAAATGCATACTTTTTTGATGGTGATCTTCGAGTTTTATTTGAACGATCATTCATTTGTCTGGTAGAACCACTTTTCTTTTTTGCAACATTTTGATCTTTTTTAATTGCACTGCCACCACAATAAGACTTTGGCATGCTAACCTTTTCTGAAGAACCCGTCGTAGAAGTTGGAGGCATTTTTGCTGTAGTTCGAGTTGAAGGAATTTGTAGTTTTCGATTTTTTAAACTATCATTATCAAAATTACGTGAATCATCAAAAGGTTTCTTTGTTATTGTTACCGGTGAAGTTGTTGGAGATTTTTCTGTTGAAATTTTTGGTGAAATTGGTGTTGTTGATGGTGATGTTGGAGGTGTTGAGGCTTTTGGCGTTGAACCTTTTGAGGTTGAAGTTTTTGAAGTTGAGGTTTTTGAAAGAGGTGAAACAGTTTTTGGCTTTTCTTTTAATTTTTGTTGATCTTGTGTAAATGATGGCTGCGGTGATAGATCGGTTACACCTCCAAATGCAGCTGCAGGTGATGGATCTGCTGGTGTAGGCTCTGCTGCCGGAATTTCTTCTTCATTCCCTGCTTCTTCTGTAAATTTTTGAGAGCCATATTTAAAAGTTGAAAGTTAAAAATTACCAAAAATTATTCCTTTTGGAAATCGAACATTTACACGACATTCAAGATCCTTTGAAACAACTAAAACAGCCCCAGAATTTCCAAATCTAAATTAAAGTATCCATTATAGTATCCCTTGATAACTTCGGAAACTTACTCTTTACAATAATATGGTGCACTAAAAATTGTAATCATTCTTCTGGATGCAAAAAATTCATATCCATCCATGACAACTTGATGGGCACGAACAACCATATCCAAATTTAAATCTTTACAAAATTGTATAACATATTCTTCACCAAATGTTGAAGAAATTCCCCGTGCACTTGGTCCAAATTGTACATTTTCATTTGTTGGATCAGCCCATAATAGATCACATCTAAAAATTGTAAAATAAAAACGCTACACTATGATTATAAAAACCTTACAGTACACCATACGTTGGAATTTCAACAGGTCGGCGAATATCAGAAAACATTTGCCATGAATTTAAATCTCTTGAAAGTCCACCATGCATACAAAAAATTCTTCCAGAAATTCTTGCACATATTGGTAAACAATTAAATGTCAATTGAAATAGTTCCCATAAATCTGTGGTAAATCGAGTAACAACTTCATCATAAAAACCATAAACTCTATTAATTGCACGACATTCATGATTTCCACGTAATAAAAATATTGAATCAGAATACAGCAGTTTCAGGCCAAGGAGAAGGACAACTGTTTCAATACTGTATTCCCCTCGATCAATATAATCACCAAGAAACAGATATTTTTGTGTTGGAGGATTACCATTTTGTGCAAAAATTGCCATGGCATCGGAGAATTGTCCATGTAAATCTCTAAAGTACAGACATATTACTAGCGTATTAGCAATTTAGGAACCTAGGGATTGTCCAGAGCTGACGTCAGCAAAAAATTTTAAATTTTTAACCCCATCCATGCCTAATTAGCCAAATTATTTTGATTTTTGCCGCATTTAAGATGAAGTGTCACATTTGGCTTTACCCCATCCATGCCTAAACTGGTGACATCAGCTCTGGACAATCCGCTAGTTGAACATTTACGTGCCACATTTCTCACAATAAAATATTACTGTAATTCTTATTTAACGCTTTATGGGGCTACCGCATTAATGTTACAAAAAAACATATTATTATAGCTGCATGTATGACTTGCATAAAAGTCACTTACCCAACAATAACAATCGGAGCTTCCAATTCAATTAAAGCTGCATCAAGCATTAATGATTCCCTTGCTCGTACAATAATTGGAATAATATCATCAATTGTAAGCGCAGCTTTGCCAGGTTCATTTGGATTTTTCATTAAACGATTTACAATCTCTTCTATTTGTGCTTTCGCTTTATTTCGATCTTCTTCACTTGAGCTACCTTGTGTTATTTCTGTTGGTTCAACAAGGGCCTCTTCAAGTTGTGTATCGGCTGCTGAAGTTTTCCCACTTTGATTAAAATCAGAAGTAACTCGTTGAGTTGCTTGACTTTTTTCATCTGATTCAGCCGACGTTGAAGGCATTTTGTACAAATGTTTTTTTCAGATAAAAAAACTTGTGTTATCAATAAAGTTTTATTAAATATACAAATTTATTGCATTCCCTGTTTTTTTTTCAATACGAAGCAGTTACAAGAGAAAATAAATTAGAACAAACAATTAGATTATTTAAATTAAAACTTATAAAAACAATTTAGAAGTAAGCTTCTACGAAAAATTACCCGAAACAAAAACGGCAAAAACAATTACTATTAATTTTTTAATTTTTTCTTTCGATCGCTAGCAGTTGATGCAGCAGCTTCATCAGAATCTTCTTTCTTGATATTCTTTCGGCTTGCTTTAATAATCTCTTCAACATCTTCTGTAATTTCTTTAATAATTATACCGCCGCCAATTTGTTCCAAATATTGTTTTGTTGATTTAATATTTTCAATAATCTTTTTGATTGCTTCTTCATCACTTATAATTTCAGTTGTCGTAAATTCTTCAGCAGAATTTGGATCAATTAATCCATCTTTGTCAAGACTTTGAAGGCCATTACAAAGCAATGCAGATTCTAACGTTAAAACATATTTGCATGTTTCTGGTTCTTCAAGGGAGAATAAAACAATAGAAGGAGATTCAGTTTGAGCTGGCAAACGGCAACGTAACTGAACTTCTGTTGACCTTTAATAAATAAAGGATTACGGTATTGTAAATCAAAGAAAACAAACCGTTTTTCACCCGTTTCATCACAAACTTGTCCATTACCGTAATAATTGGATACTTGTTTGAGATAATTTTCTTCATATACAAATGCTTTTACTCGATTTCTTCTTATCCATGCACGATGAACTTCGGAATCAAATTGTCCAAGGATGTGCTCTTTCGTTCTTTTTCCACCTTCTAAATGAAATTGAGTAACCTAAAGATATTTATAATGTACATTATTTTTTTAATACTCTGAAAACTAACTTTAGAACCATAACAGAATTCATAGCTCCAATAGCCACTTCCACTATAAAACAACTTTTATCAAAAAAAAACATCAACTGAAAATCTTACCCAATGAAGCAACTTTTACCAGCCCAGAAATCATCAATTAATTGAAAATCTTCATCTGTAAAACCCTTTTGAAATTTTGCCATTTTATTGCTGCTTGATGATTTTGGATCAGATGATGAAAGCTTTTTATAAATTTCTGCAATTTCTTTCAGCTGATCTGCAACTGATCTTCCACCACTATTATCATTTACTTGATGATCAGTATCACCAGCAACAGCATTTTCACCCGTGCGTTGCGGAAAAACAAGTGCATCAGGATTGATCAATTTTGAAAATACCGAAGATTTATGTGGTGCTACGCTTACATCTGATGCCATTGAATATTGATTATAATGTTCTGATAAGCTATTTTGTTCTATTTCTCTTAGATTATTTGGTTTTGCATGTGGATGATTAGGCGGAGCATAACATCCTAAAATAATACAAAACTACAGTACGCTTAAGATGGAAATAAAAACCCACGAATTTCATGTTCTGGATTAGTCGGCATATCAAAAGCAGGATGTGAACACAAAAGATTCGTTAATACAGAAATTTCATAATTGCATGTGCTTACTTCTGTAATTGAATGAACCATATGACGAGAATACTAAAAATTTAAGAGTTTGAGAAAAAATTTCTTATAAAAAGAACATACTTCATAACAAATATATAGCAACGTTACAGTACGTGGTTTTCCAGTTAAATCACAAGGAGTACCATGGCGATAATGAACAGGAAAATATGGATATTCAATATTATTAATCTTTGTTTTTGGTGGATGAAGTTGATCAAATTTTTTTGCATCCTAAATTTCTCTGTGTGAAAAAATTGTTTTTAAAGAAATGTTAAAATAACCTCAATTGTTTGATCATGCCGATATGTTCCAAGAAGGTATTCCGTTGTTTCTTTTGTATCTCGGTTTTCGTGATACTGACGGATGTACCTTCCGTGGCTGATGTCATAGAACCAATACCCACTGCCACCAAAAATTGAAATTTCTCTTTCATCCATTAATGGTTTCAACAAATCCAAAGGTGAAGGTCCACGATATTCTTCAATCTTTCGTTGCGTCTAAATTTCAGAATTTCAAGTCTATATTGTGAATTTTAAAGGAAAACAAACTTTATGTTCGACGGATGGCAAAACACATTTAAAATCTTGTTGATCTGCAGTTTTCATTGTAACAATTCGTTCAGGGCTTTCTTGAATAATTTTATTAAGTTGTTCATTAATTCCTTCCGAATATAAATTATATGCAATACTATAATGTTCAAGATCACCAATAAAATCTGCACTAAATTCACTAGCTAATGTTGGTACTATTAGAAGTAGATATGCTAAAAGAATTTGTGGCAACATGACTGTATATTTGTTGTTGGAATGATACAGATTTTACAATCGTTGCTGATCGACATTGAAAAATAATTTTTTTATGTTGACGTTTACGTTTTGGCAAAATGTCGCTACACGAAAATGCAATTTTTTAAATGTTTTTACAAAAATAGATACGGTAATTGAAAGATTAATAATTAATTTATTGTCAGTTAATCAATACCATATATTAGTAATATTAGTAAAATTAGTGTGAAAAAATAAATATTATCACCATAAACCCATCAATCCTTTCTTCTTGATATGTAATGTATGAGTATTCTTCCAAAAAACTTCTTTCAAACATTTTTCATAATTTTCAAAAACATTTGGACGTTGTTCTTTATCTTTGAATATTTTGGCTCGTTTTAAACATTTCGTATCAATTGGAGAATCCAAATCATTTAAAACACCTTGAAAATATAAAAGAGATAATTCAAATTTCTAAAAGATAACGAAAATTATACAAACAACAAAAACATTCCTAAAAACCAAACCATTTTTTCAGGTTTAAGAGCCAAAGTTTCAGGGAAAAAATGTCTAATAATAAAACTACAAAAATGATGCAAATTTCCATGATCTGATACAGCAATGAGAGCACCAAATATTCGATGAGTATGTGAATCTAAAATTCCAATTGCATTTGTATCTCGTTCATATACAATCAAGACGCAACGTTCCACAAACATTGTAAGAAAAAACAGTTGCTTCCAATTGTGTAAAGAAGGACTAAAAACAGGTTTATTATAAATGCAGTATCTCATGCGAAAAAAAGGACTTACTGATCAATAGCACTTTTGAGATTTCCATATAAAAGAGAAGCAGAATCCCCGTGTTCTGCTGAAACAAGATTACTGTATCTAATATTTTATTTAGAAAAAAGCTTACATTTTGTTGTAACATATGCAATTTCGCCAAAATTTGAACCAAGTAATTGTAAAGCAGTTGGGATATTAAAGAGAGAATTTTCTTTACCATTTTGATATGCGAAATCTGCCATTGTATTGCCATTCACTATCGCATTGACCATTGCTTCACATAGACGAGATGGTAAAAGCTAAAATAAATATGTTTTCACCATTACTGTAGATTGTAACAACATACATTTCGAGGTGTTTGAATTGGTAAACCTTTACTTCGCTGCTTTGTTGAAAAATATAATGCATCAATATCAATACAATTAGTTCCATCCCACATTGGCAAATATATTCCATTTCGATATATCAATTCTGCCAGAGCACATGAAATTAAACAGCATGCATTTGAAAGTTCTTTTCTATCACCGAGACGAGTTTGCGATATATGTCGTGGAAAAGACCATAAAATTACTGCACCATTCTATAATTTTAAAAAAATATAAAAAATACAACGGACGTTTTTCAAAGTTCAAAGGATTTTTTGATCGGTATCACCAAAAAAGGAAAGATAAAAATCTTAAAATCCTTTTTTTTCAGATCGCTTTTTCTTAATTTCGATGCGCGTTAAATGATTGCGTAAAGAATGTGTTCGAAAGTTATCGAAAATCTTAAGAAAGTACATTTTAAAAAGTATTTTACCTCAATGCTCATACCAGGAATCAATGGTATTACGGTATGAGATTTCTGTTTTGCCGAAGATGTTCTTTCATTAAATAAATTTGTAATTGCATTTTTAGCATTATTACTGCTGAATGGATTTCCTTTAAAAAATGAATATATTACACCAGCTGCACCAGAACTGAGTCTTTTTCTGGGAGTCGAAGTAACAGCAGCAGCACCAGCAGAAGAAGAAGGCTTTGATGTTATTCTTTCAGTATTGTTAGTTTTTGATGTTAGTTCTGGTCGAGTGCTCCGACGTCGCTTGCATCCAAACATCGTCGCCCGCACTGCTATCAGGAAGATACATTTTTCTGACGAAATACCGTAAATTGTGATTAAAAGTTATGCAAATTTAACATTTTATTTTGATCATGCTGCTTCAACATTATTCATGAAAAAATGCGAGCATTTTTATTTACTTTTTTCTTCTACTTTCCAACATGCTACCGTATTTTCATTACGCTATTACTGGACGTTACAAGTAAGAAAAAGAAGCTAATAAGTTCTAATTAAAATGATTTTTTTAAAATCGATACCCTTATTGTGCTTCCCCTCAAAATGTTACAATAAAGACATAATAATTTATTCAAAAACAACAAACAAAAAAATTCAAGACATTTTTAAAATTTTATTAGATTTTGTTTTATTTGATTTTAGTCTTTCTTTCTTTTCCGACCGACATCCACTGTTACCATATCCACTAACATCTTTTCCAAGATACATTAAATGATCTTTTATTCTGTAATGGATGTAATATCCATTTGAACAACTTTTATCTTCATTTACAGGAGATCCTATAAAAATAAATTAATTTTATGAAACGATGTTGGCATAAAAACCTGTACAAATTCTGTACAAAGATGAATTATTTTCCATTTCTTCAGGGTACCATATTTCAGTGCCATGATGAAATGGTCCATGATTATGCAGAGGGGAACATTGTCGAGAAAAAATTGATTCATAACAATATGGTAAATGTGCAACAATATCATAGCGATGTACAAGTCTCCATGAATTTGGTACAAGTGTATCATGAGTTTGTGCATAATCCTATCAAATTTATGTATTTTATATTTGAAAGCTTTAAATAAATGGTTACTTGATTGCCAACTCGTGGTTGTCCGAAAGTAATTAAAAAAATTTCAGATGGATCAATGTGATGACGATGTTGATATGCAAATAAGCTTGATGCAAGCGATACAAGTGCACCACCTTTAAAAGTTATTTTAGTTTTGCTTAATAAGGTAATGGTATGTTTGACTGTCATTCCTTTAATGACTGTCATAGAGTTATATCCTGATAAATCAAATGTCGGTCAGTAATACAAGTAAGTTTCCAGTAATACTGTAGCTATTTTAAAACTAACCCAATGAATGTCCAGTAAATAATATTCTGCATTCAGGACATTGATTTTGTTTCAGCTCTCGCATAATTTTTCCAAATCCAGCTTCACGCCAAAGTGATTCAATTGCAGCATAAAAATATCTTTGAACAGATCCCCCAGCAGGAAACGTCTTTTTTGGAGCGGACATTGTTTCAACAAGTTCCATAATGAGCTGAAGCTTTGTTTTTGTACCTCTTATCTAAATTTAAACAGTATTGTATTAAATTAAGTCGAATGAAATCTATACAGCCATAATAATCCATTCATCTGTTATTGCAATATATGCCCAACATTCATCATGAACGTAATCTATAAACACGGGAAATCACAAAAAAACTTTTCCTTTATATCTTACCACAACTTAATTGAACACGTTTAATCATTTTAGCTTTATTTTTAACAAGGCATGGCTAAAATTTAAAAAGTTATTCAAATTTATTTAAGTCCAAGCATACAAGTGGGTCAGGTGCGTATGTTGCTGCAGCAAAATCCAAAGCAAATTCTGCCAAACTTCGATCATAATCAGTTGTCCAATTAAATGCTGGAGGAATGGGATTCCATAAAGGAGGTATTGCCGAAACAACAGTAAATATAAAATTAACACAAAAAATCGATTGAAGAAGAATCATTATGTAGTCTGTTTTAAAAACAGCTGCTGACGACGATAAAAATTTCTTTATTAAAAGTATGAAACAAAAAAATGAAATTGAACAACAATTGTTTTTAAAATAAAATCTTTTTTCTTTCGAGTTGGTTAAGTTTCAACTTCATCAATTATTCCAGCGGCTATTGTCTGGCCGTTTGATCGAAGTGTCACACGGCCCAATGCTTTGCACTTTGAATATGATTCAAGATTGACAAGGGTATCAGCTTCAATTTGAACTAATGCAGTAGAATTTTTTGGCAAACATCTGCAAAGAAAAGAAAAAACGGGGATGAAAAATAATGATAAATTATAAGAAGGAACTTACCGAGGTTTGTTTTTTATAATTTCTCCATTTGCTTTATTGAGGGTGCATTTCAATTGGGTAATGGTGCAAGGGACGCACAATGAATGAGCAAATAATTCGGCTTTTGTGCCACGAATAATTGGAACAGATATATCAAAAACAACTAAACGAACAGTAAACTTTTTGCAAGGCACCAAACAATCCTTAAAAGAGTTACAGTATGAAAATGTTTTTCGAAACAATTAAGAACTTACAGTACCACCTCGACAAATAACATATCCAGAAGTAACAGATTCATTTTCAAAAGATCCAGAAAGGGAAATTAGAATTTGATCACCTGCGAAACAGATTTCACTTGCTGCAGCAGTATTTGGCGGACCTGTTGCGTTTGAGTCATCAATACAGACGCCTTTCACAGTAGCAGGATCTGCACGAGGCATTAAAAATACTTTATCACCAGCTTCAACATGTCCAGCTTCAATTTTCGCGCTAAGTGAAAGAGAGTTATTTGTAGACTTTAAGACATCATTAATAACAATTCGAAGAGGCATATTTTCTGGACGTTCTGGTGCAGGTAGTGCTTCTGAGAAAATTCAAAGTTATTTAATTTGTTTCAAAAATTAAAAATACCTAAAGCTTCAATTAATGTTGGACCAGTATACCATGCTTTAAGAGGATGTCCATCTGGAACATGCTTTGTTAAATTATCACCAGATAATCCAGACACAGGAACAAAATTAATTTTTGAAAATCCAGCTTGTCTTTTCAGAAATGTTTCAAGAATTGCTTTAACTTCATCAAATCTATTCTTTCCCCAATCTACAGTATCTAATTTATTTACAGCAACAATAAGATGTGTCACACCAAGTGATCGCAATAATAAGGCATGTTCACGTGTTTGTCCCCCATTTTCAAAACCTGTTTCAAATTCACCTCTTGTTGCATTGACAACTAACAAAGCAGCATCAGATTGTGAAGCACCTTTAATAAATAATACATCATTTGTATTAGGATTACTGTAGCAAAAAAAAGTTACCAGTGATCATATTTGGTATAAAATCTTTATGCCCTGGTGCATCCAAAACATTTATTTTACGTTTATCTGTTTCAAAACATGCTCGTGCAATATCCATTGTAACACCTCTAGTTCGCTCCTCTTCCGTATCATCCAAAATCCATGCATAAAAGAATGATGATTTTCCCGTTCGAGCTGATTCTTGCTTATATCGATTCAAAGTTTTTTGATCAACACACCCCAATTGATATAACAAATGCCCCATTAAAGTACTTTTACCAGCATCAACATGTCCAACAATTACCAAATTTATTGAATCTTTACTTTCTTTTGGACGTTCACGAGTTCTATAAAAAATATTATGAATTACCGTATTAAAAATATAAGTTTACTTGAAAATTGGATTTGCAGCTACAGCTGTTTCAAGTGCAGAAAGTTTATGAGAGCTTAGATTTGGAGTTAGTCGAACAGGGGATTTTGAACTTTGCCGTTGATTTGGTTTTTGTTCACTGATTCGAAGTTGTTGTACTGCAGGAACAACTGCAGGAGCAGGCTTGGGAGCTTTGTTCGAGGAAGCAGAAGCTGCCTGTGAAGATGAACCAATTTGAAAATTCTTTTTTGGCTTTGATTTAGCTAAAAGATATAAAAATGTACGATACTGTAAAATATTTTATCTAATCAACAGCATCTTTTTTTAGAAATATTAAATAGCAATTATCAACAAATATTTACCAGGACTTTCCATTTCAAAAATTTCATCATGGTCATCATCATAATAATCATCTTCTTCATGAATATATTCATCAACACTATTTGAAGCTCGATTACTTGAAACTCGATTTCTACGATAAATATATTGAGCTAAAAAATCATTACTTTTTTAAAAATTTTTATTAGTTATATTTTCATACCACTTGCTTTATCTATTGAAGAATCTTCTTCAAATGATTTTCCATAATAATCTCGATCATCATCTGATTCAAGTTCTAAAATTTTAATGGAAAGAATAGTTTCATTTATAAACAAAAAAATAATAGTTTTACCCTCTTCATAATCCATATTTGCAACATGTCTGTGTCTAGCCATTTCTGATAATAATTTAATAAGATTAGTGTTTATTTCTATAAAAATATTTTGTGAAATTTATCAATGTTCTACACAACAATAAATAAAGGCCAGGTGTTTAAAACGCGACACTTTTTACCATTGAAAAAATATTGCTGCAAAAAAGCGCCAAATTTGAATTTGATCAAGTTGAACACCGACAACTTCAACTCGCTTCTTTAGAGTCTAGACGACGGCTAACATTAAATTTTAATCAAATTTTATTTTTAATTTTTGAAATGATCTGTTTACGACATTGTGATTACCGAAGCTTTAATATTTAGCTTTTAATATGTGTTAATTATAAAATTTATTCATTAAACTGTTGGCATTCAATTATTTACTTTTTTTTAATTAGAGCTTGTACAAAAATCTATTTTTTGAATTTTGCCAATATGTTGAAGGTTATGCCATGACCTTTTTCCATTTTTTAGATTCAATCTTTATGATTTTAATCAAAACTCCGCCCTTGAACATTGTTCTTTCTATTTTCTGCTTTTTTTTCTGTCGTCCGATTTGTGGTCCCACATTTCTTTTTTATTTTTCTTTCAACTTTTTTTTCTGTGTTTATCTTGCATCATTTTTCCCAATGTTTGTAACCGAGACAGCACAATGCAGCTGTCTTTTTTGCATGTTTTTTTATGCAAAATTTTAAAAATATTCTTTTTCAAAAAACCCCATTTGAAATTTTGATTCCGTGAAAATTCTGTACAAAAATGATTTTCTTAATCCTAAAAAGAATCAATGATTTAATTTCTTTAGCATCAAAATCAAACATGCCTGAATCAACCGCCGATATCGCTGTTATAGGACTAGCAGTAATGGGACAGAATTTAATTTTAAATATGAATGATCATGGATTTACAGTATGCGCCTTTAATCGAACGGTTTCAAAAGTGGATGCATTTTTGAATAATGAAGCAAAGGGAACTAAAATTATTGGAGCACATTCAATCGAAGAAATGGTTTCATTGCTTAAACGACCTCGACGAGTCATGCTTCTTGTTCAAGCTGGTACAGCCGTGCAATCAATGATTGATCAAATTGTTCCCCATTTGGAAAAGGGTGATATTATAATTGATGGTGGAAATAGCGAATATCATGACTCAAATCGGCGTTACAAAGAATTAAAAGAAAAGGGAATTTTATTCGTTGGTTGTGGAGTTAGTGGTGGAGAAGAAGGTGCAAGATATGGACCTAGTTTAATGCCCGGTGGTGCACCAGAAGCATGGCCTCATTTAAAAGATATCTTTCAATCAATTGCTGCTAAATCTGATAATGAAGCATGTTGTGATTGGTTGGGTGAAGCTGGTTCAGGACATTTTGTTAAGATGGTAAACTTTATTCACATAGATTACAGTAATCATCTTTTTTATAGGTACATAATGGAATAGAATATGGTGATATGCAGCTGATTGCTGAAGCATATGATTTACTTCTGAATGGTCTTGAGCTGTCACAAGATGAAATGGCAAATGTTTTTGATGAATGGAATAAAGGAGAATTGGATTCATTCTTGATTGAAATAACAGCAAATATTCTGAGATACAAAGATGAAAATGGTGAATCAGTTGTTCCAAAAATTGTTGACTCGGCTGGACAAAAAGGTGATTTTTTTCTACCAACTTTACTTAACTTTTTTTTATTTACAGGTACTGGAAAATGGACTGGTATCTCTGCGCTAGAATATGGTCAACCTGTTACACTTATTGCTGAAGCTGTATTTGCTCGATGCCTATCTGCTTTAAAAACGCAACGAGTTTCGGCTTCAAAAGTTCTTCCTTGTAGTCCACTTTCTCAACCAGAAGCATTCAAAAATAAAAAAGATTTCATTTTTAAATTGGGACAAGTAAGTTCACTTTTACCGTATACTACTATAAAATTTAAGCTTCACTTTTAGGCATTATATGCTTCAAAGATTGTTAGTTATGCTCAAGGTTTTATGCTTTTAAGTGAAGCATCTCGTGTCTTTGATTGGAAACTTAATTTTGGTGCGATTGCATTAATGTGGAGAGGTGGATGTATTATTCGTTCAAGATTTTTGGGTGGAATTAAGAAAGCATTCGATACAAATCCAAATCTTCAAAATTTATTGCTGGATGATTTCTTTAAAAAGGCTGTCTCTGATGCTCAAGTAAGTTTTTGAAATAGCTTTTTTTATGTCAAAATAACTTTCTCAAGGAATCATGGCGTGTTGTTGTTGCTTCTGCTGCATTGTCTGGTATTCCTACTCCTGCATTTAGTTCTGCCCTTGCATTCTATGATGGTTATCGTCGTCCAGTTGGTCCAGCAAATCTGATACAAGCTCAACGTGATTATTTTGGAGCACACACTTATAAACTTTTAACAGATACTGAAACATCAGTTCATACAAATTGGACAGGTCGTGGTGGTCGTGTTACATCAAATGCTTATCAAGCATAAATATATTTTCTTATATTTATAGTAGTATTTCTACAGTATGTTCAAAAATTATATTAGAAACTATTTTAACTTTGTATTCTATTTTGTATGATGATTATTTGTACGATTATTTTTGCATGTGAAACAAACACAGATTTGATAAAGTGAACAATGGCAATAAATTTTTGTGAATTTTTTTCAAACATTACATTTAAAAATTGATTACAGTAATTTGCAAAAAAACCAGTTTTTTCGAAGACCAAATTTAAACACTATTCTTATAAAAAATTTTTTTGATGTTCTTTTTGCAGCCCTTTAGTTTTAAGAACTTTAAATTTAAAACTCTTTTTATTTTTGAGTTTTTTTAACGCCTAAGTTATTTTTGCTGTCATGAAAAAAAGTGCAACTACAAAATAGAAAAACAAAAAAATAGTGACTATTCCATTTTGTGCGTTTAATGTTTCAAGGTGCAGGGTTCTCTCTTTTGAAAAAAGAAGTTGTCAATAAGCTAGGCTTAACTCTTTTAAAAAAGAAAACACAAGCTATAATCAAAACTTTATACATAGTTTTTATTTTTTGTTGAAAGCAATTTGTCATTTAAAATGGTTTTTTTCTGGAACTTTGAAAAAAAACATATTTGAAATTCTTTGTCTGCTTTTTTTCCGGATTCAAAAAGCTCGAAGATTACTATTTTTTATCTATCCGGATGAAATCATTGTTTTGTATAGATAAAAAAATCTCAAAACATTATTTTAAAAATCAATTTTTTCACGGAATCAAGGTTTGTTTGTTATTAGTATCGTTGCATGTCGAAGAAAATGTCAAACGCAAGAATAAACAAGATTTAAAAATTTGCATAACAGACTTATCTGAACTCAAAAATGTGATACAAAAATTGTTTTTTTAAAACCACATCATTGCAAATAAATATGGATACAGTAACCTCTGATACAATAATATCTTCTACTACTCCAATATCATCAGAAATAGAAACTTCAGCTCCAGAAGTGACAATCCAGAAATGTCAAGATTGCACGATGTATATTTATATAAGTGTTGGAGTTTGTGGTATTATGTATATACTTTTTTTTATTTAATAATATTTTAGTAAACCAGTTATTTTAGAATTTTGATAATAATTATAATTAATTTAATTGTATGTTGTTGCTGCTGTAAAAGAAAGCGACGGCGAAGAAAGAAACCAATTGCAAATTTTCAAATTTCAGAAGCAGCACCAGGTGATCCCCAAAATGAAATTATACAACAAATGCTATTAGAAAAACAAGGTGCATCTGAAATTCCAAATTCACAATCGAAAGTAATTCAAAAAAATGAATCAAAACCAAAAACACCGACAAAAGCAGCAGCAGCTAGCAGCAATAATACTGCTGTGATGAAGGAAAAAGGTACTGTAGCAGCATCATCTGGAGCAGTGGGAGATGGAGCAGCAACATCACAACTTTTAAATACTCGTTCAACGCAGCCTTCACTTTCTCTGGATATTACACAACCTAAAACTGAATCTGAAATGACTCCAGATGAACTAGAATATTTGGCATTTTCTATTATGGATTCAGGGAAAAGATTTCGAATTTTTAATACTGCTGTGTAAGACTTTCTCCAGTAATTTAAATAATTCTATCAATGAAATTTAGAAAAATGGCTGAAAAAATTGCTGAATCACATGGATTTTGGATAAATGATCGTGATCCAACTGTCCCCGGGAATGAAGAAGAATGGCTACAAAAGGAAGCAGATAATATTGTTCGAACATGTGTTGAAATTCATGGTGTTCCAGTTCCAGGTAAACAAACAATAATTACTACCAGCAGTAATTTTTTTTGTTATTGCAGATTTTGGTGCAAACAAAGCAGAATATTTAGATTTTATTGAACGACATTCCCTTCGAGAAATTTATCAAATTGGTAATGGTTTTTTTACCTAAAAAAGTTATCTTAACTTTAACTTTTTTAGCTTTATATACAGAAGTTGATGATATTACTCGAATGTTTTTCCTTAATGCTGTTATGTAAGCTATTTAATTTGCAACTATCAATTTTATCTAAAACAATTTCAGTGAAAGATTTCGTGAAGTTGTTCGAAAACTTCCTCCTGAACAATTAGAAAAATGTCAACATCCTATTCCATTACTGTATCGAATCTATAAAGAAAATCCTGATATTTTTGAATTTAAACCGAAAAAGCATGAAAAACCAAAAAAGCAGAAAAAGTAATTTTATTTGTTTATACTTATTTTTTATCATTATTAAACGTTTTAATAAAAATATATTTTTTACTAATCACTTTTACAACATGCATAACATAATTAAGAAATATAAAACTAGGGGATCGTCGTGGTGTTAGTGTAGCATGTTACGCGACCATAAATCGCTTTAGTGGTTGTCCATTGGACAACCGCTTGCAGCGATTCACATCTGTTTCTAGGCCTTCGGCAGCGGGCAATGTTGCTTCACTAACAGTGGTTGACCAAATCTAAATACTTCGGCTTGATTTTTTATCTCCGTAAATGCCTCTTAGAAATTTTTTTTATACCGAGTAATGTAGTCTATACCTTTGTTGTTGATTTAGTATATGCCGAATTTGATGTTATGTCAGCCATCCTTGATCCCTATTGCACCACCTTTGATTTTTACCACACCACCTTTGATTTTTACCACACCGCCTTTCATACCTACCGCACCGCCTTTCATCTCAACTACACCGCCTGTCATCTCTACTGCACCACCTTTTATCTCTACTGCACCGCCTTTCATCTCTACTGCACCGCCTTTTGTCTCTACTGCACCGCCTTTTGTCTCTACTACACCGCCTTTTGTCTCTACTGCACCGTCTGTCATCCCTACTGCACCGTCTGTCATCCCTACTGCTCCGCTTCTCATCTTTACCATAGCGCTGGTGTGAGTCGCGCCTCCGTTTTTCAAAACCTCTGTCAGTCCACATCGCCTGCTGCCGATCCTTTTTTCAATAAAAAAAGTTACGTAAACTTTCGTAACTTTTTGTAAAAGTTTGTAAAAAGGGAAAGAAAAAGAAGTTTTTGACTTCAGAATTTTTTGAGCAAGCCGCATCGGATTCTGAAGACAGATAAAAAAAATCTGTGTCGACCATTCGACTCGCCATGTTTGGAATATGAGAAAATAAGAGTTTCAGAATTTTTGGTTTAATAGCCGAGCTGCACCAGCACTTAGGACACTATTTTTTATAATATATAATGACGTTACAGTATCCTTAAAGATTAAAAACTATTTTATTAAGTTTTTAGCAAATATTTTTTACAATTTACAAAAATACAGTATGCACCCATAATCAATCAATAAATTGAAAGATATCAATTTCATATTTAGAATTAAGCGCAACAACTTCACCGTTTTCATCGTTGAAATCAATGGCAAAATACTTTTGTGAATCTTCTCGAAGCACTAAAGATTCCTCTACTAAGTCATATCCCAATAATGGCCCCGAGTTTGTTGCCCCAGTATCAATAAATAAAAGTAAAGAAGAATCTCGAAAACAAATATTACAAGTTGTTTTATGCCCCGCGAGGAAATACTCTGATGTAATTGCATCATTTGCGATAGTTTTAAATTCTTTTTCTGGTGTTACAGCAATGAAACCATTTGGTGAAGTATAAAGTTGTTCAATGCCATCTGAATCATTTCCAATTGGTTGCACTATTAAGCTATCAGCATTTAGCGACCAAATTGCACCTGTTTCACCTAAAAAATTGGAAATATTTCGGAATTTAGATTTTGAAGATTATCAGTTTTTTCGATTATCAAATTCAAAACTCGGCATTGAAAATTTTAGAATGTGAAGTTTAAATAATAAATGTTTTCTTAATGTTTTGCAACGGCGATTTTTCGAAATTGAAATTTCGTTTTCACTGAAACTTTTCATGCTGCATAAGTAATAGCTTACCTGCAAGAAAATAATCCCGTTTAGAGCCAGCAATTCCAACAACCCCAGTTCGCCGAGAACTTGTATTTGAACGTCGCATAGATCGTGGTAAATCAGATACGGTAATGGAAGAAGATTTAATTGCTTCTAAGCTTGTCGCCTTTAAACTAGAAATTACTAGTCGGCCATCTAATCCAGCTGAAAAGAGCAAATTTGGTGAAACCCATTGAAGACATGTGATTGCCTGGGAATGTATTGAATCAGATTGCCATAGAATTTCGCCTTCAAATGTTACAAGAATTTCACCGGATGCTGTTGCAACAATTACCTGCAATTTTATCTAGTGCAGAAACATTAAGAGAACAAAAACAAACTTGTTGCTGTGGAGCAAAAACAAGTTGAGTTGGGCAACTTGCAAGTGGAATATTTGTGGAACGATTTTTATGAAATATTATAACTTTTCCAGAATGAAAACACCATGATTCATGTTGGGAATGTCCCAGTAACAAGGCAATTCTTCCATTTCGGCCACATTTTATTCCAACTATTGGCAATTTTTCATTCTAAAATTTTTGTCTGTTATTTTTGAACCCCCCAAAAAAAGTCTTACACTTTCAAGTTGAATCCTTTTGATTAAAACAAGTTGAAGCTTTTCAGTTTTTCGAAAAGCTTCTAATTTTTCAAAATATTTATTCATTTTTGATGCATCTTCAATCCCTTCTAAAATCATATCAATTGTTTCTTTAGAGATGATCACCCCTCGAGCTGAAAGCCTTTCATCCATTGTTGTTTCAGTTTGAGTTGAAGCATGAAAGGGCTTCATTGGATCACAACCAACTTCTCTTTGAAGCATTGGCATTGTTTCCATACTCGCATCCACCTTTTCAACTTCTTTATTCCATGTTGATGGAATTTCAAGAATAAAAGTTTCAGATTCTTGCATTTTTTAATGAAAAAATATAAAAGCTGAAAATACATTTTAGATTTTTTTCAGCCTTTTTTTGAAGGGTTTCCATGGAAACAACGGCGCTCATTTTAAAAAATAGAGCACCGCTTTCCTTTATTTTACTGCTAAAAAAGAAAAGCGAAATTTGTTTAAGACGCGGTAAAATCAATTTAAAAAAATGTGCAAATCTACAATGACAACATAAAAGTCTGAATAAGTTTATTGTACAAAATATCAGTTTTGAAAAAAGTTATATAAACGTATAATTATTATTCTTTAGTATGTCGATGCTTTTTAGATGAATCATTACCAATTGGTGCAGGATCTTCAAATTCACCTTCTGGAAGTACATATGTTGGAAGAGCAAGCTCAGGCATATCAGCATCAACAGAAAGTAAAGTTTCATCATCTTCCATCCCAGCTTTTGATGCATTATTTCCATCCATTTGTGCTGCACCAGAAGCTTTCGGCATCATCTTTTCATTATTTATCTTCTTTTTCTTTTTATGCTTTACCAGTGATTCTTGATCCAAATCTGAATCATGTGTATTGTTATCATCTGCACATGCACTAAAACAAATATTGAAGCATTATTAAATTATGCGTAAGAAAATAAATACATACCCAGATGGTTGCTTTCCTTTCCCTCCACCGCCGCCATTCTTTCCTTCACTTGCTGGTTCTGCTGGTAATGGATGCTTTTTTGAACGTTTTCTTTTTTTCTCTGATGATTCCTAAAATGAATTGTCCATGATAAACAAGGAAACTTATGAAACAGAATTTCAAGTTTTTAAAAACATACTTTTCGATGCTTAGATATTCTTCCACCTTCTTTTGATTTTGTAATTATCTTTTTTGTTGTAGAAGTTCTATCACCCTTTTTTCGATGAGTTTTTGAGCGACGCTTTTTTTCATTCTTTTTTGGTCGTTCTTCTGATGATGCCTTTCGAATTGTTTGTGCTCCTGATACAGGTGCTATTGTTGAAGTTGGTGCTCTAAGATTTGTATTATTCAAACGAGATACGGTAGAAACAGGTAAAAGTACAGATTTTTCAGGCACAACTTTTGATTGCTTTTCTTCACCATTTCGTTGCCTTCGACGACCACTCATCTTCTTTTTCAATCAGTGTGAATGAATGAAAAACATTTTTTTGTTTTTTTATTGTTAATTTTTGGCAATGCAAACAAAATTAAGCATTTCCTCTCAATAAATGGAGATTGTTCGTTTGTACGTTTGTACATTTGTACGTATCGCTCCAAAATGATTCATTCACAACTTGAAAATGAATGTCAGATAAAATTTGCATAAAAAGTAAAAGGCGATAAAACGTGCATTTTTAAAGGATATTCCGTGTAGTTTTAGTTATATTATCTGATAATTTAGAAGCTATATCTTAGATCCAATGAGACATGATCATTAGGATCTTTTTCGATGTTTTTAGTTTTAATGTGCAATTTTTTTTCTATAAAAAAGAGTACGGATAGTTGGGGTAGAAAGAGCTATAGTGGTGATCAACAAAATTGATGTTTGGGGTAAGGTTGAAGTGAGCTCAGATGAAACTTTTCCCAGACGTAAATAAGCTAATATTTGTTTATTTCAATAGCGTAGATCATGGGTGGCCGCCCCGAAGGGGCGGGGCACCTCTAGTTTAGGCATAAACGTAGATTACTGTAATTGGTACTTACAAACCAAAGTGTCAAAAAAACAATTTTTTCTCAAAAAATCTCAACCTGTAATTCAGCTCCAATTTTTTTAGCTACAGAAGGTAAACGGATAATTGAAAGATCTTAAATCCGTTTCAAAAACGATAAATAAAAGTGATTTTCAAAATTTGCATTGTTACAGTCTTTTAAACATAACATCATCATTCTACTACAACGTCGACTAACAACAGCTTCACAAGTGAGTTATTCCAGGATAAGAAGAAGAAGCAACAATGAATGCACCTCGAGCTGCCCGAAAAGGTGAAGCACAATCAGATAAATTAAATCGTCGAAAAGCTGAAGAACGAATTAAAAATGATTTGGAAGTATTTATTCGAAAATTAATGAGCGCAAAATTGATTGATGAAAAAACCAAAACTATAAATGATAGTAAAATCCCAGAATTGGATATTAAATTGGAACAAAACCAGCTGAAAGAAATATGTTTAAGAGCTCGAGAGCAGTTTATGCTTGAAGATGTTTTAGTAAGTTCATTTTTGGAATTCTTCGATCAAAATTTATTACTATTTACAGCTAAAACTACAACCGCCAATTTGTGTACTTGGAGATTTACATGGACAATTTTTGGATTTACAGGTTTGCTTTTTTGTTCTTTCTAGTCTACTGTAACTATTAACTGATTTTATAGAAAATGATGGATAAACTTGGTACACCACCTAGGCAAAAATATCTTTTCTTAGGTGATTACGTTGATCGTGGACCATTTAGTTTAGAAACGGTTACAATGTTATTGGCTATGAAAGTACGATATCCTAAACATGTATATCTTTTACGTGGGAATCATGAAACTCGTGCCGTTAATAAAATCTATGGCTTCTTTGATGAATGTAAACGTCGATTTCCTGATGATAAAAGTATTTTTATAAAGGTTTGTTTAACTTTAACTTGTACAAACATTTGTTTTTAGAAAATGAGCTATGGTCTTTATATCAGCATGTATTTAATTGTATGCCAATGTCAGCAATTGTTGGTGAAAAGATTTTTTGTACACATGGTGGTATTTCTGAAGATTTATTAAATTGGAAACAATTTGATCGAATTATTCGTCCAACGGATGTTACGGATTTAGGGCGTATGATTTTACTTATACTTTCAAATATTCATTTACAACTTTTCATTTTTTAGTGTTAACTGATCTTGTATGGGCTGATCCATGTAATGAAGCAAAACGATATGATATAAGTCCACGCGGAATTTCAATGGTATGTTTTTTGTTCGACATTTGTGGGGGATGTACGACAGCTTTTATTAAATTGGAATAATTCTATTTTTTACACAATTTACGTACTTTTTATTTACCAAATGGAATTAATTTTAAATTTAGTTATAAAAATAGTATTCATCTGCTCTTTTTATGCAAGATTATTTCAAGACATGTCATTTTACAATGATATTTTTGTGTTTTCAAATTTGATTATTACCATTTCTAAACTTTATATATAGGTATTTGGACCAACTGCAATTGAAGAATTTTTTTCAAATCTTGGAATTGAATTAATTGTACGTGGGCATCAAGCTGTTCAAGAAGGATATGAATTTTCGGCCGATAAAAAATGTTTAACAATTTTTTCTGCACCTGCATACTGTGGTGAACAAGATAATTTGGCAGGAATTTTGGCAATCTCAAAGAATTTGGAATGTATTATTTATACTTTTAAAGGTGTCACGAAATTTGTTCCAACTGTTACGCAAGGTGGTGGTGGGCAAGATGTTCAGATTCCACATTCTCCAACTACAACTGCACAAGCTCAATCACCCATTACAACAACGGCAAAAAATAATGGAGCAGCAGCCAAGGAAACAGACTTCAAAGAAAAAGCAGCTAAAAAATAATTCTTTGTGTATATATTTTTTTGATTCATAAAAACTTTTTGATGGTTGCTATTATCAACAATAAATATAAAAAAACTATTATTAAATAAATATTTTCTAAACCGCAGCAACTCGCTTAGCAACAACAACAGAATACAAGACTGAAATTTTCGAGAACAAATTCCTTTAAAAAAATTTTCATTTTAAAATCAGAGCTTTTGATTCAGTCAGCTCTTGCCGCCGACTTTGTAGAATATTTTCTGCGTCTATGATGGAAAGTGTTAACATTAATAATAACAATAATGAAAATGAATCAATTGAAATTGTATTCATCGAAAAATTACCTGATGAATTGCAATGTAAAAAATGTGAACAAGTTCTTCGACTTCCACAAAAACTTACATGTGGGCATCGATTTTGTGCAACTTGTATTGAAGGGCTTCATACCTGTCCTGAATGCTCTGCTTTAATTGATCCTGGAAAGGTTTGTGTTATTCTTCCCTTTTCTAGACTACAGCATACATAACAAAGCTCTGCAAAATAAATATTTCAAACAAATTCTAGTTTCATTTGCAATTGCAAAAAAAACGGTATCATTTTGGGATAGTAAAATTCAATTTTGATCAGAAATTCTTTGGTTTTGAATCAAAACTTTTGAAAACTCTTATTCGTAAATTTTAGTTAAAATTAGATAAAGAAACACAACGCCGAATTCAGCGTCTCTCTGTTCAGTGCACGTTTCATGATAATGGCTGTGAATGGAAAGGTGAATTACGTGAATTAGAAGGGCATGCATTAAGCTGTGAAAAAGCGGATATCATATGTCCACGTGGATGTGGAATGATTTATCCAAAAAGTGACGAACAAAATCATTTGGAATCGGAATGCTCAAAAAAGCTTCAAGCTTGTCAATATTGTAATAAGCCAATTACGGTAAAAGGCTTAAAAGTACATTTAAAAGTTTGTCCTGAAATGATTATTGATTGCCCGAATTCATGTGGTCTTTTACAAATGACTCGAACACAAATTTCCGAACATTTGCTTGAATGCCCTAAAGCAGGGTCATGCTGTCCATTCGGGTTTGTAACATTTATTATAAGCTTTTAATGTGTATGTCTCCACATTTTTAGTGAATTTGGATGTGACTATAAAGGTGGACGTGAAAATCTTCAAAAGCATATCAAAGATCAACCGGTTAAACATTTGTCATTTCTTTGTGATGGAGTTATTGATTTGAAAGCACTTTTATCTACAATCCAATTGAATTCAGAAAAGCTTTCAAGAAATATGGAAGTTATTACAGCAAAGGTTGAAGCCTTGGAAAAGCTCTATGGCGCACAAATGATTTGGAGAATTGATCGTGCAAAACATAAAATATATAATTCACAACGCCTTTCACCTGTAATACTTTCTCCACCATTTTTAACTGGTCGACATGGCTATAAATTAATGATGTCACTGTATCCAGATGGAGAAGAAGGTTCACAACGAAGTACCTTTGTTGCTTTGTATGTTTCAATTTTACCAGGTGAATATGATGCACTTTTAACATGGCCATTTACGCATAAAATTACTGTAACATTAATGGATCAAAATCCTGTTATTGAAGAACGTAGTCATCTTACATATGTTATTAAACCATATGCTTCAGGTATGGTTCCAAACTTTAGATTTTAAAAATCCATATCTTTTTAGTACAAAGTGCAAAATATCTTGACCGTCCTATGGGTATTAGAAATGCAGCATTTGGCGCAAAACGATTTTGCCGTTATGAAGATCTGCTTAAATACATGAAAGATGATGTACTTTTTATCAAGTGCAGCATTGACACAGAAAATATGATTATTTTATAATTTATTTCTCTTTTAATACTTGTTTGAAATTTGTATTGTATGTAACCAAACATTTTGTAATATTGTATTCGTCTAAGGAGGTGGAAATTGCAAAATTTCGTGTTGATCCTTTGGATGGGTTTTTGATTATTTTTTTTCAATCCATTTTCATCTATTGTTCGTAATTTGTAATCCGTTTCCTTTTTAAAATATTTAAAAAGTTAATTTTATAAACTTGTAAGCAAAAAAAGTAAATATTTTTATTTCATTCTGTTACAAAAAAATTTTCAAAGACTTCGAGAAATAATTTTTGTCATTTCTGGGACAACTTTTTTTGGGGATGGAATTTCATGAATTTGTGAAATTATTATTGGTGCAGAAATTTTTGAAGATCGAAATTTCCCAAAAGTAAAAATACATAAAAACCTTTTTCGAAATTCTGAATTAAAAATCATGTATACAAAAAAATTTAAGGCACAATTGGCGCATGCCATTAAGACAGCAGGTGTCATAATCCAATCAGGAAGTTTGGCGAAATTGGCATTAATAATTGATAGCAAATTTGGAATTGATATTAATACAGTAGATAGGAGGGAAATTCCAGTATAACATTTAAGCTTTTGCATATGCTTTTTTGATTGCCGCAGAAAGCTTGCTTTAATTGTTGCAATTAAATTAAAAAAAAGCGCTGCGAAATATCCAATTACATTTGTACAGTAATCAATTGTACCAAACTGCACTGAGAATGCTGCCTTACGTCCACAACTATATCGTACATTTGGAGTCGGTGAGATTACGGTAATTGCTACAGGAATTAAAATACAAATTAATGCCAGCATTGTTGCGATCGTCGTTGACCGGGTTGTAGAATCAGAGAATAGCTTATAAAAAATTCCCGGATATATCACTGCACAGAATCTCTCAAATCCCATAATGAATTCAATTATTGGCCCCCAAAAATCTGCTAAAAATAAACTTTCATTTAGGATTACTGCAATTCTTAACATACCGATGGTTTGAAGCATCACCCAAAGATTTATACAGTCACGAGAATTTTTTGTTGGAACTTTTCGAGTTTCAGTTATATCAAGAAATAGGGCTCGGCGATCTGTAGCTTCTAATATAATACCCAAAATCATAAAAAATTGTGAAAAATTTAATGCAATTAAAATCTAAAAATATTATTCGTGGATACCGTACCTTAAAAAGAAAGAAACAAACTTGGTACTGTTTTCTAAATTTTTTTGTGCAAAGCAATATCACAAAATTTAGGATAACAAAAATTAAACAAAAACTTCCAAAATAAATATTGTAAATGTAAAGGGTAAGTGGCGATTGAAATCCTGCAATTTCTGCATCATCCGCGATGCCATTTTTGACTCCCATTTAAAAGAAAAAAAGTATTACAAATAAATAACTTTTCTTTGACTTCCCTATTTCTTTTTACATGTTTCACATAAAAATGCCTGATCCCATTAACTTTTATTTAATGCATTCTAAGGACTAAAAACACCTGGTAAAATTAAATTAAATTGTACCACCCTTTTTTAAAATTAAATTATACGGTCGTAAAGTTTAAAAAGTCTGAAAGTTGTCTTCACAAGCATTTTATTATTGGTATTAAAAGTATACAATTTCTGTGAAAGATAAGAGTCTCTAACGTCAAAAAAAGTTGCTGCAATAAAACTAAGAATAAACTTTGATTCCGGAAGTTTCAAGACGATCAAAAAGTTTGAGCATTTTTAAAAAACATTATCATAATTGCCGTTATTAACTTCACTGGGATCAGCAACATCATATTCTCGAAATGGATCATGATCAACACTTAAAAAGCCAATAATGCAAGCAATAAAAATAATAATTAAACCAAATCCAAGATGAACATATCCAATAGGTGTCTTCTCACTTTCCAATCCATCTTGGCGCACTTTCAACATTGCTTTCTTATTTTTTTGATCAATAATAATAGGCTTTGGCGGCGTATTTGGATTTCTCAATGAACCAGAATAATCAACATTCATAATATTAAAAATATTAACAATTTTTCCAGGAAAATCTTCTTGTGCCACTTCATAATGTAATCGTCCACCAGGTGAATTGAGAGCTATAATGGCATGATCAGGACCACGTTCTTCAGCATGAAAAATTTGAAGGAGTAATGGAGAAGCTGCATGAGAGTTATATGGACAAACAGAATCAGCATCATTCAAATCTTCAACAACAAAAATAATCATTTGATGAGGTACTGCAGAATCAGTTACCTTTAAAAAATAAATAATTCTTGTAAGAAATAAAAAAATACATACTTTATTGAGTTCATCACAGGCACATTGATAAAATGAAGTAGTTGCACAGTTGGATGTAGAATTTTGAAATTTCCATGGAAAATCTTTGGCTACATTTGAAATTGAATCTTCATAGAATGTTTCACTAATATTTGATCGAAAAACAATTAACCGCACATCAATTTTATTGTCATCGGATATTGCAGACGAAATAAATCCAAGCAAAAAACAAACAAAAACCATTGCTTTCATATTTTAAAAACAAAAAACACAACGATCTGCTCGGATAGTGCTCCGAAAGTAAAATTTACAATAACGTTGTTTTTTAAAAAATTATTCGTCAACTTTTTTTAAAGGTTTACAAAAAAATTCAAAAACTTATTTGGGAATTTTCACAGCGAGAGCATGTCCTTGTTTGACCTCAAACCAGAACATTCAAAATCTTTCATTCGACAAGCAAGGAAGCGACGCACACAAAAAAATTTACACAAATATTTTTTCAACTTCGCAACATTTATTAATATCTTTCTGGTGCTACATAAAGTTTAAGAATGTTTATTAAACAAAAATATTCTTTTCAAAATGAAGGCAATCGAGTAAGTATTTCTTTTTCATCTGCCTTTAAAACTATGATTAATTTCAGAGTAATTCAAGAAGATCTTTAAATGAACGTACACCTAATGATCGAGTATGTTTAGAGCTGCTTTTTTTTTTTATTTTCGAGGGTAAGGACGAAACGGATAACGCACTTTTTTCTTTAAAATATTATTTTATTAAAACTACTTTAAGCTTAAACTTTTTTTACTTGTCTTTCTTATTATTAAACTATTGAATTTTTTAAGAGGGAATTTACAAGACGCTTATCAACTCCTTTTGAACCATTCCAAAGCAGATCAAGACATTCATCACCAACTGGTCCAAGTCGTTCATCTGGTGCTTTTCAGCCATCACAAAATAACTTTCAACGATCACATCGATCAAGACATTCATCACCAACTGATCCAAGTCGTTCATCTGTAGCTCTGCAACAATCAAGTCTCTTTCAACCTTCACAAAGTAACTTTCAACGATCTCGTAGTAAATCAAGAATGCCACAAGAAGATGAAACTCATCCATCTAATTCAAATTCTGATATGGGACCTTTTGAACAAAATTTAGTTAATCGTTGTTTTGCTACTGTATGTTCTTTCTTTGATTTTATGCGTTCAAAAAGAATTCTTTTTAGGGCTGCGTTCGACCCCCGTCACCTGCAGAAACGTAAGTTTAATTTCCCATATTTATTCATGTTTTGAACAAATGGTATTTTAGTATACTTTTCTGCAATTTCGTCATTACCATTAAAGAGCAAGAAATTTTTATCTTTGAAGAAATTAATCGTTCATTGCGCTATGCCCGCACAAATGCTGTTTTTAATCGTGTTATTCAAAAGTGTAAGTTTATTTGCTACTACATTTATTGCTTTTCTAACACCTATAATTTTTAGTAAAGAATGCTATGAATCCTCAGAATGTTGAAAGAAATGATTATGCTGCATTAATGAATAATACAGAAGTGGTAGATATTTCAACATTCGCTGTATACTTCTGGAATACCTTGGTAGAAATTATCCAACGCATTTATGATGTAATTGTTTCCTCTCATAATAAGATTCCTGGTGATGCGTAAGACATTTATGTTTTTCTTTTCATTATTTATCCATCCTTTTAGTTACAAAAGAATTTTCGAAGGCTTTCAAGTGGTTTCTAATAAGTTGAAAGAAGATTTTCAAATTGCTGTTGATAATCTTGGTATGAGTGAAGAATCTCGCATGTACTATAACAAATATAAATCTCCTTAAACCTTCTTGTTGTTTATGCTATAGTCAACATGTGTTACTGTAACTTTTTTGTTTATTGAAGTTTTCATGTTTTTTTTTGTGTTAATTTATGATGACAAAAAATAAATGTATTTATTGCTTGATTTGATTTTGGAAAATATAATTTGCATAACTAAAAAATTCAAAAACATTTTTTTCTATCTGTTAGAAAGTACTTCAATTCACTCATTTATTTTGTATCTCAGCAACTCGCATTCATCACTTTTTATTATTTTTCATTAAATATGGCATATGATCAAGTTGCCTTTTTTGCTTTGGCAGCAGCAGGTATAAATTCTGTTGTTCTTATTGCTGGTATTGTATTTGCAGTTATAGCAATTATCGTTATAAAGAAAAATGTAAGTCACTTTTCATAGACATCAAAAAACCTCTTTACTAACCTAATCTGTTTTTTCATAGGGAATCGAAGAAGTTCATAAAGCTGCTGGCATCTTTCCAACTGCGCTAGAAAGTATTAATTATTCTGAAATTCCTATCTCTGTTATTGCTGTAATTGCTGATCATATGCAAATATCACTTGATGAAGTTGCTCAAGAATATGCAAAAGATGCTGCACAACGCAAGGTCGTTGTTTTACAAACATTCCGCAAAGATCCTGTTACTGATCGATTCATTGATTCTTTTCCATCAAAATTTATTCAACATGGATATGTCGGTGAAGAACTCTTGCAAGGATAAAAAAATATATATCTACCTGTCTGTTTATATAAATAATAAAAATTGTATATTTCCTATGTCATTTATTGAAATAAAATTCTGCAATTAATTGATCTACAATAAAAATTCATACAAGGCATTCGACAATAACGAAAGCTACTACATTAATATAGAATCTTATTGAGCAATTTTATCTTTGATATCTTTCCATTGCTTTCCTTTGTTTACCTAAAGCAGTTGACTAGTAATAGCAAGGAATAAATTAAAAATGCAAAAAACTTACGGTATCCCAATAAGTATTAGTTGCGCCATTAAAGGTTAAATCAAAGACGTAAGCACCAGCGGCACATGCTAATAAAAGTGTACTAAATCGACGAGCAACAGTTTTATAGAAAATTCCTTGAATTGCCATATTGAGATCAGTGCAGAACTGAAAAAAGTGTCTTTAGAATTGGTCAAAAAAAAATATAAAAAGATTTTTCTAATGAGAAATAAAAAAAGCTCTTCAGATTTTTAATGTTGAAGATCTTGGAAAAAATTTTACTTTTATTTGTTCAAAAATTCTTGAAACGAAAATGGCTACAGTGGATACTGTCGCATGCTCAGCCTGCGTTTGCTCCTTTTTTATGTTAGATGAAAAAAATTTCAACAAATTTTTCTGCTATTTTTATCCAATTTTTCTCATTGAATACTATTCTTTTTAAAATTTTTTTATTAAACTTAGTAATATGTTGTTTACCCCCTCCATCTTGAAATTACGCTAGTTTGATCTGCCTTACTAAACCTCAGATTTTTTTACTTAAACCGTTCTTATTCATCGACTTATTTTTTAATAATAATATTTATCTAATAAAATTTCAATTTACTCTATTAATTTCTAGGTAACAAGTCATCATGGTTAATCCAAAAGGTTATCGTCGCGGTACTCGTTATATGTTTGCAAGAGATTTCCGCAAACATGGAACAGAACATCTTTCAACCTTCTATAGATCATACAAACGTGGCGATATTGTTACTGTTAAAGGTAATGGTGCCTTCCACAAAGGTATGCCATTCAAAGCTTATCATGGACGTACTGGTCGTGTATTCAATGTTACTCAACATGCTCTTGGTGTTATTGTAAACAAACGTGTTCGGTATGTTTTTACTCTCTACTTTTTTCTTTTGTATGTTAATATTTTTTAGTGGTCGCATTATGGCTAAAAAAATTAATGTTCGTGTTGAACATGTTCAACCATCTAATTCTCGAAAAGAATTCTTGATCCGTTGCAAAGCTAATGATCAACATAAACGTGATGTTAAAGCCGGTAAAGCTGAATATGTTAATCTTCGTCGTCAACCTGTTGAACCTCGAGGTGCACATCTCGTTAAAGTTAACAAAATTAATGCTCCTGAACTTTTGACACCCGTTCGCTTTGAAATTGTTGCGTAAATGTTTGGAATTGTTATACAGCCTGTTTTTGTTGTTTTGATAAAATACATTAATTATATAAGGTAGACTTTTTATTCTTTTAATTACAATCTCACAGATATGTGAAGTATCAGTTAGAGACCTTTGTTATAGTAAACTACAGACGGAGGATTAGGTAATGCTTGAATTTTCTTTTGAACTTGTGGTTCAAGATCAGAAACTTTGACAGAACTGAGTTGTGGAAAAAATGCACAGCAAAGTGGAGTAGCAAAAAGTAAAAGAACACCACAAAGAAAAGTTTGAACAAGAGCATTTGACCACCGATTAGCTTTCATGAAAGCATATTTCTTTTCAAGTCGTTGCATAATAAACGGAGAGCATGCTAAAATAATAAAATTAGATTTGTTTTTTTTTTAAATTTCAACACAGGCAACAAAAAAGCTCACCCATATGAGGAACTGCCATTCCAACTCTTGATAAAACTACGCCAGCGACAGCATATTTTGCAACTTTTGTACTTTCGGCAACTTTATTACCATTTGCATCAGAAAGAGCAATTCCATCAGTAAATTCATCAACTCTCATTAAAGGAATATTGATAATATTTGCAATTACAATAGCTGTAAACGGTACAAGACGACCATACATAGGTGGTAATCTCTGCAAAATTATTGTAATACATCAAACACAGAAAAGAATCATCTTACCTTTGCAATATTATTCATTGTCAAAGCAGCAGTTAAAGCACCACCAGTTGCACAGCAATATGCAGTTAGGAGTCGTTTACCTTGTGCAGCATTTTCACCCGAACGATTTGTATAATTTACAACAGCATTAAAAGTTTGATTTAACCATTGCCAAAATATTACTGATGGAGTTGATTTATAAAATGTTAAAAGTCCACCCGTAATAATCATGTTTGCAGGCATTTGACAGCTCATTCGACCAAGAAAAAACATTTTTTCACCAGTTTCAGGATGAAATGCAGAATCATACAAGGTTTTAGCTTTCCATAGCTCATCAACAGTTAAATCCTTTGGAATAATACCATTATTTCGATAATTTGTCACAATTTCTCTTGAACGATCAAGTGTCTTTTCAGTCACAAAAAGATTCAATGGATTTACAACGGTAAAGAAATGCTTTGCACGATTAACATATGTTGATTGATCCCATCTTGGCTTCGAGATATCTGGCCTTTCAATCAAATTTTGAACCAATTCTTTTGATGATGACATTTTGCTTTTTCAGTCGAAACTTTCTTGCATTCCTTTTTTACCAATGATAAAAATCATTACTTCTTTATCCATCATCATTAATGATTGTTAAAGAGAATTTACATAAAAGCATGTTTTTGCTTTTTTGGTTACAAACAATCAAAGATCCCATTTACAATAATGAAATAGCAGTATTACGGTATTTAAGTGAGAATTACGTTATTATTTATTACAGTACCCATATGTTACTCTGTTTTGGTTTTCAAATAAAAAAACGAGCTCTTCAAAACTTTTAACGCTAGATTTCTGTTAATTAAAATTTATGAAAAAAAGAATTTTGTTATTAATTTTTCGAAAAAGAAGAATTTTAATTGTTAAACTTTAATGTGGAGGTAAATTTTGAAAATTGAGATAGCATCGATTTAAAAAAAAAACGAAATAACAATAAGTGATACCGTAATTTATAAAAAAATATTCTAATCAATTCGAAGTGAAATCTTAGTGACGAGAACCTTGATAGTCTGCAGGCGACATACCGTAGTTTTGAAATCGTGAATTAAAACAGTATTTTTAAGAAGTTTTGTTTTCACATTCATTTGTTTTTTAACGATAAATTCCATTGATATGGCGTAATATCATTGACTAATGTGTAACAGAATTATGGCGTAAAAATACCGTATAAAAAAGACTTGAGATTATGTATTTAAATTTGGTTAATCCTTAAACAAGAAATTATCAGCAACAGCGTTAGTTCTCATAATTTTAAAGTTGGCAAACACTTTTATAAACAATTGTTTGCCACATTTACAGCCAAATACCTTAAATTCCATTCAAATGAACTGAAATATTTAATGAGGAAAAGCATCATCTAAATTCGTTTAATATAATTGCAAACGTTTGAATTAATAAATCATTTTTAAAAAAAATTAGATTCACAGGTGATGCAAACAGCTGTGAAGTCTTAAAATTTTGTGATTTTTTGATGCATTCACGAGTAAACAAACATATTTCGGCCAGATGATGGAATTTTCTAGGGGATGAAAGCATTCTTATTGTTTATGACAGAAGTAGAAGATTTTATTTTCAGCGGCAACATCAAAATAGTATCCACCTTTACATAGCGACACAATATTTTAAATCAAAGCTGCACAATGTGTACCGAAAATTCAAATAGTTGTAGACCTTCTTTCATTGTGATTCAAATTTTTTTGAGATACTTTTAAATGGGACACGTTTTGAAAAAAAAAGCTGTTGGATTCTGTTCCATACTGTCATAAATTCGACTTCTGTCATATTTTTTACTATGCCGATGAATATCCAAACCAAAAAAAGCTCGGTGAATTTTGCCAACTAATACAATAACACCTTGATTCACGATGTGATCAAAATGAATCAAAGAGCGGTAATATAAAAGAATTTTCAAAACATTTTAAAGTTCTTTTAGCTTTTCTTACAGTTTTTATAGTAAAAAATTGAAATTTAAAACCAATAGTGCAAAAATAAATTGTTACATGTATTTTGCAACCAATATTACAAAAAAATTAATAAAAAATATTTTATTACTTACAATATTTTAAGAAATCATTTGTAAAAACAATGTTTTTTAAAAATATGATTTTTATTTATACCGTAATTATTATTTATTAATTATGAAAACAATACAAAAATGAAAAAAATGAAAAATTGCAAAAACAAAAGTGACGACCAACTTTGAAAAATTTAAGCTCTTTTCTAATCTATTAAACTATTTTAGAGACCTTTGTTGTAGTAAACTACTGATGGAGAATGTGGTAAGGCTTCAATCTTCTTTCGAACTTCTGGTTCAAGATCAGAAACTTTGACGGAACTAAGCTGTGGGAAAATAGCACAACAAAGTGGAGTTGAAAATAATAGAATAATACCACAAATACCCGTTTGGAAAGGAGCATTCAACCATGGACGAGCTTGATACCATGGCTTCTTTTCAATTTGACTCATAATAACTGGTGTAAGTACTACAACAAATTAAAAATATTAGATTATATTAGCCTTCAAGTTAGCCGGCTAATATACGAAAAATTTTAATAAGCTAATATTATAAGATATACTGTAAATTATGTTTTCAACAGTACATTAGCTGAAAACTTTTGCCAGTTGGCTGGTACAGTGTTCAAATTTTAAACAAATGCTTTATTTTTCTAAACTTAAAAAAGTTCTTTTTGGGTAGAAAAATCCGAAAAAATAAATATTTACCGCCTAATTGGCCGTATTTTTATAAGCCGGCAAAAAGGCGAACCCAGGGTAAAAAGGCACTTAAGAAAACATACCCATGTATGGAGTTGCCATTGCTACTCTACTAAATACAACTTGAGCAACTGCAGATTTTGCGACTTTTGTACTTGATCCAACTTTATTTCCATCTTCATCAATAAGTGTAATACCATTTGTAAATTCGTCACCACGCATTAAAGGAATATTTATTCCATTTGCAATTGCAACAGCTGCAAATGGTACCAATTTACCATAGAATGGTGGTAATTTCTGAAATGATAAACAATCTATTTTAAGGGCAAAAATAAAGAATTCTAAATGCTTGATCTCAAAAATGCTTTTAAAAATAAACCTTGGAAAATTCAAGAATTCGTTAATTTAAACTATATAATTATCGTAATTTTGTGAAAAGCAAAAAAATTTATTTTAAAGCGCGAAACGCAAATCTAGTCTATATCTTTTCTCTAAGAATTAAAAACTCACCTTGGCGACAGCATTTAGAGATAAAGCAGCAGTTAAAGCACCACCAGTTGCACAGCAATATGCAGTTAGGAGTCGTTTACCTTGTGCAGCATTTTCACCCGAACGATTTGTATAATTTACAACAGCATTAAAAGTTTGATTTAACCATTGCCAAAATATTACTGATGGAGTTGATTTATAAAATGTTAAAAGTCCACCCGTAATAATCATGTTTGCAGGCATTTGACAGCTCATTCGACCAAGAAAAAACATTTTTTCACCAGTTTCAGGATGAAATGCAGAATCATACAAGGTTTTAGCTTTCCATAGCTCATCAACAGTTAAATCCTTTGGAATAATACCATTATTTCGATAATTTGTCACAATTTCTCTTGAACGATCAAGTGTCTTTTCAGTCACAAAAAGATTCAATGGATTTACAACGGTAAAGAAATGCTTTGCACGATTAACATATGTTGATTGATCCCATCTTGGCTTCGAGATATCTGGCCTTTCAATCAAATTTTGAATCAATTCTTTTGATGATGATGTTGACATTTCTTGGTTTCTAACTGAGTTTAACGTCTGTATAGCTATCAGTTAAAGAAACCTAAAGAAAACCAAATAATTTAAACATACAAAAAACTCAGGCAAAAATGAATGAAAGAATAGCGAAATTTTTTTCAAATAAAATTTTTTGTTAGACACTCGTCAGAAATTAATTTTAAAGCATGAAAACTGCAATCAATCATGAATCACAAAATTTAAAAGGAAAGAATGTCCTCAGGGACATGAAATGCAATTATTTTAAGCGTTTGAACCGCAAACGTACAACTATTTTAAAAGAAAAAATGAGCATATGCCACGTGCTGCTGCAGTCAAGCGATAACGATGGGTAAGTACTAAGTTATGTTGACAACATTTTTTTAAAGCTCATCTCCGATCACTTCACGTCTTTAAACTACGTCAAAAATATCGCATGTAAAAAGCGTGAGAAAAAATCAAAAAATGTTTACGGACAAACAACCTATTTTCTTTAACAAAAAGACACGTAAAAAAATAACTGCAGAAATGTATTTGAAAAAACGAATAATAAATAAACAATTAAAAAAAGAAAAAAATATAAATTAATATTTGAGAGCACGGAATTGGACAAAGATTTCTCGAATACGGTCATCAATAGCGTTAGAATTCAAAAGTTCACTTTCGACATCTTTCCAATAAAGAAAAATTTCACGCCAATGCTACAAAAAATTGTATTAATAACACCTAAATAAATTAAAAAAGATTACCAAAATAAGAACTTCTCTAAAGCGACCAATTAAGAAACGATAAAATGGAGTATCAAACGGAACACCTTCTTCTTCAGAAGCATATAAATTTTCAGTAATTGCAAGAGCAAATTTCTAAAAAGAATTTTTTATCTTCCATCTAAAAAGCCAATGATCAAACATACGTGACAAACATCAAGAACAACATTCCGGAGATCATCAGCAGCTTTATCATGAGCTATAACAGCTTTATTCAAATCATCAGATAAAGCTGCAAGTCGAGCATCTTGGGTTTTATTTGTATCACCGTCTTCATCTTCATCAATTATATCAATTTCTTCAGCATCGAGAAGATCATCACCACCACCAGCATTTTTCTTTGCAGATTCCATTTTTGAAACTTTTCTATCATAAGCTTTTTGAAGTTGATCTTTGACATCTTTATGAAGATGATATTGTTTATTTGCACGAGTAATAGCAATATTAAGAACTTCCCAAACCCATGAACGGCCAATTTCTTCTCTTAAATCACCAGAAAATACCCAAGCAATAATAATATGAGGATCAAATACTTGCATTTTTAATAATTTATCAATAATCAATATGATAAACTAAAAAATAGAATTTGAAAATTGACTCGAAAATGAAAAATTACTTACTTGGATATGATTACCCCAACATGCATGAATGGTACGCAATAAAACAGGTTGCATAATATCAGCATATTTAATAAATTCCATAAAAGCATTGTGATATTTATTCAAAGCAGCAAAGGTATGACTAAAAGTCTGATTTGCAAGCTTCAAAAGTGTACCAGTAAAGATAGCAACAAGGTCAGGATCATAAATACATTCACCTTCTTGTACTTCATCTTCATTTCGTTTAACAGCCAAAATAATTTCTTCAGGAGAAACACGATTACGAATTTTCAATGCAAAAAGTTTTGACTCTTCGTGAGCGGGGTGATCAACTAAAAAGAGAAAAATAATCATAGCCAAGAAAATGGAACAAACAGACCATTGTCAACAACAAATTTGAAGACAGGTTCTTGCGGAAGAAGTGCAACAAAATCATCAGGTAACATTTCAGAAACTTTTTTGTAAAAGCTTAAACGCATACATTTTTCAACAGTTTCACGAACAAAAATATATTTTGGTGATAAATCATGAAGGTTAACACAATCAGACCTGTAAAAATGCTATCATTGAAACGGTGTTTGTCAAAATAATATTAATCATACCATTGTCCCCATGACCAACGAAATTGGAAATTTGAAAGATGATAACTAAACCAATTAATCAATCGTTCAACACAAACTAATTGCATATGTTCAGTACGAGAATAAAGAGTTTGAGCAGCATGAGCAAGAACTTGAGGCATTCGATTAGCTGATTTCCGACAAAGTTCAATAAGTAATGCACCATAAAACAATTCCATGTAAGGTGCTTCAGGAAGGCGGAAAAGCTGACCAAAAATAACTTCTACAATGCAATGTTCAAGAGGTACTGAATCACCCCGATAATATGCCAGCAATTCACGAGCACAAACTCTCCAGTTAAGATAATTATTACTAATAATCCAATTAAGATCTTCTTCAACAAGAAATCGTTCTATGGAAGTAGCAGATGGTAAAGGTGCTTCAATATCGGTACAATCTTCTTGTGTAAAAAGTCGAAAAACGATACGAGGAAGTGGATAACTTGTATTTTCATTGTATTCAGGGATGGTAATTCTAAAATGATGAACGTTTCATCTTTAAACATTTAGCAAAAAAACATACTCTGGGAGATCATGTTTTCGACTTTCTGCCAAATCCTTTTTGAATGCTATAGCAACTCGTAAAATATGTTCTTCATTCCATTCAGCTTGTCGAAGTTGAAGAATTTGATTCCAAAGACTATCAATGTAATCTTCTTGCTCTTGTTCCAGTTTACCACTCCATACTTGTAAAGATTTTAAATGAAGCTTCTTTCTTTTACCAATATATGTTGAAACTTTATCCAAAATTGGATCAAGAAGTTGAGGTGCATTGATGTAAAAAGTTCTACCAACCCAAGGTAAAGTATGTAAAACAGCATAAACAAAAAAATCAGTTTGTAGCTAAAACATTGCCAAATAATATAATAAACGCCTCTGTAATGCACACTTACATTTTCATTTTTAACCAATTCAGTAAATTGATTTAATAACTTTACAATAGTTTCAAGAGTAACTATTCCAACATTAGATAAATCAGCAACAAATGTAATCTTAAAAAGCAATAATTTTTATCTCACTATTTTGAAAGAAATGCCACTTACTATTCGAAGAGCAATATCAAACTTTCCATCTGCTAAGCTAGTATTAAGTTCAATAACTATGCGACTTATAAGCTGAAATAAATGTCAAATTTAGTGTTCTTATTTGAAATGACTTACCTCATTACCAAAGTCAGGAGAGGAAGCATTTACCAAACCAGCCAAAGCGGAGTAGATTGTTAATTTTTCAGGTTTAAATTTAATGCTGAAAAAGGAGCATGTATTTATATGACAACAACAAAAACGAATAACTTACCAACGAGAAAAAATGTTAAGAATTAATGCTTGTTGAGTTTCTAAATTTTCTGTAAGAGTTTCATGCAAAGATCGAAGGGTTTCAACGATATTCTTTTCAGCAATATCTCCAACTGTTGCCATAAGCTCTTCAAGTTCATCTGACATATCTGCAGCAGGTCCACAAATCTTTTTTCTTCCTTGATTTTCATCTAAAAAATAGTAGGTAAAATAAACCACAACAAGGATAGAGATATACCATCGCGAGGAGCTGTACGCTTCATTCCTGAAAATCCTGTAGAAGGTCCAGGGATATCCGTTGAAGCAGCTGTTGGTTCAGCAATAGCCTTTTGAGTAGAAATATTGTCAGAAGAAGAAAATTCCATGGATTCTTCCATAGTTAAATCATCCATGGCTTAATTAACAAAATAAATTTAACTTTTTAATTACAAAAAAGTTCAGGTGAAAAAAAGAGGTATTGCAAAATTTTTAGCGTTGCTCTGAGAGTTTTCTGTCGTGTTAAGAACATTTTTTTGAATAAAACGTTTTTCAAAAAAAGGACTTCATTGAAAATCGCTTCTTTTTCCATTGTCAAAAGCAAGCTTCAGAATCGAATCTATCTTTAACTGAATTTAAATATTTGCGAATCAAATGAAGCGTTCTCATCCACAAAACGATAACAGCGAAAATAAATTATCAACTTCTGCGAAGAAACCATGGAAAGAACCTTTTCAAGATAATGATAATCCATTTTCATTTCCATTTACGCCTTATCCGACACAGCAACGACTTATGAATGATATGAATGAAATTTTAAAAAACCGTGGTATTGGAATTTTTGAATCCCCAACAGGCACTGGCAAAACTTTAACATCTCTTTGTGCAGTTTTAACATTTGTTGAAAATGAAAATAAAAAGTTGAAAGAATTTGTTGGAGAAAATCGAGAAAAAGCTAAGAAGTTAAGAGACGGTTAGTTTTTTGATATTATCTATTGCTACAATAATATAGGCATTTTCACTTAGAACTTCATTTCTATAGTCCAGTTACAGTATGACAGGGGGTATACTGTAGTTTAAATAAAATTATCTTTTTAATTAAATCTAGTTTAAACAATTTTTATAGGAGATGGTGATGAAGATTTTGAAAAAGCTTTGGAAAATTTTAAAGAAGCTGAAAAATTTCGAGAACTTGCTGACACGGAAGAAGAAAAGCTTTTAAGAACTGAAAAGCGACTTGAAGAAGCTCGAAAGCGTTTACAAGCTTACAAATTACAAGAAGAAATTGAAATCGAAGATTGTGGAGTAAGCATTTTTTTAAAACATTTTTCATTTCCATGTGTGATATTTGATTTCTAGCTTCCACGTGAACCAGAACCGTTACCAGAATTATTAAAAGTAGTATTTTCAACTCGAACTCATTCACAAATTGAACAACTTACCATCGAGCTAAAAAGAACACGATTCAAGCCAAGAGTTGTTTCATTGGGATCGCGGGCATTACTTTGTATTAATTCTGAAGTTAAAAATCTTCCAAATTCTGCTGCTGCTGATAAATGCAAGGATCTTCGAGATGTATGTTTACTTCTATATATTTTTTTACCTTTTTTTGTATATTTATTATTTAGAGAGGTAAATGTCCATTTTACAAACGTCCTAAAGTTACCCTGCTTTCGGATCATATTTTGGATGGCGTAACACGGGATCTACGGGATGTAATTCGTGAATCTAAAAATCTTAATTCATGTGGATACTATGCATCTCGAGAAGCGCTTCCATTTTGTGAATTAATTTTTGTACCGTATGCAACATTATTTGATTCTGAAATGCGTCGATCGGCTGGCCTTTCAATTGATGATAAAACTATTGTTGTTGTTGATGAAGCACGTATGTTTTTGTTTAAACATTGCCTTATAGTACTGTAATATATTTAGATAATTTATTTGCAACTTTAACTGAAATGAGTTCGTCTACAATTGACTTTAATGCAATTTCTCAAGGGCTTGTTATTCTTGAAAAATTCTTGGATGCAAAATCTGAAAGAACTAAAGGAGTTGATTTTAAGAATTTAAAATTATTTGAAAATGCTTTGAAGCAAGCAGAAACATTACTGTCTGGGCCACATTTTTTAAGAAAAGATGAAAAAAATTTTGCTGTTTATAAATTTTTGAATGAGGTAGGATTGCAATTTTGAAGTTTATTTTCAGCGTGTTTAAAAGCCATTTTAGTTATTTAAAAATGATGGACTTCGATTTATTCAAGCAATTGAACATGCAAAAAAGGCAAATCTTTTACCAAGAATTTATTCGTATTACCGTAGTCCAGCATATTATAAAAATCCTACTTCTGAAAGTGAAACGAAATCAAAGAAAGGACTTCAATCTTTTCTTTCTCGAAATGACGAAAAAGCTGTTGAAACTGAACTAGAAAATATACCAGAAAATCAGGGACCGTTTCCACTTTTTGCTGTAGCTGATTTTTTTATTTCATTAGGTGCTGCAGGTGACAATTTTCAAGTGATTGTTAATGTTGCCTCTTCACCAAGAAAGTCAGTTTTATTATTACCGTAATCCTTTAGATTGTAGTATTTAGATTTCAATTACTTTGTTTAAATGGTGGTGAAAAGTTTGCTTCAATTGTTTCAAAGGCAAGATCTACAGTATTAATTGGCGGAACAATGCGCCCAACTGACTTAGTTACATCTTTGCTAACAAAAGATTGTGGAATTGATAAAACTCGAATTGCTGATAATAGCTATGATCATATTATTGATGCAACAAATTTAAGAATTGTTTCTATTGGTATGTATTACTGTAATTACAATAACTTTACTGATATATTAAACTTTAGAAAAAGATTCAAGTAGTCCTCTTATGTTTACACATGCATCATTAAAAGATAAAACAATTTTTACTCGATTATTGGATTCTTTGCATCCCTTTATTAAATCTGTATCAAATGGTTTAGCTGTATTCTTTCCAAGTAAAGCATTTCTTTCAACATTTTTGGGACATATTAAACAACTGAAAAATCATCAATATCATGATTTGGTAATTTTTTGTTCTACTTTCTTTCAATAAATGAATTTTTAGGTATCTCGAAATTTATTTATTGAAGGTGAAACGCCTGATGTTTGGGAAAAATATTCCAAAAAAGCAAAAACTCAAAAGGCGACACTTTTTGCTGTAATTGGTGGAAAATTCAGTGAAGGCATGTTTATTTATTCTTTTACTTGCATCCTATCGTAAAATATTTAGGTGTAAATTTTTCTGATGAATTAGCTCGATGTGTTATAATTGTTGGGCTACCGTATCCAAATATGTTAACACCTGAATTTCGTGCAAAAACTGAATATCTTCGAAATCATTTTAGTAATAATTCTGAAATTTCATCAAATCTTGCAATGAACATTTGTATGACACAAGTCAATCAAACAATTGGAAGAGTGGTACGACATAAATTAGATTACGGTATCGTGGTACTTTTGGATGCGAGATATTCGGATCCTCGACATTCATCACTAATTTCAAAATGGGCGCAATCAAGTTTCTCTCGGTGTTCCACTTCTCAAAATGCTATTTCTGCTTTAAAAGATTTTAGAGGAATTTTGAATTTATAATTTTGTATTTTTTGAATTTGTATATTTTCCTGAGACAAGTTTTGTGTAATAAATTTTTTTAACTGTCTTTAATACATTCAAAGTTTTTTATGATAAAAAAAGATTTCTAGAAACTAGTGAAATATCTTAATCTCTATTTAAGCACAACTCTCTTCTATTGTTCCTTTTAAAAGAAAAGCGGCTTAAAACTTTGATGGAATTGTGTGCATGAATATTTGTGGTAAAACTCTTAAGACCTTATAAAAATATTTATTTGATATCAAAAGCTCTTCTCTCTCTCTCTCTTTTTTTTTTCGTTTACTTTCATCACTATGTTTTTTAACAACGTTTAATCGTTTGTTTTAACGTTTTTTTAAGAGGGTAATCATGAAAACTAAATTTTGTATCTTGGTAAAATTTTATAGTTCCTAAAATACAGTATACTGTCATAATTTTAGATATTAATTGGAGCCTCTTGGGCAACTTACTTTGAAAATCAAGACGTAAGAATACTTTTAATACTGAAATAATCATTGGTTATTGATTCAGGGTCAGTCTCAAAAACCAAGGATTCCTAAATTCGGATATTTTGGAAATGGAAATCTCGTTGAACCATTTTGTGAGAATGATCAAAACTTGCTGGAAGTAACTCAACATTTCATTCCTCAACCCCTTGATCACTTTAATTCAAGCGAAAATATAACATGGGAACAAAGATATTGGAAGAATTCAAATTTTTATGCCCCAGGTGGACCATTGTTTTTGATAATTAGCGCAGACACAGAAGTGAATGAACAGTGGATTTCAAATCCGAATGTAACATATCTTCAATGGGCTAAGAATTTGAATGCCATGGTTTTTTTACTTGAACATCGATTCTATGGTGAATCTATGCCAACAGAAGATTTATCAATTGAAAATTTAAAATATTTATCGAGTAAACAAGCGCTTAAAGATATCCAAAATTTTATTAATACTATAAGTAAAAAATTTGTAAATTCTAAATGGATTACTCTTGGTGGTTCATATGCTGGAACACTTTCGGCATTTTTTCGAGAAAAATATCCAGAATCCACAGTTGGTGCAGTTGCAAGTTCAGGTAGGCAAATTTTGGAATGCTCTTTGTTAATCAACAGAATATTAGAGGTGAACAAAATCAAATTTTCGAAACTCGGACAATGACACAAATTTTAAATTTAACACCTGCTCCACTTAAAATCTTTAAATTTTAGCACCATTATATATAAAATCAAATTTCTTTGAATATCTTCAAGTTGTTCAGAGAAGCATGTTTGAATATGACGTAAAATGTGCCCAAAATATTGCTTCTGCATTTTCGAATGTTTTTGCAGATTTATATGATGCAGATAAAGCCGCAAATTTAAATTTAGTATTTAAATTGTCAAATATTTTATCAAATGCCAATGATTCATTTCAAGCTGATTTAAAAGTATTTTTTTCTTCAATAATTTCCGCCTTTCAAGCTTCTGTTCAATTCAACGGTATTAATGCAAACATTGAAGGATACGGTATTGAAAGCGTTTGTGAAATAATGACACATGATTCTAATTATAAAGCTAATTTACAAAAAGTTTATTCATATATGAATCAAAATGACATCATTGATAGTGATTATTTAAAAAATGCTGAAAATTTAAAGAATACATCTTCTGATGGCGAATATTGTAAGCGCTATTTTTTCTAAAAATCAAAAGCAAAACCTTTTTTTCTAGCTGAAATGCGAGCATGGCTTTGGCAAAAATGCACAGAATTTGGATACTTCCAAACAACAGATTTAGGAAGAAATATTTTTGGTAATACCGTATCTATCAAGTAAATTCATTTTTATATTGGTGTTTGAAAGTGATATCTCGTTTTTGAAAATCAAAATTTATTTTTTTAAGTGGATAGTTTGAAAAGTTACAAAAACTATTTTTAGTTTAAACTCCTTTAAAATGTTTCACAAAGCAATAAATTAATATTAATTAATTAAAACTTATTAAAAGTTTTCTTTTAGTTTTTATATTGACCTTTGTTCTGATGTTTTTGACCTCGACCGGAGTGATATTGATATTGAGCTAGATGCAACAAGACAATTTTATGGAAATTTGCAAGACCATAATGTTACGAATTTGGCACTCATTTATGGATCCCATGATCCGTTCCATGCATCAGGATATTTTACAACTGATTCAGATCCATATGGAATTACTACATTATTTGTTAATGGCACTTCACATTGTGCTGTAAGAAACCCTGGGATACCGTACAATGAAAAAAATCAATAATTTATATTTTAGGATATGTATCCTTCCAGTGATTCTGACCCATTGGAACTTGTTTCAGCTCGCGAAGAAGTTGAAAAATTAATTTACGAATGGATTCATCATTAGTTTAATACTATTTTATTTTTCTTTTTTTAACATTAATTATTTTTAATAAACATTTTTGGGGATATTCCACGATGGGAAGAAGCTTATTAAATTGAGGTGAATCGGATTTTTTGGAAATAAGAAATAAATGGTTAACAAACAAAAAGAAAACAGAGAGATACATTTGTACAAAATGGCAAAAAAAGAACCTAATTCCAGCTAACAAAAAGAAGAGATTTTTTATATTCGCAAAATTAATGGAATGTTTTGGATTTTCTTAGACATCTAAAAATATGTATCGTAAAAGAAAAGTTCGATTTTAATATCAAAGATCTAAAAATGTTTTAATCGAAGATTTGCAAATATAAAAAAATCTCTGTCTTTTAAACATAAAGATTTAATGAGCACTTCCTCTTATAACCCGACGAAGATGAAGTCTCCGAGCGACTTCAAGAAAATTATTAGAATTATTTAATTCATCGATCACCGAATTACTTGGTGGCAAAAATCCAGGCATATGTACTGAAGGTGGCGATGAAGGTCGAACACGTGATTGTGGGGGGACAGCCATTTGTTCATCTATAAAAAGAAATGTAAAAATTAGTACACGCCTAAAAATGACGTAGAAAAGAAATAGATTTTACCAATATTGTTTGTTGTAATTGGTGAAGGTCTTGGTGGTCCAATTGGAGCTGATGGTGGCGGAGGTAAGACTCGAGCTTGTTCAGGTCGCGTAAATCTTTGTTCTGGGGTTATTCGACGTCTCATTTGTTGTTGCTGCTGTTGTGGGGGTGATGGTGGGGACGGCATTGTTGGAGCTGGAGGACGAGCCTGTTGCACTGGGGGTGGTGGAGGCCGTGGTTGGCTAAATGTTTGTTGTTGTGATTGAGGCGAAGAAGGAGCAGAATGTGATCTGGTTTGTGGTCGAGGCGGCGATGGTAGCCTTGGCATTGATTGAGCAGGACGATTCTGGAAATTTTGTGGTGGAGGTTGTTGAGGCTGCATTCGAGGTGTCATAGATGCAGGTGCTCGAAGGAAAGATTGTTGCTGCTGGGTTGAAACCCTTTGAGAAGTCTGCTGTTGTTGTTGCTGCTGCTGTAGAGGAGCCCTTGGCTGCTGTTGTTGGGGTTGAGGAGATCGTGGTGGAAGTCTTTGTTGTCGTTGCTGCTGCAGTTGAGGTTGTGGAGGTCGTTGCTGCAAAATATTTGTTTGAGTTGAAGGAGGTGGTCTTCTTTGAGGGGGTCTTACAGGCATCCTACTTGGTGTTACCTCAATTGGAGGCGGTGGTCTCTGTTGTCGAGGTGGCGATGCAAATCTTTGTGGTGCAACTGTAGTTGCAGTCCTTGAAAAATCTGCATTTCCTTGTGTTCTTAATTGTGGAGGAAATCGATTTTCACTAAAATTGCATCAAATTAATCCATGGTTGTATAGAAATAAGCAAAAGTCTATTAATTTAAAGATGCGATAAAAAGAAAATTGTTAACAACCTTGTTATTTTTTCGTTAGATAAATTAGGATCCAGGATTATACGAGCAGGTTTATTTCGGCTTATCCCTGCACGAAGGTTTCTTTCAGAGGATAAACTTCGACGACGTAAGCTGATTCTAAATGTTAAAAATGATTGTTAAAAAGTTATCACACACATGTTCTATTACTATGTTAATAAGTATTAAATAAATCTGTTTTTAACAAACCTTGGAATTGGTCTTCGAGTAATTTGTTGTTGTTGTTGCTGTTGTTGTTGTTGAGTTCGAAATATTCTTCTTTGATTTAATGGTGGAAAAGAACGTTGCTGCTGTTGTGCAGCATGAAGTTGAATTAGCTGAAGATTTGGTCTTTGAAGTGGAAAGAATTGATTAAATGATGATGAGGATGGAGATGATGATGGAATTTGTCGTTGGCCATTAATTAAAGAAAAAAATATGGCCGCATTAATTAAGCCAAAAAATGTTAAACGAATTATTATCGTCGTCATCTGACATAGAACATTTGAAACAGAAAAAAATAAATGGGGTTACGTTTACACTATTACACTTCTTTCTTTCTTCTTTTGGTCCTTTAAAAAATTATAAGTTTTATTATTAATAGTAATAATCAAAAAATGGGAGTAAAAACATTCATTATATTTTTAAAAACAACAAAGAACATAGGTTAATTTTTTTATTTATTCATTCAAAGACGGGGGCAAAAATTGAAGGCGAAGAAGACGAGAAACAGGTTTAAACATGGAAACATTAAAGAGAAACAGAAGGGGGGCAACAACAATGATGGTAATGATGTATTTTCTCGGTGAGTGATGGGTGATGATGGCTTTGCCTATTATTGTACTTAAACAATTCATTCCAATTTTGTTATCAACAAAAAAAGACACAGTAGACAAAAGAATCTTTTTTCTTGTAGTGGAACAAGAGGCCCCCCAAAGAAGAAGTGTCCTTCATTCATTCATTTAAAAAAGATTCTTCTTTTTCATTTTTTCCGTGAGTTTTGATGCTTTCTGAAGAAAAAGAAAAAAAATATGTGTGCGCAAAATGATGATGCTTTAATAATAAAAAAGCAACATCCGCATATGACAAAGTGTTGATGACTTTTTTATATGTTGTTGCAAAAATTACATAATATCAAATAGTTAAAGTTCCTTTTCTTTGATGAACTTAAAAGCAGAAATATCAGAAAAAAGAAATCAAACATTGATTTGGAAGCTAGCCAAAAACCCCTCAGGGATCAAAATGAATGCATCATCAAAAGCCGACCACAGAAAGTTTTAAACTTGTTCATTCAAAAAAGAAAGGGTAATAAAAAATGTCAAAACTTTCGCTTTCATTTTAGAACACCCATAAAAATGCTTTTAATTGAGAACTAAAGTTATAAAAAATACTTTTAATTTTCAAGGTTTATGGCTTGAACTCTCACTAAAAAATTTATCTGAGGTTTCCTATTTGAGGTTATTCATGTTTCTATCTCTCATTGTTTTCATGCAATAATAAAAATATTTTTATTACCCCCATTTTATTACTACTGTGACTGAATGCAAAAAATAAGTTTTTTGCAAATAATAAAAAACATGGTCTTTGGAAGATACTACTAAAACTTGAAAAAAAAACTATTTTTATGCATTTTCTCAAGGGTCCTTGTTCAGACTTTAAAAGCTAATTTTGTACTTTTATAGTTTTGAAACATTTTTAAGGGTTTTCTGTGTTTTTTATGTCTATCAAAATTGGCTAAAAAATACTACGTGATAAAAAGAAAATTAATTTCAAAAGAAAACACTTTTGATTACTGTATTTTTTTAACACAACGTACAGTATTCTCATTTAGAAAATGCTTTTCAAACCAAAGAAATCAATTTTTTAAGGGAAGTAAAAAAATGCTCAATGAAAAAAAGTGATTCACGCAAATTAAACTACACATTTGAGATATATCTGCCTCTATTTTTTGGTTCCTTGCTGAAAAAAAACGGGTCCATTATCCATCCGTTTAAAAATATTCACGCAATTGAATATCCTTAAGCTCTGCGGAAGAAGATATAATTTCAGAATTCAAAATAAAAATCAAATTTGTCATCACCATCTACAAAAAAGCATTGTAACGGTAAAAACAATGGTATTTGAATGTTTATATATTTTTCAAAAATTAGAGCGAAGGTTTTATATTTGAGACAAATGAAAATGAAAAAAAAAGTTAATTGGAACCAGTTCAACGACATACGATGGGAAGTTCAACAGCCATTTTTACAATGACAATTGTAACAATAAAAAAGTTGGTAGTAAAAAAAGGTGAACAAGTTTTTTTTGGTTAAGACCCATTCTAAAAAGAATCACTACGGGAGACTCGCGAGATTTCGCTTAGAACATTTCCGACTTTCACTTGTTTGTTTTATAAATACATTTCATCTTAAAGGACGACCTTCGACAACAATAAATAACCTTCATATGTAATGCCCTAAGGCTACATTATTTGATTAAATTATTTTGAAATGTTTTTGTTCAAGCACCACCTTTCGTTGTGTAATTTATAAAATACAAAAGAAATACTATTATTATGCATTTTATTGTTTGTTTTTTTCATTAAAAAATTCACCTGTAAAAAAACATTAAAGAATTGGCAAAAATTTGGTTCAATTTCAATTTTACAAAAAAAAGCACCCGTAAAATACAATTTGCATATTTAAGCACCACGTTTTTTTCATAAATTTCATAACCGGAGAATCATAGATTTTCATTACTTTGAATAGTTCGATTAATACCACGATCAAATGGAGGTAGAATTGAAGAATAGTTGAGAAGCACCGATGGAAGGAAAGTACCTTTATCAATTGGATATGTATTCTCTAGACATAGCTCTTGATCGCGTGGATCACCCCATCCGCCATTCGGTTTACTCGGTTTAAGCATACGTTTTGAAAGTTCTGATACAACAAACTTTTCTGGGAATAAGACATCAGAAACCTGTTGGAACAATGTACTAAAAAATAATTCTTTAATTAAAATGACGTCAAAAACAAAGAAAAAAGAACCTGGCAGCGGAAATTGCTTTGTTACAATCAGCTGAATGATGAACGTGAACACCACCTACAGAAAACAAATAAATCAAATGATTAAAAAAAGTTATCGAAAAAACAAACTTACATTCTCCAACATGAATTACTCGAGGTGATTTTAAAGTTATAACACGCATTTTTTCTTTCATACATTTCACACTTATTGCTAATAAACTCCTATAAATAATTAGTTGATTAACAAAAACATATTTCGAACGCCGCTCACCAATCCCAATTATAATCATCATAAGTACAAAATAGCTAAAATTGAAATTAATAGTACATTTTTATTTTTCTAAAAGGTTTACTTTTGCACAAGCTTTTATTTCATTCCATACTGTAACATTTAAAGCCATACCCATATTATGCTTTGATGAAAACCATGTATGAATTCCCAATTTATTAATATCCATTCGATAAGTATTAAAATTTTTAAGATAAGAACCCATTGAAATAAGTTTACAATTTTGACAAAATTGATCCTTCTTTTCAATTATAATTTTTAAGACATGAAGGAAATCTGGAGCAACGTAATGATCTGAAAGTATACTATAGGAAAATAATTCTTTTAAAAATTAAAGCAAACCTTCTTCCAAAAATACCGTATACGTATTTAGATTATATCTCTCCATTAACATAAAAACATAATTTGCTTTCCACCACCAATGATGTTTAATTTGTGAAAATGATGCAATACGGTAATGTCCATATTTATCACTAAAAAGTATTTTACAATAAAACCAAAATGTTAAAAATTTGGAAACCCTACGGAAAACGCCAGTTTTGACAATTTAATGATTCAGCTCTAAAAGCAAAGCAATATTATTAAATGCCTTAAAACAATATCCCCAACTCTTTAGCATTGATAGAGGGACCACAATCAGCAGGATCAGATCCAGGAAAAGTGTTAGCAAAAATTTGAACATTATAAGGGTAAAATATTTGAATTACCTACAATTAATGAGTTGAGTACCGTACCAAAAACAAATTTCGAAAAAAGACTTACTCGACAAAAGTCAATATTTTTAATTACAGCATTAATGGATTCAACATTTATATCATGACTAAAAATCACCAAAGCATTTTCAATTTCTTTTACATTCTTTAAAGTTTCAATTAAATGTTTTAAATATTCTAACCGTTGATGAACTTGAACTACCTAAAAAGCATACTATAATACACTAATACAAAATATAATAAAAACATACAATAACAAAACTTGATTGATTAACACTACCAAAACGCTTTTCATTTTGAATTTCATGATGATAATTTAGAAATTCAATAGATTCAACAATATCTTGATATTCTGGTGGGACATGAAATAAATTTTTCCATTCAGCAGGATTATCAAATTTGCTTGAATTTAATGGTAAGGCAGATATTATAAGAATATTGTGTGAAGAGGCATTTAAAACTGAAAAATCATATGGATGCCCATTTTCGATATTAGAAGGTGGAGGATTGGTTAAAAATATCGAAATTAAACAAAACTATAAATTAAACTTCATTACACAACAGAGGAGAATACACAAACTTACAAAAGAAACTGCTAAAATAATCGTTAAACAACGATTCACTTTTCTCGCAAATGCCATTGAGGTTGTTATTGATGGTAATAAAAACATTTAATTACTGTTATTTCCAAGCAACATCAAATTGCATTGTGTTTTTCAAAAATGTTGATGGAAAAGGGAAAAAGAGAATGACAAATTCTTTTTTTCTGCCTGTGATCAACAACAATAAATAACAAAAAAAAACGAGCAGATAGTTGGAAGCGTTGATGATGATTATTTTTATTGTTGTTGTGAGAATCTCTCTTTGCTCACACTTTGGTGTTACATACGAAGGATGAACAAAAACAGAAATAATCCGCAAGGCGAAAAAAGAATATAAATAACAAAAGTGCAAAATAGCCGCAGCAACAGAAGTTTTTGCCTACCACAAACTCAAGTGTAAAAGTAGTACAAGTGAGCAACTACAACACCACCATCGTCGCTGTCCTTAAGCCCTTTGGCTTCCTCCTCCATTTTTTGTGACATCAAAAAAAGTCTTCAATAAAAAAGGACCTTCTGGCAAACTGTACCCGAGGGAAAAATTAATCTAAAAAAATTCAACCAAAAAAATAAGTTGACAATTTTGTTTTGAATTTCAACAGATTCTTGCATTTTTATAACCTACAGTAGTAAAGCTTACATTACAGTATATAGATGTCGTCATCACAACAACCAAGTGTTCAAGAGCAGTTAAGTAAATATGAAGTAAGATTATTATTTTTATATTTTTAATCATTATTATTTTATGGATTATAGGCACGTCGACGTCAAATTGAAGAAGAAGAAGCTAGAGCAAAGCGAGAAGGGCTTCTCTCGGATGATGATGGGGAAGATATGGAAGAATATGTTTCATCAAGATTTAAAAAACGTGAAAAAGTACGCTTTTACTTTTTTCACAATTACGATAAAACAAATTACTATTACAGGCAAAAAGACAAGCTCTATTAAATAGTGTTTTACATTCAAAAGCAATTAAAGATGCAAAAGATAAACCTTCCGAAGAAAATGCAGAATATTTGGAAGCAAAAAAAAGAAGAAAGGAAGAAGAAAAGAAGCATGAAGAAGCAAAAAGGACATTATTAGATAAACATAATGAAATAGTGCAAAAAGAACATGAAGATAATAGACCAAAAGGTGAAAAGCAACGAGAAGCTGAAGAAAAGTTATTAGAATCTGTTACAACAACTGGCCCATTGATTTCTGTTTCTGAATTAGCAAAAGGTGTACGGTATGAGCAATCAATCAAGACTGGTTGGAGACCACCATTTCATATTCGTGAAATGTCTGAAGCTGATATGAATAAATTTCGAAAGAAGAAAGGTATCACTGTAGAAGGTCAAGATCCTATTCCACCAGCAATTGGAAGTTTTGCTGAAATGAAATTTCCAAAAACATTAATCAAAGCAATGAATTCTAAAAATATCGTCATTCCAACTGCGATCCAAATGCAAGGAATTCCTGTTGCGTATGATTTTTGTTTAAACATTTTTATTGCTTATTTTTCATTGTTATAGGCTCTCTGGTCGTGATATGATTGGAATTGCTTCGACGGGTTCCGGAAAAACTTTGACATTTGTATTACCAATGGTAATGTTTTGCTTGGAACAAGAAACTGCAATGAAATTTGGACGTGGAGAAGGTCCGTATGGACTTATTATTGGTAAGTAGTATACGGTAATGTTTTAAGTATCTTAATTTAAAACAAAAAATTTTAGTTCCATCCAGAGAATTAGCACGACAGATTTATGACGTTACAAATCATCTTGTAAATGCTCTTGTTGATGACGGACATCCACCTCTACGCCTTTTACTTTGCATTGGTGGTGAATCATTTACAGCACAAAAATCTGCTTGTGAACGGTAATTTTTTTCATATCTTTTCAAACTGTTACAGTAATCTTTTTGTAGTGGTGTACATGTTGTTGTAGCAACACCTGGACGCTTAGCTGATTTACTTCGTAAAAAAATGATGAATTTACAAGTTTGTCGGGTATCATTTTTCTTACAATTACAATTATACATTATTCCATATTACAGTATCTTGTTCTCGATGAAGCCGATAGAATGTTGGATATGGGTTTCGAAGAAGAACTGAAAGCAATCTTTTCTTTCTTTAAAGCTCAACGACAGACACTTCTTTTCTCAGCAACAATGCCTAAGAAAATTCAAAATTTTGCTAAAAATGCATTGGTTAAAGCAGTTGTGGTAAATGTTGGCCGGGCAGGAGCTGCATCCCTAAATGTTACACAAGAAATTGAATATGTTCGATCCGAAGAAAAGCTGGTTAAACTTTTGGAATGCTTAGAAAAAACTCCTCCAAGAGTTTTAATTTTTGCTGAAAAGAAATCTGATGTTGATAATATTTATGAATATTTACTTTTAAAGGGTGTTGATGTCGCGTCAATACATGGCGGTAAAGGTAATTGTAAAATTCTCACTTACTTGTAGTACGGTAATTGTTTTCAGATTCCAAAGATCGATACACAGGTGTTGATGCTTTTCGACGTGGTGAAAAGGATGTTCTCGTTGCAACAGATGTTGCTTCAAAAGGTTTAGATTTTGAAAATATTCAACATGGTAAGTATACTGTAGTTTGGTGATTTCTAAAAAGTACATCTGTTTTTAGTTATCAATTATGATATGCCAGAAGACATTGAAAATTACGGTAATTTTTTGTTTTAAATTTTTTTCGAAAATAGCTAGAAACATTTTTTAGTACATCGAATTGGACGTACTGGTCGTTCATTAAAGCGCGGAGTTGCAACAACATTTGTTAATCGAAAAGCTGATTTCTCGGTACTTTTGGATTTAAGACATTTATTAATTGAAGCTGGACAACAACTCCCTGTATTTCTTAAAGATCTTATTGGTGAAGAAGGTGAAATGGAGTCCAATGATCCTGCTGGTGCAACTGATGATGACAAGGGTTGTGCATACTGTAGTGGATTGGGTCATCGAATTACAAATTGGTATGCCATTTTTTGTTATTTAAAACTTAAACTAATTTATTTGCATTTTAGCCCAAAATTGGAATCAATTCGGAATAAAACTTCTCAAAGCTTCAGACCTGATTTTACTGGACAAGAAGGAATGTGATCTCAATCTTTATATAAAATATATATTTTATTTATTTTTTAAAATTCATAAACCCATTTTTTATAAACAAAGTGTGATACAATTAAAAAAGAAGAAATATTTATCAAAGACCAGAACGAATAGAAAGAAAAAAGAAATATGCGTAAGAGATGATTGAACGACAAAGAGGACAATGGAAAGTAAAATAGGATTAGTAAAAAACAATCAAACTCTTGATCATTTCAGGAATACACGCATAAAGAATAAAAATTATTTTTTGATAGATGTATATGTATTTAATCAAGCTTGACTGCACTGTAGATACGAGTAAGGAAGTAATATGAAGCATAGAAACCAATTGTACCAGTCAAAAGCCAAAAAGTAATTGAAATAAGTGCTGAGTATGAAAAGTAGAGCAATGTTGGAATAAAGCCAATAATTTGAAGCTTGGTATAATAATAGAATACTGAGTAGCCAAAAACATATAATGCAGATCCTCCACTAATAATGAATGAATTCCAATACCACCTAAACTTTTAATTAAAGAAGTATTCCAGAGAGATATAAAAATACAGTACCTATAATTTTCAGCACATAAACGGAAATATGTTACGATAATTGCGATCATAGCACATGAAACAAAGAGGATACTGCAGACAATAAAAAGGAAGCCAAACAAATAATAAAATTGATTTTCCCAAATTGCAGAGAAAATAAAATACAATTCAATGAATACTGCTCCAAATGGAACAATACCTGCTAAACACATGCAATTGTATGTTGATAAATACCATGGCCTAAAGGAGGTGAGTTATTAGCTTTTAAGCAAAGATAATTCAAGATCTTACATATCCGGAACTTGACGAGGAATTTGATTTGTTCGACATGGATGTGAATATGCTTGTTTTCGAAAACCAAAATGAAATCCCAAAAATACTAAAGGTAAATCAATAAAGAAGAGCATTGCAAGGATAGCAATCATAGTAGTGAATGGAATGGCACCAGATGAATGTTTACTGTAATTTTGAATGTTAAATTAGTTTTTAAACAATAAACATACCCAATAAGGAAAAAGTTGAGAACAAATCCAGTTCCCAAAATAATTGTAGGAAATAGAAGAGCTGTTTTGAATGCGACACGTTTAGGTGCATTTCCTCGGAAAGTTTTATAAAGTCTTCCTGCATGATAACCAGAAACAACACCCATTAAACAGAATAACCCAACAGCAGCAGTTGTGAGACTTCCTCGATTTGATGGTGAAAGCATCCCAATCATTGCCAATGTTACAGTAACAGCAACCATACCAATAATTTGAATACCAGAACCAACAAGGCATACAAGTACAGTTGTATAACGAGGCGGACGGAAGACATCACCATGAACCAATTTCCAGCCAGTTTCTTCCAAAACATCAGAATCATCCATTTCTTCATCATGATTATATTTTGCAATATCTCGACGAATAGTTCGTACCATAATCACTGAGAGGAATCCTGTCAAGCAAGCAACGACAATAAAAGAATTAAGAATTGAGAACCAATGAATTTGAACATCCTTCATGGATAAATAATTATCCCATCTTGAAGCCCATGGAATTTCTGAACTTTCCCATTTAATACTGTATGTCCATGAAATATCATTTGAGCCTTGAATAATTTCTTGAGGCTCTGCATTATCAGTAAATGAACATTTTCCATTATCCGAAAAAGTATATTTATTTGATGCAATTGACTTTGGTGAAACTTCAAATCCAACAACACGAAATACATTTGGTTGAGGTTCATGATATTTTAAGAGAATTTCAAGATGATTATTGACGTATAATTTATCATTTTCTGTAAAGCCAAGTTTGTATCCATGATCAAAGAAAATTTCGCCGGTTTCTTGAACTTGATACTTTGTTGCAACTGGTAAATTATCCACAAGCAAGTGTACATGATAATCTTCCGCAATTCTCTTTCTCAATTGTTCAGATTCTTCAGTATTCAAAGATTTAACAGAACTTTTTGTTGCAGAACAAAGTGATTTACAAGTTTCATCTTTTTTCATAAAGACTTCATATGGTGTATTGACGATTCTATCTCCTCTCATTACCTAAAAAAGAATGTACAAAATGAAATCAAGGAATGAATGACAAATAACTTACTTCACCAAGATTTTCAGATTTATAATGAAGTTCACCAGCTGGCTTGCAAAATGGAAGACTATAATATTCTAGTTAATTTGATAGCCTCAAAAGGTAAAAAAATAAGCACATACCTGTAATATTCATATGGAACAACGGCTTTTACACTCGTTAATTTGATAGCCTAAAATGGTAAAAAAATAAGCATTCACACGTTTAAGGTAGTATTCATTATTAAAACAATACAATTACCTTTACTTCAATACCATCGCCATCTTTAAATTCATGCGGTGCCACACCAGGGACATAAAAGCCATTAAACAGCGGCAAAAAACAAAATATTAAAGTCCAAAAAAAGTTACGACGTTTTGATGCCATATCTCAAAAGCGGCAGCAACAGCACAAAAAAAACTTGTACGACTTCTGTTATCGATGATGACAAATAATTTTCATTCACTTTTTTCAACAAAAATTCAAGTAATTACAATTGTCAAACAGTATCGTCGAAAAAAATGTGGTAAAAAACAAATTAAATTAATAAAAACGCTACAGAGTGAGAGAGCGACAACAAAAAGAAAAAAAAATATGTAAAAAAGAAAATGACTTGGATGCCAACAGCAATGGAGCAGCAGTGCAAAAGTGAGATGGGTGAATGTTTTCTTCTTGACACAATGGCTACAAAGTCTTCTCCAACTCACATATAACAGCAGAGACTCTTTTTTCCTCTCTAAAAAAAGCACAGACATACATGTTTTATGTTTCTTTCTCTTTAAAGCTTTAAAATAAAATCTTTTTTTGATTACATTTATTATTATTACATGCGTTATATCGTTGTTGTTCTTTTATCTTGTTTATTTGGTATTTTTCGTGATACTCGTGCAATTATATATTTTTTGATAATTATAGTGAGCGCCATTTTTCTCTTTTCAAATCTATTTTCTTCAACAATTCTTACCTCCGCATCTTCGCGGATTTCAACATTCCATTTTAATCGAACTTTTAAAACAACCGCAAAAACGTTTTCCTTTCTTCAAAACCTTGGAGGTGGAGGTGGTGCAGCACCAAATATGAATGTTGAGGGACCTGCACCTGTTGTTGTTAATCCTAAAGCAAAACATACTGCTACCGTAAGATTTTATTTAAAGAATTCTTAAATTTGCTTTATCATGGTTTTTTAGATTATTTTCTTCCATGGCTTAGGTGATCAAGGAAATGGATGGGCTCGTAAGTTTAAATTTGATCCTTAAAATATCAGTTACAGTTTATCTTTTTAGAAGTCTTTCGTGAAGATATTAAATTTGATCATGTAAAAACTATTTGCCCAAATGCAGGAGTTCGAAGTGTCAGCTTAAATTTTGGCATGCCGTAAGCTTTATTATTTTTCAAAAACCATTTACATCGTACATTTTATAGAATGCCTGCATGGTATGATATTTTGGGACTTACTGATAATTCTCCTGAAGATGCAGCTGGAATTCAGCGTGCTGCTGAATATGTTCATGGCCTTGTTAATGCTGAAATTAAAGCTGGAATACCATCTGAACGTATCGTTTTAGGCGGCTTTTCAATGGGTATACACTTTTATTTCATTCCATAAATTAAAAACAAATTAATTTAGGTGGTGCTCTTGCAATATACGCCGGCCTAACATTTGATAAACCTTTGGCTGCAATTGTTGGATTATCAAGTTTCCTTCTTCAACGTGAGAAGATACCTGGTACACATACTGCAAATTTGAAAACTCCTGTTTTCTTAGGACATGGAACACAAGTTTGTTTTTTTTTGTAGTTCAGAATAATTAATTTTAATTTTTAGGATCCACTTGTTCCATATGATTTTGGAAAAAGAACACATGAAGCTATTTCAAAATTTAATCCTAATTGCCAGCTAAAAAGTTACAATATGGAACATACAAGTTGCGCAGCAGAATTGGCAGATGTACAATCATTCTTGGCAAATATTTTAAAATAGTTTGATTTATGCACGAAGTTGCCAAAATCATATTGTGATTTCACTTTTCTGCGACAAAAAACAAAATTGTGAATTTTATTTTAACTTTTTTTATTGTATTATTTATTTTTTGAAATTGTACGGTAGATCCCGTATACAATACTTTTAAATAATGTAGTTGAATAACAACGTTTTTTATTATTAATTAATTATGAAAGAATGAAAATTGTTGTAATTGGGGGTTGCACAAAGCCTTTAGAAGAAGGATGCCTTAAATGTTGTGAAGTTTTTGATGAAAATGGTAATGGAACGGTAATTGAAAATGTTTTGAAATATCCACGTCGAGGAGCGGCTGTAGCTTTCAAAAATGATTTTATTTATGTTTTCGGTGGTTGTTCAGGACCCAGAAACCATTTAAAATCGATTGAAAAAATTGATAAAAATTTTGAAGCTACAGTAGTCGAAACTGAAATAGAATTAGAAAGTAGCTGTTTTGCATTTTGTGAAATTGATAAAGTATGAACTATTCTTCTGAATGCTGTATATAATTGTAGAATTTATAGAATTCTTTCTTTATTGGTGGTGGCTTTAACGGTCTTGAATGCTTGAATTCTGCTTCGGTTTTCACATTTCCTTCGTTGTCTCTAACTCCTTGTTTCCGTCTTCCGACTCCATTAAAAAATTCAGCAGCGTGTCAGGATCCATTTGATTCAAATTCAGTCCTTCTATTTGGTGGATGGGATTCAAGGCGTACTTTAAATACAATTTTCAATTTTTTATTAAATGATTTTTCAACAATGGATAGACTGTTACCGTATTATGTTGAAGGTTGCCTTGCATGAAAGTTTTTCAACTTAAAATAATTCCATAATTTAGGACATACCGCTACAGTAATCGATAAAACAATATTTCTGATTGGTGGTTATGATGGAGTTTGTCCGATATCAACCATTGCTAAATATGATCACTATAATGGTACTACTCAAATTTTACCTGTGGAACTTGAAATTGCTCGAGAAAATCATTGTACAATATTTTTGAAATCCAAAAATGAGCTATGGATTATTGGTGGATGGAATGGCAAAGAATCGTTGTCATCAATTGAAAGATTTAAAGTCTCCATCAATGATGGAGATGTAAAGCTGGACAAGTTATCATCGAATCCTCTTTGTTTGAATAAAGCCCGCCAGAAGGCAAGCGTTGTGATTATTGATTAGAAATGTTCTTTTTTGTTTGATATGGACAGCTTTAAATAAACTTGAATTTTGAAAACTGACCGCGTTTGATGTGTAACATATAAAATTGGCTTAAATATGTATTGTCTGCCTGAGGGTTTATTTTTCCTTTTTTCATTGTTGATATGGCTGGATGTGCAGAGAGTCGAAATATAAACACTTTGCCAAAATGGTCTGCCTCTATGTTCCTTTTTTTGCTTTGCAACATTCAACAAAGAGCTCTTGTGTAATGATGATAATTCTCCAGAATTTTCTCTTTGTTTTTGTCCAACATTTTTGTATTAATTTTAGTTATATCTTTGTTCATTTTCATTTTTGATCCATTTTTGACCTTATTGAACTTTGTGCTTTACAATTTGCGTGCAATTGTTTTTATTAAATCTGTTGATGATTCATTTTAAAAAGAGAGAAATTTCTTTTGACATTGAATATATATTTAATTTGTTAAAATATTTGAAATATTTTTACTGCTCTTACATATATAACGTTTTTTACACAAAAAGGTTTATTGCTATGTGCAATTCGGAAATCTATGTTTTACAAGCATCCATTTTTTCTCTCTGATTTCTTATTTTGACGTCATCATCCCTCTCTCGCTCGTATATTTTCCCCCAATAATCACATAAAATTTATTTTATTTTTTATTGCGCGTTTTTACTAATTATTGATTTAAACAGTGACAAATTATTCGAAAAGTAATATTTAGATTTTGTCATGAGTACCGCAACTCAACGATTAGTAACAAAGCGGCAAACCTTGGATGAAGCATATGCTCCCCCAGCTAATTTCCTTGAAATTGAAGTAGTTAACCCAGTAAGATTTCAAATGTATGAATTAGATATATAATATGTGCTTTTAGATAACCCATGGTGTTGGAAAAAATCGTTATACTGATTATGAAGTTCGTCTACGAACAAATCTTCCTGTATTCAAACATAAAGAATCAAGTGTTCGTCGAAGATATTCTGATTTTGAATGGTTAAGAGCTGAACTTGAACGGTAATTTTTGATTTAATAATAATAATAATTTTATAACTAATACTAATAATTTCAGTGACAGCAAAATTATTGTTCCACCTCTACCTGGTAAAGCATTTAAGGTACATATACTTTGTATTTTTTGAAAAAGTTTTATAATGGTATTTTTTCTAGCGTCAACTTCCTTTTCGACAAGATGATGGTATTTTTGAAGAAGGTTTCATTGAAGACAGACGTAAAGCTCTTGAAGGTTTTTTGAATAAGTATGTTTTTGTGTATCTATCAAATAAAAATGTAAATGTATATTTTAGAGTATCTGGCCATCCACTTGCTCAATCTGAAAAATCACTTCATATTTTTCTTCAATCTAATGAAATTGACAAAAATTATGTTCCGGGCCGTATTCGTACTGTTTAATTCAACTCTTCCATCCTATATTAATATTATCTTCTAAATTATCTATTTTGCATTGGCATTTGCTTGTTTTCAATGGCCAGATGTCTTGTATTTACGAGTTTGTTTCAACTATTTTAATTAATCTGGCAATTACATGCTTTGTTAGATTTTGTGCAAAATTTTTTTTCAAAATTTACCACTTTTACAGAATTTTTTATATTTTTATAGTTTTTTCATATTTAATAATTATTCTTGTGCTATGTTTTTTATTTGAGATTGTATTTGATAATATTATATTGAAATAAATCTTTTTTGGTTTATTATAATTTTGTTTCTAAGCAAAAAGAGATTTTTACTGTAATTATCAAATTTGAAACTTTTTTTGAAAAAGTATATTCTTTTTTGATAAGAATCTTTTATACATTAATTTGATTTTTTGCATACATTAATCTTTTAAACATTGTGAAATCCGGTTGAATTTTGTTGTTGTTCAGCTGTATCATTAGTTTCAGGATACTGAGGTGGTGCAATATGTACGGTTGGAGTTGCAGGAGAAGAAGCATTATTATTTTTTGTTGTTGTCATTGCTTGATGATATGATGGTAAATCGGGTAGCGGAGCAGTATGTGCTAAAAATATTTTTAAATATTTATTTAACACAAAATATTAAATGTAAAAACATACGATAAAGGTTATATCCATATGCGGGGTCATTAACAACTGGATTGTCATAAGCTGGGTCCGGAAACCGAATGTTTACGCCTCTTAAAATATTAGTATTTGGTTTTATTTTATTTACAACGGTTTTTAAACGTTAGTGTCACTTTTATTCTTTAAATAGAACTATACAGTAATTTCAAAATATAAAAATTTTGATTACTGTAAGCATTTTGAAATTTCTTTAAAAAAAGCTTTTAACGCTTTACACAATTTTAAACACGCAGTTCGTTAAAAATTGATAAAAGTTTTAAGAAATTACAGTACTTTATATGCTATTTTTAGTGACATATTTCTTTGATATTTTGATGAAAAAAAAACAACAGACCTGCCGTTAACGTACTGTGCCCGAAGTTCATTAGAATGTTGCTCTTGATAATTAATAAATTTATAAAATTGTGTAAAAACTTTGATGAAATACATTTTGAGAGTCATTAAAAGTAAAAATACAATAATTTCTAAAATTGCTTCTGTGGTTGAAATTATTTCTACACATTCTTCGGTTGTTGTCCGCGGGTTATGAGCTTCTGTAGTGGACGGGAGAGTAGTTGATAAACCTGTTGAGGTGGTGGTGGTAGTTGTAGATGTAGTAGTTTGACCTGTTGAAAGTGTTGTTGTAGCCGGATTTTTAGAAGTATTTGAACAAATATTATCATCATCATAGGGTGAAAAGGCCATTTCAACAAGTATAAAAATCATTGTTGCAATATAAAATCCGATTTGTAATGTCTTAAAGAATTTCTTTTTTCACAATTTTCAAATTTACAAAATCTCATACCTCAAATACAAGGTACAACAGAACTCCACATGGTCGAGGAATTCGAAATAAACTTTCAGTTAAAAATGCATAAATAAAAATTCCAAAAACAATAAAAAAGATTGCATCAGCTTCGTAAATCATAAATGAAACTACCGTAAGACAAATGAATAAAGCAAAGGAGAGGATCCCAATAAATTGACTATGTTCTTTTGTCTTAACTTTCGCGCATCGTAAATTAATTAAAGCATATGGATTATTTGTTGTTCGAGCTGATACAACATGAATTCGGGTTGTTGCACCAGATGGTGGAGTTACTGTCATATTTCAGAAATATCAATCAACGAAATATTTCTAAACCTAAAACTGCAGAAAAAAAATCAATTTTTAAACACACAATGTGAAACTGAAATTGAAGTATTGTAAAAAAAGGAAATAGCAAAAAAGGATTGGTGAAGAAAGGTGAATGCTTTAAAGTCATCATCGTTTGAGTCAAGCATAAATAGAAGAAAAGGAGAATTGATTGATAAGTTTCATTTATATGTGTTTTTTCGTCATTGTTGAAGTCCTTATATTTTTTTGGAGGTAGGTGTTATCATCATTTTTCTTCTTGTCGGTTCTTATTTCTTTTTTTTTCAACACTTTTCTTTTCCAATCTTTTGAGCCTTGAAGAACACCACAGAAAAGCGCCTAAAACAATGAAGAATAGAAAAAAAACACAAAAATTATTACCAGATTTGCATTTTCATTCTTCTTTTTTTTGATAAGGGAAAAGACGCAATCAAAGCATTCAAACTCAAAACTTACAATACACGCGCTCAACAAAAAAAGGTGTAAAACAAAAAGAAATAAATTATGACGTCAAAAAAAGTACCTTTAATTCAAATAATCAAAGTTGATGAAGCTTCAACATCTGAAGAAGCAAAAGATCTTCAAACTGTCCAAACTGGGACATCTGGAGAAGAAGTAAAGGAGCAAAAGAAGAAAGATAGCAAAGAAAAGCAATCAAAACAATCTAATCCAACAATCTCGGATTCTGAAGTTGATAGTAATGTAAGTTGTCTTTTGTAATACTAAAGTATAATATATCTTTTTTATAGGCTACATCAATGCCATCATCATCTTTTCAAAGTTTTCGAAGTCCTTCAACATTTAATTTTTCTGAATATTTTGCAATTTCTGATGGCAGCAAAGTAACTTCATCGAGCTCTGAACGAACAGTATTTGAAAATTTCAAAAAGAAGTCTTCTAATAGAAAATCAAAGGCTTTACCTGCAGCAGCAGCAACTCCGCTCTTTCCTGAAAGATGTTCAATTCCACTTCCAAATCCTGAAATTTTTAGAGGTGCATGGAGTGAACTCAAACAAAAAGTTCGTTCTGCAATTAATACATTAAAAGGAAAACATGAAGAAATTATTTCATCTGGACCACTTGATACAGTAGGCCTTTTGTAATATTCTTTACGTAATTTAATCTTTTTTTAGAGCACTCCAGTCTCCAAAGCATCATCTGTTAAGACTGCAAAACCTACGGTAATTGCTCGTTTTAATAACATGTTTTACAAATTATTTGTTTAAATTTTTAGGCTTCACCAATTAAGCCTCGTTCTCGTGTTTCATCTGGTTCCTCATCTTCACAACAATCTTCTTCACCACAAAATGTCTCATTTAAAGAAGAAGTAGAAGAAGAAACTCAAGCAATGAAATCTCAACGTATCCTTGAATATGTTCTTCAAAATATTAAAAATCATGAACGTGTTTCTGGAATTAAAATTAGTATTGAACATCGATTTAATGAAATTCATTAATATGTATTTTGAAACTGTTTTATAAAATTTAATGTTTTTTGATTACTTAAAAAATAAATAACTGCATTCTCTGTCTTTTTTTGTTTATTTGTTGTTTTTGAAAAGGGGAAAAAGAGGTGGGGAACAAACAACAACAACACGGAAGAAAAAGAGGACGAAAGAATACTACTTGTTTTGTTTTTCTCCAAAAGCTTTTTCAACGATCAATAAACTTTTATTTTTTGTTATCCAACAATATTTATACAGTTGTGTCAGTAACTTTCTTAGTTTTTCTTTTATTTGAAAAAACGTTGAATTTTGTTTCTGTATTTTTCCACTGAAGAAAACGTCCTACATTTTTCAAAGCATTATTTTTGGTATTTTTTGTTGTTCAATCTATTCTTTATTTTTCAAGTGACCTTCTATCAAAAATGGTTTCTCGAATTCCTAAAGCTTCTCCGCAACAATATTCAACACCAAGTTTATCAGAAATCGGTACTCCAGAACCTATTTTACGTATGTCGTTTGAATTTTAAAATTAATTGTGCAACTATTTATATTTTAGAATCATGGCCTGTACAAATGGCATTAAAAATTGTAAGAAAATTTGTAAATTATGAAATTCGAAAATTTGTTCATCAAGTTATGTGGCCTGTTCGCGTAGTTTTATTTTTATCTGGATGGTACTGGTTTAATAAGCATGCGCTGGAGTTTTATTTAAATATTATTTTTAGGCCATTAGTATATTTTTTACGAATTATAAGATATGTATTTTATGGGCTTTATCGAGCATCGGAATGGGGATATCACCATCTCACAAAAAAGCAACCTACTTCACCTATGATGTCGCCAATTTCAACTCCAACTCCTGATAGAATGTCTCGTGCATCACAATTTAATTCATATCCAACCAGAAATTCTTGATTCTTTTATTATTACTGTTATAAAAAGACTTTGTTATACATATTTGTGAGTTAACTATTATTATTATAAAATCTGTATCGATAACAAAGATAATTACAAGAGAAAAAGTTTTGGTTGAAATTGGTTTGGAACTAGCTGCAGTGATGCAAGCACCCGTTTATCTTTAATTTCGAGCCAATGATATCTTCTTGTATCATTGATGGGAGATTTTGAAAAAGTTTTTTTGTGATAACAAATTATTCGAGTTCTTAGTCCGTGTTGAAATGATTCAATTGGAGATGGAAGGCAGGTCAGTTGTGAAACAGCCGAGGGTGGATCTAAAGCCGTTGAGCCATCTTCTAAGATATGCTAAAAAAAGATGGAGAAATTTTGTGATGTGCCTATTTTAAGATGAGCTTACTTTATAACATTTTGAAACCATTACAGGAAAAAAATATTCAAAGCCGAATTCTACAGTAGGAAATGCATCATCTCGGCTTAAAATATCTGTTTCTTCTTGAATACTTTGATGCACAAGTACTTCTGTTCGATCTCTGCATTATTATAGATTTGATTCGCATTGAAAGAAAATCAAAAAACTTACGACATATTACCAATTTTAACAATAACAAATTCAACAAAAAGCCCCCTTTCATTCTCATGTTTTGTTAAAACTGCTGGAAATTCACTGATTGAAGGGCCAAGGGATGTCTTCCATTTATAATATTTGGCACCCTCTTCCATAATTTTAATAAAATCTGAATTCCTTATTTCAATACTTTTTGATTTGACAACTTGAATGGAATGCCATCCTGCTCCAAGGGATTCTTTATCAGGGGTAGTTTTAAGGCTGCCACCCGTAATGGTGGCAAAAAATGCAAAACGATACCATCCAGATCCTCTAACTTCTAGTGAAATCAGATTATCCACAGAACATTGAAAACCTGTTTCCTCAAGGACTTCTCGCTTTGTCGCTTCTTCAACTGTTTCACCGGCCTCACAGTGCCCTGCAGGTAAATACCATTTTCCATATACCTTTGTCTTGGCTTCTTGTATCAGCAAAATTTCAAGTTCATGGCTATCTGTTTCACTTTCACGTATAATAACACCCGCAACAATATAGGCAATGTTATCAAGAATTCGAACCCATTTACATTCTAAAACAATTTGGTTTTGTTTTACGTTTAACGATAAATAGCCGTAAGTACATATCATAAATGAACTTATGAAAACAGATCAACAAATTTTGTCAGAAACAACAGATTGTCGTTGATTTTGATTAGTTCTAGTGTTCAGAAAATTGCATTTTTCCGAATTTTCCATTTTTGAAAATATTTAAAAATATAAGTTTTTCACAGTCTCAATATTTAATAAAGCTCGAACTACCGTAATCCGTGTTACTTTAAACTTCCAAAAACGATTATAACTTTTATAAGACAAATTCAAAAACTTACTTCCAAGTTGCATATCTGGAGCTCGACGACCTGCTGGTGGTATCGGAGAATTACCTTCAAATCGTACATGCCCTTCTGTATTTATCCCGTTATCAGCCATATCTTTTTTTAAATCTAAATGTAAAAAACAGTTTTTTGCCAAAAAAACAAAAAATATTATTATTCCGCAAATTTATTATAGCTTTTCTTCTCAAATATTTATGGAAAAAAGAAACAAAAAAAGTGGAAGAAGAAATATGAGAAGAAACTTTCGCATTTTTTATTTGACGCCAAAAACAACATCATCGTCAAAAAAAGATTCGAAGATGGAAAAAAAGAGAATATAAACAGGGGAGAAACGTGGTGCCGTCGCCGCCGCTAACGGCATAAAAAAAGAATACACAAAAAAAGTAATGCCCATTATTTTACGCCAAAAAATGGAGTCCTACTTTTACGTCGATAGCCAATTGTTTTCCGACGCGCAAGAAAAATAACAGACTAATTTTTTTCTGGAAGCAAAAAAAACTTGAAAGTGCCGAAATCGTCGGGGTCTGCTGCTGTTGCATTCCTAAAAATAGAAGTCAATGCTGCATTTTTTGAGCTTTAAATCGCCTTCGGGAGTGCCGAAAAAAACAGCGGGAGCTACTTTTTTGAGAAAAAAAAATATTTGCTTTCTTTCTGCTTGATGGAATTCTCTGGAGACGATGACAATCGCTGACCGGAAAACTTTGGAGCAAAAAAAAGAAATGTGTTTTTTCAAAAAAAAAGCAAAAACAAACATAAAAAAGTTTATAGCCAAGAGGAAGAGGAAAATGAGTCCATCGATCGATCCTGCATTAGCCGATATCCGCAAGTTTTTTATATTGATTTGTGGGGATCTTTTCTCTCGTTCGATATCTCTCTTTTTACAATCCAAATTTTTCACATAGACAGAAAGAAAATTCGACTGAACTGATTCATTGCTATTTAAAACACGAAAAAAATGAAAGAGTTTTTAGAGAAACATGAACACAGACATACTCTTTCTTTTTTTGAAATAATGTTTGCGCAGTGTTTTTTTTTTTTAAAAAAGAGTGTTCGGTTTTTCTAAAAAAAGAATTATAAAAAAGGACCCCAGTGGCAATATTTTGGAGCACAAAAAAAACTCTAAAATGAATAGAAAAATAAAAAAAATATGGTTATTCAAGCTTAAATGACTTTGTCTTGCTTTACAATTTCTTATTTCTAAAAAGGCGTGGAAACGAGAGTATCAGAGTGACTGGAGTCTTAGCTTTGAGCTTGCTTGCTTTTTTGTAAGATGAACAACTATTTCCTCTTTTTTTCAAAAGCAATAAAGATACCCTAAATTTTAGTTTCTTTTTAAACAATTCTAAATAGCTTCCGTTACCCATTCCCTTTTTTTGGGAGAATAAAAATTCAAGCATTTTTCTTTAAGAGTTACTGTAGCTAAAAGCTTCTATCTCCCAAAAAGCGATGACAATTATGATTTCACATTTTTTGTCATCCTTTTTTAAAAGGGAGGAAAACTTTCTAAAGAAATAAATTTCAAAATTTTGGTTGAATTTCAATTGTGCCAAGAAAAGAAAATAAAACTGTCAAATATTTTTTAAAAATGACTTAAAATATCTTTTTTTGACTTTATTGACTTCAAAAATTGTTTCTAAAATGGCTCAAAAAAGCAGCAGCAACTTTTCACTTTCTAAAAATAAAATCCAAGAAAATAGAAATGAAATAGAAGCATGCAAAGAAACGAAAGCAAAAAGAAGAATGGAGCCCATTTAAAGTAGTAAGGAAGATAAGAAAGATTTTTTTGTGAGAAAATAAAATACAAGCTTTTTTGGGTGAGATAGAATTTGCAAGAAGAAGAAGAAAGGGAATAAAAGCAAGAGGAAGCTGCAGCAGATCCCATCCCATTCAAGTCCGACATAAAAGTAACTCTTCTTCTTTCTTTTCTTCAACATCATCAAAAAGACGAAAGAAACTCGTCAAAATTTGTGCCAATTACTCCATCGTTTTTGCTTTTGAAAATAATAATAAAAAAAGGCGTTATAATTTTAAAGGGCTCAAAACAACAGAGATTGCAACAACACCACCAAAAAATCTTTTTCAAATATATATTTTTTGCTTGATTGACGGAGGTTGTCACCTCATCTTTTTTTCTCCTCCTCAAAGGGTGCTTCTCCGTTCTATTCCTTTCTTATGTTACACATTTTTATTTTTAAAACAAAAAGTAAAACCCATTTGGTTGAAAGAAATTGATTTTTTGTGAAATGTTTAAAAGAAAAATAACAAACGTTTTGCCGCGGATAAATTTTTATTGGTTTTTTTCCATTTTCATTTAAATAAAAAAATATAAACCAAAATAAAAAATACATAAACAAATGAATATTCAAACAGGGTAGATAAATACATACATATAAAAATGGATGAGTATTCTTTTTTTTTATATAATATAGAAAAAAAAACAAAAGAGAGGATAATATTTTGTACTCGTAATAATTAAATTGAATTGGACCTTTGTCTTTTAAAATAAAACAACAAATAAATGAGTCAAAAAATATAGAAAAACAGTTTTAAAAGTGTTTTTTGCAATAAATTTATAAAAAACAATTTTTGTTTTTAAATTAAACATTAAAAAATGGGCCAATGATTACTGTATAATAATACAGTAACCCAATGACAAAAAAATTAACAAAAAACACTTTTTACAAAAAAAAATTTAAAAAATGACCGGATACAAATACATAAAATGCTTTTTTAAAAATAAAATTACACTCATAAGAAATGAGTGATTTTTTTAAGATTTTAATTAGCTTTTTTTGACACGATTTAATACAATAAGATTACCCGTAAAATTGCAGAAAATAAATAATATGATGGGAAAAAGAGAGGATTTAAAAAAATAATAATAATAAAATGCTTATATTTTTAAAGATGATGATAAACGTGAATATTACCAATTACCAGCCATTGCTAAATCCGTTAAAACATTCACAGCCAAGCATTCATCTGGGGAAAGTGAACTCATAAGTTCTTCGGTGGATTTTGAAGAGGAATGAGAATAAGAGGATTCTGAACCTGGAGGTGGTGAGGTTTCCATTGGGCTATTATTCATAGCCCTGGCAAGATATGCCCGTTGTTGAGCTAATTGAATTTCACGTTGTTGCTGCTGATATTGATGAATTTGAATAACAACAGATAAGATAGTTGGATGTGTCCATGAAACACCATTATTTAATAAATGCATTGCTTCAACAAGTCGAGGATTTACATCACCCATTGCTGAAAGCTGCAATGCATTTGGAGGCTGTTTTACAACTTCATTGACCATCGAAAGCAAAGAAGTATTAACAGCTTCTGAATTTGGGGATACTGTTGTAACACCACCACCAACTTCGACGGGAGGCATTTCTTCGTCTAAAAAATAACAAAAATTGAAAACGTGGAAGTTCAAGTGAAAGAAGGAAAAAGTTTTTACGCGGTCGAAAAAACGAAATCGGATTTTTTTCTCGTTGTCTGTAAATAGTTGCGCAATGTTTGCTCAAACTGAAGAAGCCCTTTTTGTTCCTTCTTCTGACAGACGACAACGATAAACGCGCGTATTCAACAGTAAAAAATTGCCCCGCCAAAAAATGACCCTGGAAATGTGAAAGTAAAAAGGGAAGGAAGAAAGGATGTTGAAATTTTATTGTTGCTGATTATTTCAACACATTTTATGTGTCTATCGTCGTCTATCTCTCAGCTGTTTTACTGCCATCCTACGACAAAGACATGACTTGATTGATAATGGGTGAAAAATGGTTGAAAAAAAAGAGAGAGAAAAAAAGAAGAAGGTAATAAGTCTTTTTTCAAGATATTAAAAAAGATACTGCGTCATCAAAAAAAGTGGAGCAGCAGCAACAAGAAAGCAGATGGCACCAAATCTGATTACAAACATTCTCTCTCTTTACTTATTGTTGATTCGTCAAAAGCAAAAAATGAAAGAAAGCGCAGAGAGAGAGACAACAGGTGTCCGTTTTATTTTATTTTTTGAATCAATCGATTAAAAAGCAATTTATGACAGGAATGAGGAAATAATTAACGGATTTTCTCCGCTTTTACATAATTGTTTTTTCCAAAGCGGCGAAACTGTACAAAGAGCCTTTTAATGCAGCTACTGTATTTTAAAAAACGTTATTCGGCCAAAAAATTTTAGCGAAATGTAGTAGCAGCGTTATGACAACCTTTTTTTAGAAAAAAAAAGTAATAAAATAAGTGAGTGTAGAAAAATAAAAGAGTAATAATGTAAAAAGAATTTGTCAAATGACAAATAAAAAATGTATGAAATGTCGAAAAAGAAAAAGTAATTTTAGAGTAAAAATTTTTTTGAAAAGAGAAATCTTACTATAGTCAATAAAAAGTATTTAGTAGTTAATAACAATGCTAAATAGTACTATAAAAATGCACATTTTATTTCTCAACAAAATAACAACTTTAAGCCAACAAAAGATTCATAGAAAAAAATTAAAAGGTATTTTGAAATTCTTTCTCTTTGAATGACTCACAATGTAAAAAAAGACAAGCAGAAAAAACTGAAAGCTTCTTATCATTTTGTTGTAATCTTATGTATTGTATACAAACATCAGCAGCTACCAATCTTGTTTAACTCTAGCCAACTCAACTACCAACAAAAAACATCATCACCACTATCTGCTTTAAAACAAACAACTTTTTTCTTCTACAAACACAAAAAATAAGTTTAGTTTTAAAAAATAATTCGATATTTTAGAGTTTTGCCAAAAGCAATGCACAGAAAAGTGCAGTCGCACGCGAGATTAATTTTCTTGTTGCCCCGCTTTTTTGCCTCTGTGTTTGTTTGTGTTTAAAGAGCTTTTTTGTCTGAGTTTTGAGGGAAAAAAGTTTTTGAAAAAAAGAGAGACTAAAAAAACTAGTAATATTTGTGTGGAGTGACAGCAGACAATGCATTGCAATAAAATGTCTGGGGCTTCCCAAGGTCTTTTTTGCTGCTAAAAATTATCATCGGAAAAAAAGTGAGAAACATGGGCAACGTGCCAGTGGTTGGACAAATAGACAAAAAATTAAAATATGACCGATTAGTCGTCTGGCTCTTTGTCAAAAATGTTGATAAAAATCAACAAAGTTGGTTGTAATAAAAGGAAGAAGTCATTTGATAGAAAAATGATTAAAAATAGTAATAAATGTTTAAACGAGGAAAAAAGAAAGGCATTAGCTTCTTTATTTTCTCGGATGAGAAAAACAGCAAAAACGAATTTTTAGGGTAAAAAATAGCTTCGATGTTCCTTAGTTTTTAGGATAGAATAAAAAAAAGCATTTTTCTTTGTATTTATTTTTTTTCAAGGCCGCCGACCAACAGACAATGCAGCTTCTAAACAAAAAAAAAGCATTGAATGTGTTTTAAAAATGCTTTTCGCGGACGCGCCAAAAAAATGACTCGAGTTTTTTGCGCCAAAAAATTTCTTTCCTTTCTTTGATGTAATCTGTGCAGCCCCTTTTTTAGTGCCCAATGTCCGATGAAAAGCAACAGCAACATGAAAAAAGGAATACGAATGACCTTTGCGCACCATTCAAAAAGGGAAATCGGCATAGATAATCAGGATTCTTTCTCTCTTTTTTTGCGGGAGAAATAAGAGCAAAAAAAGAAATAGGGTCGTTACGGAAACGAACCTTTAGAATATTTTTTTTTAACATAAAATTGCGGGGTTAGAGATTGACAGATAGACAGACAGAAAGGTCAACAACCAAGTGTTATAAATTCAACAAAAAAAAGGTCGAAAAAAGTTTAAAGGTTTAAAAGGGTTTAAAAAATTGTGTTAAAATTTTTGGGGCTTTTAAAGTTAGAAAGAAAGTCAAACCTTTTTGTGATTTTTCAATCTCTTTCTCCACTTTAATTTTTTGCGAAGGTGCTTGTTTTCTTTTTGTTTTTTGTGTTTCTGAATCTTCTCGACCAATTTTATGTAGAATTTCATCTACTGTAATTTCCAATAACTTCTCATCCTCACATGAAGAGATTCTTTTGCTTTTTCGTTTCCTTGATTTCTTTTTTGCTGACGACAGTGGGGAACTTAGATTTTCCGAAATCCTTTTATTTTCTTGATCCACATGAATTAAATCTGCTACAGCACTACAAATTGCAGAAATATTATCACAAGAGGCAGAAGCAGATGAAAATGATGACTGTTCACTGCAACTTGTTGCATCACTTTCATTCATTAATTGTTCTATTATTGTATTTTCATTTATTATTTCTTTGATGTCTGATGTATCTGATTTTGGAGGGTCTACAGTAATTTCTGGGATTACTGTAGTAGAAGGAGTACCATCTTCTTTTATCGTTGGAATTTTAGGCTTTTTATGAATTCGACGTCTTTGATTTGCAAAAAGCCTTGTGATCTAAGAATAAAAGAATCAATTCAAGGATTAATGTTTGTCTGACATTAATCACATGGGGTGGGAAAGAAAAAGGGTTCTCATATGATTGTTGTCTCAAGATGTTTTATGGTTGTTTTTTGTTATCAATTTTTATGCTTAAGGATAGCCGTTAAAAGCTGACCCATTTTTGCATCCAAAATGATTTAACCATAAAGAAAGCTCCGTAAGAACTGTTAGCTTTAGGAAGAATCCTTACTTGTACATATGATGCTGAAAGCATTTCAGCAAGCTTCTCTTTCTCATCTCTCGTTGGATACATATTATATGAATTTTTTTCAAGCCATTCATCAAATTTTTGTTTTTGCCATTCATGAATTGGTTCAAATTTACGTGTTTTATTGTCTTCGGTTGTTGTTCCTGCTGTCTGTATTATCTCATTTGTATCATTTTGTTGTTGTGTTACAGAAGAAGTGGTATTCTCTTTTTCATTTTCAGGAAGGTCAAGCCATTGTGGTGGGGTAATAATTGTAATTTGAAGCTGTGTTGCCGCCATTTTTTGTACTTTGCAAAACAACTGTAAATAAGCAAAAATGATGAGGGTTTTTGTATTTCGAAACAAAAAATAAATATGCCACGCAAGCAATAAATATATTTATTATCAACAAAAAGAAAGAAAATTCAGACGGACATTTGAAAAGAAAAAAAACTAAAATGCGCGGGAAAAAACCCGACTGATGTCGGAAGCCTGAAAAGGAGGAAACAGAAGAAAGAGAGAACGAAAAAGAAAAAAGACCACAAACAAGAAAAGAAAAAAGGGACGTCGTCTGGTGCATCGACGTTCAATATCATCATCATCCAGTTGGCTGGCTGCTACTGCATGCAGCATCAGCAGTTTGTTGTTGTTCATTATCATCATTAAATGCCTTGAGTTTTTTATTTGACAACACAATAAGAAAAAGAAAATAGTCGATTGTTTTTTTTTCGCTCTCCAGGTTTTTTTTGATATTTATTTGTGTCAGAAAAAGAGATAAATTGGATGATCATCAAGACGTCTGAGTGTGCGAAAGTGAGAGAAAAAATGGAACAATTTTCAAAGAAAATCATGGGATTCAATGAATTATAAATATGGGAAGAATGTATTCTACGTGATAGTATAAAAATGAAAATATACAAGCAAACCGCAAAATGGAACACGCTTCTTTTAAAAATGAAGGGCAATACTGCTGTAATAGCAGAAGAAATAACAACAAGAAAAACCCTCAAAAACTAACAACAAATAACATGAGAGAAAAAAAGAGGGAAGGCTTGAAAGAGCCGCCACGCAGCCACGTGTAATAATATGTGTGTCTGCTGCAGGCTGAAGTAGCAGCAGCTACCAAACCCCATTAGCTGGCAATAAAAGCTAGACGTTCATGTTTTCTTTTTGTGTGAGGGAAAAAAAGAAAGAGAAAAGAAAAATGGAACACCGCCGCCATTATGGAGATAGCCCCATGGCTGCCTTTTTATTTTTAATTTTGCGCAGGCATATAAGAAAAAATGCCTGGTAACACAAAGTATGAGAAGAAGAGAATGTAAAAAAACATGTTTTGCCATTTTTTTGTCTTAGCAACATTAGAAAGAAAGCATGAACACTATTTGTTATTGGGGAAATCGTAGACCATAGAAAAAGATAGCTATTAACAAAAATTGAATTTGAGTATTATACGTATACATATAAATAAGAAGACAAATAAAAAGTAAATACATATTAACTTTTTTAAACTCAGTTCACTCTTTTCAACATTTCATTATATTATTTCAAAGCAATAATGAAAGAGTTACGCCGTCTTCTTTTTTAACCCTCTTTTGCCTGGCATTCTTATACTTTACATTTCATCAACTGAATAACCTTTTTTATGTTTATATCATCTGCCTTTTGAACTGGCAGTGCCGGCATATGTGCGCAGACTTACACCGACAAAAGAATGAACCCATCTTTTTTATGGCTCAAACACAATAAAAAAACGAAAAGAAACATAAATCATAGCTTTTTTCTGGGGTATCATTTTGCTGCTTTTTCTGAATGGCATTTTTGTAAAGAAAACTCGTAACCATTCAACAACCTTTCTTCATCCATTTGTTTATAGCAACAATGAATAGCACCGATGCTGCTCCTTTCGTAATATCGTGGAAAAAGAAAGTTAAATTTAAACTCACATAAAAAAAGTATCAAATGAAAGAAAAGAAAGGAATGTTGGGATTACGGTAGAAAAAAAATTCTCATAAGTTTAGAAAAATACAACTATACAACTGTTTTAAAATTTCTTAATAACGTATTTAATAATTTAGAAAATTTATTAGAACATAAATTTCTGAAACATTTTTAAGATTTTCAAATTTGAGACCTATTTTTCTTTCAAACAATAACAGAAAAAAATAAATAGTGTTCCATATTTTGTGTAATTCTTTATGTTTAGTTACTCTATTTACTCTATTATCAAATTATAAATAATCTACAAAATAAGTATTTATCGATTTCATGTTAAAAAACCGTTCTACTGTTTTGAAATGATACAAAAGCTATTGTTTAACGATTGCTTTCAGTTTTTCATCCCATTCAGAAGTAAGCATTATTAAATATAATTCTTTTTCGTTTTTGTAAGCCAAATCTTTCCCCATCACAGAGTGAACAACATTTGGCACTTGGACAATAGATAAATCTGATACATGAATTTGTTTCTTGAAACATTTAAAAATCGATCTAAAATATTTAATGATAGGCATATGTTGGTTTATTATGAAAATTCTTACAAATATTTTTCTTTTAATTTACTGTGTGTAAATGTGAAAGAAATAGATAACACTAAAAATAAAACGGCTTCTACAGCATCCAAAATTAAACGAAAAAAGCCATCAGCATTGACTCATTCCAATGTGGGCTGAAAAGAAAGTTTTACAAAAATTAAAATACTGTTTTCTAAAAACAAATATTTCTAATAAACTTTTCTTTAATAAATCTTTAATAAGACAAAAAATTTTATGACACTTTTTATACGCCCCAAATTTAATATAAATGAATTAAAAATTTAAAAAATCTTTTAAAAAGGCTTACAAAAATAATTTATAATTTGAGAGTAACTGAATATAAATTGTACCGAGAATTTGAGAAACCAATGAACAAATTGCAAACCTTAAAAAAATAGCGTTGCAAGTCCACAAAAAGCAATCTTACTGGAAATGCACATAAACCAATTAAAAGAGTTGAAGAAAAAAATTTTTCATAATTTTTTGCCCAAATTAAAGAAATTGAACGTTCCAGTGCGAAAGACATAGGGTAAAAGTAGCATGATGTTTGGGAAGTCCATTGCAAAAAATTAATAATTAAATATCCAATTGGTTCCGAAACAAATGTTTTACCAGTAATAAATTTAAACAGAATTATCATACTGTATACTGTAATAAATGTTAGAACTGTATGATTTAAAAACAAAAGAAAAAACAAACTTGAAAATAGCTTTAATAATTAAATCACATAAAAACAGGTAGCAGATTCCTCGTAAATTAATGTGACAAACTTTTATTTGAATAAAAATTAATAAAATATATGAAACATGAAAGATGGCTAAAAATTCTGTAATAAATTGAATGATCGAGATCAGCTTTACCCAATTCAATAGCTCAAAATCTTGTTCTGGTTCATGATAAAATATTAAATTCTCTACAGTACCCATTGTCAAGCACAGTTTTTTTAAAGAACTAAAACTCTACAAAAGCCTTCTGCCTAGGTAACACTTTTTTTTCAACAAATATCCGTTGTTGAGAATAATTATGGAAGGAGAAGTACGAGTGAAAATTATGCTACAAAAAGAAATAAATGAGAAGCAATTAAATAATTACAAAAACAGCAAAAAATTTTCTGTGACACACGACAATTTTGTGCATTTAAAAATAAGCTTTAAAGGAGATGGACTCTTTGTTTCTTTTTGAAAAAAAAGGGATTTCGAAATACCTGCGTCGACGGAAAACCTGATTTTGCCTGAACCCTCTGTGTCTTGAAACGAAAATATTATTTTTCTTTCAAGCAATTTTTTGTTGAGCTTTTTTGAGATATATAAAATTAAATATTAAAAGCAAAAAAAGAGCACTGTAAAGCATAATTTTTTTTGTTCATGTTATTTTTGTACAGAATTTATTTTGTAGAACACTACAATGGGTTGGAAAACTTTCAGCGCATTTTCATCCTTTTTTGTCCTTTTTCGTCCTTTTTCGTCCTTTTTTGTCCTTTTTTTAATTAAACGATTTCTGGATATCCAAAATTCATGAAACCTTCAGGAACTATACATATGGACCTAGGGAAGAGATCCATAGCACTTTTGGACCCCTATGTACCCTCTACCCCTCAGGGCAACCCCGACAATACCCCAAACCCCCATATATGACAAAAACAAATGGAAATCTTTTTTTAAAAATTCTGAAAAAAATTGTAGAAGGCTATTAAAACACATATATAGCAATTCGACTATGGGGAATCCGATGGTGACATTTTTAGGATTCTGGCGCCTTCAGAATCTTCGGATTCAGAAGGCTTGACAATTATTTCCTTGTTTTTTTTTTTTTTTTTTTTTTTTTTTATGAATCCGAAGATTCTGAAGGCGCCAGAATCCTAAAAATGTCACCATCGGATTCCCCATAGTCGAATTGCTATATATGTGTTTTAATAGCCTTCTACAATTTTTTTCAGAATTTTTAAAAAAAGATTTCCATTTGTTTTTGTCATATATGGGGGTTTGGGGTATTGTCGGGGTTGCCCTGAGGGGTAGAGGGTACATAGGGGTCCAAAAGTGCTATGGATCTCTTCCCTAGGTCCATATGTATAGTTCCTGAAGGTTTCATGAATTTTGGATATCCAGAAATCGTTTAATTAAAAAAAGGACAAAAAAGGACGAAAAAGGACGAAAAAGGACAAAAAAGGATGAAAATGCGCTGAAAGTTTTCCAACCCATTGTAGTGTTCTACAAAATAAATTCTGTACAAAAATAACATGAACAAAAAAAATTATGCTTTACAGTGCTCTTTTTTTGCTTTTAATATTTAATTTTATATATCTCAAAAAAGCTCAACAAAAAATTGCTTGAAAGAAAAATAATATTTTCGTTTCAAGACACAGAGGGTTCAGGCAAAATCAGGTTTTCCGTCGACGCAGGTATTTCGAAATCCCTTTTTTTTCAAAAAGAAACAAAGAGTCCATCTCCTTTAAACGTTTAAACAACGCATTTTGTAAAAGTATAATTAATTACAAGATATTAGTATCCTTTGGATTTGAAATATATAAAGTTTGCCCTATAAAATAATCTATTATATGATTCCAAAATGTGGTATTTTTTATATCATATAATAGCAAGTGAATACAACCCACTGTTATTCAAAAAATATAGAATTTAAAAAATCGCTTTAATCATATCTCCTAAATCCAAAGGTTACTGTTACTTTTGATTCTACTTCTTCAACTTTCAAAAATTTCTGTGCTTATATCATGTGAAACGTCAGAGTTTATTGATTGATCACATTACCAATTTTCCCACACACAAAAATAAAAACATGCAAATTTACAACGGAGAATTAAAAATCCAACAATGTTAAACATTTAATCATCAATGTGATTACGGTAGAAACTTCTCAAAGAAAGAAGCAATGAAATTTTTGTTATTTTTTGCAACTTTATTATTTTTTCATCATTCAATTTTGGCCAAAGATTTATGTCCGGCAAACCGAACTGAATTTCAATTTGTAAGTTTTATTTCTTTTTTTAAAGCATTAATTTAAATACATTTAATTTATTTATAGGAAACCTTTGAGTGTTTAGCTCCACTTCTTCTTATTTCAACATATTCCGCAATTTTAACTGCATCTCTTTTTGCAATCTTCGTAACTATCGTTTGGTGCCTCAAATGTTCTTTTTGTTTTGATCAAAAAATACCAGAAAATTATTTTGGATGATGATAACAACAAATGATTCTTTGATATATGTACAGATAAAGAAATTTTAATAAGAAATACTTTGTTAATGAATACAACCGACTTTTAAACAAACAAACAGAGATCTCTCAAAATATAACTAATAATTTTCAACATATTTTAATTGACCGGTTTTGGCTTTGAAACAGTGACGGAACGAGGAACAAAACTTTCAATTCGCATTTTTCTTCCAGCATTTGTTGGAGTTGCCATAGGTTTTGAACGTGAACCCAATGCAGATTTTTGATTCTTTGAAGCTTGTTGCTGCTGTTGGTGTTGATGAGGAGATTTTGCATCAGTTTTTGCAGGAGGATTTGAAATCCAAACACTAATTGGACGACCACCAATTTGAATTTGAGCTGATAAAGCTTTGGCAGCATCGGTTTCAGTTTCGAATTCAACATATCCACAACATTTTGAAATTCCACTTTTCTTTGTAACGATTCGAGCATCTTTTACTTTGCCATATACAGAAAATTCCTCCTAAAATAAGTAGTCTTATTTATATTTTATAAAAAGAAACTCTGTTAACAAAATGCTTACCTTTAATTGGTCATTGTTGCATTTGAATGGAAGATTCTTTACAAAAAGTTTATTTCTTTCAATATCAGTAGAATACTTAAATTCAGCGTGTCCCCCTTTTTCATGTGGATTATTTGCACTAACAAATACAGGTCTACCTTTGTAAGGAGTTCTATCCAATTTCAAAGCAGCCTGAGCTTCTTCCACAGTAGCGAAATCAACATAACCATAGCCCTTTGAAATATTGGTACCAGGACGTTTAACCAGTCGAACTTCAATATTACCAGGAAAGAATGGACTTATTTCTTGTTCAGAAACAGCAAAATCCAAATTCGAAACGAAAACCGTTTTATTTGGATCAGTTGCATCAACTTCCATTGGAGTACCTTTAGGTGGTTTTTCAATTCCAGATACAATCATAGCTTTTGAAGATGAAGAATCAGAATTAATTGGAGATGAGCCATCTGAACGAGGTGATAGACGAACAGGTATATGTGGAATAACAAATCCATCTTTATCTTTCATTACTTCAGGTTCATCATCATTTAAAATCTTTGGAAGTGGTTCATCACCATTCTTTGTCATTGCAGGTCGCTTTCTTAGTGGTTGTCGAGGTGTATCAGGTTTTTGAAATTGTTCTGGCTGTTTCTTTTGAATGCTAATACTAGCTTCAATTTGAGGTTGTTGTTTTGCACCGCCTTTAAAGAGATTTTTCTTAGCATTTTCTTTTGCTTCATTCTTTTTATGAGATTCTTTAGCTTGCAAAATCTTGGCCATTTGATCATTGACTTTTTTCAAAGCCTTTTGAAGTTGTTCAAAATTCCCTTCATCACGTTCAAATTGAACAATATAATCAAATAGCGGTTCATAATTATCAAATACAGAATTAATTCCACGATATAACAATGTTCTTGCTGCATCTACAGTACCAAATCGACGTTCCATATCTGCTGCTTCCATCCAGCATCGTGCTTTCTTTCCAAAAGAGCCCAAAATTTCTCTCCATAATTTTCTTCCCTAAAAGTTATGCAATTACTATAAAGATATTGTAAAAAGAAACTTACAAGTTCAACATTCTTTAATCGATAAAACGCAAAATACGCATAATTTCTTGTAAAACCCTTAGATTCATCCCAATATTGTCCATATTCTTCTGTTAAATATTTATATGCATTTTCGAACAATTCACCAACAGGTGCATAATCAACAGTATCCTTTCCAATCGAATCAATTCTAACATATCGTGCTTTTGCATAAATAATTGTTCGATACAATGCTGTAGCAGATTCCATATTATCAGTGTATCCAAGTGCCTCTTCAAATATTTCATACAGCTTATTCCATTCTTGTCCAAATCTTTCAAGTTGAAATAAATAATCTTGCCAAAAATATGTTTCTTCCAAGAACATATGACAACATCGAGAATACACATCAAGAATCTCCTAAATATATGTATAACAATTACAGTATCTTCAAAACAAGTAAACCTACAATTTTATGAAACTTTTTGAGATAGTCCAAATATTCTCTCCAAATGTTTACATCTTCTGGTAAAATTGATAGCAGCTCTTCAAAAGATTTCGTTGCAACAGAAAATTCTTTTGTATCCATAACATTTCGAATCCAAGTTTCCCAATCTCCATCAAGTTCATTCAATTCCAATATCGTTTGTTCAGAAGCCATTGATCTCTCTTCTTAAAGCTTAATTATAACCAACGGTTTACAAAATGATATTTTTTAAAAAATATTTTGTTGACGAGAAAACAACATTTATAGAAAAAAAGTAACAAAAGTTGCAAACAAAATCTTTTTATTTGAAACACAAAAACAATGTACACCACAAATATAAAGAGATCAAATGATATATGATTTCTATAAATCATCTTTTTTAACAAATTCAAAGCATTTGCTTGGATCAGCTGGATAGTAATCTTGACATTTTGACATTACACGTTTTAAAGCATGAATATATTTTCTAAAAAAACAAGCCTTTTACAAACAACCAAATAATATAAATACACACCTTTGAGTTTCATTGTTAAGAATATGAGCAATTTGATTGACATATGCTTTTGCAGAGCCTGGACGTTGATGGATACCAGATCGCGTAACACCAACAGGCCAGGGGGCATTACCAATTGCAAGTTCCATATATGCATTATTTGCAATAATATAATTATGATCAATTAAAATAATTCGAACAATATTAACAAGATGGCATCGTTGATCACTATTTACATTACCTTTTGCAAGGGCCCGTAACAGTGGTTCAACATCTTTCATAGTCTGTTGAAAATGTCCAGTTCGAAGACGTCCTTTGGGACTTGTCTTTTCATCAAGCGATCTTGAATCTAATTCGTTCTGCCATTTAGATAAAATATATACCAAAAAATCATAAATTACAATGCAGTCTTCTTTAATATTATCATTTAATCCCAGCTTAATAGCTCGTTCTTTTATGCTGCCCCACAGTTCATCAGTTGGTTCAACAAAAAATTCATTCTTCTTTTCCTTTTTTCCATATGTTCCATGTACAATTTCATCTAGCACTTCTTCCTGTGCTCGATCCAAAGCTTGTTGATATTCATTCTTCCATCCAATTGCCATTTCTGGTTCATCCACTTCATGCTTTCTCAATCGTAAAAATGCATCTCGATCATTTTCACCAAAAAGTCGAATTGGCAAATTTCTTTCTCGTAATTTTATAATTACTTCTGCTCGTGGAATATCTTTGACTTCTTTTAATACATCATCAGCTTTTACCTTTATTTCATCTGTTTTATTCTGAAAAAACTTTAATGTTATAAGCCAAGAAAGATGTTAAAAACGTTGCCTTACCTCATGATCTTTATCACGTAAGCCTTGTTGCTTTTTTTCAAATTTATCACGTTCTTTATGTGGTAAATCACCAAGACGAATAAATTTATTTCCTTGCTAAAAAGATAAAGGAGTTAAAAGAAGTTAAACAAATTTACAAGAAACCTTACAGCTAAATCATCAACAGCTTTACGCTTTTTATTTACAATACTTTCTAAAAAACTGAAAGATGACATTTTAAAATTAATCTTTTAATGAATCAATTTTAAAAACAAGACGTCCTTTTTTGCAAATTGCGAAATTTTATAAAAATATTTTGTTTTTTGCATGTTGCACGCGAGCATTCTCGGAGCTGGGAATAAAACGAAATATACGGTAGCAGAAACTTTATTATTATTTTAGATCTTGCAATTGTATTAATTTTTAAAAATTAAAAATGTTTCTTCGCTTTAAAGCGATTGTACATCATAACATTGCTCTTTTAGTTTGTATGTATACTGTAACATTTATAAAAAATCATTTTTTTCTCACAAGTTTTAAAGTCTAAAAGTTTCAAAATTTGACATTAAACACCTTTAATAATGTTAATGTTTCATACACTCACACTTCATGAAAAATTTGTCATAGATGGCGGAAGCGAAGTTGATTCACAGCTTCTTTTTTGCTTCAACATCTTTGTTCTTATAAAAGCCTTCAAATACCGATTTTAATTGTCTTTTCATTTTTGATTTTCTCAAAAATGCAAAACTGTAAGAAAGGCCTTCTTTTTTGCGTGTTTCTTTGCGTTAAAGCAACAGCATTAAAATTGTAAGTGTTTATATCTAGAGTCAATATAGTATTTTTTTGTTTAGTGATGCAACATTGTTAACAGATGACGATGATGGAAATGCAACATCGATAAGCCGCAATCTTCGATCACAAAATTTTGATAACAGCAATTTCGATGATGGCTATCGTAGTGATGCATTTCATTTTATTTCAATTGGATTTTACTGTAAAAGAGGCCAATCACATACATTTGCATTGGGGCCTTGTTCATCAATGTATATTCAATGTTCAGCTCATGGAAGTTATGCATTTGAAGAATGTCCACTTGAACAAATTTTTAATGGAGAAGCTTGTATTCCAGCTTTTAAAATTCGTGAATGCCTAGATCCTCGGATTAACGGCTTAAATCTTGCAACAGAAAAACTGGCATCTGCGTCAGAAGCATGTAACAATGGTCCAGGGATTCAAATTTCAACAAAAGATCAATGTTCTCGACAAGCACTTCTTTGTGATGCATTCCGTGAACCACATGCAATTTCATGCCCCTCTGGACAGATCCTCGATTCTGGCACCCTCCATTGCCGTCCTGCATCACCTGCATGTCAATGGGCACCACCGCTTATCAAAGATAGCCTTCTTCGGGATTACTGTAAATATCGTCCAATTTCTCCTTCTCCAACATCATCGTATTATCCATATTCAAATGGAAATGAACCAACTTCACAAAAATGCCAAAATTGGTTTGTTTCATGCCGTGATAATGAATTCATCTTTTGTGATGGGGGACAAATTTACGATAAAGCAAGTAATGGCTGTCGTCCTCCACTTCCACAAGAACGTTGCCTCACATCTGATCTTTGTCGAGGATGGGAATGGAGAGTTGTTGCCCTAGGGGAATGTATGGCACAATTTAGATATTGTGAAGGCTTAAAGCCACGAATCTTTACATGCCGTGAAGATCATGTCTTTCAAGATAAAGCATGTGTTCCATCAAAACTCGCCAAAGGCTGCCCCGAATGTAAGCACGGTGAAACAAAGCCAGCAAAGCATTGCCGGCAATACTTTGAATGCCAAACATATGGACCTGAACTTTGGGCACTTAAAACTTGTCCTCAAAATGAATTTTACAATCGTGAAAATCGTCGATGTGAGCAAATTCGTGGAAGTGCATGTGCAGATTTTCAACAAACTTGTCGAGACGGGGATTCATATAATCCAAGTTGTGGAGATTATCTTCTTTGTCGGGAAGGTCAATTTCATCCTGGTAAATGCCCACATGTAAATATTATTAGACTAATTTAAATTATTATTATTACTTATATATTATAGTTAACACGATGGAGTAAACGGCATCATCAATGCATCCCCGATGATACATGTCGAAGATATGTAAGTCTTATTACATATGCTTCAAGTCAAAATTTTGGTTTTTTGTAGTTGAACAAATTTTTGAAAAAACATTTTTTAGGATAACTACAATGAATGTCGACCAGGTGATATTATTCCTACTGTAGATTGTGAAACATATTTCTCATGTGACCCCTCTAAAGGTCAATTTGTTAAACGTTCATGCAAAGAAAGTCTTTATGGAAAAAATCGTATGCGCTCTTTCAGTCTTTGATATTTTCAAACTTTAAAATATTTTTTACAGCAGCATGTGATCAATGCAATTCTGATAAACCAACACGACCAACTTCTCCTTATGCCCCCACTTCTTATACAACAGTAAAATGTAATCACGGTGAAAAAATTGTTGATAAAATTGATTGCAGCCGATACATTGCTTGTATTCATGGTGAATGGTATTCCCTTCAATGTGAAGAGAATACTGTATTTGATTCGACTTCCGGTCTTTGTATTTCTTCATCGAAATCTCGATGTCCCAGAAATGGCAGTCATTTGGATAGCTTCCATCAACCCCCAGATTTTTCATTACCACCCGGATTTGGAGGTGATAACAGTGTTTTCCCACCGGCTCCACCCCCACCTCCACCAGTAATGGATGAATCTCGTCGAGAAATGTATGAATCAAATGGTTTTCTTGTTTGTATACATGACTCTCCACGTTTTGTTGCTGATCCACGTGATTGTGGATCATATTTAGAATGCGAAAATGGATTTTATTTACCTCGAACATGCCCACCCCAACATAACTTTGATGCCTTTAGTGGTCGATGCAGTAAGTCAACTACATCCCTTGTCCTTAAAAATATCGTAATATCCTTAAACATTTTTAGGTTCAAACTTCCGATGTAACAAAATTTGCGAAGATGGTCAAAGAATTCCTCGAAAAGAATGTGGTAAAGCTTTAGAATGTCAAAACAATCAATGGGTAAGTAATACATTACTTATTTATTATTAAGTACGTAATTAATTTTTATTATTTTAGCATCCAATGAAATGTAAAAATAATGTGATGTTTATTAATGGTCGATGTTCAGATATTCCATGCCCAGATAGTGGAAATCCATCAACATGCTTTGAAGGAGCTATTTATTCAAATGAAAGAGATTGTACTCGATATGTTATCTGTCGAAATGGACAACTCATTGAAAAGCAATGTTCAAATGGACAAAAATTTGATCCTGATACCCTTACATGTACATATGAATATACTTGCTCTGATGAAACATCCCCCCAATGTTATAATGGTGAACGAAAAGCAATTCGGGATTCATGTTCACATTTTGAAGAATGTCGATATGGCACTTTTGTTAAAAAAAGTTGTCCATACGGAAAAAGCTTTAATTCAATCACAAAAAAATGCAAGCCAGGTCCCTGTCAAGGAACTGGAAGTAATATTGGTGAAGAATGTACAGAATCACCTGGTTTGGATGGCTTTCTCCCCGATCCCCTTGATTGTCGTAAGTTCTTCGAGGCACCAACACAGTAATCCATGACTTGTTATCATTTCTAGGACGCTTTTATCAATGCGCTTCAGGCAGATGGGTACCAAAGACTTGTGGCCCAGGTACAGCCTTTTCACCTAATCTCGGTGTCTGCGACCATATTCGTAATGTTCCAAGCTGTGCTCGAAGTTAATCGATGCCAAACAAAAATTTTATTATATTCATTTTTTATTTCAACTTTTTGCATCTTTTTTTATAACCACAAACAATAAAATAAATTTTTACACGTTTTTCTTGTATCAAAAAAATCAGAAGAGAAAGCTTATAAACGTGAAGTAAAGACAAAAAACATTCACAAATTCAAAACGAAAAAAAGAATAATAGAGAAGAGAAAACCGGTAACGATTCTGGGGGAAAGAAAAATGGCAGTGTGTTAATATAAAATAAACAGATTCCAAAAAAAAAACAATTCCAATGATGATTAAATAAGGAGGGATAGATGAAATTTCAAAAAAAACAAAGAATCAACAATCAAATTAGAAATAAGGTGGAAGATTTTGAGAGATGTATTCCATTGATTGTTCAAATATAAAATTTGATTCTGCAGAAGGAGTTAGCGGTAAAGGAGTTAAAAGATTATTGAGATCCCACGTGGTTGAAAGAATTTTATGAGCATCTTGAAATTTTTGTTTAACAGATTTAAAGATCATTTCATCATAGATTGAATGAGCAGTATTTGAACGATTAAAAGGTTCTTCAATGCAAATTGGCGACCATTGTCTTGTGCCATAGCATCCATGAATTACATCAGCTCTTTCAACTTTACGACCAAGACGAATGCTTATTGCATTTTTGTCATAACTAAAAGCGAGATATGTATAACAATGTCTTTTTAATAGTAAAAAACATACTTGTATTCATGAGCATAATAATTAAAGAAACCAATTAAAAGCGTTCCCTAAAAATGTTTTCATTAGGTGTAGTAATAAAAAGGACAACAATAACTTACAAGTGATGAAGTATTAGATCTTTTAAAAGGATGTTCAGTTGAAATTTCTTCGAGTGGATGAAAAAAATTAAGATTTTGAATATCACCTTTTGGACTAAATCGTTTTGGATATAAATGTTGGAGCGAAGGAATTACTGGATTTTCCAAAACTTGAAGATAATGAAGGACCATGATAACAAGTGAATATGAAGTAAAAGTTGAACGAGTTGAATCATTAATATCATTTTGTTTTGCCCATTCTTTTACTACAGTTACCAATGGTCGAATACGCCAATCAACTACAAAAAAGAAACACAGGATCATTATTAGATTTGTATGCGTATGAAAACTCACAGAAAGCATAATAATATAAAAGATGAGTATTTCTAATAGCAACACAATTATTGCCTGAAATTATGTGTAATTAAATTCAAAATGTTTGTGAATAGCTTACAATTTAAATCAACAATCATATCAGAGAAGGGACCACGAAATGTAATTCTCAATATTGGAACTTTTGCTTTAATTAACGTTTGTTCTTTTATTGCAGGTAAAAATGAAAGAATTTGTTGAACCAAAAGTAAAGCTTCAATGGCCGTAGTTCTTTGATCAACCTAAAATATGAATATATATCTATGTTAGCATGAAAGAAACTTACTTCACCATCTGTAATAACAAGGCATAAATCCACATCAGATGATTCATTCCCAAATCCATTTAATGATGAACCAACAACATAAAGTCCACATCCATGGAACGTTTGAGCAATTTGAAAATACAATAAATCTCGAAGTCGTAGCTTTCTGACAAAAGTTCTATCAGTTTGTGCAACATTTTCATACATATCCATTATGCTATTTGTTAATGTATCATCATCATGCTTGATAACCTTTGAAAAGATTTCTTGATTAGTTTCTGAATTGGCTGAACTAGAAGAAGTAGTGAAAGCATCAGTAGACGAAGAGATAGTAGTAGAAGACGGTTTGCAATTACTATTAGCAACAGGAGTAATATCGCTTCGAAAGAATGTCTTTAAAGCAGTCTTCTTATAAGCAGGAGCCATTTTATTGTTTATTGTTATTTATTTTCCTTCGCTCCAAACATTTATTTCCCCCAGGTTTTGTCGTTTAAAAGGGAAAAATGACTTCAGTAAAAAAGAGTTGAAGATAACTTTTTTTGTTAAAAAAAGTGAATCCAAAAAATGTTTGTGGTTTTTTTTGTGCTCGCTTCAACGATTTGAAAGTGACAAAAAAATGCGCGGGAAAAAAAGTTGTTCAAATTAAGCCTGCAGGGAAAATTTGAGCTTTCATATTTTTTTTCTCCTTCTTTGAGCATTTAGAAATTAAGAAAAGCTTTAAAAAATGTTTAACTTACATTATTGTGCAATGATTGAACAGATTCAGCATCAGAAGAAGTTAAAGACGATAAATTGCACGAATTTATTGAAGAAAATCCAATTTTTTTTGATGACAGCTTTCCATCGATCAGTGGTGAAAATGAATGCTGCTTTTTGATATGATTAAAATATGCTTCTTCACATGGACCACTTGAAGATAGAAATTCTTCAATGGCTGAAAAATTATAACCAAGTCCCATGGGAGGTGGTAGAGGTGGAAGACCAAGATGCTGATGTGGTGATATCTTTTTGATTGATGCTGCCATATCATCTGAATTTTTAAGTGGTGAAAGTGCAGCGAATTGTTGCTCATATATTTGAAGATAGAATTGTTTTTGTTGATTAAAATATTGCTGAATTACAGGATTTTTATGATTTTGTGATGGCTTTTTTGTGGTTTTTCTTTTTGATTTCTTTTTTGATTGTTTTTGTTGTTGCTGTGAAGAAGAGGATACTGTAGTAAGAGAACGGCATGGAAATGAACATTCTGAAAATGCTTCATCTCGATCTTCTTCCGCCAAAACACTTTCATTACAATGAAGTAATGATGACGTGGTGATGGATGATGAAATTATCATTGATGAAAAATTACTTTTTTCTTCTAAAATTTCATTTAATGTATGCATTGATGATCCAATGCTGCTGCATATTCCACTTGACAATGTTGTCAGTGATGATGCTAATGAACAGCTTGATTCTGTAGATGGGGAATCAATTCGAGCAATTCTATCGCCACAACCTTTTCTTCGTTGTCGGCGACGCTTTTTCTTATTCTGGATTTCAGAATTTTCCGAAAGTGATGATGAATCAAAATTTTGTGAATATTCAGAAGAATCAGTCATAGTTAAGCTTTGTTCAAAGCTTTGAACAAATTTTTCGCAGTTGTAAGTTGCCATGGATAAAGTGGGGGATAAAATTTCCATTTTTCAAGCTGTACCTTTTGTAAAGGTACAGAATAAAAAGAGGGAGGGGATTTGATGAATAACAGAATGCCACAGAACCGAAATAATAGCCTTCTGTTATATTTGAAGCTTCTAAAATGTTACATTTTTATTTATTAACAAAAAGAAAACAAAGAAAAATAAATATAAAAGTGCACGAAAGAAAAATGCCACAAATTATTAAAAAGGCATAAAGGTATAAAAATAATGTAAACAAAAACTTTTATCAAACTTTAGTCTTTAAATAACATGTTATGCAAAAATAACATTTGTTAAACAAAGGGTTACGGTAATACACAGGGTAATAAGAGAAAGGCTCAGATGTTTTTTTCAACCTTTTCACAAATTTCTTTCTTTGTTCAGATTTTCTAAAATAACTTTTTTCAACTTTTTTAAAACATTTATAAATAAAAATCAAAGGTCTCTCAAAATCCCTCCGGTGAACATCATTTTTAAGAGCATTTCAATGAGCATCGATAAAATAAAAAGAGTTTATGTATTTAAAAAAACTGGGGTTTTATCATTTTCAACGAGGCGTTTAATTCCGAATCAAAACAACAAAAATAATCAAATATTATAATTTTTAAATCAATAAAAAAATAAATGACGAGGGGTCTTTGTTCAAAAAACACTTTGAATAAATTTTAAGTTTTTTTTTGTAAATTTTGGTCATTTTTAAACATTAATTCAATAATGAAAAAACAACAAAAATATAATTTCCGCTTTTTCTAAAATATTTGAACTTGATGATTTGGGCTTCAGGCTGAACGGGCAGGCAAGATTGTTGATGTTATAGGTAGAAGGAATCAGGTGTGAAGGAATTTTTCAAAAAAGGTATGTATGTGTACCGAAATGCATCAGCAGAATCAGGCCGGAAGAAATGAGAAAAACAGCTAAACTAATAAATTTTTGTGACCAAAAAAATGCTGACAGAAAAATGAAGAAGCAGAAGCAATAAATAATTTTTGGATACAAATTTGGAAAGGAAATAAAAATGGAGAAGAAGAAAAAAACGGATGCTTGGATAAATAAAGATTAAAACAAATTTTTGAAAGATGCAAGTTGTTGCTAAATTGTTTCATAAATATTCTAGAGAAAATGATAAAATAGAAGAGGGAAAAAGGAGAATAGAACATCTGAGTAAATTAGCAGCAGAAGAAATCAGTTGAATCAATGAAAACGAAATGCGTGTTTACTTTTTGTTTGTGGGTAGCTTATTATTTTTTGTTGCAGCAGAACCAATCAAAAATGAAGAAGATGTGCTTTGAAGTAAAAAAGAGAACTTTCTTTTTCGAAAGTTTTGAATTTAAATAAACCGGTTCAATTTCAGCAGAAAAAAGGAAAGAAGCAGCAGCAGCTGTTTTCAGACGAAGGGAAGACGGTGCAATAAAAACATTCGTTTCAAAGTTAATCAAAGGTTTTTTTATGTTACGCATCCAAAAGTTCTTCTATGATATTTCATTTCTTTAAATCAAATCAAAAAGAATTTAGTAGTAATAGCAGTTCTTCTTAGATAAGGAAAGGGAAGAAAGATGTCATTACAAATTATTTATTGATAACAAAAAAAGTCCCCCCGAAAAATCTGTCTTCTTTCATAACCATTTTCTTTGTTTTTATCAATAACAGTTATTTTTTTTTTGCATATAAAATATTGAAACACTTTTTTAAACAACCTGTTCAAACTTTTATTTTACTTTATTATAGCACAACGAAATGTCTTTACGAAATATGTTCAAAATATTTACATTTATACTGTAGATGCATAAAAATATTTGTTTCAAAGCAAAAATAATGATGACACGTAAATTTCAAAAAACAACAATTGCATAGAAACATTAACAAAAATACTAACGTGATTTCGAAATTTGCATATTGTCATATCTTTCTTACATGCCACAGAGGAGTTATGATAATTTTGCATTTATTATCTACTTTGTAGAAAAAAACACTAATCAATTTTATCAATTTCGACTCAAAGGATGAAACTTCAAATTCATTTAATCCAATTTCTTATTATTGCTGGATATTTTCAATTTAATTTAGGTGACGAAGGTGCAACTCAATCGTCTACAAATTATGAATCTTCGACTTCAACTGCTTCTGAAGTTTTTAATTCAGCAACAGCAACTACAATTATGTAAGTTATATCAGGTAATTCGGAAAGTTCGTGTCGCTGGATCTTCTTACGCCATTTTTTTAGTTTTTAATGAAAAATTATAATTTCTTCTTTAAAAGGTGCCTATGGAGGTCAGTTATCATGCTTCAAACACATTTTTAGGTATCGTTGAATCTGACGGATTTTTGGGGGATATACGGGGATTAACGCGGATTTGAGCATATTTTTCATTAAAAGACAACAAAAAAATTTCAAAATATGGAAATTTTAGCATAAATTTGATGAGCAGGATGTCAGAAAGCATATCCAAAACATTGTGTCAATGTTTTAAAAGCCAGATCCGGTTTATGCAAATTTTTCCTACACTGGCAAAATTAAGAGCTTTTTACGGTTCTTTAGGAAAAATTTGCATAAGGCGGATCCGGCATTTTGAACATTGAAAAACTGTTTTGGAAAGGCTGTGTGACATCCTGCTCTTCATTTCTAGGCTAAAATTTACATATTTAAAAATTTTTTTTGTTGATTTTTTAATTAATGCAAAATATGCTCAAATCCGAGTTAATCCCAGTATATCCCGCAAAAATCCGCTAGGATCAAAGATACCTAAAAATGTGTTTGAGGCATGATAACTGACCTCCATAGGCACCTTTTAAAGAAGAAATTATAATTTTTCATCAAAAACTAAAAAAATGGCGTAAGAAAAACCAGCGGCACGAACTTTCCGAATTACCAAATATTTTAACTATTACTAAATAAGCACCTTTTATTTAAGGCCAATTTCATGTTTCTCAAATTCAACAATTTCTGAATTTCAACTTCCAAAAATGAATTCTTTAATTCTGAAAATGAGTTACAAAATTTCGTGGAAAGAATTAATGACAAAAAATGGAAAACAGCTTTCACAAATTCTTTTTTATATTAGCTTCTCACCAAATGTAAATATTGAACCAACAGTTAAATTTAATTTTGATGCTTTGAAAGATAATGTGCAGATCCAATATTGCTCAGATTCAGAAGAAACTAATTGTGTCAAATTTGAAGACGTTTCAACAAATCCTCCTTCTACAGTATCTAATGAATGGCAAATCACTAAAACTGAGAATGAAATTATTCTTCAAAATTCAATATTTGAATCAAATTTTGATGATATTACGGTATCAATGTTTGCATTGGATGAGGGAACAAATTGTGATTTGGCTTTTGTCAATCTAGAAGCAGCATCTTTGGAAATTCAAAATACTACAACTTCTACAACAACTTGGTCCACTACAAAAAAGAGCGAAAAGGACAAGGAAGAAGAAGAAGACAATTCATGGAGTCATGATGTCACAATATTAATTGTATTTTTAATTGTTTGGATACTGTAAGTCTTTTCGCTTGAGTCAAAAATTTATACAAACTGTTTTTTAGTTTAATTTTGGTTCCATCTGTTTATCTCATTGTAAGCAAAATTTCAATAAAAGAAATGATGGCATATAAATCACCTTTTAGCTGATGAATTGTGTTGTTTAACGTTTTTTAAATGTGTGTGTTGTTTTAAATCTGCAAGTATTGAATAAACAATTCTTTTTCTGTAAAAGTAGTCATACACTTAGTATAACGCCCGTTTATCTACCGTAACCCTCTACTGTAGGGGCGGGGAAACTGTGGTTAAGTACCCTCTGCTACTGAGCCCCCTACTTAAAGCTTCTAGATTCTAGAGTTACATTGGGGTTGCTTTACAGTACACCTTCTTAGATACTGTAGGATACTGTAACTTTGTGTTAATAAATTATTTTATCAATGATAATAATACTTATCACTTACAGTAATCTTTCTTACTGTATACTTAAGGTTACTGTAACTTTCTTAAATGTTTTTTATACTGTAGCTTCTTAAATATTTCCTTCTTACTTTTATTGCTACTTATTTTTTCTTCTTTCTTTTTTAGCCTATTTCTTTTTGCGATAAAGGATTAAAAGACCACCAACGACGACAACATTTTTTTTGTGTTTGTTTTTAAAGTATCAAATTGCTTCACACTTTCTTCTCTTTGCTTTGTTTTGCTTGCCTTTGCTTGATCCTTCTCTCTCCATCGATATCCTTTTCTTTCTCTCTTCTTAAATCTCCCTTCTTCTTTTCCCTTCTTACTTTTTTGTGCCACTACTTGTCTTCTTATTTTTTAAGTATGCAAAATTTATCATCAACAAATAAAATATTTCGCAATACATGTTTGATATCATTTGAAAGCAAATAAAAAATGCAATTCATTTCTGTCAAAATTAAATACAAATGTTTTTCAATTTTAAAATTAAAATGCTTACAAATTTTTCTTTCCTTTTTTTTAATGCCGCTTTTTTCGGCAGTTTCTTTCTTCGATGCGCGAGGGACAGGGAGATGGCAAGGTCAAGGTCATGGCATCGCTATCTATTTCATGTTTTTGGCTTTTATCGAGCAAGGCATGGCAAATTTACATCTGTTTCTATGTTTTATCACTTATGCCCTGAGGCGATGCTGTTATCAGTCTTATCAGTTGCATTGAAAAATTTTATTAGATCGATTACAATAAACAAAAAACAATACAAAAAAAGGGGGGGGGGGATTAGCGTTTATGGATAGCAAATACAAGGGTAAAATCACAATTAAAAAAATTTTACATAAACTATTACATTATTAATATCTGATCCAAGGAGCGCCAAATGCTCCGTCTTCCATTTTGAATACAGGAACTATTAAAGCATTGCTTGTTTTCTTTTCGGTTCTGCCAATCTCGTTTTCTTTAGCATTATTTTCATACAAAATGCATTGAATTTCTTGACCATTTCGTCTAGCCGTTTCAGCAAATAGTTCCAATTGCTCCATAGGTTTCATCGTTGTTTCATCTGATTTTGTAACTTTTGCTCTTAAAAGTGCTTTTCTGTAAACCATTGGATTTCGTTTTCTCCATTCTTGATCACTTTCATATTGAGGCTCGAAGAAAAATAAAAGCTTTGATATCATTTTATCAACACTTCTTACACATCTACCATTATTTTTACTCTTATATGTCCTTAAGATGTAGCTCATGAAAGCGGCCATAAGTGGATGAATTTTACCTGGAACAGAAGAAGAAACGGGGTAAATAGGGTAACGCATTTTGAAATTTACAGGAAGATAATTCGTCAAAAAGAAAATTTCAAAATTTATAAAATGGGTAAAAAACCAAAAATCTTATGCCAAAAGCGATAAGAATCGAAGACAAGTCCTCACTTTTCTGTAATAAAGCGGTATAGAATCAGAGAAAAATCGCTATTTTCAGTGTTATATTACAATAAAAGGTGAATATTTATAAAAAATGAGATAAAAAAAGGTTAATCTTCAATAAATTTCCAATTTTGGAAGGTTTTTGCTGGCTGATTATATGCATATGTGATGTATTTTGGCAAAACTGGTTGAGTTTTCAAGGTTTTCGTCTTTTTTGCAACGGTTTTCTTAGGTTTTGGCGGCTTTTCTTTGATGGTTTTGGTTGATTTCTTTCTTTTGTCAGGCGGAGGAAGCAATGTTACTGCTGTTTGCGGGAGCTTTTTATCTAAATTCTTTGGAATTTCTTCGTGCGCTTCCTTGTATTCTTGCTTTCGAGAGATTAATTCTTGAGTTTCTTGCGCTTTTATAGTTGCTGCGACATCTTTTTTCAGATCATTATCTACTTTTAAGCTTGAATCGTCTTCTTTTAACCGCTGTTTCATTTTATTATAGCGTTCATATGGGATACAAATGAGTTTGTTAACCATTTATCTAAATTATACACAATTATATAAATTTTACGAGAAAAAAGGCTAAATTAAAATCATGACAAAACGATAAACTTACACAAATAGTGTCGAAATATACAAAATAAAATTAAACAGGGAGAATAGTGGTAAAATTGCGTGCGGAATCAAAGATTAAAAGTGAATCGAATTCAGCAAAAACAATTGCTTGCAAGCCATTTTTACCAACAGGAGCAGCAAATTTGAGTGATAGCGCTGTTGTCCCCTTTTCTTGTGGATTATTTGCTTTGTCACTATGATAATGTTGTAAATCAAACCCAAAAATGCAAGAATGAGTTAGGAATTTTTCATAAGTTATTCCTGTATTATCTGTGATATCAACAAGATCCTTAAAAGCCCGCGCATATTCCCCTCTTCCCAGATCATAAGGATAAGCAGGGACAATTTTACTGTTAACGCTGACATGGATTCTGTCTAAGCCATGAGATTTGAACTCAAAAGGGGAAGTGCTACCACTTCCATTAAATGCAAAGTCTTCAACAAGAGCGACAAAAATTCTTTTAGGGACAAAGTCAGTGAACAATGTCGCTGTATATTCATGTCGACCTCCCGCGATGAAAAAATTTTTAACTAAACTACGCGTATAAGGATATTTTGCAAAAGTAGATGGTTGTGATAACAGTGTGTTAATTGATGCATCTAATGTAGGCATGAGATGATGATGCTTCATGTAAAGCTTATGTCCCACAATTCTTGCTACATAAGTTGTTTTATCTTGAGCGATTAAATAAAAGGGTGCATTATGTGGTGTAACTTCGATATCAACTTGTATGTTATTGAGCAAAAGTCTATTTTGTCGAAAAATATCTGCATCCAGTTGGGTAACTGTATGAAATTCTCCTGATTTTTCAAAGAATCTGCGACGTTTATCAAATCCTACACCAGAAATTTGGCTATCTTCAGCGTCTTCAAAATAACCAGCAAGCTGTAAATCCTCTTCGTGACGAGATGTTTCAATACCTAATCGACGTCGAAAATATGCATCATAAGCGTAAAGATCATTTGAGTTGTAAACTTGACGGCCATTGAAGACAACTTTTAAATTTTTGATAGCCGTTGCACCGAAACCTTGTATAAAACTTATTTTATCCTCAGCAGTTACTGGAACAGCAGTGCTGACAGTTTTGCCGTCGACAACTTTATCTACCTTTTTTAAAAGTGAGAAGCTTGTTTGAAGGTAGCAATGCGCAAGATTAAGATAAGAAGTGCCTGAATTAATTGTAAAACGCGAAGGCCAAGTTCCTGATGTGTTTACAGGATTATACTCAACTATATTTGTTTGCTGAAATGCAATGTTAACAGGTTTAGAAGAAAAGAGATCTAAATTGTTTGGGATTTGTTCAGTGCTATCTTTATCGATTTGCATGATTTTAATTTAAACAGAGAGAAATTAAAAACCGACTGTATAGTAGACGTTTTAAAACGTGTGAATGACGTAATCAGCTTTTCGCCCCTATTTATACTTTTCCCGCAAAGAAAAAACGTGACACACATGCATACTTTATGTTATATCTATGTGAAGAGAAAAATTAGACCACGCCCACATAGCACACACACACATGCAACACGCGCACACACGTATTTGTCAGCAAAGATCAAAGGAAAATACAGTTTTTTCTCTGAAAGTCGTAAAAATTATCGGTAAAGTCGTAAAAATTGTTGGTAAAGTCGTAAAAATTGTTGTTAAATTCGTAAAAATTTGGCGCGAGATGTGAACTGGTTGTAAAAATGGATACACGGACAAACATTTAACAAAAACTATAAAAGGATGAAATCTTTGAATATGTTACTTGAATAAAAAATATCTTTACTGATCAGTCGGTAAATAATTAGCTCTGATGGAATATATCCGAAAGAAATTTACTTTGGGAAGGGATAATAAGCTTGAATTGAGACTAGATACACCTTTAGAATTACAGGGAAATAACTGGTATTGTAGTTTACGTGAGTTTAGTTTAGAACAAAAATGGTCTTTAGCCAATGAAGAAATTACAATTTATTATCAAAACGGTCATCACTCTATTGTTAAACCTGGATTTTATCACTCTGTTGCTGATCTTGATAATATCTTGGATGAATTATTCCTCCCTATGCGGCGTGTAAAAAGAGGAGGAAGAAAAGCTTTAGATAGAATGTCAGGAATAAGAAGAAATAATCAAACGGAAGAACAAGTCGAAGAAGATGAAGAAGAGAAGACAGAAACTGAAACAAACACTGAGGCAACAGAAGCAGAAGAATCCGCCACAAAAATAGCATCTCCTAAAGCAAATGCTGAAACTAAAACTGTGTCCGAGGCTAAACCAGAAGCAAAAGAACCTGAAGCGAAGAAATCAAAAACTGACCCAGAAACGCTTGAAACTGATTTTAGAAAAGAAGGACATGGAAAATTACATTGGATTCCAGTAACAGGTCATCTTCCTGATACTCCTGATAAAATTTATCCTAAACCTGTCTCAATTGAAAAAGTCGGGGAACATGCTGAAGTTGTTTCTCCCGCTTTGCCTGTAGCTGAGAGTTTGGTTGCTGGACAAAATTTACCTCCAGTAGCTAGTCTCGATGCTTTAAAAGAAGCTGCCGCAGAACTTGAAAAGAAAAAAGCTGCTGCAAAAAATAAAGCACAAGAAAAAACTGTCGAAACAAAACCAGAAGAAAAAAGCGATGACACTAAAGCTGAAAAAAATAAAGAATTAGCGAAAGAGCTTGATGATCTTCAGCCGGTTCATATCCCCTCTAGAAACCCTATCCCAACAGTCCCAAAACTTCCAGAGTTCACTCCAAAAAAGCCTAGACCTGTTGAAGAAACTAAAAAAGAAGAGCCAAAACAAGAAATTGAAGATAAAAAGCCAGATTTGTTGGAAGGAGAACTGATAAATCCAAATCCTACAACGGTTAAAGCTGAGCCGCAAGAAGAAAAAACCTTTTTCCCTACAGTTAAACAAGAAATTATCAAGGAAGAAGAGAAAATCTCTCCAGAAATCTTGGAATTTAACCAAAAAGGATATAATTCTATTAGAATTTCTAAAAATGCACATAATTATTACACTGTTACTTTTGATCCTAATTACGTGCGAGAAATAAAATTAAGTAATGGTTTTGCTAAAGCTTTAGGTTTTCCTATAGGTCAAACAATCACAACTGGAGAAATTGCACATTATTATCCTTCAACTGAAACGGATATCAGTCACATTTGCTTGTCAATCAATGATATTTTGCGTCCGCTGAACGATGAAGAAAGCGCAGAAGTTGGAATAATTCCTCTCTATGATCAAGCAAAGGCTGTTTATAAATATTTCGCCAATCCAATTTGGTTCAGACTAGAAACTACAAGAATCAATCTTCTCTCTGTTGAATTTAAAGATTTCTTTGGTAATCCTATTGCATGTGACAATGCTCACGGCCACTTTACCCTTGTATTTGCTATCCATAAACGCTAATCCCCCCTTTTTTTGTATTGTTTTTTGTTTATTGTAATCGATCTAATAAAATTTTTCAATGCAACTGATAAGACTGATAACAGCATCGCCTCAGGGCATAAGTGATAAAACATAGAAACAGATGTAAATTTGCCATGCCTTGCTCGATAAAAGCCAAAAACATGAAATAGATAGCGATGCCATGACCTTGACCTTGCCATCTCCCTGTCCCTCGCGCATCGAAGAAAGAAACTGCCGAAAAAAGCGGCATTAAAAAAAAGGAAAGAAAAATTTGTAAGCATTTTAATTTTAAAATTGAAAAACATTTGTATTTAATTTTGACAGAAATGAATTGCATTTTTTATTTGCTTTCAAATGATATCAAACATGTATTGCGAAATATTTTATTTGTTGATGATAAATTTTGCATACTTAAAAAATAAGAAGACAAGTAGTGGCACAAAAAAGTAAGAAGGGAAAAGAAGAAGGGAGATTTAAGAAGAGAGAAAGAAAAGGATATCGATGGAGAGAGAAGGATCAAGCAAAGGCAAGCAAAACAAAGCAAAGAGAAGAAAGTGTGAAGCAATTTGATACTTTAAAAACAAACACAAAAAAAATGTTGTCGTCGTTGGTGGTCTTTTAATCCTTTATCGCAAAAAGAAATAGGCTAAAAAAGAAAGAAGAAAAAATAAGTAGCAATAAAAGTAAGAAGGAAATATTTAAGAAGCTACAGTATAAAAAACATTTAAGAAAGTTACAGTAACCTTAAGTATACAGTAAGAAAGATTACTGTAAGTGATAAGTATTATTATCATTGATAAAATAATTTATTAACACAAAGTTACAGTATCCTACAGTATCTAAGAAGGTGTACTGTAAAGCAACCCCAATGTAACTCTAGAATCTAGAAGCTTTAAGTAGGGGGCTCAGTAGCAGAGGGTACTTAACCACAGTTTCCCCGCCCCTACAGTAGAGGGTTACGGTAGATAAACGGGCGTTATACTAGGTGTATGACTACTTGTAAAGTTGTTGTACTTTTAAGTTTTATCGAAAAAAAAGTCAACGTCATTTATTCATTCAAAAAAAGCGTGGAATATGTCTGTGATAAAAAAGCAAATATATTTTGACTAATCTCTCTCTCTTTTTTGATAATCCTTTATTGTTTATTTCAACTAAAAAACCACTACTTTGAAAAAAAATCATAAATTCAATTTTTGTTTGATAAAAAAAGTTTTAAACATAAATCATTATTCACTTTTTTATTTCTTTGTATTTGTTCAATGTTCAGGTGCATTTAATGCTAAAGTTGAACAAAGGATATCCCAATCTGGCCAATAATCTTGTTTAATTCGATTTACAAATTCAATCAAATTTGGGGTTGATTGTGCCATGTATGATTTGATTACGGTACTTACAATTGGGGTATCAGTGAGGGTGACAAGTTGTCCAAAAGCTGTCGCGTCGACCTTTAAAATATTTATGTCTCTTTATAATGCAGACGTAAAATATTACCGAAGTTGGCTTAGTTCCAAAGAAATATGGTTTATCTCCAAGGTAGAAAGATAAAATTGATAAATCTTGTTTTGCTTGTTCCTCAACTTCTTGAACTGTTTTTCTTCCAATTCCTTGAACGTGAACATTGTTTTTGTAAGATTTTTGAAGTTTTTTAACAATCAATTTTTGGAACACAAATTTTTTAATTCCAGTTAAATTTCGAATTACTCCTTTTTCGGTTGCCATCCATGAACAATCAAGGGAGCGTTGATAAGCGACAACTCTACAAATTATAGCTATAAAAAAGGCTTTTGTTTTAAGATCTAAAAATACCTAAAAATAGATTCTTCAATTAAAACGGTAAGTAAGCGAGCTTCGGCGCGTTCACGAGAATTTAAGGATCGATCAATTGATAGATGATAAGTTGCAATTAAATTTTCCATAATAAGGTTACTATCACCAAATTGTCGCCCATTCAATTCAATAAATGGTAGTTGACCACGAGTGGACATTTTTGTAAATTCATTACTAACGGCCTACAAGAAAGATTTGTTGAAGTGAACTAAAGATAAACCACAAAAAATGAATTACTCGATATGGTAGTTTATTGAAGCGAAGCCAAGTTTCAAGTTTTACAGCAAATGGCGAAATATTAACAATACAGCCCGATCGCGGGAAAATTACAAGGTTAATGACATCTTGCTTCCAATCAGAAACCAAAAGATTATTTGCACCTTTCATATCTATTAAATCGAAAATATAAATTATAGCTTTTTGCTTAATTGAAACAGTACACAAAAAACGCGCAAAATTTGTTGAAATTTAAAGAATAAAAAAACTCGGAAACAGGAATTATATTTTAAAATCAAAATATACATTTTTGTAAAATTGTTGTAATCTCGTAAAATAAATAATGTGTAAAAAATAAGCTTTGAAAACAACGTTGCAAAAATTGTTAGATAAATAAAAAGCTTTATAAATAATAATAGTATATACTGTAAATGTTAGGATAACAAAAAAAGTCAAAGCTCAACAAAAATGAATAATAACTTAAAAAATAATCAAACGAAGAAATAGATGAAAAGAAAAGCATTAAGAAGTTGGCTTAAGCTCAGTTGTGGTAATAGCAGCATTAGTGGCAGGAGGAGTAATAGCGTCCCCTTCAGGGACTTCAGCAACAACTGGAAGATCAGAAACAGGTGCTGGCTCAGGATTCATTGCAAGTGTACGACCAAGTTCTAAAAAAATTTGCAAATGTATTTTGTTTTGTTAAATTCCAAACAATATACCTTCCCAATCAGCCCAAACTTCTGCTTTAACTCTTTCAAAGAATGATTTAATATTTGGGGTATGTAATTCAGCAAATTTCAAAACGACATCATTGACTTGGGGGCAAGCAAATAATTGTGCAAGATGAGCAAATGCCGTTGAATCAAACTTAAAAAAATATTTGGCTTGAAAGTATTTTAAAAATAACACAAAAAACAAACCGATGAAGGAGTTGGTCCAAAAAAGAATGGCTTATCACCAAGAAGTGTGGATAAAGATTTTAAATCTTTTCGAAGAATTTCTTCAATTTCATCTTGTGAATTTCTACCGTATCCATGCATTTGAAGTCTTTGATTAATTCGTCGCTTTAAAAGAACCGGGGCAAAGCTTTGTGCAAAAACTTTCTTGACACCAGTCATATTTCCAAGGGCACCATATTCGGCACTGAACATCCATTTTGGATCAACTGCTCGGAGATACATTAATGCACTAAAAAATGTAATAGAAGGTATTATGAAACATATGACAGTATATATTAAAAAATGCTTACGGAAAGAATGATTGTTCAATCAAAAAAGTGTAAGCTCGTGCATCAGCTTTATCCTTTTCTGAGAGATTACTGTCACATGTAAGACTGAATTCTCGAATTAAGACTTCCATAATGTGATTGCTGTCAGGATAATGCCGGCCATTTAATTCAATGAAAGGAACCAAGCCTTTTACAGAGCCATTTTTAAATTCATTATTTACATTCTAAATTTATTTTTGTTAAATTGCAATAAAATTTATAAACAATTAAAAACAAACTTGATACGGTAACTTATTCCAACGAACAAATGTTTCAACTTTGAGGGAATATGGTGACATATTTGGAATGCATGCTGCACGGGGATACTGAACAATATTGACAACATTCTCTTTCCAATCACGAACAAGTAATTTTTTTGTTGGAGTAATCTCCATGTTTTTGTCGTTGTTGCTGCAACCAACAAAAATACTAAAAATATAGAAAGTAAAAATTTATAGTATAAGTGTTACTGTAAGTTGGAGACGACACGATACAAGACAAAAACAAATGATTACTAAGAAATCAAACAAAGACTTTTAATTCAAGAAAATAAAGATGATTCAAGCTTTTTTATTGTACCGAAAACCATCAAATAATAGCTGATTTTTTAAAATGAGAAAACACGTAATAGTAAAAAACGCATTTTCAAAAATGAAAGGCATATGTGTCATCGAATTAAATACTGAGAAATTGAGAAAACCGAAAATGTCGCAAAGATAAAAGCAAGCAAGTGGCACGAACATATTTGCAAGTATCAAAATAATTTTCAGCGCCAAATGCATTTTGGCGGCAGATAAAAATTAAAAGGGCATATTTTTAGGATAAAGTCTTGTCGGCATTATTGTCAACTGGCACGGTACCGATCACGGCAAAAGATTACAAAACAAAATGTCAAATTAGAAATATGAAAAGAAAAAAGTATGCTTTTTTAGAAAACAGAAAAAGAAAGAAAATTTTTTTTATAAAAAGCCGAAAAACAGCTTTTTGAGAGACTAATTACTTTTGTTTCAGAAAAAAAAGTAAGCCGAAAATGGCACCAAAAAAGCCTATAAAATATGCTGAATTTTTACTAATATTTTATTACAATGAAAAAGAAAACTAAAAAAAGAGTCTTTTGAAAAAAATGTATTAATTTAATTAAAGAAACTTCAGTACAAAAAATATAATTTGTAATAAACGCCCAAAAATTTTATACAAGAAAGAAGAAAATCGCGAAACAATGAAAAGAATGTTTTGCAACAGCAGCAGCAAAAAAAGAAAAGATGGACACGGAAAAAGACAGATTAAATGAATGCTGCCAGGTTGAATGTCGATGTTGTCCCAAAACAGGTCAAATGATCTCCCCCCCCCCTTTTTTCTACCCTTTCTCTTTCCCATCATCTTCATCATCTTATTCTTCCGCAATAATTTGTTTTTGCTTATAAAAAAAAAACTTTTTGCGTTTAGTTATGACTCAGAGCCTTTGAGAAAAAAATCTCCGATATGTATAAACGGAAAGTGACAAAACAGAAGACAACGAACGAAAAACGCGCAAAAGAAAAATTAAAAAATTTGTAAACAATAAAAATGCAAATGATGATGTCTTGCTTTTGCAACTGCTTCTTCTGCTGCTGCTTTTCACCCTATCTTCTTAGTCTCTATTCCTCTTTTGAAAAAATATTTCTCCGCCAAAAAACAGCAACAAAAAAAGGTTAAAAATGTATTTTATGTTTATAAAGGGTTTGATTATGAATAAATGAGTAAGGAAAAAACACAACTTTTTGGAGGGAAAATGATTTTTTTCTCGAAAGGTTGAAGAAGTGGTGAAAGTAGTAGTGTGTATTGGCGTTAGTCAAGGTCATTATTTGATTCAACATTGTTTGAAAAAGATCGAGTTTGTTAAGTAAAGTGCCTACTGCCAATGCATTCAAAAAATTTGTTAACACGATTTAAAAAGTGAGTTTTGTCGAAAAAACTGGCTTTATTATAAGGCAAAAATATGAGGGGTAATAAAGGCAATGGGGGCAGAACAATAAATGGAAAAAAACCTGAAAATACGCAATTTAAATATTCGAATTAAAAATGACAACACTGAAACAAAGTAACTGTCTGACAAAAATTGAATCATTGATTCTCGTCAAGTTAATTAAAGTAATGTTATAAATAAACGAAAAGGGCACAAAAATGCAATACAAAGCTTGAAAACTCTGCCCCTAAATAAAACCTGAAAATAATTGAGGTGAAAAAATGCACGTTTGCTTTTAAAAATAAATTCAAAGAAAAAATAGATGGTGGTTAGTTAACTTGAAATCAATGAAAGCACAAAATACAATGAATAAATGAGTTTGCTATTTACCCTTCATTCCTTTGTATTAAAAATACCTATAATGACTCGTCTCTCAGGGTTTTTCTCTCCTTTGTGTTAAAAAAAGGTAGTTCAATACGTACAAAAAATGTTGGTTATTTTTAAAACAATGCATAAAAGTAATCACAGACGAACAGCTGTTGTTTTTTTTTTTTGAAATTTAAAAAACATGTGGCAAGAATATTAATCTTTTTCTTTAATGGATTTTTATTTATATTTTTTGAATGGTGAAAACTGTTAATTTTATTAATTTTCAATAAACGTTGAACATCTTTATAGATCCGGCAAAACTGCCTTTTAACAAATTGCTGAAACACTGATGGTAAAAAATCAGGTCCATTCAAACATTTTCACATTTAAATTTGAATTTTATTCGAAAAATAGCATGGAGAAGTTACTTTTTTAACTTTGAGAGTTCGAACATTGAGCGAGTTCTTAAAGTGTGCCGGAGCAATCCATGCATTTGAATTGCTCCGGCATGGAAAAAAAGTAATACAATTCCGACAGTTAAGCGCACCACAAGTGAATAAAAAAATATTTGTGTAAAAATTGCTACAGTATAATATGAACTAATTTATTATAAAAAAGTAGGAAAAATAGTTAATGGTTACCAAAATTATTTTTTCCATATCATTTAACGTTCAAGCAGAGATTTTTGAAAGGGTGTAAGGAAAGGGAGCTAAAAGATAGAGTACATGTAAAACATCAAAAGCAAAAATCAAGCTATTTAAGCATCACTATTGTCAAAAATATTATTTATTAAAACAGTAAGGAAAGAACTAAATAACATTATGTCAGAGCATTTAAGCTTGTAAAATATATCAAAGTCCTTCTTTTAATTTCTGTACCAATGATGAGAAATCAGAGTCAATAAAGCTACATTCAAGATTTATCAAATCACAAGATTTTTTGAGTTCATCATTTATGCGGTTCATTGAAGCTTCATCGAAATCTTCTAGAAGCGAAAATGCAATTTTGGTTGGAATTTCACCCGTTTCTTCTTTGATGGCTTTTAGATGTTCTTTAAGGAGCAGCGACATAATTTCAGCTGGAGTTGAAGTTCTCTTACTTCCATCAAAATTAGTGTATTCAAATAAAACTAAATTTTCAGAATCGGATGTAATAGAATATCCGTAGGTTTCTTTTAATGGCTTTGACATTGTATCAATGATATCTACAATTAAAAAGCAATTATACAAAAGGTGAAAGTATTAGAATCAACTAATACCATGAACAACTGAATCACATTTTGTTTGATATTGTTTTAGCGCATCTTCAAAAAATTGTGGTTCTTCTTCATCAAAGCTTACAAAGAGATCTCTGCCAAGTTTACCTAGAAAAAAGACTAATACTAGATAGTGTAAGCTATTGTATGCACATACCATTCCAGCTATTTAAAATCTTATAGCATGTGCTATCTTCAGAATAAATAAAAATAAATGAAAGTTCAAAATAGAATCCAATAACTGGAATCTTCATATCCGGCTTTTCATTAAGAGTTTTAATGAAAGCTGGAATTCTACCAGAGAATGCTTCACTGGCACTGGGATCAACGAACATACTTTCACCAACTTTCAATGTTAGAAAATAGACATGTGCTTCTTGGGAAAGTTCAAATACATGTTCAACAATCATTTCATCATCATTTTCATATGCGTGACCAAACTAAAGAAAAATTTAATGAACAAATAACTTTTCCAACAAAATCAACCAGAGAAGCAGGGCTGTCCGGTGCGCCGGATCCGGTGCACCGGAACACCGGAAACCGGCCATTTTTCCGGTGTTTTTTGCTCCGGACCGGAATACCGGATTTTTTGGCCGGATTCCGGTTTCCGGTGCATGCATTTATCATACACTTTTTTTCGCAAAATTGATTGTTTGCGAATTTAACGGAGCAAGAATAATTGATTGTTTTGTTTATTTGTGTTAAGAAAATGCACAATAGCAATCAAAAGGCCCTTGTTAATGCAGTAGGAAGACTTTTTTTCGATTTTATTCATTCATATTGATTTTTTTGTTACTTTTTTTGTTTTTTCCTTTAAAATTTACAGTTTTCTAAAGAACCGGACACCGGAAACCGGAATTCCGGAAACCGGACAAATTTTCCGGTGCACCGGCAACCGGACCGGACCGGACAAAGAAGCCAGCACCGGACAGCCCTGCAGAGAAGAATGATCTTTTTGAATCAGAATATTTAAAATTAATGTTTTGTAAAATATCAAAAATATTCTCTTCAAAAGAATATTTTCTTCAGAAGAATCAAATCAAAAGTAAAAACTTACAAAATATTTCAAAGGCGTCCTTGAAATTGAAAGTTGTTTTTTAAATGGTAATATTTCACCCTTTTTACAATGTATTAATGGATACTTCTTTCCACCACATTCAAAGCCAATATAATAATTTTTATTCGATGTCGTAGCAATATGAAATTTTGTGTAACAGTTATCAGAAATATGCTTTGTAGTTTCTGCAACAAATTTAGGATCATATCTTCTCAAGTCTCCTTCTAGCACTATCAGTTTATTTAAAACATTTTTTAAAATTTTTTCTTTTAAAACCTTCATATTTGGCGAATTTGGATCCCTAAAAAACAGAATAATTTTTGCGGGATTATTTTGGCCAATAATTTGTTGTTGAATTTTTTCGTGCTCCATTTCTTTAAAATTTGGATACATGTTTTCTTCTACTCGTACATATCCGGCTTCAGTATATTTCAATTCAATTACAATGTATCTCTTTTCATCTGAGCCCATTATCACCAGAACAACATGATCATTAATATTTACATCAACATCTGCAGCAATTAACATGGCTGACTGTTGATGTCTTGGGAAGGAAATAAATAAATATGGAGTATTTATTGTGTCAACGATTTTTCGAGTTTCTTTAATATAGTAATTTGAATTTTCTAAAGAACTAAAATCAAAAATAATTGATGAAAATTTTGGATGTTGAAGAATTTGTGAAAGATCTGAAATGAATTTATCTTTGTGTACACCCATCGATCCAAGGGTTCTTTGAGTTTGTGCACCATAAATCGATAAATTTACATAAACTTCTGTTTCAGCTATTGCAAAGCCATAAACTTCTTCATCATTTTTTCTCATTCTATTGAGAGCTTCATAATATTCATTTGTTTCATTCACTTTTTTCTTCATTAAAAGATGGCTTCGTTTTGGAATTTGTTGTGGATTTTCCGTTACATCTTTGAACTGTTGAATCAGATGTAATTGTTCATCAGCTTTTGTGGCTACAGTATCAAAGTTATCCCAATGTTGTAATTTTAATAAATCTTTTTCAATTCTTAAAGCTGAGTTTATTAATTTTTCAAATATTTCTTTTTCAGCTATAGTTTTTTTGAATTGATTTGGAGATGATAAGCTTTTGGGATCATGTAAGATTTCTTTTATCGAATAAATAATCTCTTGTTGGAGATTTAATTGAATCGTAATTTGAGGAAAATCATCATTTCCATCAGCTTTTAAGTAATATAATGAAATAAATTCTTCAATTTTATCAATATTTTTTTCAAACTTTTTAATTTGTTCTTTCACAAATTCTGTAAATAATTTTTGATTTTCAATTTTAATTTCTGTATCGAAAATATCATGATCAACATCATCAAATCCAAGATTAAATTCAAGTTCTTCTATGTCTTCTTCTGATTGCGATACCGAGGATGGGATTGAAGATATTATTGCAATAGATGCAAATATTATTATTACTAATACTTTAAGCAACATCCTTTTTAATTAAAAATACTACAAAAAATAATTTTTAAGCACTTTTTTCTTTACATTTAAAGAAAAAAGAGTAGAGAAAAACAACTGCAAAAATGAGCAAAAACCAATGTACGTTTTTGCTTTATAAAAAACACGTATATGTGTGTTTTTTTGAGGAAAACGAACGTCTACTTTTTTGTTGCTTTGACTGCTCTTGAACGTTCCTTTGTGCTTTTTAATGTCAGTTCTTTGAAAAACAACTGACAAAGAAAATGTATTAATACATGTTTATGACCAGCCCGTTTTCATTGAAGTTGTTTCCATTTGTTGTGAAAAAGAAATATTGTAACATATAAAATAAAAAATACGGATTGTTAGCAAAGTGGTTCTGATAAATCAATATTTTTTCTTTAAGAATAATTTTATTTACAACATGTAACCATAACAAATAAATAATGGTAATATTTTTTCAACAAAAATGAATTAATTTTTAATAAAACTGTGAATAACATGCTTAAGCCTTTGTCGATTTCGAGCTAGCGTTAATCGATTATTTATTGTACATTCTTTATCATCCATTGCATTCGAAGGAAGGATACGATAATCACGAAGATATTTTTCGTAATATGTAACTTCTTGAGCTAACGGATCCCGTGAACTACGTTGTTCAAGAATCTAAAATTAATATTGTCAATATTTTAACACAAAAAATAAAGTCATACTTTAAAAATTTGGTTGTATTGTGTTGGAAGAGGAAGTACCAAGGGAATGGTAACAGGGGGAGGTAAATGCTTTGCAGCTAATGATCGAAGTCTTGGAATTGCTGCTAACGGAATTAAAGCCTGTCCGGCTAAATCATTATATGACATAACATCGTGATCAAGTACCGTAAGACAAAGGCATGAACCATTGGTAAAAAAATATTCTTCAGGGATTGCCATTTGAAATGTTTCATTCCATTTTGGATTTAATGTTTTCTTTTTAGTTTCGGTCGTCTCAGGTGGGAACATTGAGAAGGGGAAGAATGCACGGGGATAAAGTTCAAGCCTCAAATATGGATCTGAAGAAGCAGTTAAACTATCGAGAATTGGAATATCATATGCACACATGACTGAAAGATGGATTATTAAATGCGCGAACGAATTTGCATATTATCAAACCTAAAATATGCAAAAGTATTTGCTGATTTGTTGATGGGATATATCCAATACGAATTTGTACTCTTGGAATGCCTTCCTTGACAGGTGCCGTGGCAGTTAAATCTGCTAAACGACCATAATATTCTAAAATCAGTTCTCTTGTTTCGGCACAATTCATATGAATTTTTCGTCTAAGAGAAGAAGTATCCTTTGACCATTCCATTCCAAGTAATCGGCATACTGTATCACATGTCCTCTGCAAAATAAAAACATGCATTAATGTTTAAAAAAATTATTATTTCAAACGTCAATATTTTCATAGTAATCTAACGCTTCACCATCCAAAAGTTTGTTTTCAAAAGTTGCTTTGATTTTGGCCCAAATTTGATCTTGGAATCGACTAAACAATCTTGGCAATAGTCTTGGCTTATACTCGGTTGTAATCTTTTCAAGTGAGATAAATAGTTGGTCTGCACGTTCTGGAGTAAACACTTGTTTCATATAAAACTTCTATAAAAATTTTTTTTATCACTTATCAATTGCCAGGAAAGTTATAAAAAAACATACAAAAGTCTTTTTTTGATTATCCCCATTTGCAGCTAAATCTTCGCAGTGCTTTAAAATTGATGGAATTTTTTGTGTAACAAAATTATCAATTATTTCATCAGATATATTTTGGCAATATTTTACTGCCGCTTCCATTATCCTTGAAATTGAGGCACGAATTCGATGCCGATCTTTTTCTGCCAAAATTTTATATAATTTTTGAATTTCAATAAATCTTTCAAAATTATGTTCAATGTACTCTGCGGCATGTTCTATAGCATTAGAAATTCGAATAATATTCCCCGTATTATTGGGTGGTTGCTGTTTTAGTTGGACTCGTAGCTGTGTAGCATAAGATTTAATGCAATCTGCTAAGGTCTAAAAATTATGGGATTAAAGAATATAAAGTATTAAATTAACGCACATTAACAATTTGCAGGCAACATAGAAGCATTGTATTTTGAGAATTAATTTTTAGACGAAGATAATCATCACAAAGTGCCTTACAAAATGCCAGGCAATTAATTGTGCTAGGATGAAGCTCAATCTCGGGAGGTTCTTGAACTTTGGATTGGAAAAAATAGGTTGTTTTCTCTTCGTAGTTTGGTGAATTGGGGGGATATGATGAGGTGTCTTTTTCGGAGACTTCGATACAACGTCGAACAAAATTTAAATAAACGCTCCTCCAAGTTGATGTCCAAAAAACAGCTGCTTTTTCAAACGCCGTTTCAAAGCCATGAATACGATATTCTTTTGGTCTAAAAAATATTTTTTAGTTTCTGGGAAATTTAAAAATTTGCATACGATAAAGTTTCAATAAATTCTGTAAATTGCCGAAGGGCATCAAATAGCTTCATTGTGCTTCGAGTAAATGAAACAAGCTTTTGACGATTTCGAGGTTCAACGGCTGCTGTTAAAGTTTCAACAGTACTTTTGACGACGCCTGTGATATGGGGATCTATTAAATCCAAAACATATTCAGAATAGTTGAAAAAAGCTTTCTCAAAAAATTCATTATAATTTTTAGAGAATCGTCGAAAGCAAATATGAATTTCATCAATTTTCTGACAAATGAAATCTGCATCATCTTTTCGAGAATTAAGTTCATGGAGCCATTCATTCACTGAAGTTTCAATTGATTGAAAAAAGAGGTCACGAAGAGAGTCTTTGATTCCGCTGACTTCTGCTTTTTCCCATAAATTTAAATGACATAAATCCAAAACTGGTCTATAAAATGTCACACATGTTTGAACAACTTGAACAAAGCTTACGTTAAATAATGACAAAATGCAAAGAATACAACGGTACTTTCATTCCCAATTGGAAGAAAAAGGGTATCAGATTGTCGCTCGATCACTTTTGTCGTATACGAAAGAATTTGTCGAGAGAGATATTGCGCTGCTGGAATTGAAGATGGTTCACGAAACAATGAAGCAGTTTTTAGTTTTGGATATGATCTTTTAATCATATCTCGAGTTAGCTCAAAATTTATTTGATTTAACTCTTGCTCCAAGGCAACTCCAAGCATCAAAAGTCTCATTTGATTCATTGGAATTGAATAGAATTTTGAAATTCGATGAATTATTCTTTTTGTTAAATCCTCAGTTACTTCATCTTCATTATTTTCCTTAAAAATATAAATTCTAGTTTGAATGAGATTAAAGGAAAATATTACCGTATTAAAATTATCTTTAAAAAGACATCTTAGTAATTCCACAAGTTCGTCGGTATCGATTGGATCAAAATCAGCTCCAGAAATTAGCCGTCGTTTTAAGGTCATAATAATTATAGAATCTTCAAAATTTTCTAGCCTTCGACTTATCTCTTCTCCAATTGGAAGATCCTTGATTCGTTGATTCATAACAGAATGTGCACGGCCATGTGAACGAACCCATCTTTAAATACATTTTGTTATAGTATATCTCTACACTGGGACATTCCTTTGAATGTATATCAGAAATAAACATTTTTAATGGTACTTTTGTTTCAAATACATATCTTCGCCTACCACATTCCTTTTCATTCATTTACTCTCGCCTCCCCTTTTTTATTTTCTCACCTCGTTTTTTGTGTTAAATGAATGAAGCACCCTTTTTTTGTGACGCAAAAAAATACATGCAAAAAGAAAGAATACCTTTTTAAGAAAGAACTAGACCGCTGAACTTCATCACCAGAATTTGGGGCAGAATCTGAATCAGTGATACTAAAAACTCGTAAAATTGTATTTCGGGTATTTGATAGTGCTAAAAAATATTCATGATTTGTTTCAATTACATGCTCCTTTAAAACACTGCTACGATTTGTTGATCTGAAAAGAAGGTGTCAATCAAAAATAAATTGGGTGGAAAATGTTTACTTTGCAATTTGCATCAAATAGCGTCTATTTTGTCGGCAGTTTACTTTAACATTCATCCAGTATTCAACCTATAAAGAATTTTTTATAGTTAAATGAATCACTTGTAGATGAACTGAATTAAAATAGTTAGCTTACACAATTTTCATTTTCATTCAAAACTCTTTGATGCGTTTCTTCATCAAACCAAACAACCTGCAACGTATATCTTACCGTAACCCTTTTTAGATGAAACAAACTTGTTTTAAGCGTTCAATTAACTCATAAGTTCTTGAAGGTTCTCGCTCTTCGATAGATGATTCGGCATGTAAAATTCCTCGGACAACTCGAGTATATAGCTCTTCATTCATTTTACGTTTTAAACAACAACTGTACTTTTTTTTAGCAGAAATTGAATGAAAATGTTCACATTTTCTGATACTCAAAAAAATCTGTGATTTTCATGATGTTCAAGAAAAGTGTTAAATGTACCAAAAAAAGATGGGTCGAACAATCAATAATAAAAAGAATAAGTTTTTTTAATGATAGATAAGCGGCTTCAAGCTTTTTTTTTGGTCTTATGTTTTCATTTTGTGACATGTGTGAAAATAAAACTTTGAATAAAAAGTCATAAAAATGGTGTTAAAAATATACAATCAAAGCCTTTTTCAAACATTTTTATTACTTTTTAAAGTTTGTTTTGCGTTCTTTTTTTGGCTTCAATTATTTTTTTGCCTGAATTATAGCAGGTTCTAAAAATTATTATGAGTAAAGCATTTTTTTTATTATCTTTGTTTTTTTGCTTTTATATTTTAGACAGATGATGTGATTTTTGGCTGAGCTTAAAATAATAATAAAAAAATATGAGTAAGAAATGCATGAGATTTCTGTTTCAAAAAAGAAAAGTAACAAAATATAAAAAAGAGCTCAATAGCCAGCCGCAAGGAAGAAAGCAATTCAAAAGGCGGGCAACTTGCAGACAGGAAAAAGGCAAAAATAGAAGAAGAAAGATGAAAGGATTTCAGTTTTAAAACTTTTCTCTCATTTTTATTTGAAGCAGTGCTGGAAATAGAAATAATAGAAGAATGGAGGATTCTGGGTATTTGGAGGAGAAAGTTAATGGAGAATGTGGAAAATCAAAGAATAATAATAATATTGTTCAGAAAATAGAAAAGTTGGCAAGCTTTGATGACAATTTACAAGACGATCCTAAAAATGAAGATTCTGAATCCAAGAAGAAGTCACTTTCAATGTATCAAAGAATTGAAGAAGCCTTCTCAGAATTTGCTGAAAATACAAGGTTTGAGTTTCATACTGTACTTCTTGATTAAACGTTTTTATAGTGCACACGGAATTCCAAGGGTGTATACTTCACCAACTTCTTTAAAAAGATCCCTGTGGCTGTTACTTTTTTTCAGTTGTTTGGGAGCCTTTTCACTGCAAGCTTTTCTCATTGTTAAACGATTTTTTCGTAATGACATAATTGTTGGTGTCGAGTTGAAATTTGAGGTATGCTTTTTTGGTTACATAAATTCTTTTAAAGCAATTTTTTTCAGAATATCCCGTTTCCTTCGGTTACTGTAGGTTTACGAAGTAATTAATTGTAATACAATTATAGAAAAGGGTTTTTAGGTATGTAATTTAAATCCATATAAAAATAGCCTTGCAAGGACAATGGGATCCGTGAGAGATACTGTAAGTGTAATTATTTTTTGAACACAAAAGAAATGTTATTTCAAAGGGGATATAATAAATCATTTGTTCCACTTTTCTGCTCAATATCTCATTTTTTATTCTTTTCTTTATTTTTTTCTGTTTTGCAGCTTGCGGCATTTGACACAGCCATTGAACAATCGACTGAATTTGCATCATCAACTTCAACAATAACGAGAGAACAAAATCGTCGCAGGAAACGGGCAATTTTTTCAACAAATTTTGAAATTAGAATTGTTCAAACTTTTTGTTCACAAACTTTTCATGGAATGGATTTCCCTGATAAAGATGGAACACATGAATGCCTTTGTTTACAGAATCAAAGAAATCAATTTTTATATGAATGCGCTAAAATCGAAAGATGGAAGGATGACTTCTGTCAGCAATGTAATGAAATGTCTGGAATTTGTGAAGCCACAAAAAATATTACCAGAAATTCTAATTTAATTCCGTGTTCTTGTCGAGAAACAGAAAATGCTGAAATGATTTGTGTGGCATCTGATTTTGAACATGTTTGTTATAATTTATTTTAGATCTGCTAATTGTTATAACTGCTTTTAAAGGTCAAGGGTCAATGGCCATTAAGCTTTACACAACTTCCATGTACTTGTTCATCTCCAAATATTCCATGTCATGCCACTGAAGTTAATGCAACAGATATTTGTCTTTGTGTTTCACCAAGCCATAATCCAACAGCCACATATTGTGCTCTTTCAACAGAATGGAAATCTTCAAAATGTACAGAATGTAATTGGAATAGTGAATGCATTTTTTCTGTTTCACTTGAAGCGCCACAAAGTTGTTTATGCCATAATTCAAAATGTTTGGCTGTTACTCCACATCATGATACTTTGCCGCCAACAACAAATTCATCCTCAGTAATTCGAGTACGAAGACAAATTCGTCGTGTCTATGAAAAAATTTATAATCGATATGATGGGTTGTTAGCTGTTTATTCAATGTGTGAATGTAAAAATGGTCAATGTCAAGCTTTGAAGGTTTTTGTTTTTAAACTTATCAAAAATAATTTTGAGCTTTAAAGGATAATTTAAATGATACAATTTGCTTATGCTTTTTCAATCGAAAAACTAATACTGTATGGCCATGTTATCCCCAAGATTTCTGGGCTGAAAAAAAGTGTCATAAATGTAGTCCAATGGGTGATTGTGCTTATAGTGAATCAGAAGGTCAGCTGTCATGTGTTTGCGCAGCAATTATTAGGTTTGTAAAATTTTATAAAAACTTTGATAAATTTGATTTTACACAAACCTGAAATTTTTTGATTAAGAAATTTGACTTGTTTTTGCACATCTGTTATCAATCTGAAAATTCCGATTAATGCTAACAAATTATTCTCCTCTTTTTAAAATATAACCATTTTTGGCATTTTAAAATGAAAACTTTTTTCTTTTTGCATTTTTTCAAATCCACGTCCAAAACAAAATATAAGCATCAATCATTTCATTGTGACTTGAGGCGATGACATTTAAAACCCGAATCCCCATTGGGATTATATGAGAATTCGTTGAAAGATTTCGACACGTGTTTTTTTGTTTAAAGCAAAAAAAAGCTATTTTTCAAAGATTAAAGAATATTTTCCCTTTAAGAATGTGTGTTCGAATAGATGATGCCTCGACAGAAGTTCCAGATTTTATAAATGTCACAAGTGCAGAATTAGGCTTTGAAAATGGGGAACATCTTTCGCTCGCAGACAGAATTCCTAAAATTTGGGAGATTACAACCACGGAAATGCCACTCCCTGAAGATGTTGCAGAAAGGGAAGAAGCATATGGATTTAAGGGGATTACGGATCCAGTGGCAATTCGAACAAAGGCAAAAGAGAATTTAGTTTTTGCTGTTAGTTCTTTACCAGAAGCAGATAAAAGCAAGCTATCTTACAATAAACATGAATTTATTACAAAATGTTCTTTCAATGGCCGCGCTTGTGCCATCGACACGTATGTATAATTTTATCTAAAATTGTCAATCCAATTCTGATTTATAAATTTTAGTGATTTTGATGTATATATTGATCCATCATTTGGTAATTGTTTTACATTTAATTATAATGCATCTGAAAATATGACAAGTGAAAGAGCTGGGCCATCTTATGGTAGCTTTATAATAGTAATAATATCAGCAGTAATTCACTTAAACATTTTCAAGGTTTGAGATTTCAAGTTTTTGTAAATATTAGTGATTACATGCCAACAACGGAAGCTGCAGGTGTTCGACTAACCGTTCATTCAAAAGATGAACAGCCATTCCCGGATACACATGGATACTCTGCTCCAACTGGCTTCGTTTCATCATTTGGAATTCGATTGGTAAAATTAATTTTTGCCCCAAAAATATTTTTTAAAATTTAATTTAGAAACGAATGAATCGATTACCTGCACCACATGGAGATTGTGCAAAGAATGCTAAAACTGCAGAATATATTTTTCAAGATAAAGAATATTCTACAGAAGTAATACTCATGGCCTTTTCAATAATCCATATTTGACATTTTTCAAATTATAGGGTTGTCAAAGAAGTTGCATCCAACGATATTTGATTAATCAATGCGGCTGCGGAGATCCTCGATTTCCAAAATATAAGAATACTTCAAACTGTCCCGTTGATGAACCAAAACTTCGTAATAACTTTTCTTTTACAAATATAATACATATTACAGTTTTTAGGAGAATGCTTACAAAAAGAATTAAAATATGCAGCAAGAGATCCACGATGCATTTGCAAACAGCCATGTTTGTGAGTTATTACTTCCCTTCAAAAATTCTTTTTCATTATTGACTTCTTTTCTTTTTTTCAGTCAGGAAGTATTTAGTGTTTCATATAGCTGTGCTCGGTATGTCTTTTTTAAAAAACACAACTTTCTTTAAAACAAAAAAGGGAAATAAAAAGCAAAAAGATTTTTTTTTCAGATGGCCTGCTTCAACTTCAAGTTTATCCGATTGTGATCCATCTTTAACTCCAGTGCAGTGCTTAAATTTTTATCGTGAACAAGGTGCTCTAATTGAAGTCTATTTTGAACAATTAAATTACGAAAGTTTGTTAGAAAGCGAAGCTTACGGGGTTTGAAAATCTTAACGATCTCATGGCTTATTATTTAATTTGAATATATTTTAGCTCCCTAATTTATTATCAGATTTTGGTGGACAACTTGGTAAGTGTCTCTAAAAATGCATTCAACAAAACTATTACTAATATCTTTTTAGGCCTTTGGATGGGTGTATCTGTAATAACAATAATGGAAGTTGCAATTCTTGTTGGCGAATTGCTTTTTAATATTTTATGTTGCTGCTGTCGCCCCTACGAAATCCCACCATCAAATCGAAGCACCACTGAACGTAGGCTAACTCAACGACAATCAACTCGTCGAAGACTACAGTATCCAAATGGCTCCTTCAGATATGATCTTCAAAGGCCATATATTTTTAATGGAGGGGGATATCGACGCGGATCTCCTCCTCTTCCCCATGTTGAATCTGGATACGACATTGTTCGAAATATTCGTTAACAAAATAAATTGTTTATTCTTCATAATAAGAATAATAAAAGTTGATAAATATAAATTTAAAAAAAAGAGAAATAAAATATTTGATTGAAAAACAAATTATTCAAGTGTTGCGTTTCGTCGAGATTCTCTTTCAGATTTTCTTGTTCGAGCTTCACCGCTGCATTTATATCCAAGTGCCAATAACCCGATTCCAACCAAGACCCTAAAAGTCTAAGATTAGTTAATTAATACTAGGGATGTACATGGTAAATTTACCGATGATATTCAATTTGGTAGCAAATTTACCGGTAAATGTACACCCCTAATTAATACAACACTTTTGAAAGTATTAAATTGATCTAAAATAATAATAAAAAAGACAAAACTTACATAATTAAAATTCCCACAAGCAAAATCCACCAATTAGCATTTAATTGTGCACCTGCGTTTCCTACATCTGAATCTGGACTTTTTGTTGTAGAAGATACATCAGCAAAAATAATTTTAAAATATGAGAATATCGATGATACAAAAATTATCACGTACATTTCTTTTTTGATTCCAAAAAATCTTTGAATCTTTTTCGTTTCCTTTGTGTTTTTTTTCATTCATTCATTTTTTGACTTATAATATTTGCATATAAAAAAGAAGTGTGTCGGGAATTACCGTAAACACAGCAATAAACAAGTCTTGTAAATTTTATTACCGGAGACATCTGGATAACAATAAGTGCTTCCTTGTGTGTGTGTTTTTAGGAACTGCTAATTCTTAACGACATATATTTGAGTATGTTTAATGCGAATAACTTTTATGTTGTTCTTTTTTGTGGCATCATTAACAACACTTTATTAGAAATATTTTATGCCAGATTGGCGCAACATGTTTTTTTATCCAAGTTTATCTTTTATAATAAATTCTTGGAAGGTATAAGTAAGTGATAGTACCTTAAAGCAGGCACTTCATTGGATTAATCAAAATTTAATCAAAGAAAAAGAAGAAAAAAAGTATTGGAATTTTTTTTGTTTTGACATAAAGGGATCAGCATTGTTCCTCTGCTGGTCGTTGTTGCCTGTCCAAAAGGAAAGGTAATTGACCCCTTCAATAACAAGTTTGACATTGGCATTTTGCTTTGTTTTGTGGGACGCAGAAAGTGCAAAGTGTCTTAAAGTTGGAACACCTTTTGAAAATATATTGCCTTTTTTCTTCTTTTTTGCCCTCATATCGTAAAACATAGCGGTATCAATCAAAGCCTTTCTCCCTCTTTCAGCCCTCCGGGATTTGTTACTTTCTTTTTTTATAAGGCAATGGCAAAGAGGAGAGGGAAGGTGACAAACGATTTGTGGCTTGTTTTATTTGTGTTGATCAAAAAAGAAGAATCAAAGCGGCGGAAATATGTGTGTATAATGGCGCCAAATAGACCCCTCTGAACAGGCATTTTTTGTGGAATCCTGGAAAACATTTTTTAAAGAACACAGAAAGTTTATGCAATAAATTTTACACAAAAAATAACACCATTCGGAGATTATCCAAACATTGGCCGTTTTTTTGAAAGGTTTAAAACGGGTGGCTTTTTTTCTAATTTATCTTTCTTTCATTTTTTTGAGGACAAAATAGTTTTGTTTGTTCAATATTGAAAAAAAACTGTTGATGTTCCTTCCTCTCCTCACAAGAATGGTCAGTTGAGTTCTCCTTCACCCTTGTCCTCCTCCTCGTCTTCTGGCATTACGCAATTTGTCGATCCTATCCTGGAATGGGAAAATAGAAAGAGAAAAGGCTTCATTTTTCGATCGTAAACGATACCGCTTATGTCAAAATATTTTTTACACATATTTTTTTAAAAACCATTCTTAAAAAAATGTCACAACAAAAAATGCTTTTTTGTTGTGACATTGTTTTTTTTATTCAAAGTTAGCGGTGATGGTGATCCACTGTCATTCATCCACAAAAAACTGCCCATATGGTGGTGGGTCCAACAACAAGCAGGCGCTCCACCTTTTTTCTGATTGGACTTCATCACTTTTTTGAAAAAAGGAGGAGAAAAGCTGATTTGAAGTTGTTGATGATTGCCCTTCTCCCAGGTTGTTGGGTGGAGCTACGGTGGAAGTGAATCTTTGCTTTTATACAACAACAAATCGGCACAAAAAATAACAGTTAATCAAAAGGATTTTAAAAGACAGAGATATGTTTCCGGTGATCCCTTCATCTTCTTCCTTTGATTCTTCTTTACTTCCTCCTCAATTTCCTTTTCATCAACAGCAGCTTAAACTTCAATCCCAACTTCAGTCCCAATCCCAGCAACACCAACAAATGCCATGTCTTTTACCTTCACAACAACATCCACCCTTTTCAATTTTATTTGAAGCTGCTTTTAAATGGCTTGCATCCCAGAAACAACCTTCTTTACCCCCAATTTTACCGTCGCAAAAATTTATTTCAATTCCACACATTTCTGAAATTAAATCAGAGCGGCAATTATTACCATCACCTCCAAAAAGTAAGTTAAACTCTTTTATACCCCTTTTCCATCAAATAATATTATTCCTTTAGTTTCCCCTCCACCATTACCACCACCACCTTCTTCAAAATTAAGATCAACTTTTTGTATTGATGAAATTCTCCGTGAAACATCTTTTCGATCTTCATCTTCTGCTGATATTAAACAACAACCATCACAAGTAATAAAAACATGTAAAAGTAGTTCAAATGATCCAAATTCCCCTAAAAAATATCAATGCCAAATGTGCTGCAAAAGCTTTGATCGAAGATGGCTTCTTCAAGGGCATATTCGAACTCATAGTAAGTCTCTCACACTTTGCTATATACGTAGTAAATGTTTGTGTTAATTTTTTAGCTGGTGAAAAGCCATTTAAATGTTCAATTTGTAATAAAAAATTTGCTGATAAAAGTAATTGGAGAGCTCATACTCAAACTCATTCAGGTAGGTCATTTCTTACAACAGATTTAAATAAACATTTAAAAAATTTAACTGTTTTTAAACTTTTTTCGGTTTTTCATTAATTAATAAAAAAGGGCCACTAATATGTTATTTTTAATATTGGATAAAATAGAATTAGTGTAGATCTTTTTAATTCAAATTAGCTTTGTAAAAATAAAAACATAAGAAATTTTTTCTCATGTAACAGAACATTGTTGAACTTTCTTTCCACTTGTCCTAAAAAACACTTTTTTCACACAGTCAAAAATCGTTTGCTCTATTTGTACTTTTTTTTAACACAGATTCCTCCTCTCTTTGATTTGGCCACCGCAAAGCTAAGCAAAAATTTTAATTACCACCATAATTTTACAGCCCCATAAAAATTATATTTTTTTATCATCACCTCTTTTTAGGCGTAAAAAGATTCAAATGTTTTCGATGTAATCGCGGGTTTACCCTTCGGTCATATCTTAATAAGCATCTTGAATCTGCGTGTCAACCATCCACACACCTTTTTCATCACATTCCAACAACAATCCCATTTGAAAGAATTTAATCTTTCACAATGAAATTTCTGCAAAATTGATAATTAAAATTTATGTGTACTGAAAAAAAGATGTCAATAAAAAAAATTTCCCATTTGTTGTGTTTTTTTTCTTTGATTCTTTTTCGGTGTTAATTATGCATTTAAATGTGAGAGAAAGATGATAAAAAAACTATTTTGTTGCTTATCAAATTAAAATGAAACAAAAAACATGGCAAACTCATAGCCTTCTGCAGACATATAGTTAGTTAGCTAGTTAGTTCAGGTAGTTAGTGAAGATAAGCTTCTTCAATTATTTGCTGCTGCTACTCCCAAAAACACATTGCTCTCTCTTTTTTTTGCTGTTGCTGGTGCTACGTAAAAAAAGCTTCAGCAAAAAAAAATGAACGCTATTAAAATTGCAACAAAAAATCCAGGTCGATGCATTATCACAACTTGGATTATCTCCGGCTTAATTTTAATACTTTCAATATTTTTATGGGTTGGATTTCAGCCAATATTTAAATCGATTGTTCATTCCCAGCTTAAACTCTCCCAGGCGGATGATGGACAACTTTCTAAAACATCGTTTCTATGGTCAAAACCTCCAATAAAAAATTTAATGAATTTTTATATTTTTAATGTTTCTAATGTTGATGCAGTATCATTTTTTGGGGCAAAACCAGCTCTAGTTGAAGTCGGGCCATTTGCTGTTTGGTTTGTTTCTCCAACTTAAAAAGTATTTTACAGTAACAAACCTTTTTAGGGAAATTGAAGATAAAAAAGAGTATCAATTCAATGATGACCAGACAAAAGTTTGGTATAAAAACTATAAAAGATATATTTATGATCGAGAAATGAGCTGCGATGTTTGTGATTATGATGCGATTATTTCAATTCCAAACTTACCTGGATTGGGAGCTTTCCAAGAGCTGACAAATCCGAGATATAAAGTTTCTGAATTTGTTCAACAGCTTTATTCTATTGGAATTATGCTTTTAGGAGAATATTCTTTTGTGTAAGCTATTAGATGTTATATTGGTACTTCACAGTAATCTGTAATTTTAGGCAAGTAAAATTTGGTGAACTTGTTTTTGATGGTTATGCTGATGCTTTACTATCGGCAGCCCATTCAGAACTTGTCAAAGATGTAGCTTTAACTTTCAATGTTTCATATTTTAATGAAACAACTTTTATTCCGATTCCGGTTCCAGAAATGAAACGCCTTGCATTCTTTTATCAAGTAAGGGCTTTTTTTGATTAAGCTCTAGTTGAAGCCGCCTTTTTTGTGTTCTTCGTTTTTTAATACACGCTTTTAAGTATAACAATACGAATGATGAAGAATATTGGATTGATACAGGAAAGAATGATGTAAATAATTTGGGAAAAGTGCTATCATGGGGAAATCTAACAATTTTACCAGAATCTTGGTATTCAACTTCACAAAGTCGAATGATTAATGGCTCTGATTCTGGCACGTTTCAACATCCTGATATGAAAGAAACTGACCGCCTACAAATTTTTATGTCTTTTCTTTGCAGGTACTGCAATCTCAAAATTTGAAAGTGTTTCAAAATTATGGAAATTTTTAGATCCTTGTATATGGATTTCTCTCATAAGGTTGATATCAACGGAATTCCAACCTACGAATTTCATTCCCCTTCATCAGTTTTTGATACAACGCTAGAAGAGAATCTTGGAATGCAGTATGAAAATTTTGAAAGAATTAATTATGTTCCAGATTGGCCAAAATGCCCTCAGAATTCCACAGCCGATTGTTACAATATTACAATTGATTGCAGGCTGAGTGAAAACTTTTGTAATACTTGTTGTAATGGCTCATTCTACAATGGCACATATCTTCTTCCACCTGGACTTTTTCCTGTTAAATGTTATCCAGGACATGTCAAACAACCCCCTTTCACCGTGTTCATCTCCGCACCACATTATGCTTATTCCCCTAAAGAGCTCGTGGATACGGTACATGGGCTTTCTCCAAAACTTCCGGAACACGTCCCATTCGTTTATAATCATGAACCTGTAAGTTTCCTTTCGATTTCAACAGCTTATTTATATTTTCTACAAATTTAGACTTCTGGAATGGTAACAAAAGTTCTGTTTCAATTTCAAATATCAGCCCCACTATTTCGAAATCCAAAATTTATTATTACAGCGAATATGGCCAATGCCCTTTTGCCATTCTTGCAGTTAACTGCTTCCGGCGGCCTAAAACCCAATGCCCATGATCTCGTTAAATCAAGTTTTGTAACAATTCCATTTGTAATATTTATTTTAAAAATTGTTACACTAATTTTGGCATTCTTTATTGCCTTTCTTGGATTTGCCTTTAATTACCGAAAGCATTCTAAGAAGATAAAACTACTTCGTGGAATTCGAGCCGCAAATGGTAGTATTTAAATTTTAAAATAATTTATTGATTGATTGTATTGCATAATATTTTTTTTTCATTTTGGTTATAATAAAATTCGAATTACATGAAAAAATTTACTTTGGCAAGGATATATGAATTAATGAACTTAACTGCAGTAAAAAACTTGTTTAAAACTTGATATCAACTTTTTTTAGCAAAATTTTAATTTAAAGTTGATTTTTGTTAAAAAGTCTCACATTAATCGTTGGCAAATATTGATATGTCATAAAAATATAAAATTACATATTTCTTTGTAAAAACATTAGATGCTTTATATTTATTAAACGTTTAAAAGACATGCTAATTTTAAAAGTATTTAGAAGTTATTTAAAAACAAAATATCAGACGTAAATTTCTTACGATATACCAATATATGAGCGATTATAAAAAAAAGTTTTAGCAAAAAAAGATATATTTGAATATAATATATTCTTTACCACAAAAATGAACGAATTGATTCATAAATTTTTCAATATGAATCATCATCAAGTTTTACATTTTCTAAAAATTTTGTTCTGCTTTTTTTATTGTATTTTTAAAAAAAAGCTTACTGCATTTTCTTTGCAGCAGTGACATGAATTTTTGTCAGCGAGTTGACGTTTGAGTTCATCATTTTCAGCTTTTAAATCTTCACTGCTGCTTTTAAGATGCCAATTTTCATTCTGAAGGATTATATTTTGGGATTCAGCATTCTTTCTTGCTTCATCCATATTTTCACGATGTTGAATTTCAAGAATTTGAATTTTCTTTTGAAGCCCTTTGATTTCTTTCTTGCGACCAGCTTTAAGATTCTTGATTTTTTTCTTCATCTTCTTGATTTCAGCTTCTTTGGCAATTACATCAGCTTTAATCTTTTTATTTTCTTTTTCTAATTTGTCATACTTCGAATCGAGAATGGAGACGGTGAAGATGGCTCTATCTTGAAATTGTTGCTGAGTTTCATTATGATGTCGAACAAGCATTTTCTGCGTCTGAAAATCGTCTCGTTTGTAATTTTTAGGTAAAGCCAAAAATATTTTCTCGCGGAAAAAAGATAGAAAGCTAAAACAAAACGCGAAAATAACAAAGAGGGTAGAGGGTATCATTACAGAAAAAAACATGGATAATTTTTAGCTTGAACAGCCATACAAGGAGTTATCGTATTAAATTATAAACGGACAAGTTTATATCATAAAAGTTTTAAAATCATACAGCTTTTTACAAATTTTCGTACAGTCGAACTTCGTTATAATGCGGTCCAAGGGACCGCACAAAAACCGCATTATAGAGAGGTTTGCACTATAACGAGGCGCATAATAACGAAGTTCGACTGTAAAATGTCAATTAGCTCAAAATCGGAAAATTTATAAATTCAAAAATAAGTAGAAAAAAATATACGGTAGAAAGCAAAAGTTTTCTTTCATTGAGACATAAACGTTCATAAATGAATTATTAATTATTGACAAAGATAAACGACATGGTAAGAAAGATGAAAAATTACTCGTTTATTGAGTTGGCGAATCCCTCAAGTTTTCAAAGATAAAAAGACGTTCATAAAAAGAAGGAAATTTCTAATTGGCACTATAATTTAATTGAAATTCTAAGTTGTTTTACAAACGGATATATAGCATCTGAACTTAAGTGACTTTTTGTGTTTAAAAAACATATCCGGAAAATTTGAATTATATTAGTAAAATGCGTTTTTTCATTTTTCGTGCCTTCGGTTTTTTCCAAATTAAGGTTCTGGAGAGATGATAAAAACATTTTTATTGAGTAAAGTGTCTTCGAAATGGCTTTTCTTTGATGCTAACAAAACAATTGATCCATAATGCTTAATCAAACGTTATTCAGGTGACATTTAATTTTTTTACAACTGGCAAAAACGAAAAATGTTTCCAACCTTACATATATTTGTAAAAAAAGACATTTTTTGTAAGATAGGTGTTTTACAAATCCAGAAACATACTCAAAATGATATATATAGATTCTATATCGCCTAACATGCTTGTTTTCGAATGTTTTGAGTGATACACAGACATGGGCAAAGGATCCGACAATCGGACCCAAAATATCGCAGGGATGCGCTGAAAATTTGCAGGTAGCTATTGTGGTTTTTGAAATTTTAGAAAGGGTCGCGTATCGGACATCGTGCAAAATACAAAAATCTGTCGGAGCCTTGCTCCCACGTCTGATGCTACAATCAATTCTTAACAAGTTGTTGCCATTGCTGTCTATTAGCTCACGGGCACGGATATGCAAAAAAAAGCATCATAATTGGGACCAAGGCCGTAGACAGAAAAAATTTTCGGGGTGGACAAAATAAGTTTTGGAGGGGCAAACCTATCGCTGTCGGCAAAAGATCAAAAGAAATTCTTGATTTCGGAGGGGCACAGGTCCCCATAGCCCCCCTTAAATACGGGCTTGCGAATTGGGACTCAAGATTGAAGTAATTATTCATTATATCTTACAAAGGTTTTTTGAATACATAAAAAATATATATGAAAGATTTGAAACATGTTTTTATTTTTGTCTTTTAAAATTAATTGTCATTCACTGCAAGTTTTTTCAGAAAAAACGGTGATATTTAACAAAAAGAAAATATCTTTTTCCACATTATACTAGAATATCTTAGACTTTACTGCTTAGTAGAGATGATTGAGACAGTTGTTTCTATATCAAATAGCAATCTCAGCCGTATCAAAATCCATGTAGCAAAAGCTTTTGGTATAATATTGTATGTATATACCGGAGTGCCATTGGTTTTAACTGGCGAACATATCATTTCTTTAATAGTTCTATCATGTAATTAATAAATATAATCGTCTTTATGATATCAACCATGAAAATGGTTATATTTGTCTGGACCATATTTGCAACACTGAATATCTAAAAATAATTAAATACAAATATGTCACTGCCACAACTTGGGGAGGTGACAAGGTGACTCCGACAGGATTTTGACTTTTAAGGTAAAAATTGAATTTACACTAGATAAAATGACGTTTGTGTGATTTTCGTCATTCCGTAAGTCATGCATATTAGTTTTTTGAATTTTTGTATTCATCAAATATTGTTGGAAGTACATCTTTTTGGAAAATGTGTCTTTAACACGTGACCATGGTGAGGGAATTGAAATTCTAACGATACCCCAAAGGGATGATCCTTACGAGAAATATTTCTTTTCTGAAAACTCGAAAAATCCCCTTTGAATTTTTATTGTAAATTTCATGAACGACAATTGTTATTTTGTTAAAACTTTAAAAAAAATTCAACAGCATTTTTACCAAAATCACAGAGATGCTGTAACAAACGCTAGAACAGGGTCCTAAGATGTTTGATTTTCGTTTGATTGATACGATATATCGATTCTGCCCTAGAACTATTTGACAATACAAATTATTATATTCATTTTTAGCAGTAAAAAATATGTCAATATTTTCTTTATTTTTTTCTTTTTTAACTTTTACAATACCGACGAAAGAATTGCCTACGACTACGATATTCCTCGCCTTGCCCACGTGTGTTTTGTTTTTAAATTATTCAGGAGAAACTGAAAGTTAAAAAAAGCATAGATAGATATTTCTTTGAGACTGTATGAAGAAATTCATATTCATTTTGAAGGTCAATAATCTTTCTTCTTTCATGGTGAGATTTGAGGCGATTTGGATGAAAATGAACGTCTCCAGTTTTATGTCGTCCGCGATACAATATTCTTGTGAAACTTTTTTGAGGTCTTTCCAAATACTTTGGAATTTTTTTAACTTGTAAATTAAAAAGCTGATTACCGTACCCCGAAATTGTCTGAACATAAGCTATGAATAAAAATATTTGAACATTTTAAGATGAAATGAGGATATGAGCATTTGGTTGAAGGTTATTTTCGAGCATAATAACTCAACCGTACGATCACAAACAATATGTGCGGTAGAAATTGAAATAATATTAATAAAGCACTTTGTTGCTTTATTTTTTGGACTACATTGAAGATGAAGAGTTTTTGATGCTGAAGTGACCGTTGAATTTTCTGAAGAATAGTTAAATAGAGCATTAATTACATTTTGAAATGTTAAAGAAGTTTTTGTAATAAGCAAAATAAAATTTTAAATCATCAGAAATTAATGAATGGTGAAATATTTTCCAAGTAAAGTGAAAAATATTTCACCAAGTTCAGTAATAAAAACAATACCGAAATATATTCTTATTAATGACGTTTGAAGGTTATTTGCCTTTCAGCAAAAGTAAAATATCATAAACATGAAGATTCCAAATCCCATAATTTGTAATACTAAATACTTTTTTTGACCACTATTCCGTTAAACACAATATTATGCCGAAAGCCTTTGCTGTAACAGTTTTGATGATGCCTAGATCAATGTACGATTATTGATCGGACCATACAACATAATCTTTATTTTCTTTCACACTTAATAATACGTAGAGTAATAACAAAGATCCAACAATTCGAGTTCAAAATGGTCTCATCCCCAGGCGAAAGTATTTCTGTTAATCGTAACGTTGATCTTTTGGAGGAGGAGCTTTGCATGTTTGCTTTTTGGAGGCGGAACGTGGTAAGTGTTTGCTTTTTTTTATCTTGGTGTGTCAATCATGGCATTTGAACGTTGATAAATGTCAGCTGTGATGGATGGCCAATTAGTTTGTTTATCCTACGTTAGAATTGATGTATTTGAATTAATGATTATCACAGTTGGTTTTGTTTTTTTATCAGCCAAGGGTCAACCAACAATTGCTCTTTTCACGGGCACGATACTAGGAAAGTGGACAACTGTTGGTTGAATTTTTATTCGAAAATAAAGATAAAATTGCGTAGGACTAAAGTTCACCACTTTCTTTTTTGTCGATTAAATTTTCACTTTTCTTAATTTTAAAGTTAGCTTTGTCAGAATTAGTGATCGGATCCCGTCCCGTTTTTCAAAAAACACGGGAACGGGAAATCCCGTTTTTTCAAAACAGCCACGGGAATCCCGTAATCCCGGGAAAAAATAATTTCTCCAAAATAACTTTATACAAAAAAAATAATTCTAATTATGTGTTTGGCGTAATATATTTTCTCATCATGCCGACAGAATTTTATGCTATTTTATTTTCTTGAAAAATTCATTTTGATGATATTCCCGAAAATTTATTGATCCAATTTCGGCTTTATCTGCAAAATCTTGAATGTGTATTTCAAATTCTTTCCTGCAATTTATCTTCAAAAAATAATAGGAGTGGGATCCTTCGTGATTAGTTGCTTATATTGGAAAGCGTATTTCTACAAAATTAAAAATTCGACTTATTGTACAATAAATATTTAAATCAAATCAATTGTGCAAATAAAATATTTTATGAACAAGAACAAGATGTGGTAAGACTTTTCATAAGGCCGAAAATTTTAATGTAATGTATCAAAAAATTTTTTAAAATCCCCAAGGAAAATTTTTCGTAAAAATATGACACGTGTTTGATAAAAATGTAAGAAGTTTTAGGTTATTCTGAATCTTTCAAGTTTTTATTCTATATACGAAGTAATCAGTGATATTAATTAGTTTGATATTTTCATAGTTTTGGATATTATGGATAACGTTATAAGAAATTTCAAACCTTCATTAGATAGCGTTCTATTCTTATTTAAAATACTTGAATAACTATTAAAGAGTGTGGAAATATATTTCAAAAATATTAAAATGATAGGGGCTTAAAAATGGAAAGTTTTGAAGCTCAAAATAATCAAAATCATGAATTATAATATAACCAATAAAACAATTGCTGATTCGTTTTAGAATGTAAAAATGATAATGATGTAATTCTTAAACAATAACTTTTTATTTATAGATAAGTTGAAAAAAAAAGAACACCAGATTCCAAAAAGCAAATATCGTTTATTCATTACTCATACAACATTATTACGTCATACATCATAATCCATTAATTGAATATTTTCGAATCACAACAGCAACAAAATAAAATATTTTTTAAGAGGTGATGCAATGCTCCAAATCGTGTTTTTAAAAAAGCATCAACAACTTTGCTTGGATTTGGCTTGACATTCTTGATCAATACCAGTTGACCTTGATAGCTTTTTGATGATGACTCCGGATCTTGATGATTACACAAATTGTTTAACAGAACCACCATGTACTCTTATCGCCAGGTAGCGGTTAAAAAATGTTGATTTCAGGCTATACTTTATTTTTGGACTTCTAAATTTGAGTGATTAAACTAGGCAAGTAAAAATGTATCCTTGAAAATATAAGAATAAAAATATGGAACGCGATAAAATTAAGCAAGCTGAATAAGGTCAAATAAAATCATCAAAATAAATCGAAGAAAGAAATTTTTTGTGAAAACTAAAATACAGTACGCTTACGAAATTAAACAAAACTGAAGAAAAAAATCTAAAATCGTGCGTAATAAAAGGTCGCGAAAAGAATACTGAAAATTATGCTGAAAGAGGAGATGTTTTTTAATAAAGAACAAGTTGTTAGCTATCGTAAAATAATGTCGAAAAAAGAGAAAAAAGGCTAAAAAAAATTTAATAATCATAAAAGGATTCAATCATGTTTTGATCTAAAAATAAAAAGAAAGAAAATCAACTGTCCAAAAATAATATAAGTGTAAATAAAATTTGTTTATATAGTGTTCTACAAAACAATAAGACAATCCTTTAAATTTCTGTGATTAAAAAAACTGGCTCATCCACAAAAAAGGAAATAAAAAAGATACATGAAATTTGCAAGAAGAATTTATTTTCTGTCCATTGAAGTTTTTTTAATTTCTGTCTATGTAAATGCATATTTATTTAAGATATTATTAACACCAGATGTTTTTTTAAAATATAAATTTGTATTCACGTGCGAGAACCCAACGGCTAACTCTGTGACCGATGCAACATTCTTAAAATGCACAAATGATCAATCGAGTTATGTTAGTACTTCAGTAATGATATAAGACGCCTAATATAAAAGTGATTTGCGGACCGTAAAAAAAACATGCATTTTTAACGATTTTGTACAAAATTTTAAATTTGCTATAGAAGGGTGAAATTCATCTCACAAAAATTATTTTTGAGGGAAATTTCATCAAAGATTGCAAAACACGTTTTGAAAAGTTCCGTTGAGGGTACTTCACACTTCATACTCCCTCAATTTTTAAGAAAATGAGGGGATTTTCAGCTGAATGCAATAATTTTAGGATTTCAAAAAAATTTATCAAAACTTGAAGTTTTTTCAAAAGTTCCCTCAAAAAAAAAAGTAACTCAGTAATTTTCCATGATCTCCCTCACAGTTGAGGGAGATTTTGAAATATATTGAAAAAGCCGTCCTGAAAAATTTTGCTGAGGGAAATTTTTGCTCACACATCATTTTTTTCAGAAAATGCAGTGCTGTAAATGTTGTTAAAAATGCATGATTTTTTTACGGTCCGCAAATCACTTTTATATTAGGCGTCTTACATATAAACGATAAAGACAAAAAACAATTTAATTCAAATTCGTCCCGTAAAACTCCTGTAATCCCGTCCCAGTGTAAAAATTTAACCTCTAATTAAAAACTTCAAGGTAAATGTTGAAAGAAGAAATCCAAAATAGTTTTATAATGAAAAAAAACTAAATCCTAATGGATTTCTAGTTATTTTTTGTCACTGAAATTTAAAAAAGTTTTTCGAATTAAAGCTTATTTGGGGACAATCAATTTTTCACGGGATTCCCGTCCTCTGAGTATTTCAGTTCAATAATCCGTCCCGTGGCTATTTTCAAAACACGGCTTTCCCGTTCCCGTGTTTTTCGAAAAACAGGACGGGATTTGTTCACTATTCATAAAATGTGAAAAAAAAAGCAAAACATTCGATATCAGTTGAATCGTGTTAAAGAAAGAAAGAATACCTTTTTAAGCTGACAAACAAAGAAAGCATCCCCGCTTTGTTCTGAATTGTCCTTTTCCCCAGGTTTTCCTTCAAGAACAAAAGAAGGGCAAAGCATCTTAAATAACAGTGATACATGTTGACTGAATAATCTTTTTTTCGACTCCACAATATATTTTTTTTGACTCCACAAAAAAAGTTAACTCCAAGGAATATTTTTTTTGACTCCACAAAAAAAATTAACTCCACAAAATATTTTTTTTGACTCCAACCAATTTATTTTTTTTGACTCCAACCAAAATATTTTTTTTGACTCCAACCAAAATATTTTTTTTGACTCCAACCAAATTATTTTTTTTGACTCCAACCAAATTATTTTTTTTGACTCCAACCAAATTATTTTTTTTGACTCCAACCAAATTATTATTTGAAGATTTTTTTATAACATTAAAAAAATCCTGGCAAACAACATGAAATTTTTCAAGATTTTTTACAATAATAAAAAAATGTATATTACAATAAAAAGGAATAATATTATTTTGTACCCATAAATTACTTAATTTTTGCCCATAATTTTTTAAATTTATTTAAATTGTACCCATAATTATTTAAGTGCCCAAAATTTACTTAATTTATACCCATAATTTCTTTTTTAACAGTAAATGCACAAAATATAATTTTAAATAGAATTTAATACATTTTAAGTCAAATCGAAAATGTTTGTTTTTTTAATTCCGGATTTAGAACAAGAAGATTGTAATGATGAAGAATGTGAAGTAATTGATAAAGTTAGAAGTAGTAAGTTTTATATTTATAAAATCAATAAATAAGTTTAAATAAGTTTAAATAAGTTTAAAATGTAAATACAAAAATGTTTCTGTAAAAGTAAAAGTTGATTAAAACTATTAAAAGCACTCAACAAAATAATCAAATTTGTAACATTTTTTTAAAACAGCTTATGTCCAATAAAGAAATATTGCATCATTCTTATGGATGTTTTAACACAAACTTTACAAAGTTTTTGGTTTTTTCCTAACTTTTCAGAAAGAAAAGATTTATTTCATTTTGTAAATGGTTTTTCTTGTTTTTTTTCTATTTTGCTCTTTATTACATTAAAAAAAATATTATTTTTGACACCAATTTTGTAAATTAAATTAATATATAAACCGTTGTTTTGCGTTTTTTGTCCACATTCTAATATATATCTTTAAAAAAAGTTCTTTAAGATGACAACAAAAAATCATTGTTTGTTCTTAAAAGACAAACAACAGATTGCTGTCAATGCTTCTGGTGGAAGTCAATATAGTGACCTCAATTTAAATCACAACAATCAAAGTTTTTCTCAAAATGTTGAAAGCAGCTCAAAGTTTGGTGATGCAAAAGATAAAAGAAAAGATGGTAATTATGATATAATTAAAGCTGCAGTCTTTTTTTTAATTTCGATATATATACAAAATTACACAGTATTTTCTATAATAACAGTTATATATTTATGCAGATTAAAACATTTGAATTTCTGTTCGAAAAGGACTGCAGCTTTAAAAATTCGTTAGTATTAACTAATTCACACGAATTACAAAAAGATGTTGGTGATTGGAATCGTATTAAGCAACGTTTAACACCAGATATGTCTCAGCAAGCATTCGAAAGAAGAAAAGCAAATCGTCAGAAAGATTTTTGTTTTAAAGATAACAATTCTTCAACTTCAAACAACAAAAATAGCAGCACCCTTTCACTTCATATTTCTGCATATGAAAATTCCATTGAAGTTACTCCTGCTGCTGCAGATGCAGCTGATTCAAATGATGAAAAAGAAGAAAGCACGAAAAAAGAAAAAAGTTTATCTAAAAAATGGAAAAATGTAAAACAAATTTTTACAAATGCTTCTTCATCAGCTGTTGTTCAAGTAATACCAGTATTATAATTTAAGCATTTGAATTTACCTTAGTGATGTTTTTCAGAGTTCATTCGATTTTCCAAGACAACAAAAAGGTCAATATGCTACTGATCCAGAAGTAATGCAATTTAAAGCATCCCAAAAATTGCTTAATCCTAAAGAAGCTGTTCCATCTAGAAAGCGCAAAGGTTTTACTTTTGATTCAGGTAACATTAATGCGTTTGTGTAGGGCCATGGACTTGGAACTTAACTTATAAATTTTTCGAAAGCATTTAAATAACTTAAATTTTCGGATTAAGCTCAAAATATATTAGAAAAAATATAGTTTGATATGAAGTGTTTATTTTTAATTTTTTGGAAAAAAAACAAAATATGTTTCAGATTCTGATGAATACTTCGATGCGCCTGCTTCATTTGGGGTTCAACAGAATACAACTGATATGGAATTGGGGTCTGATTCTGATGGCGAAGATGTTGAAGCTGATTCTGATGGCGAAGATGTTGAAGCTGATTCTGATGGCGAAGATGCTGAAGTTGATTCTGATGGTGAAGTTGAAGTTGAAGCTGTAAAATCGCAAAATAAAAACAGTAAGAAATTTTAAGTTAAAATAATTGAAAAATCTTAAAACGAAATATGTTATGTTCTAAAAGAGCATGTAGCAGTTATCATTCATAACTTTATCTTTTTTAAAAAAACAAACATGGAAAACCATCTGAATATACTATTTATGGTACTGCAGAAGATTTTGAAGATTTAAAGCACCAAGCTAAACAAGAAAAGTTAAGATTGTTTAGCTTGGTTAAGATGAGACAAAAAATGTACTTTAATTTCTGCCTTTGAATAGCTCTTATCCTAAAACGAAAGAAATACAAATCTTAAGAAAACAGCGTTGGCATAATTTTATCGACACAATAAAAATACTTTTTTTAGATGATTTTGGCAATTTAAGTAGTGTTTCAAATGGTTCAGTTGCTGATGAAGAAGAATTTGCTGAAATTGGTTCAAATGGTTCAGTTGCTGATGAAGAAGAATTTGCTGAAATTGGTTCAAATGGTTCAGTTGCTGATGAAGAAGAATTTGCTGAAATTGGTTCAAATGGTTCAGTTGCTGATGAAGAAGAAGGAAAAAATAAAAGTAACAATTTAAAACACTAATTGTATGTTTTCGACGTAAATCTGCATTGTTTTAGGCAAAAATTCAGATTTTGCTCTGGATTCTGAAGAATCGAAAAGATATTCTACTGAAGAAACAGATGAAGAAAGCGACGGCAACTTTCCTCCAGCAAAAAAAAGAAAGATTAAACATACATATCGTGAAATAAGAACATTGGCTTCAGCTGAAGAATTAGCACTTTACAAAGCATCACTTCGAGCAACGATGAATATCAAACGTGAAATTGTTGGTGTGCTTGAAACAACCCTTACATATGAATGCAAAATGGTCAAGAAAGGATGTTTATATACTGTTATGATTAAAACTCCTCATGAAACCGAAATCTCTGTTGTTACTGAAAGAGAAATTGGACATGATCATTCACGTGAAAATGGAAATAAGCTTACAAGGGAAATTAAAGAATTTATTTCAAATTATCTTGGACTTTCGGCTGGTCGAATTCAGATTGAAATGGAAGTATGTTTTTACAAATAAAGAAAAAAGGATAAAGAAAAGTTTTTAGCGTGCTGGATTACAACCGATTTCAAGCATACAAATTTCAAACTATCTGAGCCGTGAAAGAAAAAAGTGTGGATTAAATGGCAAGATGACAGAACATGAACTGATCGAAGAAGTTAAAAAGCTTCCAAAAGTTGACGATCAACCTCATAAATGCTATGTGAAATGGTTTAACCTTGGTATAAATGAATCCACTGGAAAATTAAATTTTGTTTTAATGTTTACAACTCCTTTTCTAATGGATGCTCAATTATCTCAATCATCTTTGGAAGCTGATGTAACATTTAAAGTTACTTATATGGGTTATCCGTTGTTAATTACTGGATTCTCTGATATTAATAACAAGTTTCATCCAACTTCTGTTTCTTTGATCTCAGAAGAAAATGCCGTTACTTATTCCTGTGTTTTTGAAGAACTTAAAAATTATCGTTCTGGTTCATTGTATATTCCACAAAGCGTTATGGGAGATGGAGCAGCAAGCCTTTCAAAAGCTGTAACTCAAGTTTTTGGTGATGATGCTGAAAGAAATATGTGTTATTTCCATTTGGTTGAATGTGTTTTACCAAGAATCAAAGGCTTTACCCCGTTTGAAAAAGATAAAGTTATGAATGATATCCGGATATTGAAGCGTTCAATTCTTCCAGATGAATTTTTGATTGTATCTGAGATGATGATTGAAAGCTGGAAAGAAGCTGGTATCGATGAATCATTTATTTCCTATTTTCAAAAACAATGGCTAGATGGTCCCCTTAATAGATGGTATTCTGGCTGCAGTGATTTTGGTTCAACAAATAATGGTCTTGAAAAGAAAAACTGCACTATTAAAGATACTATCACTCTTCGAAAACGAATGAGTATTCGTGAATTATTTGAAAAGTTAGTTGTTGGAGTTCAATTGTTTTCTTCATCACCTGATTATTCTTTGGATGATGACCAAATTATTACACTTGAAGATTACAGAAAAGCTCATATATATAAACAATTAAAAGTATGTTTATCATGTTTCTACATGCTTTGCACATAATGTTTTTGCTTTTTCAGCCTGCTGTAAAAGCATATGGAAATGAAACCGAATTTTATATTCAATCTTCAAAACTACCTGATGGGTTTATTGATGCTGTTACAGCTCGTCGAAATATTGAATACAACAGTTGGCAGCATTATTGTGAAGTCTCTGATATCTGTTATTTTGTTCGTCGATCACATGTTTTTCCAAACAAGTTGATTTGTTCATGTCCAATTGGTGCTCGAAAGCAAATTTGCAAGCATTCTCTGGTCCTTGCATGTAAACTTAATTTGACACAATTTCCTGGAAGTATTACAAGCATCGTACTAGAAGGACCTCGAAAACCTGGAAGACCAAGAAAAGCTCTTGGTGGCAAAGCTTTATCTCGAAAATAAGTTGTTACCTCATCTTCTTAACTCTTTTTAATTGATCTTCACTTTTTGCTTTATTTGTATCTTAATGCTTTCATACTTCAAAGTTTCATTTTTATAATTATAACAAAATATTTTTTATTGTAATACACTTCTTTTTTTTTATTATTGTAAAAAATCTTGAAAAATTTCATGTTATCGCCAGGTATTGCGGGATAACATATTTTTTATTGTAATACACTTCTTTTTTTTATTATTGTAAAAAATCTTGAAAAATTTCATGTTATCGCCAGGTATTGCGGGATAACATATTTTTTATTGTAATACACTTCTTTTTTTTTATTATTGTAAAAAATCTTGAAAAATTTCATGTTATCGCCAGGTATTGCGGGATAACATATTTTTTACTGTAATAAAAAAAATCTTTAAAAACTAATTTGGTTGGAGTCAAAAAAAATAATTTGGTTGGAGTCAAAAAAAATAATTTGGTTGGAGTCAAAAAAAATATTTTGGTTGGAGTCAAAAAAAATAAATTGGTTGGAGTCAAAAAAAATATTTTGTGGAGTTAATTTTTTTTGTGGAGTCAAAAAAAATATTCCTTGGAGTTAACTTTTTTTGTGGAGTCAAAAAAAATATTTTGTGGAGTCAAAAAAAATACTATCCCATGTTGACTCTAACAAAGGACCTTTTTGGGCGAAGTAACAACAAAGGCTTTTTTTGAACATGGGAAAATTTTATTATTTCTAAATTCTTTTTTCCGAAATTGAAGAAACACTTTGATATTTTGCCGCCGCCATGCGAAAGCGGCAAATGATCAAAGGTTACGAAATCGTTTGTGCCTACCGCGAAAAAAATATTCTACTTTCGTTCTTGCTATCAATGGATCGACAGATTGAATTTTCGACAAATTGATGGAAAAAATACTTTTCGAAGCATTTTTAAATAAGATAATCTGATTCTCAAAATTTAGAGTTATATAGTGACATTAAATAAAGATGTCCAGACTTTGAATGATAATTTTATATTGATCATAAAACATGTTATTTTATATTTTAGAAGACAAAATGTCTCAACAAATAATAAATTCAAGATAAAGCATAAAATCGAAGATTTGTGGTAACCATTTGAATACCATAATCAAAATGAAAGAAATATTTGCTTGAAAAAAATCTGTAATTACCAAAGGAAAGGGAAATTTTAAGTATTTTTAAAGTACAATGGGTTGCAAAAACTTCATTCCACATACATATCGACCTAGGGAAGAGATCCATAGCACTTTTGGACCCCTATGTACCCGCTTGCCCTCAAGGCATCCCCTACAGTACCCCAAAACCCCAAAAAATGACATATTAAATGGAAAACTTTTTTTAAAAAATGTAAATATGATTAAAAAAATCTGTAAAGTTACATATATAGCAAATTAACTACGGGGAATCTGATTTTTTGGTTTTTAGGATTCTGGCGACTTCAGAATCCCCGGATTCAGAAGGCCAAAAATTTTTTTATTTGTTTTGCTTAATTTAAACATGCATTAAAGGGTAATCGACTACGGGGAATTCAAAAATAATATTTTCAGAATCCTCAGACTTCAGAATCCTGAGATTCAAAACGCCTAAACATTTTTTTCTTCATTTGTTTGTATGAATATACTTTATATATCAAAATTTTATGAGGAATACGAAAAAAGCATTCTCAAAATTTAGTAGGCATCTGATTCCGAGATTCAGAAGGCTTTTTTCTTGATTTTTTAATATATAAATATATTTTATAAGCAGTTGTGCTTTTGATATGCTACTGCTTAACATAACTACATAAAGGCCTTATACACATGTGTCAGAAAAGAAAAAAGAGAGTTTTTCTTTTTTCTTATATGTGTCTCGTTTACCACATATGCTATTGTTTGTTGAAATTTTTTATATATTAATCATAAAAAGCTATCAAAGTAGACAATTATAGATTTAATTTGGGAATAATAATTTTGCTAACTTAAACATTTGGCAAAAAAACACTGCATAAATAAACAAATCCAGAAAATATTACAACGTTTCAAAGCTGGATAAAAAAATATGTGAACAAAGATAAAAAAAAAAGATGCAGCTTTGATATGTACTTCCATGATCAGTGGAAGGCCATGAATGAAATATAGTAATCGAAAAATTATAACAAAAACAGTCGTAACAGTAATCAAAATAATTTTGAAAGGCAAAAAATAAAAATTTGAAAAAGCATGTTTCAAATATACATGATTTTGGAGGCATAACAATATGAGTGCTCAAACAATTGATCTCAAAGGAAAGGCATAAAAAACGTTTACTTTTTAAGGTAGTGTAGAATCATGGAAAAGATTGAGCTAAGAAATGCCTAAAAAATAAAAGACTTTCTCCACATAAAATTTTCCAGCTCTGAAGGCATTCAAAAAAGTAGAAGGAGTATTGCCAAATAATGTACGTTGACCATTGATATACTCCCGCCTAAATATGCTCCGCCTTTTTATTTTTTGGCCAATACAATGCATTTGTTGTCTCTTCATAAAGACTATGTTTTTACCTTATATGAAAAAAAATGTTGTTGTTGTACATTCCTCCTATACAAAGAAAGAAAACAATATTTTGGAAAAGGTCCGTAAGAACTTGGTTATTTATTGAAAGTCAAATAGAAACAAAAACAGCAATAAGGAAAAAAACGATTTCTTATTTTGATTGTTTTTTTATTTTTATGCAAATAGTGTTTCCCTGATTGATAGAAATATTATTATCTCAGGAATAATTAATGCGCAAATGCAAAAATAAAAAAAACAAACAAAGAATTTTTTTGGTAAATGTCATCTACCGTAAGAAATTTTATTGAGTGAAAGAAAACTCAAGCACAGGTTATAGCACAAATAAAATAGAGATGATAAAGAAACTATTAAAAAAAGGTTCAGCAAGATTACGCTAATTAAAATTTGTCACAAAAAATTACGTCAAAATTAAGCATGACATCGGGCTTACTTTTTGAAGTCCTTGCGCATGCTATTTTCATTTTTTAAGTAAGTTGAAATCTAGTTTTGATCAATTTTTTAAACGTAGCTATCAAAAAAAAGACGAAAGTCGACAAAATGTGGATTATTTTTTATCACTCGTTCCCATATTTCCAAAACCTACATTTTTCTATTAAGGGGCTGTCCATAAATTAAGTAACAAGGGTGGGTGGAGTAAATGACTGTGCCGCCTTTCATGTGCGGCAAAAAATTCTTTTGATGTATAGGGTTTTCTCAAAAATAACGATAACTTAATTTATGGACAGCCCCTTAAATTATTTGAAAATATGAAAACAGTTCTACCTGAAAGAATTCTCCAAGCCCAAGGACCTGGAAAATCAGATCCGAGCTTGGTCTGCCTTGCCCGTCAAATTTTAACCTGCCCGAGTTATGTGGACTTTTTAGGATGCCACGCATAATCAAAATTATTTTGCTTTTTGTGAAACAATTCGTTAAAAAATCTAAGTTTTTAGCACAATCTCCCAAGCTTCTTTAAATCCGAAAGATATAAAAAACTGTAGAATGTCAGACAAACCTTTATTATCACCTTTTTCGTAATTTACTCTGAATTTCTTATTTTTCCCAGGTTTTAACTTAAGCACAAAAAAGAGCAAAGTAACTTTGAATAACAGTAAGGACTTGCATCGAAAGAACAAATGCCGGTATTTTTAAAAAGTAACACCTTCTTTTTATACTTTTGATTTTGCTAGATTTGATGAAAAAATAAAAAATCATAAAAAAATATGGTTTGAAACATGATGCGCGTCTGTAAATAAAAGTAATAAATATAAAATTTTAAACAGTCTTTTTAAAAAAATTTTTAAAGATTACAGTAAGCAGAAAAATTCAAAAAAAAAAGAAGAAAATAACTGGTGTTTCTTATCCGTCTCTATTCAGACTGTTAACTGTTGTGAAATAAAAACAGCACTTTCTTGTTTCCTTTCTTTTTTGTTTTGATTTGGGACGAATTTCAATAACAAAAATTTATTCGGGCAGTGAGAAGAAAAAAATTCATTGACATTTAAACTAACAGAAAATAAAGAGGCTTTGTTCCAACTTGCTTCTTTTTTCAACATTCACAAATTATTTTTTTTCATTCAAGAATATGAAAGAAAAAAGAGTTTGATTTTGACAAACAACTTTTTTGAAAATGTCAAGTACAGTATGACAAAGCACTGAAAAAAATTATGCCTGTAATTAGCTTGTGCTATCTTATACAATATCGAAATTAATATTACTAAAGAAAACGTTTTCGCCTTTTTAATTTAAAATAAAAATTGATTTTAAAGAATTATCATGGATCCAGAAGCTGATTATTCAACAAACTGATGAAAAAAATGCTGTTAAAAAATAAAAGTTTTTTTAAATAGGATAATCTAATTCTTAAAATTTAGAGTTATAAAGTGTCATCAAATAACTTTTTAAGAAATTCCTTTGATGAATCAAGCACGTTACTAATATATTGCTTTTTTAAATGTATTTTTTGTTTAAATTATGTAATACTTACTCATCTACTATTACTCATTTTTTCTGATAAATGTCAATGTTTTCTTGCTCTTTTTTTTGTTTCAAAAAAACTCACTGAACATCTTTTTTTTTGAAACCTCAACTGTTTGTTCGTTTTTGAAAAATGTTTATCTATGGGTTTTTCAAATTCCCTCGAGTGAAAAACATCTTTTCAACGGCATTGTTTTTTTATGATAAATTGGTTTTTATTAAAATAAAATGTAAAACATCAGGAACTTGAAAGATTAACTACAATTATTATCTTGCGAAATGTAAATTAGGAATTTTAAAAACTGTTTTTTAAGTATTTTCTTCTCCAAAGTTTTAAAATAAATTCAAAATCTGAAAAAAATGCCAAATGTTTGTTTATCACATCGTGAAAAACGTATCTCATTTTTAAAAATATTTGGTAGTTTTTAATTACCAAGTTTCATTTCCAAACAATTTTGATTTTTTTGCATATTTCAAACAGACATTTTTGCTACCTGTATTTTGTGCTTTAAATATTTTTTGTAACTACTTTTTTACCACGTTTACGCAATTTCTTCTGTGACCCAAAAACCGACTTAGAAAAACCTTCAGTAATATGTTTTTTCTCACTTAATAATGTAGCACTGTAAACATGTGACGAAGATTTTTGTTACTTTAAAAAAGTTTTGCAAAATTATTATTTAACCGTGCTTTTTTATGCTTTTTAAAAAAACACTTTTGCATGCATTTTCAATAAATAAAATATGCTTTTTAAATTTTTTGGGTTTTTTTGTTCCTGGTATAAAGCCTTTTGTTTCTTTGTTCTGAAATTCTGTGTGTGAGGTAAAATTAAATTTTATGTTTCCGTTTGCCAACATAAATTTTTAGGCCAATTAATTTTTGGAGGCAAAAGCTTTGTCTTAAATATTAAGCCAATTTTCATTAAACAAAAAAAACATAACAAAGAAAATTTTATAGTTTAAAGCAACCATTATTAAAATGGAAATTGTTTTTTGGAGCACATCCAGTATGAGCGCATTATAAATAATGATAAACTTGTTTATATATATTTTTTGGAAAATAAAAGTCATGAAAATTGCCATAACTTTTTTATTTTTTGATGAATGATATTTATCGACTTTAAATAATGGGACATCTCAAATTACTTCTTCTTTTTTTGGCTTTCATTTTTGGAGACACAAAAAAGGCGGAGCTGTTTCTCCTCATTTTTCTAAAAGGGTCCTTTTCAAAAAAAAGTTCAAAGGAATAATTTTTTGCCGTTCTTTTTTTCGTCATATATTTCAATAAACATAAATTTATGATAGGCTTTCAAAGCATAAAGACCTTTTAAAAAAAATAAGTTGCCCTAAACTTTTTTTGTTTTATCATAAAACTTTTATGGGTTCAAAAAAGGCATAAGCGTTTTACTTGAAATTTTTATTGGTTTAAAAAAAGGAACAAATGCAATTATTTTAATTGCACACGAAGAATCAAAGGATTATCTAATAATATCTTTCATTTTTAAGTGGCTTGTTTCTTAAATTTTATGCTGCTCAGTTCTCTTTATTTTTTGATTTTTATTATTTTTAACTTGTAAATCTTGATTGTTTATAAACTTATTAAAGCCTGCAAGTTAACTATTTTTATTTAAAATAAAGCTTTTTAATGTTTTGACAATATGGAAAAGATGTTATTCTACTGTCAGATTGAAAAAAAAACAATTTTATGGGTGGTTTTAGATCCTTTGATTAAATAATTGTGTTGGTTATTCTTGAAAAACTAGCCTTTTTTACTCTTTTTTGAATTAAATCTGAATTTATTTACTTTAAGAATTCGATAACAATTTTTGGGGAATTAATCTTACAGTACTGCATAGATATCTTGTTGATTGACGTAGCAGTAACTTAGTCTTAGCAAAAATGAGTAAAATTGCATGTTAACTTCATCAGCAGTAAATTTTATGTTTAGTTTATTTTTAATTAGATGTTAATAAAAATTTTGACGTGAAAAAAGCCTTAATTTCTGCAAATTTCTTTGCAATCCTTAAAGCTATAAAAAGAAAATTTACTAAAAAACTAAAGTATTTCTTTTTTATTTGGGTTTTTGTGGGAATATATTTTTTGCCAAAATAAAGTTTTTATCAAAAAGCAAGTAAACGTTATTTCAATTCAAAAAATTGTTTTGAAAAAAGAGGCGTTTCTTAAATTATGTTTGATCAAATATGGCGTAACTGTGTATTCCCAAAAATTTATTCTATTCAACCCAAAACTGTATTATTTAAAACTGGTATTACCTTCAGCTTTTCCCTTCTCATATAATGATGATGATGTCTTCTGTCTTCTTTTTGCCGTTAGAAATCGTGCCTTTTCTTTCTTTTTAAGTGCCCGTTTTTTGCCGCCCCCAAGTTGGCTCTTCAAGGATAAAAAAAGTTTATTGAGTTTCTTTTCTTTTTTCATTTTTTTCTGCGATTTCTTATTGTTTTTGCTTTTCATTTTTTGAAGCCTGTTTTCAAAGTAGAAGAAGAAGAAAGGAAGATTTTAAGTGTCTTCTTTTTCGAGGAGTAAAAAGACTAGAAGACAACGGCGAAATTCCGTGAGATCTTCCTCTTCTTTCGAAAAAAGAAACTTTTTTTAGAAAATTTTACTTTCTTCCTTTTTTGATGGAAACCGGAAATGACTTTTTTGCAACAACTTATACTTTTATTTTTTGTTTTTGTAAGTTTTCTTTTGTTACAGTAATTACAGAGATGAAGCATCATGGGTTTAGGAGATTTCTTTTGCCCAGCATAAACAGCTGTTGGAACATTTATTTAAAACTTATCGGAAGGAGTTAAGACCTGTAAGGCACGAAAGTAGTGGCCCAACTAATGTCACAGTACAATTATACTTCAAACAAATTCAGAAAATTTCTGAATCTGATCAAATTCTGACACTGTATTGTTGGCTTGAAGAGGTATGTTTTTCTTTAAATTAGTTTACAAGGCAACCATCAGAGTCGGTAATCGTGTTTTGATCCAAAATATCTTTTTATTTAAATTTCCAATTGTTTTACTGAATTTCTGCAACTTTTTTTACCATCCAAACCCTATATGAATTACAAAAACAAGCCTGGAAATCCTATCAACTTGGGCGAGTAACCAGGATATCGTCTGACACTTATGCCCTGAAATCGCTTAAAGTTTTAAATAAAAAATTGATAGAATTTGCTGCTAAAAATTCATTGCTAACTGTTATATAATACCCGAAAACAAACAAACTTTCTATGACTGTAAATAGCGAGCAATATCGTCTGATACTCACCTATAATAAATTGAGATTAGTAGTTTTCGACTGGTAAAAGTTTGCAGAATTGAATAGTTAGGGAATCACATGAACTTTTGTTATTAAAGCCTTGTGATTTTTAAAATTTTTTAGTATTGGAAAGATGAATTTCTAACATGGGATCCACAAGAATTTGGTGGTGTAAAAGAGTTGCATGTTCCAGCTGACACTATTTGGAGACCAGATTTACTTGTTTAGTAAGCTTTTTTCATTTATTTAATTATATTTATAATTGCTTTGAGCAATTTTATTCCCTAATTTCATAATTTTTACAGTAATAATGCAAATATGAATGTTAAAGAAAATGAGCTGCAGACAAATGCCTTAATAAATTTTGATGGATCTGTTTCACTTTTTCGTGCCATTATCACTGATATCAGTTGTTCCCTTTCACTTCATCGATTTCCATTTGATCAACAAGTATAGTTTTTGTTTTTAATATTAAGTGTTTACCTCAAAAGTTTGCTACATTTTTCTGATATTTTTTGAAATTAGCTTTGTTTGCAAAAAGAAACTTTTGAAAGAGTTTTCTTTTTTTGCAATATTTGAAAGTGAAGAAAGAAAAGACATTCAGAAAAAAGGATCTTTGAGTTTTAAATTTTATTACTGAATCTTTTTAAAAGCAAGAAGAGAGATGTTTCAAAATTGGCAAAATTAGCTTAAAATTTGATAAGTCAAAGAGGAAATAAACTTTGATAAATTTATTTAGGTATGTTATATAATGCTTGCATCGTGGTCCTACTCAGGTTCAGAAATTCTTTTGAGTGTTGCTGCAGAACCGGCTTCCGATAATACAACAACGACAACAGCTTCAACAGAATCAGCAGGATTTGAAAAAAATAAAATTAAAAATCCAGCTCTTCGACATTATATTCCAAATATGGAATGGAAGCTAACAGATTTCAAGCAACGAATTAACACAAAATATTATAGTTGCTGTGATTCGCCATATCCGGATATTAGCTACTTTTTTGCAATTAAGAGAAACCCATCATATTATTTATTTACACTAATTGTACCATCAGCGTTTATCACAATTGTTACGGTAGAGTTGGAATTAAATACAGGCTTTGCAATAATACCACATTTTAAAGGTTGTTGGATTCTTTACACCACATTCTTCGACTGGCGAGAATACCGAAAAAGTTAGTCTTGGAGTTACAGCTTTACTTTCTCTTGCAATTATTTTAATGATGGTATCTGATTCCCTTCCAGCTACAAGTGATTCTGTGCCTTTACTTGGTGAATTTTAATTTTAAACAAGCTTTATTTATTTAAATTTATTTAGGACAATATTATATTGGCCTTATTATGATAATGTTTACCGCCACATATTGTACCACATGGACTTTAGGTACTTATCCGGTCACACCTATTCACACATAATTTTTGACACATTTTTATAGGGGTTCAAATGCAAGGAAATGCAGGAAAAGCAATTCCCAGACGGGTTCGAAATTTAATTTTGCATATGAATCGTGATAGCTGGTTTATTTCGCTGCTCTTTGGAAGAGAATTAAAGAATTCACAAACAAGTATTCGAATGAGAATGAAAAAACAGGTATGACGACATGTGACATTCAACTGTTACGATAATTGTGCAAAATTTTTAAGGATCATTTATCCGCTTTAAAAAAGCATTTTGCATCAGAATTTGTACAAATTCAAAGATTAGTTTGTGCAGAAGTTCCTACTTCACAAAATGATGTAAGTGTAGTTTTTGTAAAAGTTTTTATGTTTTTTGATAACTCAGAGTTTAATAGTAATATTTGTAACCCGCAATTTGTAATTTATTTAAAATATTAATTATTACAGGCGTTAAAACCATGTGTAAAACATCATAATAATACAAACAGTAACAGCAATGGCTCCATTCCATTAATTGACGCCGAAGAACGACCATCAGATGCTCATGTTTGTGATAGCAAAATTTTTGATGGATCGAATAAAGTTATCAATGATTTATTATGTTTGTTTTTTGCGTATTATATTTGTCTAATTAAAGAACTATTTTTAGCAGAAGTTTTAACCTCAGTAAAAGCAATTCGACAGGATTTACTCGCAGAAGAACATTTAAAAACTATTCGGAATGAATGGCAAATGCTTGCAAGGTTTGTATATGTGATATTACAGTAGTAAATAGTAATTTTTCAATTTTAGAATGATTGAAAAAATTTTGATGATATTTTTTACAACATTTACAGTACTCTTTGCATTATTTATGCTTTATGATAATCAAAGTGAGCCAATCATCACTGATAAAATTATGGATCAACAAACTATTACTTAAATTAAATTAAAATATATAAATTCTATCAAATTTTTTAACATTGCTTTATTAGCATTCGATTTTTGCTCAATTTTGCTTTAAAATTGTTTTAAATACAATAAAAATTTAATAATTAAAGTTAACAGACAAAAAAAATTTCAATGGTGGAGACGGGATTCGAACCCGCGCGTGCATATGCACAGGGGAATTCTTAAGTATTTTCTTAAGTCCACCGCCTCAACGATAATTATGTAAATAAATTCAATGAACAAAAATTATTGGGGTTCGATCTCACGTCTCGAAAGACTGGTGCTTAAAATCAGCGCCTTGGATATATCGTTTTATTTATGTTCAATCCATTTTTGGAGTCGGGAAAACATGAAGAAACGGCATGTGCTTTCCTTGATTTTGAAGTTGAAGTATTGTGTGATCGTTTTCGCACAACTTGTGCGAATTCCTGTAGAATTATTAGCGCACCACGTATGCGACTCCACCAACGAAAGACTATTTCAAAAAACGACACATATCAAACTGCACAAAAAATATTTTTATACTGAATTTATAATTGATGGTTTTGGAGAGCAACAAATCGTTGTAAATGTATGTTGTGATGTAGAAAAAAAAACAACAGAAAATTCTATGATCAAAAAGATTATGACAAACAAAACAGTCAACATTTTTTGTTGTAATTACAAAAAAATTGTAACAAAATAGTTCTAATATGAACGCAAATATTCTCCAACTCAAAACAACAGAAGCTCTCAAGAATCATATATCAAAAGTCAATCTTTCAACTTTATCAAATGGTGGTGATCTCAGATTTCGTCCGGTAAATCTTCTTTAAAATTTCTCTTATTCCTCGTTTTGTATATATTATCTTTTTGTATGTGTATATTTCATGTTTAGTCTCTTTGTGAGGCAGTGCACACAAATAAAATAAAATAGGTAAATTATCTGAATGCTGTCTACCTTCTCTGTTACATCATGTAATCACCGAAAAAATTTTCCAAAAAAATAACAAAGAAACGTAATAATTAAATGAGACTTTTTTTAAGTTGCTAAATTCATTGAAAAAATGCTACTCAATTCTAAAAAGTTTTGCATTTTTTGTTGTTATATTAGAGGGTGTCAATTTTCGTGTAAAGTTGTAGCTGTGTTTTTTTAAAAAAGAGATAAACAGCATTGCTTTTTTTGGAGTCTATATTTTTTATGTATGAAAAAACAAACTTATAAAAATTAAATGGTCCATAATAGTGATCGGATCCCGTCCCGTTCCCGCGAGATTCCCGCGGGAATCCCGTACGGGAATTTCCCGTGTCCCGTCCCGCGCTGATTTCACTTTTACGGGATTCCCGTAATCCCGTCCCGTGGCTTTTTCGAAATACGGGATTCCCGTTTTCCCGTCCCGCCGGTATTTTTATCCCGCATACAAAAATTTCAAGGTGAATATTGAACGTTGGTTGCTGTCATGTTTAAAGATTAATCCAGTATCGTTCAAAAAGATTAAACAAGCAAACCCTAGTTGATTGTAAGCTGTTTTATCACCGAAAATCAAAAAACTTGTCATACTTCAAGTTATTTAGAAGAAATCAATTTGTCCCGGGATTACGGGATTCCCGCGGGAATCCCGCAATCCCGTCCCGTGTCTTTTTCCCAAATACGGGAATCCCGTTTTCCCGTCCCGTGGCTATTTTGAAAAAACGGGATTTCCCGTTCCCGGGTTTTTTGAAAAACGGGACGGGATCCGATCACTAGTCCATAAACGTTTCTTTTTTTTACTTGAAAGGAGACGCTTTGGTTTTTTTTCTTTTATTTTATTGGTGCCAATGAAGCATGCGACGTATGTTTGTAAAATTTTATCAATAACTTTTTTCCTTTGAATTTATTGAGAATCTTTGGCCTTTATTGTTCATTTACGATCTCCATGATTTTTGGATTTTTAATGTATTCTTATTTTTGTTGTACAAAATACAGCAATCAAAAAACATTCCTCATTTGAATAATATTTGATTCTTACTGTTTATCCACCCTACATAAAACAAAAACATACTTTAAACCCTTTCTCTTTTATTTGTATACTATTTCTTTTATTAAACTCTAAAAAACACAGAATTTGCCGAAAATAAAATAAACTCCCATTTGCCACTGCTGCATCTTTAATGCCTTCTGGCACTCCCTTCCAAAGATGTCCCCCCTTTCCCAATACAGAAGAAGAAAGAAGAAGATCTCATCTGGCGGCTTTCGTTAACCCTATTAGTGTTGACGTTCCCCCGTCCACAAAAAATAAAAAACATTTTTTAGGATAAAAAACAAGCAAAAAAAGAAATGTAAAAAAAGAAAGAGTCATTCAAGTTTAAAAAAAATATAAAAATAAATTTGTCATAAAAAATGCAGAGCAGCAGATTTTTTTGTCAAAAATAGCAGCAGCAGCAGCAGTAACCATAATTTGGATTTATGTCTATTTTTATTTATAAACATATTTTTTTGTTGTAACCAAAAATTGCTTTTTTATTTTTGGCACTTGGATGTATTTTTGCAGATTCGCCAAAAATGACGCAATGTATCAACATCACTGGTGATATAATAATAATTGCTCTATCACAAATAAACAAAAAATATAAATAACTTTCGTTTAAAAACCAATCAAAATTTTAAAATAAATAGACCTAAAATAGTTTCCTCAGGAAACTTTCCTGTTATAAAAGTTTGCAAATGTCTATAAAACTTTTTTCTGAGTCATCAATCGGTCATTTCCCTTCTCTCTTTTTTATACCGCCTTTTTGTTAGCAGAATATTCCTTCCTTGCCAAAACTGCCTTCAAATTCAAGGCCTTTGAGAAACCTATCATCAATCTATTTTCATTTACCGGAAATGGGCTTGCTTCGACACCTTTTATTTTACTTTTTCAAAATCCCCCACTTTTTTCCCTCCATTTTTCATGAGTTAAAAAATAGAGAAAAAACCATAAAAGTCTTGAAAAATGTTGAATAATATAAAAAACCTTACTATAAAAAATACCCTTTTTTCTTTATTCAACATTTATGTGGAGCTTCTCTAAAGTGCCTCCTTTGAAACAAGCTTTTCTTTTGCCATCGTTTTTGTTGTTGGAAAAATACATAATTATTCCCCCCGCTAAAACACCACAAGCACAAGAAGGAATAGAAACACAGATGCGTGAAAAAAGAATAAAATAAAAGCGCTTCTTTCATTTAAAAACAATTTAATTTTTGACCATAATGTCGTGCTACCATGTGAATGTCAGATTCGAGAGATTCGGCCCATGACTCTAAAAATCATAGCAAAATTTGATAAATTTTGTTTTCCACTTTTCAAAAAGTCTCGCCACAATTACACTTAATAATTGCGCCCCTTGATTAGACTCAAAAATTCCCCAGTATGAGAAATTTTTTGATCATAATAGATCCGATAGGATTAAGGGTTCCTTGGCAATATATTTGTGTTTTGTTTGGTTTGATCATCGGGTGAAAATGGACCAACTTGGATATTTATGTTAATTTTCCATGGGGGATACGATAAAACCAGTGAACCCCAGCAACCACTGGAATTTCCCTTCGAGGGAAGAGAAACTTTATCTTCCACTTACGCCGAAAGGGTAAGTGATCTAGCATGGGAAATTTAGAACATATTTTCACTTTCTGGCTGCCACAACACCCGGCGACCACTCACGTTTTTAATTCGAAAGAAGGTTAAGGGAATCAAAAATTTATGTCGAAAAATGTGAAAAAGGAAATATAGAACACTTTGCCAAAAAATTTTGCTTTGTTTTTTTGAAAAACAAAAGTTACATTTTTTCGAAATGATTGAATTTAATTTTGTTTCTTTATCTTATTAAAACCGATTTTTTTCTTCCTATTTGGACCACCATCAACGAATTACGGCATGGCATCTTTTCTTCTTTTTTTGTTGAAATTTGATGTCATTTTTACACATGCAACTTTATCGCATTTTTTCTTTTTTATGGTTACTTTTAAAATGTTTTTGTTTTTAGAAGAAAAAAGTGTCAAAAAGTAAAACTTAAAAAATGATTTATAATATATCCAATTTTGCAAAAAGACATAAAGTAGGGCGTAATTAATCAACGAATTATATAAAAATGAGTTAGTAACTTTACGAGCGGCAGCCGACCGAATGAAGAGAAAAAAATGAAAAAGATATAAAGCCTGAAATGACAAGTTTATTGCCTACTTTTTTAGAAATTTTTATTTTTTTAAAAAAACTTGTTAACATTTTTGGCGTTAATTATTTTTTTTGTTGAAAATATATTTTTAATAATCCAACTTAAAAGTTCAAGATATTTTATAGAGTGGAAAGAATGTCAGGTGAATGTTGTGAAGCAGCAATTGAAGGTGGGCTGTGTAATGGGTGTGATGGTTTAGACTCACCTTCATCCACATCTGATGCAGAATCATATTCATTCCCACCAGCAACCCCCAATCGACGACATGCTTCACTTAAGGTATACTACCACTTTTATCCAGCACATAAAAATTTGCATATGTACCCACCAGTATTTTTCCCTAAGGAGTTGTAAAAAATTTTATAGTTCTTTTTTTGAAAGATCTCTTTTTCTGTATTGTTTTATTTTTTGAATTCAAATTTTGAATGTTTCATATAAAAATACACATACTCATTTCTTTTCCTCTCTTTTTTTCCACGCCCTAAAATAACAAAAAAAACCAATCCCATGAAGAAACTTATTCATTCAAAAATTTATTTATTGCCAGTTTTGGTTTTTTTGCTTCTTTTTCCAACTTTTTTTTGTTGCTAATTACTTGCTCTCCCTGACAAACAAATTTGCTGCTTCTGTTGTTGCTGCTGTTTCATCCAATTTGGCCTACTTTTTATATTTTTTTCTGTGAAAAAAACATACTCAACATCTGACTTTTTTTCTTTGCTCTTTTCTTGGCACAACTCTTGACTCTTTAACCTTTGCTTTTCTTTAAAGAACCTCAACTTCTTTTTTTCTCTTTTTAGGTAAGCCATTATCCGATACTTTTACGTCGCAACAAAAATCACAATAAAAATGAACCTGCTTCTCTTATGTGGACACCCGGGTATACTTATATATCTTTAATCCCATTCCCATTTAATCTCTGATTATAATTACAGAAACACTCTACCAGAATGTTGTGGAGCTTCAACATGGATAATTAATGAAGGAATTCCAACAACTTCTGGCGCAGCAGCTACAGGAGGAATGACACAAATGGAAACATCTGTGCAGTTTTCAACAAACTTTAAAAGGGATAAACTTCCAAAACGCTCTGAATCTCATTCATCCCCCAAATCAAGTCGAGATAAATTTTTTGGTGGTCGAAGTGCTTTAGGGCCTCGAAATACCATAACGTGGGATATTAATGGATCTGTTCAAATGAGTAAGTCTACAAAATATGAGAAAGTACGAAACTTTAAAAAAATGCATCAAAGATGTATTATTATTATTCGTTTTTGAAGGCGTTCATGTCTCTTTGGGTTTGCGACCGAATAAAGCCCGAATTGAATTATAGCAAAAAACACGCAAAAATCGAATAACTTTTTTTTTGAAAGAAAATGGTTTTTGGTAGTCTTTTAAAGTGGATTGCTGAAGATGTTTTTCTCTGTCATCAAGTGCTGCACCAGCAATGGCACAACTAAAAAAATAAGGAACCTCATTAATAAATTAGCCATTGTCCCTTTCCTTATTCCCATTTTTCGCTTTCAATTTGTGCTTTTTCATGGTCAAAAAAATATTGAAAAGCACACACAATTGAACTAAAAAGAATTGAATGAGAGACAAAAGAGGGCAGTTGTTTCTTCTTCTTCCTTCTTTTCTTCCACTTTAATTTTTAACACAACAAATTTTTAAAAAATATTTTTCTTTCCTTGAAAGAAGCTCTTCATTAAAAACGTCAAAATTAGTTGCCTGTGCCAACATTTTTCTATTTTGAAGTGTGCCAATTTTTGCGCATTTTTCTTTGAAGCCACAAAAAGGAATAGTAAAAGGATTTGTATTTGCTTTTTTGTCCAAAAATGGAAAAGAATAACTTTAAGTGTTTCTTTCTTTGTTTTGACACTTATTTCGTGTATTATAAGGGCAATGCCAAGATATATTTTATACATTTGCCTTATGGGTGTGTGTATAATTGTCACATGAAAAAATATCCTTTTATTTTAAATTTATCAGAAATAATAAAACATATAATGATTTATAGGCCCTACTTCATCATCGGATGGAACAGTCATGCTTCATCCGCAACCAAAATATTCTCTTGGCTTATCTCCTGGAACAATTGGAAGTACTTTCATTGGGCATGAATCCAGAGATCGAAAACGAAAACAGCTTTGGTCATTAAGTCCTACGGCATTTCATCAAAGTTTTGATGATCGAAATCGTTCAACTTCCAATCCGCTTTCGAATTCATGCGGAAATATTAATGAAGAAGTAAGTCTTCATCAAAATTTATATCAAGTTTAATAAATTTCTGTAAAATTACATTATCTACAAACTTTTTGAATTTTCAAGGCTTAAACCTTGCCTACTCTTTTCATACCCTATGATAAATAAAACCTTTAAAATTACTAATTTTCCCACAAAAGTTTTCCTCCCATCATAATTTTTTATTTGTTTATTTTTAGAAACCCTTTTAAAACTGTTTGTTTTAAAAAATAGATTTTTGCTTTTTTTAAAGAATCCCAGTTTTTTTGCTTTTTAGAGAGTCACCAATACGTAACAATGACAACGAAAATGCCTTTCATTTTTGTTGCCTACCTTGCCTAAAAATAGAAAAGTACTTACGACCCCTTTTTTAAAAATGCTGAATTTAAAAAAAAAAGTTCATGGACTTTGCTTTAAAAAAATTTTTGCCTTTCAAAAGAAAACAATGTTGCCAAATTTTTGGTGAACAAATTTTTTTTAAAAAAAATTACGTAAAAGAAAAAAATAACAGAAAGCAAAAAAACGAAGATGAATGTGTCAAGAATGGATTTTTTGATGGATCGATTAAAGGAGATGCCACCAGATATTGAAAGAAAAAGCATGCTCGATGAAAGCAAAGATCACTGTTAGACAAATATCTTATTGATTAACAAAACTAAGCATAACTTAAAAACTGAAATTATTTATCTCACGAATTTCAACAGAAACAAACCACATAAACGCTTTTTTAGGTAAGAACACAATCAGCTGTTTCATCATCAGGATATATTCCACATCGAAGACGAGCAGCTTTCTGTTCAGGTGATACAAGTAAAGGAGCTTTTGCGGGTGGATATACAACAGGTTTGCAAGATTATAATTCGAACGACGACTTCGATTTCCATTTTCGTTAAGTTTCTTGAAGGATGGCAATTTTCAAGATTTTATTAAAAATTTACGTCAAACAATTCCTTGACTAACGGAAAGAAAAGAAAAATATAACAATGATTGAAGCATTTTTTGCTTTTTCTTGTCACCAATTTGTCTTTTACCTCTTTTTTCTTGCCATTCTTTTTTATATTTTTAGTGTAAATATCATTGATTTTTTTGAATTAATTAACAGATTTGGGAAAGAGAGATATCCGTGATACATGTGTCTGTTTGTATTTATGTGATAAAGAAAAATAGATTTTAAGCTATCTTGTTTATGTCACATAAAACTTTGTTTTTAATATATTTCTTTGATTATTTTTTTGGAGTTATAACATAGACCGTAGAATATTTTCCGTTATGATGAGGTCATTTTATTATTCAAAACTCTTTTAAACCCAAATTTTGATGCAAAAATTGTAAATTTCATTTCCAGAAAAAAAGCCTTTAAAGACTTCCGTTTTATTTTTGGCAATCTCATGTAATAGCAACATATATTTGCATAAAAGTTGAATCTCCTCCACTTGAAAAAACCTTTTTTAAATTGCCGGGAAAAAATGCCAAATGTGACCCCCGTCTTTTTTTGCAGCTTCCTTCGTTCCTTAAAAAAATCTTTTTATCTTTGCTTTTTTGCATTAAAGAGAGACCTAAAGGAAATTTAATTCCATTTTTAGCCTTAGATGAGATAGGAGAGAATGCCAGGAAAAAATGTATGTGAATCTCCTCTCTGTATTAAGATCGGCGGCCATATTTTTTAGATGAAGAAGCAAGAACAATTTTTTTTGCTGTTTTTTAGCCTGGGACGTCATGCTTTTCTACTTTTGTTAAAACCGAAATTTTAAAAACCCTTCGTTCTTTTTTGTTAGTGCCAAAGGCTATGGGAATTTGGTCCCGAAAAAAATTGAAACGATTTAATGTTTTTTGATTTTCTGGGGGAAAAAGCTTACTGCTGCTCTCTTTCTTTGATTGCTGTTACTTCCATAATTGTTTTTCTTTTTCATCACCTCCTCCCTTTTTTGCCTTCCTTACAATTTTAATGCACTTTTGTCAATTTTTTAAATTGCTTTTGGCACTTTTTTTATTAAAGAAAAAAGTTCAAAGAAGACGAAATGTTAAGCAAAGTCAACGATTTTTAAACAATGTTTTTCACAAAAAATTTCTTTCATTTTGATGCCAAATTTGGTTTTTTTAATTTATTTTAAGCTTTTATTTAAACATTTCGTTTCCCAAAAAACTGTTTGGAAATCTTTTTTTTGTTACATTGGTCATTCTGTAGTATTCTTTACATCTCAAAAGAAAAAACAAGTTGGTGTTGATTAAGGCTTTCAGATTCTTTGAAAAACTTGTATTGCAGTAAAAGATAATAATAGTAATTAGATGACCTTTTTCAAATAAGCAGTAGTGGTATTTTTGGAGAATAATACTATCTAACCAAATGTATCCCCATATAAAGTAAATAAGCATGTGTCGGCACTTTTTATGTTGAAATACTAAAATAAAAAAACAGAAGTTGTTTTTAGGATTGTAACCTTTAATAAAGGTTGTAATCATTTTATTTTTTTGCAGATTAAAAAAGTTTATAAAGAAAACTTTTGTATCTTAAACATTTGCTTTTCTTTACGTCCCCCTTCTTTCTTCCTCTAATCGCTTTTTCAATGTTAAATTTTATTACGCATCGAAATTCCAGATTTTTATCCGTTCATTTTTTGTATTTTTCTTAATAATTTTAATAATGCGTTTTTTGTTTGTTTACATTTCTGTATCTTAAAAATTAGAGCAACAGAATCATTGAAATGTACCTTCTTTTACTTTTCTCTTTTTTTTGTCACGAGATTCTTCTTTTTTGTTATTATTTTTTTGGTTTTAAAAGTTCATCAGTGTCAAAATGATTGATAGCTATTTTTGAGGTTAAATTTTTGAGCTGCCATCAAAGAGGAGGATATCTTTTTGAGAGGATTTGAGGAAGGTATGCTTGAGCCAACGCTTAAAGATTATGGAAATCGAAGTCGTCGTAATAGTAAGTTTTTGTTTAAAAGAAAAAGCCATCAACACACCGGAAAAAAATATGTGTATATGTGTGTTGTGGCATTAAAAATATGTTATGAATTGATATGAATTTAGGTGGATCTGGATTTTCAACTAGTGGACCAAATCGACCTCCAGCATTAGGTGGTCGTTCCCCGCAAAGTTCTTTTGATTCAAATGGTGATGTTGGACAAGTAAGTTTTGGCATAAAAATATTTAAAAATTATCTGTAAAAGGAGATCAGCATTTCTAATCAACTAATAATAACATCGCTTTGGCTGTTCCAGACTAAGATTTTTTTGAAAGAAAAAAAGCAATTTTCAGATTTCATTAAATTTTATGAGAGTCAATGGAACCATTGCCAGTAATGTCTTGAAAGGAACTGCTCCAACCACTTCAAAAAGTAATCAACACACTTCTCCTGCTCCACCAGTTGGCTTGAATGTTGCATTACATTCTAATAATGGTGGAACAACTACAACAATTGCAGCAACAAATCCGGCATCAACTGCATCACAACAACATTCACCACATTTTTCTTCTTCACATGCTTCAAATATTGATGGAAGAAATGGAATTTCACGGGTTGGAAGTACTCCAATAACAATTGAACAAACAGCTGCTTCTACGTTCGCAAAAAGAAAAGATTCTTGGCAATATCGAAAAATTTCAGATCCTGTAAAAATTTCGATTGAAGGTAAGTTTTTTTTCAAAAGTTTTTTGTTTCAGAAGACAGGGAATGTTTTGAAGTATTATTATTATTATTATTATTATTATTATTATTATTATTATTATCGCTGTTAAAATCTCTTTTAAAAAATGTTGAAAAGCCAAAGAATTTTGAAAATTGTAAATTTTGGCTTCTTTTAAAAAATGTTATCAAGGTTATTTTGGGGTTATGAAAGAAAAAGGTGACATCATAATTTTATCGCTACAGTAACCAACCTTTCTTTATTTCATTCTCCAATTTCATTGCTAATTTTTGCGGATCAACTTTTTTCAAAAAACATGAAATAAAAAAAAGTTTCGTTTTTTATGGTTTCAAACATTTAAAAAGCTTGGGGGAAAACTTTTTGTGGAAATTGAAGAGGCAGAGAGAGCGAGATAGAGCGTTTATAAAAAATTAATAATTGATAAGTTCAGCAAGCGTCAAATTCAAAGCAAAAAGAAAGAACTTTGTGGTATAGCAACAACAATGGCACAACCAAACAAAGCTAAAACCAAGAGAAATAAAATGAAATTTGTTTTTTTGGAGAATGTAGAAGAGAAAAAAAATATTGATGAGATTAAACTCTCCTTTTTTAGCCTGTGTGTGTGTTTATCTTTTTTATAAATATACGATCGAGTTTCCATTTCTTCTTCTTCTTATTCTTCTTTGATGCCATCGGCAAATGAAGAAGCCATGCAAGCATGCTAAAAGAATAAAGTGTTTCATTTAGGTTTTTTGCTTATTCTTTTATATTTATTTTTTCATTTGTTTAATAGCTGAAAATGAGAGAGATAGACAAAATATAGAAGGATGAAGAAAGAAAATTGGAATGAAAAAAAGAAATTTGTCGTCTTTAAAGAAGTATCCATTTTTGAAAAAAAAGTGTGGCAATGAAAGGTGACGCATGACTGCCATTCTTTTTCCCCCTTTGAAGAGGATTAACTTTTATTGCGCGGCTTTCTCGGCTACTTTTGGATGCTAGTTAGCTTTTTGCTTTTGAAAGATATCCCCCTTTGTCTCTTCTTCTATGTTGTTTTTTTAGCGCTTGCCCTTTGGGCATATTGCCAGCTTATCTCTCCTCTTCTTCTCCATAAATGGCCAACATTGAGACTACTTTCAATTACTTCTTTTTTTAAGTTTTCTCTATTTTTTTAATGAAAGGTTTCCCCGGCAACCATTTGGAAAAATAGCTAAAGTCGTTTTTTTGCGGATTAATGTTGTTTGGATTTTTTGAAATGAAAATTCTTTTATTTTACATTGTTTTATTAAAAAAATACTAAGGTATTTATTTTTCGTCGACGTTGGTTTAATTTGACTTATACGCAAGGATTTAGAATGCGTCGATCGAGTGAAGAACCAGTTCCACCTCGGCCAAATCCGAATGACTTTGATTTTGGTTGGGGTCCTCGACCAGAGGGAAGTATTTCTCCCCTTCCATCATCGGGTCGTCATCATACTATCAGTTCTGGGGTTGCAACTAATGGACGGCCATTTGTTGTCCGAGCAATTGATCGTGAAACATTTCCATTACCTCGACCTCCTAAACTTCCAATTACTCCTGAAGCACCACCAGTTCCTCCCGCTTTAAGCAGCTATCACAGTCGTCGACCGACATCAAATGGTTCATTTATTATTCGAAAACAAGATTCTATTGCTGAAGAGCCATCCCCAAATTTATTTGAAAATGATGAAAATGAACATTTTACATGGAGTCGTTCACCATCACCGATTCGGCCAACAGCTGGATATGGCTTTGATTCTCCTGATGCTCGTCGAAAGCTAAGCCTTTCCCCTGCAGCAACAACCAATTCACTATATACAAATGTTTTTGCACGTCGAAAACAGTTTCAGCGAGAAGTTTCTGCCGCTCATTCAGATGTCACTGAAACAATTACAAGAAAACAGATGACAGATGCTTCCACTTCTCCAATTCCACCAGCATATTCATGTGAAAATAATTTACAAATTCGTTTCGATATTTCTTCTGGCTCATCCCTTGCAAAATCCACGAGCTCATCATTTGGTCGTTCGCATAGCCAAAGAATCAAAAAATCTTCACTGGCAAATTCTCATGGGGGTTCCCTTGTTGCTAATGGCTTCCTTCCAGCTACTTCATTTCTTGCTGTTGAATCCAAGCCCCGCCTTGATAGAGATCCAACTAGATGGCATTTATCTATTACAAAGCAGCGATCTTCAAGTGAATCAGCTTTTCAAGCTTCATCCATTCCCCGAACGATGCTGGAATCTGGACTTCATGGTCGTCGATGCTCTGTTGCAAATTTAAATCCAGCAAAAGAGAATGCCCTACTTAGAAAAATTCTAGGGCCTAGTGGTCTGCAATGGTTACAAGATAATAATAATACTACTTCAAAACAGCCTAAAAGTGGTTTAGATATTTTTAATTTTAAAAAAAGTTATTTAAAGCTAATCAATAATTTTAGGAGATCAATTAAGCAAAAAATCTTTATCGCTGGTATTAAGTGATGATCCAGAAGGAGGACAAAGATTTCAAGAAGATTCCAGGACTCCATTAATGAAAGACGAAAAGGGTGGCGGAAGGCTAATTGCTCGGCAGCATTTATTCCATATCCGCAGGATTACGAGTGATTATGCTTTGTTTTGTGCTGTGTTAGGAATCAGTAAGTATTTTACGGATATTCAAATTCTGATTACTGTAAATTCAGTAAACATTGAAAATTAGCGGAATATAAAAAATTCAAAAATTACTATTATTGGACTTTTTACATTTTTTCAAAAAAAATACTTTTTTAAAAATTTTTAAAATTATTACAAAAATGCATACATATTTAATAAATGTTTTTTAGTTGTAATGATAATTGAAAATGAACTTTCGGCAGCTGGAATTCATTCAAAAAGTTCTATAACAAGTTTAACCCTCAAAGGAATAATATTAATTTCAACAGCTGTTTTGCTTGGTTTAGTCATAAAATTTCATGTTCATGAAGTTCAACTATTTATGAATGCAAACAGCGCAGAAGATTGGAGAATTGCCCTTACATTTCCACGATGCTTTAATATTTTATTGGAGCTTACAGTATGTGGAATTTGTCCTCTGCCATTTAATTTATCATTTTCTTGGACGACCGTTCATTCTGATGGAATTACAGTTTCTACGTCAGAGGTGCCTATTGATGTATTCTTAAGTATTCCAATGCTTTTCCGACTTTATTGGTTTGGTCGAGTAATGCTGTTACATTCAAGACTTTTTACGGATGCTTCAAGCAGAAGTATTGCAGGCTTGAATCGTGGTAAGTTTTAAATAAAGGTTACTGTAACTGAAAAAATCTTTTAAATTTAAATTTTTAGTAACATTCAATTCAAGATTTATTTTGAAAACTTTAATGACACTCTGTCCGGGTACAATGTTAATGGTAAGCTTTAATTTAATTTATTGAACGTTTAAACATCATTTCTAACATACAAAAATGAAAAAACAATGTTAGTTTACAAAATTAGACTCCTTAATAGATTACTGTAATTTTGAAATGTATTAAAAACATATTTCAATTTTTAGATGTTTACTGCAAGTCTTTGGGTTTTAGCAGGATGGGTTTTGAGATTATGTGAAAGGCATCATTCTGGTGATTCAATGAATATACAGGCAATAAAGCATCAAAATTATCTTAATTCACTTTGGTAATATAATATTTTTATTTGAAGGATACGGTAGATAACATTTTTTCAGGTTTATTGCGATCACTTTTCTCAGCGTGGGATATGGTGATGTTGTTCCCAATACATACTGTGGACGAAGTGTTGCCGTAATCACTGGTATATTAGGCACATGCACATCTTCAATGGTTGTGGCAGTTATAGCTAGAAAGTTGGAGCTATCAAGAGCGGAAAAACATGTTCATAATTTTATGATTGATGTAATATCATTGATTCCTTTTCAAACAATAACTGTTAAAAAGAATTTTAGACACAATTAACAAAACAATTAAAGCATTCTGCTGCAAATGTTTTACGTGAGACATGGCTAATATATAAATACCGAAGACTTGTAGATAAAATAAATCCTTCTAAAATTCGGCATCATCAAAGAAAATTTTTGATGGCAATTTATGCGTATGTTTTTATTATCAATCTTTTAGCTTGAAAGCATTGTTAAAATTTAGATTACGAAAAGTTAAACGTGATCAAAGAAAATTAGCTGAAAATTCTGTTTCATTGGGTGATGTTGCAAAAGTAAACTTTTTATGGAGGGATACTGTAACTATACGACAATATCCTTTTAGACAACATCAAATTCATATGAATTAATTCATGACATTCATTCAACGCAAGAAGGGTTAGCCTTGAGAATGACAGCCGTAGAACATCAGCTATCAGATATTCAAAGAGAAATTGGAAATCTTGCTGATATTCTTCGTGCAGCAGTTAATATGAATCCTCGACAATTTACAAATAATGATGGAGATTCAGGATCAGTTCAACGTGAATCACTTCGAAAACGAAGAGTTGCTGTCGATCATTGAATAAAAAAAGAAACAATGCCTTTTGTGGAAAGTGACCGGTTTCCTTGAAAAAATTCATATCATTTTTTAAAATTCAACTTTTATTATTAATTAAATAATCATCAAAAAAGATGATAACAACACGTGTAACACAAATAAATTCTTAAATAAATAGAAACTATTATTACCCAAAAAGAGAGAGAGATCAAAAATGAGATCAAAAAAAGTATTCAAATACCAGCAGCTTATTCGCATACAGTACAATTTTGACGAATTTGTCTGACAACTTTATCGTATGCATCCTTGGAAGCCCCAGTGAGTTGAAATTTTGCGACATTTGCTTCAAAAGCTTCCATAATCCTAAGAGCATTTTCTTCATGTTTTAGAAGTTCACTTTTGCTAAAAATGAATGAAATTATAAAAAGAGACTTGATTAAAAGAAAAAAATATAACTTACTCATTATCACTTAACATAGTCATAGCATAATTGAGATCGGTTATACGATGCATATTTTCATGTAACATATCAAAGAAGAAGATGACAAATGTTGAAATGTCAGTAAAATTAGTTGTTTCAGCACCTAATGCAGGAAGATCGCTTTCAACAACATTTCGAGGATCCATTTCCCATTCAACTAAAAATATTTATATTAATTCAACAAAATATTTAAGGATTTACAATAAATGACTTACGTATATCAACACCTTTTTGCATATCATGGATAAGAGATTTTTCAAGGCGCTTATTCTTCATCATTTGTATAGCATCTTTGAGAAGGAAGATTTCTTCCATGCGCATATCAACGACATACTTGCTCATTTCCCTTCTGAAAAAGCAGAGATTAACAAATTGATAATCTCAAAAAAGATTCTTACACTTCAGTTATTAATGGAAGTCTGACAGAACCCTAAAAAGAAAAATCAATTAAAATTTAAAACTAATATAACAAAAAAAACTTACTCCTAACAAAAAAGCATCAACTTTAATGTTAGCTCGAAGTTTAAGGAAATCACTTGCTTGTGGTACTTCATCTTGTTCATAATTATCCAAGTCACGTGGAATTGAAGGTGTACGACGGAGGGATTGTGAACGATCAGAGCGACTATGAGAATGACGATGAGAATTATGTCCAGAGCTTTGGCCAGAGCGATGCCGATCTTCACGATTTCGATCTTCACGGTTTCGATCTTCACGATGTTGATCTTCACGATATTGATCACCACGGATTTTATTTGAACGTTCTTTTGCAGATCTCATTTCAGAAACGTTATGAGCTAAAATATTATAAAATATTAATTTTAAATTCACTATTTCCTTTAAAAAATTATTATCCTTGACTTATTAACATTATTATTAAAAAAACGCAACACACGCAATAAAATTTTATTAAATTTTGATATCGAAAAGCAAAAAGCAATTGCACTTTGCTTGTTTTGCAGCCCGCAGCAGAGAGACATGTGGATGACACGTGTAAATGATGTGGACATGCATGTGAAGAGACAAAAAAACACACACGCGCACAGTGCATCGACAAACACAGACGAACATTTATCAACCAATCATTTTTGTACATTTTAAAGAGGATTCTTATTAATTAAAATATAATATTTATTCAAAATAATAATCAAATAATTTCATAAAAACAAATATAATAATTTTACAAATAATATAACACAATTAATTTATAAACAATAAATTCTATAAAAATAATAAGTATTTAAAGCAGCAGCAACACTTGAACAATTTGAATTAAATCTAAAAATAAAATAATATTAATACCGGTCAGCACTAAACAGCTTAGTACCAACCTAACAGTTGAAAGGTGAAGACTGGTTGAAAGAGAGTCTCTTTTATATGCATCCAGTTGTGTGGAAACTGAGGGACCAATGCGTGTACAAATTGGAGGGACGGTATAATTGATAAAATCAGTCTGGACGATGGTGTTGCAAGAGAGGAAGGAGATGTCTTGTAAGAGAGGAAAAGATGTGTTTTTCAGAGAAAAATGATGTGTTGCTGCTGCCCACAAACAAATGAAATAATAAATATGCAGACGATGAATCATTAATAAAAAATGAATAAAATAATGAAATAATAAACAAATAATAATAAAAGGTCGCAATCAACGACACTCCCGCCTTCTAAGTTCTTTTTTAGTAACTGAAGACAATAAACGAATTGTTTGGAATATTGGTAAATTTCGAATAACAGTTGTTACAACAACAACGATAATAAGTAAAACAATAATTAATAAAATCCAGTGATGTTGTAATGAAAACCAGGTATATAAGAAATTAAAATCCAGTGATGAAGCTGCATGTAATTCTTCAGCTGCTATGAGTTGATAAGAGGAATGTACATCATGACCAACGAATGCTAGATCACCATGTAATTGAGCTTCAGTTTCTGTATTTGGACATTTAACTTTGCACATTAAATCAATTTTTGATTGTTGAAAATGAAATTTTAAAATTTCTGTATGTCCATTTGGATTACAATTTATTGCCGTAGTGGAATCAGCACAAGTGATGTAAGCAGTTGGTGATCCAAAATCAGTTTTACATGTTGTTTTGACTTCAGCGCCAACGTTGCAGTTATAGCATCCAACAGCTTTGTGAAAAGATACAGTACATTTTGAATTTGTAATCAATGTGGTAACTTTTAAATTTTGAAGTAATACATCCACAAGATGCAGCACAGTAAGAGTATCCAGGGGAGTCATTTGCTTCACCATTGAGTTCTGTAATTTTAGAATTTAAATCAGTTTCTTCGCAGTTAGAATCATGACAGCTACCAGCACTGCGACAGCGTTTAGATGATTTCGATTTCATAATATATTCACGTGTAAAATATTGAGTGGATGACTTACAATATGCAGCAACCTTTGCAACATTTAATGAAATTAATCCAATATTTTCATTATTGTTATTTTTTAAAATTAAACATGAAGTTTGTCCTTGTGGTGATAAGTTTAATAAACTTTGTTGATTAAATATACAAACCATTCAAGTATTTTCGATGTTACAAGATTCTTGTATAGCATAAGTTGCAGTAACATCAGAACATGCAGAAGCAGAACTAATTAAACAAAGAATAATTATTACTGTAATTACAGTTTCAGTGGTAGATCTTGGAATATACTAAAAAGGATTTTCTTGTTGTTGTGGATGATTATCATCAATTAAATATTCATTTCTTCACGTTGGCGTCCACGTAATTTATTAATTGTTGAGATACAGAAACGAATAAATTTGAAAATCAAGCCTTTAATACCATTTCCAATTCTTTTAACGAAGAATAAAATAAGTTGTTATAATTGAGTTAACATTTTAATAAGTTTAATTGATTTTTTAATGATTTTAATAATATAATATAATGTTGTTAAGATAAAGTAAAGAAATAAAGCAGTAATAATTACAGCTTCTTTAGGCATCCATTGAGGGTTACCAATAATTTCCCGGCAGAAATAACAATTAATTAATGAGCAAATTTCTTTGGGTGGACAAGTTTTAACCAATTTTTTAATTACGAAACCATTTGACCAGAGTACTGCAGAAACTTTGTGGGATGACAGTAGCACTTCAGTGGGTAATGCGATTTCTTCAAGAGTATCAGGATGTTTTTTATGATGACAAATAGCGCCAAAACATAGACGTAAATTGCCAATATTTGATACCAGTTTTAAAGTAACACCATTATCAGAACAAGTAATTGAGCATGAAATCAGAATTTTCAGATGTTTCAATTTTATGTTTGTAATACGTTAATGAAATAGTACCCCATGCTTTAATAAGAATATCACCATTTTCAGTTATTAAAAATACGGCTTCAGCCTTTTTAAAATATCAAAATCTTGTTATTTTAAAAAGGCTGAAGCCGTAATTTTTTTTTAAAAAGGCTTGAAGCCGTTCACAATATCGTGGAGATCCAATTGTATCACCAGTACCAACACAAGAAAATTCATCAGGAAAGATGTAATTCATTTACCAAGTGAATGGAATTATCGAATAAAGTAATTTTATTAAATCTGCCAATGTGAGGATGATCGAGGCATTCTTTTGATGGCTTGAATGAACAAACTTGTGGACGTTCTGCTTTTAAAGCTTCATAAACATGATTATTTGTTGTAGCCGATTCAGTAATAAGTTTTCCGTTGTAGAAGGAACAACCTTCAGACCATGCTGGACATGTACAATTTTATTGACAATGAATTCCCAGAGGTTCATCAATACCATTAGAACAGGTAATAAATTTCCAGCAAAGGTGTTCATTTAATTTCATCATTACAGCCATTGCATTGGATGCACAATCTTGTACATCAACGCGTTTTAAAAACATATCTGGAGGACATTTATGGTCATGTGCAGTACCAGATGCAACAGAAATCATTGAAGCAATAATCATTAGATTTAAAAGTGTTGATTTTAATCCATATTTAAATCTAGAAGTAGATTGATGATGCTGTGGAATATCTACATCCAATGTAACTGCATGAGCAATAATTGCATCATCTTCATCATTATCAGTGAAATTTTGTTCAATAGAGGCTTCAATATCATCAGCAGAATCACGAATTTCAAGAGAATACTAAAGATTCAGTGGTCTTCTAAGTTCATTTCCCGTTTCAAATTTAACGGTTGCAGATCGAATTTGTCCATCTGGTGATTTATGAAGTTTGACAATTTTTGCTAATTGCCATAAAGTTTTTAGAAGATTATCATCTTTTACAATAACAATTTTACCAACTTCAGGATGACCATTTTCTTGGCTTTTAGGTCCTTTAATAGTAGTTTGCATTCTTTCACGTAAAAGCGTTAAATAATCAGTTAACCAGAAATCCCATAAAGAATTTAAATGTTGCAATGTTTTATGCCAATGTTTAATTAATTTTTCTTTTGAAGATACTGTAGGTGGTAAATATTCAGGATCATTTTGATCATCTGTTATTGCAATTGTTGGATCACTAAATTCTGGAATCAAGAAATCAATAGGTCGTAAAGTATCATTTGAATCAACATCATTGTTAACAGAAGTAATAGGATGACAATTTAAAGCATTTTCAACTTGACATAAAAAAGTTCGAAATTCATCAAGTCCTAAACATTTTCGACCAATTGAACGACGAAATGCATTTTTAACTAATGCAACTAATCTTTCGAAAATTCCGCCTTGCCATGGAGCCAAAGGAACATTAAATTTCCAAGTTAATTTTCCATCAGGGTATACTGTAGTGAATGCTTTCGCTGCAAAAATAAAGGTTGAAGCATTATTAGAAATTATTTGTTCTGGAAGACCACGTCGAGATAAACATCTTGTAAGGCATTGAATAAATGTTGGAGCTGTTAAATCAAGTACAATTTCGAGATGAATAGCTCGAGTTGTAAGGCAAGTATTTATACAAATCCATGTTTTAACTTTTTCATGAATTTTAACATGCAATGGGCCAATCATATCGAGGCCAATAAATTGAAATGGTTTTAAAGGCTTTAGCCTTTCATCTGGTAATTCTGCCATGGATGGTAAAGAATATGGTTTTGAATTCATTTTACGACATTTGTAACAAATTTTAATAACATTTCGAACAATAGGACGTGCTTTGATTATCCAGTATAATTTGCGAATATTTGCAAGAGTTTGAGCAGATCCACGATGACATAATAGTTTATGGTAATGATCAATGATTAGTTGTGTCAAATGAGCTTTCCTTGGGAGAAATATTGCATGATTGCGAATATCATCTTTACCATAAAGTTTAACTCTTGGTCGACAGCAAAGTATTCCATTTTTGTCTGAATACATTCGAGTTGTTTGAATTTCTTTTTTAGTTGGAGGATAAGCACTTTGACTAATTTTAATTAAAAGCATCAATGATAATTTGTAATTTGTTCCAGCAACTGAATGAAAAATCATTCAAAAAATTAACAGCTGGTAGAAAACGAATTTTTGATTTGCTCTAAATAACAACAATTCGAATTAAAAAATGTTGAAGTGGAACTCCAATATTAGCTTGTTGAAGTTGTGCAGCTGGAAGAATTGCAGGATATTGTTGTGAACAATATGCAGGATTTTTTAAAATTCCAGTATTATAATAATGTTGCACAGGATTTGCAGGATTTGGAGTTGTAGTTGTTGATGGAGGATAAGTTACAATTGGTGCATATGTATTTGCAGCAGGAGGTGCACCAGAAAAATGAAAAATTTTCTTAGAAAAATGATGTGTTGCTGCTGCCCACAAACGAATGAAATAATAAATATGCAGACGATGGATCATTAATAAAAAATGAATAAAATAATGAAATAATAAACAATAATAAACAAATAATAATAAAAGGTTGCAATCAACTACACATGTATTTTGAATGTCGAAAAAAGAAAACAAACGAAAAATAATGTTAACCAACACAACTAACTCAAATAATTTGAGTCAAATGGTATGATGCTTTTTTTTCGCGATGCCATTGGTATTGCGGAAAGAAAATTATAAAAGTAACTCTGTAAACTGATCTAAAAACACACGGGTGATCACATTTTTGCATCAAAAATATATTTCTTTTACAAATTGCTTTATTGGATTATTAATATTAACAAATTACATAATAATAACATACAATAAAATTTAAAAAAAACAACAAATTAAAATTGCAGCAGGAAAAAAAGAAATACCCATTCAGATTGCGCTTTGCGGCAAAATGTCACAACAAAATGATTTGGACCAGAGAGAAAAGTAATTGAAGTTAAAAAGAAAAACATATCACAGTTATTAAAAACATATAAACAATATACACATCAAAAAAGGCAAAACTCTATGAACCCTGACAATTAAAGATTAAGAGAAAAAATGCTATAGCTCTGTTCTAGTTTCAGCAGCTTTCAATTCATCTTTCATCACTTTTCTGAATTCATTGACTTCCCAAATACTTGAAGAATATCTGCCAAAACTTTGAAAAAGTGAGACAACTTCATTTCTTGTCAATTGGAAGGGAATTTGTACAGTACCATCAGCAGATTGATAATATGAATGTGGAAGATCAGAAAATAAAATTTTTAGAGCAGTTCCCATACCATGTGTTTGGAGTTTACCCCATAATCTGCATTTATCACAATCCACACAATCCATAATTCTTGAAATATTAAAAAAATGTTGCCGAAATTCTTCACGAAGTGCTCGAGCATGGGAATCAATACCCTACAAAAATAAATAATTACGATTCCTTGTAAAAAAACATTATTCAATAATAACACATACAGTAAACATTTCAGTTTCATCAAATTGATCCTTAAAATTTTTAGCAATTTCCATAAGACTTTCAATCATTTGTCGAGTTTCTTGATCTTCTTCTTCATTACCAGTATAAAAGAGTTCTTTTTGAAAATATGGTGCAGCTTTTACCAAAGCTCTCAGCTCCAATAAATATGCAAAATAAAGATTCTTTAATCGTTGTGGTCCTTCTTCACTCCATTTTGTGCCAAATCTTCCTTTAAACATTTCAACATTTCTATACCATGTTCCTTCACCAAATCCTCCAGGTGCTGGTTTATAATTATAAGATGCAATTGAAATTGTAATTGCAGTATGAAGACCACTAATTAATCGATAGAATACACGCTTTTCAAGGCAAAGTCCTATAAAAGTATAAACATTTAAAAAAAGCACTTTTTAAAAGTGCAAAAACAGGCAATAAAAATAAATAAACACAGCAAACCAAGGTTTTTTAAAACAAAAACAAAGCATTAATAAAACTGAATGAATGTGTGTAAGTGAGTAAAATAAATAAGGACAAAAAACATAAAAACACATACCCTCTAAAATATTAACAAAAAGTTAGTTCTTTAAACATAACATTAAAAAGTGATGGTAACTAAAATTAGACAAGCAAAGCTTGGTATACTGTAGCTACTAAAAATAAAAAGTGAAAGAGTTACTGTAACTTAAAGTTATCGTGTGAATAAATTAGGGATAAAAGTGTTTGATATTATTGTTAAAAATTAAGTTAACATAGGCTATGATACAAAAAACGTGCAACCTTCTCAAACTTTAGCTACCATCACCAAAAAGCAAATTAAAAAAGCTAAATTTGAACTTACCAACTGTTGTAGGATGTAAAAGGAAATTTTTATCAAATTTAGGATCAGGCCTGCAAATAACAAAAATACGTCATTTATCATTTAAAAAGATAATAAAATACTTACTTGAAACAATTTTCTTGATAAATTGCTTGCCATACTTTAAGTGCTGAATTACCTTTATAACCGGTATATCGTTCAGGATTTTTTAAGAGATTAACGTAATGCATGTCCACAGAATTTTCATCTATAAAAAATAGCCGATAAGTTTTTTTTACTTCACAATAGGTTTTTTTTAAAGTAAAATGTGTAAATATTCTCGAGTCCACTTAGACTTCCGCTTTGCTCTTTTTTTTTCTTTCAATGCGTTCGGATCGTTCGAAAACTGTTTTTTTCCGGTTTTTGTATTGTAAAAAATTTTTATGCATTTTTTTGCAAAAAACTGTAAACTTTTTTGTTTCAGCCATTTGTTCAAATAACAACAATTTTTAATAATGCTTTTTTAATATTTAAAAAAGAGGGGGGTGAAATCATTGCAAAACACCTGCACGCATGCTTGCGGAAGCCACGTGTAATAAGAGAATTTATAAAATACAAAATATAAAAAGTAAAACATACCGCCCATATCGCAAAATTTATCATTACTATCATCAAAATTTTCCATATCTCTTAGTTGCGCTCGATCACCTTCTGATAAACTTCTATCCAATGGATCAAATTGATTACTACTGCTAACACATTTTTCATCAACATTTTCTGATTTCTTTGAATTTTCATCTTCTAATACTTCTTTTGATGATGGAGAGATCTGAACAACAATAGTTTGATTAACTCTTTCAAAGTCGCCAAATGACCAGCGCCGGTCATTGACGACTTCACAAGGTTGTGTTGATTTTGAATTATTCGATGATAATAATAATCTTTGAATATAACGAACCGTTGATAATATTGCTCTTGATTTTTTTAAAGCTTCTGGTACTTCATCATCGCAATGTTCAATTCCACAATGTTTAGAACCACATTGACGATCTTCACTCCAAAATGGACATGGATTTTCCATATTTACCTAAAACATATATTTGTTACAGTATACCTCAGAAATGTGGTACTGTAAAAACTTACTTTATAAAATTTAAAAAAATCTTTTTGTAATAATCTGTGTAAAAGTGGATATATTTTTTCATTATTATATACATCAATAGAATCAGATATACAAGAGCAAGCTTCAACGGCTTCTGAATCTTTACAAAAACATGTTTTTCCAGGTACGAATTGTCCATTACATAATGTTGTTAAAAATGCCAAAGATAGTAGTAACAATAGTTGATGACGATACCTTGACAATCTCATATTTGAATTGAATAATTCCTGAGAAAATAAAAGGAAGTTGTTTGCAGCTTTTTTTGATAAAAGAAAAAGCAAAAAAGCACACGAATTGCTACACTCTTTAAATTGAAAGAAGCCTTAACGAAAATTGGTTGAAAGAAATTTGGAGGCGGGAATTGTAGGACAACAAAAATCACAAAAATGAAAAACGGAAGAGAAAAATGATCCGGAATGTGAATGTTTTTTTTATTTAAAGCACTTATTTCAAATTTTTAAACAAAAACAAAAAATGAATGTAAATTTGAACCAAAAATAAACTATCTAATGTCATGATGTCAAAGGACAGGAAAAATAGAAATCTAAATTCTGCAAGAAATTTAATAAAATCCACGCGGATTATTATCGCTGAAAAGAAAGGGGAAGGAAAGGGAAACCGGTCTCGTAATCAAGAAAGAAAATATATAGAAAAAATCCAGATATTTATTGCGGGCGCTCACAATAAATATCGGGATTTAGACATATATATTATTACTTTTTGTTCTTGTTTGATTTTACGCTGCTTTAATATCTTATTGAAATTTTAAAAATACACACTTTTCAACAACTTTTAAATATAAGGTATCTGAAAGAAAAAAAGAAATGCGTCAAAAATAAAACTGACCTGAAGAGAAATAAATTGAAAAAATATTGCCGTCGGAAGGACACTGCTGTTTGATGTTCTTGATTCCAATGTAGTAGTAGAAGAAAAAAAATTGTCGTCGTCAGCGCTGCTCTGACACTTGTGTTACCTTTTTTACAATGAAAAAATGTATTGCAGAATGCTGGCTAGCTTTCGTGTCATTTCTGACTGACTGCCGGACTATTTTTAAGTTAAGTGTGGGGCATCTCTTCTTCTCTTTTTTATATGCAACGTTGCCTTATTTTTTTGTGTTTTTAAACTTAAAAGCCGATTCAATCCTTTCCTTTTTTGTTGTGCGAAAAAACTGTAAACAATGCATGACAGATTTGTTGGGAAGAAAAAATGTGTTTTGAGGATTAACAGTATTTATTAGCACTAGAATTATATACTGATAAAAATCAATGATTGATTAAAATCACAACAATGGTTAATCTGTGTTAGAAATAAGTGGAAGACGAAGAAATGAACCATTTACAGCAATTTTGGGATGATTTTTTGGAAAAATGACTTATTGAAGTCTGGAATATAAACTTGAAAAATAATTCCATCTTCCTGCTTTTTCTGTAATAAATTCAACTTTTCCCGATTCTTTAAAGGGAGTGCTTTGTGCAAATGACACAAATGTTGGAGTATTAAAAAAGTCATGAATTATAACAGATTGTAAGGGAAAAGCTGGAGATGATTTTGATTGAAGGAATGCAACTTCATCAAATTCAATTCCATGTTTATTTGAAATTCTAAAAACAGCAACATTATTTTGCACATTTGGGTTACTGTAACTTACTCAATATTTTGAATTTTTGAAACATTTTTAAAAAGTTGCCTAATTTTAATTGGTTCACCTGTTAAACGTAGATTTGCCATGTCATAATTGTAAACATTTTTAGCAGAATCAATAATTAATTGAACAATGTTTTTCGGAATTAAAGCATTCAATGAAATTGAAAGATTTTCGGATAACTTTGGAATAATGTGTTCGACGGCTTCATACAGCTTTAAGCTTTTTTCTTCCGTAATACTTTCTCAAATTTATATTAAAAATTAATACAAAGACTTATTTTTAATTGCGTTTTTTTGAACGAAGCCTTTGGAAAGCAATTATAAAGTTTTTTTTGCGTCATTTCACTTATCTTTTTATTTACGTTTTTGACCTTATTTGTAGCACTTGAAAATTTGAAAAAAAACGATCGTAGTATGAAAAGAAAATAGATAACTAATGAGGGGTTTTGAATGCAAATTCTTTTTATATTTTACAAACTAAAATTACTTACCCATTCCAGGTGTGGTGTTTAATCCTTTTATAATTAGAGATTCAATAATTACCAATTTCTGTGGAAATTTTTCGATTGATTTTATTTTTCTACAAAATTTATTTATTTTTCTGTTACAAAAATTAAAAGCTGAAAAGATACCGAGGTTCTGCAGAAATAAAGTCATGTAATTGATATACAACTTCTTCTTCATCGTAACTCATATCAATGATAAGAGATTTAAGGGGATAAGAACACGCTCGACGACATCGGCTATAACAGATTAAAGATGTTTGAGAGAACGAAATAAGATCTTTTGGAGGCAATAAACGAATTATGCCTTCTTGAATAATAAGTGGTAAAGCTTCAAAATTGAAATTTGTTTGAGGGTTTAATGAACACATATTTTTAAAGAGCAAAAAATAGTAATTAAAGCAAGAAAACTATGTAGCCTTTTTATACACCGCCTTCACGTGAACGACAAGTGCTAGTAGTTTGTAAATTTTGCAGAAGATGACGCAATTCAAAAATAGCCGACTCCGCCTTTTTAAATAAAACTTTTATTAAAACTTTTAAAAATAAGATAAAAAAACAATAGAAACAAATTTTAAAACTAAATTTCGAATGTATTAAGCATTTATCTAACAAGACAAATGATAGATTTCTATTTTGAAGTAGCAGCAGAAGAAGATTTTGCATAAATAGCTTTTTGAACGGTTTGTCGCATTGTATCAATTGCATCTTCCGGATCATCAGCTTTAATAATTCCAGTTCCCGAAACAATTAAATTTGCGCCTGCTTCAGCACAGATATGAACATTTGAAGTTGTAACTCCTCCATCAACTTGAATATTGAGATTTGGAAATTTTTCACGAAGTAATTTAACTTTTGGCATCATATCTTCCATAAATTTTTGACCACCAAATCCTGGTTCTACAGTCATTACAAGAACCATATCAAGAATATTTGCATATGGAAGTACAACTAATACCTTTAAAAAAAAGTTATAATGTAATTAATGTAAATAGAATTTGTAAAAAAGCTTACATCAGTTTTAGGTTTAATTGCAAGAGCAGCTTTAAGCCCAATTTCACGAATCTTTTCAATTAATGATCGAACAGCTTCTTCTCCACCTTTTTCTTTTACAGCTTCATAATGAAAACAGAATTGTGTTGCACCAGCTTTTTTCATAGGTTCTAGCCATTGCTCTGGATTTGATACCATCATATGTACATCAAAAAACTAAAAATATAAATATTAAAACATTGCTCTTCAAGAAATACAGAATTTGTTTGTAATAGGAAATTAAATATAAATCCGCTAAAGCATTTTTTGTAAAACAAAAAAAGGAAAAGAAAACTGTATTTCGGTTTTAAACAAGTTTAAAAAAAATATTCTAGAGGCATTACAGTATTCTCGCCTACTACCCAAAAGAAAAGCAAACTTACAGGAGTTGGACCAAGTTGTTTTCGAAGGCATTCAATTACCGGGTGACCAAAAGTTAAATTTGGAACAAAATGTCCATCCATAACATCCAAATGAAGATAATCAGCACCAGCGGAAAGAAGTTTTCGACATTCTGTTGTAAGATTGGCTAAATCTGCATTTAAAATTGATGGACAAATTATTGTACGGAGTTTACTCATTATGACTAAAAAGAAGAATATTGTAATCGTTTTGTAATTTGTAATATTTAGAAAGTAACTAATAATAAATGGAATTTAACCAATGTGTGATATATTCAAAAAAACAAGATTAAAGCTGCATTCATTTATTTAAAATAAAAACTGAAACTTTTAAAGAAAAAAAATAACACGTATTTTTAAAGCACATATATACTGTCATTTAAGACAAATACATTATAAGTGATATGATTAAAGCATTGAGACAAAAAGACAAGTATTCAACAATAATTACATCGACCTTTTGAAGCTTTGTTATCATCATCTTCTTCTTCAGCTGCTGCTAAAGCTTGAAGTCCTTTAGGTTCTTCATTCAAAAGTTTTTCCGCAACAAGTTCACTCAATTTTTTAACAGTTGCTGTAATTCCAGTTCCATCTTTTGCAGAAGTTTCAAAATATGTTGCACCTAGTTTTTCAGCAAGTTGAATTCCTTCTTCACGTGAAACAACACGAAATTCATCGAGATCGGTTTTATTTGCAACAACCATAATAACATCTAATTCACAAGCAGATTTTTCAACTTCTAAAACATTGGCAAAAAATCAAAGTACATGTTTTATATTTTGATAATTCAAACCTCTAATCCAAATTGGGATATCATGAAATGTATCTCGTAAAGTAATATCATAAACAAGAATACAAGCTCGAGCATTTCGAGCATAAAGTGGAATCATACTTCTGAAGCGTTCCTGTAAAATCATTTGTTAATAAAATAAACAATATGATATAAATAATTAAAAGTAAAAATAATAAAGATCTTACTTGTCCAGCAGTATCCCAAATTTGAAGAATAATTTCGTTGCCATTGTGTTTTCTAAAACTTCTTACAATTATAACAAATAGAATGAACGAGAATAACTTACGAATGAGCAGAAACATAACTAGCACCAAGGGAAGCAACAACATTATTTGAGAATTCTTGTCCATCAACTCGTTGAATTATACTTGTTTTGCCAACTCCTGCAAAAAGTTTAACATTTACAAAACATTACAATAAAGCTTAAACAACAAACAATTATATATAATGAATACTTACCAGAATTTCCAACTGTTATAACTTTAACTTTTCGTGGACATGACATCTTTTCTATTTTTACTTTAACCCTGATGCAATCAAAGTTGAATTAAATAAATAAAAATGTAATGGTGGTATTAATCGTTTCTAATGCTGCTGACACATATGTGTGTATTTAGTTCGTTTTTTTAAAAATCATAAAACATTTATTTCAACAATGAATGACCAGTCATCGTCATCATCATACACAAGAAAAAGACAGGAACGCAAAAAAAGCTGGTATGTTGAAAGCTGTCTTTTTAGAAATACACACCTTGTTAGAAAGACAGACCCAGAAACAGCGTATCAGACTAAACCGTTCACGCTTTTTAATCAAAGATTTTTAAATTTTATTTGTCCCTCAGGCTTTTCATTACTGTTGAATTCATTTTAGGATACTGTAGCAGCGAATAAATAAATTACAGTATATTTATTTTATACCCAAATGTTTATTGCTGAAATGTTTAAAAAAGGCCATAATATTTGTAATTCAAAAATTATTGTAAAAAAAACAAAAGATGTGAATAAATTTTATTGTAAAACAATACTCTAAAAATAAATCTGATATAAAACAAATTTGGTACATAAAAACTTTTTACAAATTTAAAAAATATAAAATATACAAGATATAATAACATAGAATGAATTCATTAATATTTTTGAATTACAAAAATAGTAATAATATGCCCGTAGGAAAAAATAACAAAAGAAGATGTAGCAGAAGAGAAGTTGAAAGAATGAACACGTATTTATGAATAAATGTTGCCATTTCCATTTTCGATTTTTGGATTTGGTGACAAATCTGAAATATGATTTAATTAGAAAACAAAACATTTGTTTTTAAAAAGTGCAACAATAAAAATGTGCAGCAAAAAACTACAGTAATCCAAACTAGCCAATAGCCGTGTTTTTTTATTTGAACGGCTGGCACCGGGTTTAAAATGTTTTAAAAAAGCTTTTGTTTAGGCTAAAACAGTGAAATTAAATAGTTAAGAGCAGCTTTAGGGTTAATAAAAAAATTATTAAAAGCACACACGGGAAAGGAAAAAAATTAACCCCCAAACTCTCAGTGCCGGCCGTTCAAAGAAGATGATGACGAAGGAGATTCAGGACTCCTCTCATCATGGCTTTCGTCAACATCGGGTAATAATAAAGGTTTCATACATGAATCATCAACATTTGGATTATCGAATCCTCGCATTGTTGTTGCTGGAGCTGCACGTGGAGCTGGAATTGGTGCAACAGCTGAAAATGGTGTAGATGGGCCAGCATTAAAAGTTACATCTCCAATAGATTCGTATTCATCTAAATGTTATTTTAATATTAGAAAATATTAAACGAGATTTGCAAACAAACTTGAATTATTTTGATCATCAAAACTATGTTGCTTTTTATTTCCATTAAATTTAAGTTTTTCAAGTTCCTTTTCTTCATTGGATGGTTCAATTGGACGTGAATAAAGTGGATTTTGAAATTCTCGATGTGGTTCAATAACATTTTGAAATACGGTATTTGTTGGTTCACTTTTAAAGGAAACTGTTGGAAGATCAGGTGACTTTTCTTTTTGATACTTTTTACGATAGTAAATAACAACGCCAGCGAGAATTACAACTAATAATAATAGACCAATAACACCAAAACCAATTTTTGATTTATTGCTTGAGACAAGGGCTTGTTGTTCGGCATCTAGAATATTATTTTGCTGAATAACATCAAAAACGAACGTAAATAAGACATACAAGCTCTTCCACAGTATCCATCATTTTCATGACAACAACCTACAACTGGATCACATATTTCATCGTCTGCACAAGTGCCACATGTTTGTTTGCAATTTTGACCAAAAGCACCAGCCGGACATGCTAGAAAATGCTTTTCACTAACAAAAAACCTCCAAAATTTAAAAATATTTACGTTTATCACATCTTTCTCCATAAAATCCACTATGACATAAGCATTCACCTAAAGATTCAGATAACAGTATTTAATTATATCATGCAAGTATTTACCTGAAACAGCTTGGCAAGTGCTTGTGTCAGTTCGGCATTTGCATTTATTAATACAATCTGGTCCCCAAAAGCCTGCATTACAATACTGATCACACATATTACCCTTAAACAATATAATTATTAAAAATTGTAATATGAAATACCTACCATCAGCCCTGATGCACAGCTGCATTTGCCGGTGATGTGATTGCATTGCTTTCTATCATTTTCACAAGAACAATTATTTTCGCATCGAATACCCCACGTGCCTTCAGAGCAACGACGTTCACATTCTAATCCTTCGAAACCCGGGCTACAAAGGCAACTACCATCAAAGATGTCACAAATCCCGTTATTTAAACAATTACGGCAGATTTGTGTACAACCAAGTCCAAAATGTCCTTGTGGACATTTATTTTCACAAAATTGACCTATAAAACTACAGTAATCTCGAATCACAAAAATCACAGAAATTCATACCGGTATAAGCCAATTCACATTCGCATTTTCCATCAATAGGGTTACACGAGCCTTGATTTTTAACGCATTTACAATCTTCTGAACATTCACTTCCATATTTTCCTTCTGGACAACTCATTTCACAAAAAATTCCAGATCGACCAGGTTCACAACTTAGGCAATCACCTGTTTCATGATTACAAACTTTTCCTTCCCCACAAGCTGGACAAGAATGTGTACAACCAGGACCCCATTTGCCAGCAGGACAAATTTGTTCACATTTTTCTCCTATTCTTCCATCCCTTAAAACAGCTACAGTAATTATTTCCCCTACGTTACAAAACATTTACCTGCACATGCATGTTCCTGTATGCTGTTCACAACTGCCGTATCCAGAACAATCACATGGTTTATCACAATTTTCACCCCATAGATTAATATCACATTTTGATTCACAAAATAAACCGTAAAAACCTGTTGGACATGAACAAGCTCCAGATTGGACATCACAAGTAGCACCATTTTCACATCTACATTCTGATTTACAGTCAATACCAAAATGACCTGGAGCACAGGGGTGTTCACAGTTTTCACCAGTCCACCCCGATGGACAAAAACATTTTTTCTGTCCTGTTGGATGGAGTGGATCACATCCCCCTCCATTTTTACAATCACAATCTGTACAATTTTCACCCGATTGTCCTGCCCAACATGTAAATCCACATGATGGACCTCTGAAACCAGCTGCTGGACCTTGACAGGAACACGTGCCTATAAATCTTAAATGTACATTGTTAAATATAAAAAAATAAGTACCATAAATAAAATCACAGCTTGCACCATTTTTACAATTACATTTCTGAGTGCAACCAAGTCCAAAATATCCTTCATCGCCTAAACCGAAAGTAACGATATTTAATTTTATAAAAAAAAGAACTATTACATTTTGATTCACAATGTTCGCCAGTAAAACCAGGTGGACAAATACAATGCCCTAAATTAATTATAAAATACAATGAAACAAATCAAAAATGTTCTACCATTAATGGGATCACATAAAGCTCCATTTTCAAATGCACATTCACAACGGTTTTCACAGCCTTTCCCCCAGAACGGTTGAATACATGGTGTATTACAAGCAGCTCCAGAATACCCTGGTTTGCATTCTTCACATTCTCCAGCGATCTATAAAATTACAGTAATCATTTCTGTTACAAATTATCAAAAATATTTACAGGATGACATAATTCTGTTGTTTCCATATTACATGCACATGTTTTATCACATTTCTTTCCAAACATATTTGAAGGACATATCCTTTCGTCACATTTTTCTCCTTTGAATCCCTAGAATAATTTCAAAATAGTTAAAGAAACTTTTGCAACAAAAATACTGCTGCTTACATCTGCACAAAGGCAAGTAATATTTTTGTCAGCTGATAGATGACAACGAGCACCATGTTGGCATTCACATGTAAGAGAGCACTAAAAATTTTCAGTATTTAAAAAGTATAAAGTGACTACAGTATCCTCACATTAAGACCATATGTTCCAAGAGGGCATGGTTTTTCACATTGATCACCAGTAACTATAATATTATTTAAAAATAACAATTACAGCATTATCAAATATCACTTACAGCCGTTATCGCAAATACAATTTCCGCTAACATGATCACAAAAATTTCCATTTAAGCAATTTTTACATTTCTGTGTACAGTCATCTCCAAACCATCCTTTTTGACATTTGTTTTCGCAGAGATCTCCATGATATCCTGGTTCACAAACGCATGCATGGGAAGATTCTTCGCATTTTCCTCCGTTTTTGCAACCGCATTCAAGCTCAGCAAGACAATAAGGCTTTTTAAAGCCTGGATTGCAAGTACACGACCCCGTTACATGATCACATTTGCCACCATTTTCGCATAAACAATCAGATGCACAATTTTCGCCAAATTTGCCTTCGGGACATTGTTCAGTACATTTTTCCCCGACGAAACCTGAGGGACAAATACATGTACCTACATAAATAATATTAATACGATCAGATGAAAAAACTTAAAGAAAAAAAATTACCAAGAACAGCATCACATGAATTACCATTGCAGTCACAAGATCTTTTACAAGATGGCCCCCAACGACCGTATTCACATTCTAAAAAGTTAACAACATAAAAGTAATAATATTCAAACATCCCCCTACTATTTGAACATGTTGGCCCAGAATATCCATCAAAGCATTCACAAACATTTGGTCCAACACATTTACCTTTTTTACATATTTCACATTGTGCTGTAATTATTAATATTAATGCATTATAAAAACAAACAAACGTGAAAGTTAAGTGATAATTTAAAAAACAGATAAAACATACGTTTACACTGTCCATCAATTTCATGATACCCTTCACAACAGTGTTCTTCAATTACTCGTTTAATTTCTGGAACCGTTTTGTATGTAACTTTTGTACCAGTTTTTTTGACAGGACATCGAAATCCACGTGTAAAATCTGGACATGCTTGAGTTGTAACCAATTGTACAATTTGATTGACCTTCTTTGTTACATAAACTGTTTTACTGTAAAAAAGTGATAATTAGTGATCGGATTTCGTATTCCGTATCGCGCCGATTTTAAATATACGGAAATTGTGTAATTCCGTACCGTGACTATTTCCAATTTACGGAATTTTTTCATCAAAAAATATTTCATAAAAAAACCAGAAACAGTCAGTAATTGTTTCATTATTACTACTATATTCTTAATACTGCTAATGGAAAGCTTTAAGCATACGAAAAAGATCAAAAAGCAAAAGATACCTTTCATTAGTCATCTGAATCATCATCATCTACAAGAATACCGTACAGAAATTCCGCGGAAACGGTACGGAATTGTTTCCGTAATTCCGTACCGCGCTAATTTTAAAATCACGGAAATTCCGTAATTCCGTACCGTGGCTAGTTTCAATTTACGGAATTTTTCCGTTTCCGCAATTTTCGAAAAACGGTACGGAATCCGATCACTAGTGATAATACAATCTATTATTATTTTATTTCCCATGACATCGGTTTCCAAATAGTTTTTACCCTACTTCAAACTAAACTGCACCAAAATAATTGGGGAAATTCAATTTTTTTGATCTTTTTTAACCGACAAAAAAAGTATAAAAATTGATTCAAGAGGTTTGAAATTTTACAAGGTTACGGTAAGGTGATTGTTTTCAAATCAACTGAGCCCATTTACAATAATTTTGTTTCGAATTTTTCATGTGAAACAATAAAAAACACAAGCAGAACTTTCGTTTTAATAAAATTAAAAATTTACAAGATAAAGGTAACTTACTCAACTTCTTTTGTGCAAATATTATCACCAGTTAATTCAGAATTTGATATTGAAAATAAAAGAATAAATAAAAATATTGCATTTAAAATAATTCTCATCTTTGTTGGATTTTAATTAAACAAAGCTAAAAACGGAAGCTATGAATCACATAAAAGAGGGATAGCAGACGTAAAAAGATTTTTATAGGATGAGTAATTTTCGCGAATCGCGATTGCAATCGGCAGGTCTTTATAAATATGAGAGGAAAAAACGAAATCGAGAAGCAGCACTTTGCAAAAAGGTACTTTAAAAAGTAAAAATCAGCTTTAGAATTTTATAATTTTTCTTTTTGGTCATTTTATAAAATACCAAAAAACGAAATTGATTCGATTTGTGTCTTTTTTTCGGCAAAAGTCAGTCTTCAAAAAAAGAAGAAGAGAGAAGCACAAGAAAAAAATTGAGCCTTTTTTTCAATAAAAAAACATCGACGTGCAAAAAAAGAAAGGGGGAAAAGAGATTCTGAAAAAATATAACCTTGAAATTTAGTATAAATGTTTTAAATAAATTGATTTGTATTCTTGTTATTATATTTTTATCGTAGTTGCCAGGAGAGAAATGTGTTGTAATTTCATTTGATTTTAAACGGAAATTTGAAACAAAAAAAACAATCAAAGAAACAGGATTTCCTGTTGCCTTTTGGAACACATAAAAAGGAAGATTTAACAAAGATCAAAAAAACAAAGATGGAAGGAAGATCAAAAGGGAGACAAAGACAGCACCAGCTGTTGATGAACACGTCGATTGCTTTTTTTGCTGAAAAAATTACTATTTTTTCTGCAAAAAAACATAGGTGTAAAAATCCTTTGAATAAAATTAGGGATAAAAAATTGAATGAAAAAAGAGAGAGAGACACATCCTCAGGTTATGAGTCATACACAACAAAAACAATGTTTGATCTCTTTCATGAAAACCGCAGTCGATTGGAAAATATTTATTTTCAACTGATCAAAAACTGGCAGAAAAAATTTTTATGTTTACAAAGTTTTTGGAAAAACAAAAGTTAGAAACATTCCATTGTTCTTTGAGAGCATACTCAGTTTGTTAATTCAAAAAAGAAGGCAGTAAAAAAGTGGATTCTTCATTGTTTAAAAATGTAGTAACAAAATTGCATACAAATTTATACATTTTTATAAATTTCTTTAAAGGGTTTTTTAAGGATAGATAGAAAGGTAAAAAAGATGAGAAAGGGAACCACATTTGATTTTTTAAGGGTTTTAAATGAAAAGTAAAAAGAGATGTCCGAAATATAAAAGGAAGGGAAAAACCTCTTTGACTCTTTCCACCTTTGGAAAAAAAAGTATTGCGTAAAAAGCGGAGCGTCCATTTTCAAAGGCGAAAAATGGATTTGAAAAAAAGAGGGTCAAAAAAGAGATAGAAAGAGGTAGTAGTAGTTGCGTGATTTACAACATTTTATTCATCGAAAAAATCAATTTCGAAAAAAGATAAAAACCAACGTAAAAGCGGTGATGACAAATAAAAATGAAATGGAAGGCTTTTGATCAAAAAGGAATTTTTTTATAATATTCATTTATTTAAATTGAAACCGAATAAAAAAATGGTCAGAAAAAATGTTCGTGAAACATTTGTAATAACTGTTTTTTTTCCTGCGCAACTAGCTATAATGATTCATGTTCTTGAAAAAAATATCTTTAACAAGTGAGAGGTTAGATTACAATTTTTACTTGTAGCTGTTTTTCTTTCGCTAATTAAGGTTTCGGATCAAATTGCTTCGTAATAACAAAAAATGAATAGAAAAAATGAACAAATTTTTTTCAACAAAAGTCCATGTTGAAATACAAACAATATTAGTACAACAGGAAATTTGCATAAATGAAAAAAAAATAATATGGGGGGAATGAGATGCAATCGGATATTTATTTATATGTATTATTATTATTGCAAAATATCAAAATAATAAAAAACAGGTCACGGAATACGCTTGGCCGAACAACGAAAAAAAATAGTTTTTCAAAATCAATTTTGAGGAACGGAATTTTTTAGGAAGTTTTTCTCACATAATCGACTTTCTTTTTTAAACTGCGCAAGTATCGTTGGTCGTTTTTCCGATTGATTGAAGCAAGCAGATAGATAATCTTTTTTTGAGAATGAATAATTACAGGGCATGGGGTGAATTGACCACCCTAATATTGGTAAAAAGTATCCCTAATATTTTAACCATCCCTAATATTGGTAAAAAGTATCCCTAATATTTTAACCATCCCTAATAGTGGTAAAAAGTGTCCCTAATATTTTAACCGCCTTAATATTGGTAAAATTTGTCCTTAATATTTTTTTTATTAAATAAGTGTGAAAAGTATGTTTATTACTAAAATATTGGTTTTTTCTGATTTTAACTGCAACAAAAGGTGTGATATAGCAATATAAGTATTGTATATTTTTTATTTAATTATTTTCATTATCATCATTCGGATCTTGTCCATATTGTCATATTACAAAATCAAAAGTATGGCTCAACAAATGATTACTCAAAGAAGGTTTGTGTATTGTAATACAGAACCTACTGAAAGTCAACTTGAAGATGAATATCCTGCTGAACCACCACCGGCAAAGAAACTACGTGGAGCAAATGCGAAACATGTATTTTATGGTGTTGCCGATTCTCTTGAAGAACTTAAACAAAAAGCAAAAGAAGCTTTTTTTTTTTTTTTTGGTAAGCGTACTTGTATATGTCACTTTTTTTTAAAAAAATGTTTATAGCAAAGAAGCTAGAAATGGACGTGCATACTTTCAATGCAGAAAATGTTCTTATAGATGGAAGTGTCATATTTCAACAGATTCAAATTGGATTATCGATAGAACTGAAGAGCCAAATGACCATGAACATGCTGATGAAAATCGGAAAAATGGAATGCCTAATGAATTTAAAGAAATCGCAAAAAAGCGAATTGTGGGGCGTGAAAGAACTAATGCTGGAGCTGTGTTGACCCAACTTCGAAATGATCTTCCTGGTGTACCAAAACCTACTACTGAACAAGTACGAAATTTTGTAAAATATGAAAAGAAAAAAATGAATATGACTGGGGATATTTGTTTTGCTGAAGTTCAAAAAATGGTTCAAACTGAAATATTACCTGATCGTTCCGATTTGCTAGAATTCAAATATCTTATTAATGATGATCCTTCAAAAACAGATTTTGTTATGATTTACACATGTAAAAAGCTTCTGGATGAACAACGCAGTCAAAAACATTCTCAATTTGATGCTACATTCAAACTGATTTCCAAGAAATTTCCTGTTGTGATTTGGGGATATTCTGATAAAAATCGTCACATTCATCCTACAGGTAAGCATTTAACAATTTAGCAATTACTAATTGAAGGTTTAGGTGTCGCAGTTATCAGTTCAGAATCGACAAATGTATACAAATGGATTTTCGAATTCTTAAAATCAAATCGTTTTTGTGAAGGAGAATGGATACCTGAAGAAGTGATGGCAGATAATTCTCTAGCTATTTCTGCAGCTGTTCGAGAAGTATTCCCAACAGCAAAAAGAAGAAATTGCAAAGTTCATGTTATCCGTGCTGTTGATGAAAAATTTAAAGCTTTGGGTATTGATAAAGCAACTGCATCTAAAATCAAAGATCAACTTCGAGAATTGGAATGTATTGCTTTTGAAAATCAATTTGATGTTGCCGCTGCTGCCGTAATTGATGAATGGAAACAATCAGAAGATGGTATGTTTTTTTACATTTATTTTAACAAGCTGAAAGAAATGGACCTGGAAGAAAACGAGGACATACTCGAGCATTAGTTGTTGATTAAATTTTTGTTGTTTTTATTATTTATTTTATTTTTTTGTATAAATATTGTTTATTGATTTAGCATTTTATATCAGGGACACATTTAACCAATATTAAGGTGGTTAAAATATTAGGGATACTTTTAACCAATATTAGGGGTGGTTAAAATATTAGGGATACTTTTAACCAATATTAGGGGTGGTTAAAATATTAGGGATACTTTTAACCAATATTAGGGGTGGTTAAAATATTAGGGATACTTTTAACCAATATTAGGGGTGGTTAAAATATTAGGGCTATTTTTAACCAATATTAGGGTTGCAAATTCCCTTTTTACCATAATTACAGAGGAACTCACTCTCTCTTTTTTCTCGAGATAATTGGAAAAATTGACTAAACTTTTTCTTCTTTTCGGTATACTTTTTTTGGCACAAAAAAGAGACACATTTTTTCGGCCACAGATTTGCTGCTGCGCAAAAAAAAGTAAGCGAGATTGAAAACTTTAAAAAATTTGATTGAGTGTATTGGAATGAGTTTTTTTAAAGGAGGAAGGGGTGGCCTGCTTTTTTACACCCTTTTTCAGAAAACAAAAAAGCTTTTTATTTGTTTGGAACACTTTCTTCTTCCATTTTTAGAGAGTTCGTTAGTCAGTCTCTGGTCGCTGCCGTCAAAAGTTTTCACATCTTTTTTTTCTGCTGTCAACATATGGGCACTAAAAACTATATGCCGACATATAATTCATTTGTAAATGTAAATAAGCAGGCCAATTTTCTACAACAAAAAAAGAAACGAAATCAAAGCTTTAAATTTCAAAACAAAAAAGAAACTTCCGAAAAAACAAATATTTTTTTGCCTAGATTGATTGAATCAAAGATGAAAGAAAGGTGAAATGGTCATACAAAATTGGATTTTTTCAATGTTTGGAGTAAAGATAGTATCAATTTATTTTTCATCTTTCAGTTTTAAAATTTTTTTATAAACAATTAAGTACACGTTTCATAATTGAAAATATTCAAGAATATAATTTACAAAATTAATCAACAGTCATGGTTACTGTTTCAACGGTTTTGCAAAAATAAATATGAAACGAATGACGACAAGAATAATGGAAACAAATCATAAATTAAGCTTTTTTTCGCAACCCTCTCATCTCTACATACAAGCATTAAAAAGATTTACACACAACAATAAAAAGGGTTCAGACTTTATAGTATTAGTACAAAAGAAATAAAACTAATTTACAAAAGAGACATGATAAAAAATGAAACATTATTTCTTTTCAAATTTTAAAGAATTGGTTTCAACATTTCGATGCCATGGTGAATTTACAGCAACATTAGAAATAGGTGGTTTTGGTTTCTTATACATATTTGCATATGGTGATGGTGCAATAGATATTTTTGTTAATCCTTGTGGATTTGCATAAGCTTGAGTTGGTTGTGATTGAGATGTAACATTCATCGGTTGTTGCTGCTGTCCAGGAGGAGCAAAAGAAGGGAATTGAGATGTTCCATTTGAAGATGATAATCCTGATAACATTTGTGAATTCACATGAGCTGGTTGTGATTGAGATGTAACATTCATAGGTTGTTGCTGCTGTCCAGGAGGAGCAAAAGAAGGGAATTGAGATGTTCCATTTGAAGATGATAATCCTGATAACATTTGTGAATTCACATGAGCTGGTTGTGATTGAGATGTAACATTCATAGGTTGTTGTTGTATTAGAGGAACAGGAAAGGGTAACTGCTGTTGAGATGTTCCATTTGATGGTGACGGTGCAAATGAGAGCCGTGATAACCCTTGAAGATTTACAAAATCATGGCTAGGTTGTGATTGAGATGTGAGATTCATCGGTGGTAGCTGCTGCTGCTGTACAGGAGGAGCAAAAAAAGGGAACTGTTGTTGCTGCTGAGATGTTCCATTTGATGGTGCAGAAGATATTTTTGATAACCTTTGTGAATGATCATAAGTATGATTTGGTTCGGATTGAGAGATAACATTCACCGGCTGTTGTACAGGATGAGTAAATGAAGGAACCTGTTGTTGCGGTTGTGACGTTCCATTTAAAGATGATGGCCCTGATACCCTTTGAGGATTTACATAAGCTTGAGCTGGTTGTGATTGAGATGTAACATTCACAGGTTGTTGTTGTTGTTGTTGTTGCAATGGAGGAATAGTAAAGGGCAACTGCTGTTGAGATGTTCCATTTGATGGTGACGGTGCAAATGAGAACCGGGATAACCCTTGAAGATTTACAAAAGCATGGCTAGGTTGTGATTGAGATGTAGCATTCATCGGTGGTTGTTGCTGTTGTACATGAGGAGTAAAAGAAGGGAATTGAGGTGTTCCATTTGAAGGTGATGGTCCTAATAACACTGGTGAACTCACATGAGTTGGTTGTGATTGAGATGTGAGATTCATCGGTTGATGTTGCTGTTGTGACGTTCCATTTAAAGATGATGGCCCTGATACCCTTTGAAGATTTGCAAAATCATGGCTAGGTTGTGATTGAGATGTAACATTCATCGGTGGTTGTTGTTGTTGCATTGGAGGAATAGTAAAGGGCAACTGCTGTTGAGATGTTCCATTTGAAGATGATAATCTTGATAACATTTGTGAATTCATATGAGTTGGCTGTGATTGAGATGTGAGATTCATCGGGTGTTGTTGCTGCTGTACAGGAGGAGCATAAGAAGGGAAATGTTGTTGCAATGTTCCATTTGAGGGTAAATGTTGATTTGATAAATCATTCATTGTCGTTGAATGTTGTGACGTTGCCATTTTATTTCGATAGAATGCCATATAATCACCAAGTTTTGGACGTCTTCTTTCTGCAGATGTCAGGGGAAGTGGCTGCTGTTCATTAGATAATTCCATTGCAGTTCGTTCCCGATAAAGTTTTGTCTTTTCAGCGAGAATACGTTTTTCCTCTTCATGTCTTTCACGTTCACCTTTAACTAAAAAAGATAAAACATTATTAAAAAAATATTTTATTTAAAAATTAGCATGCTTACATGAATCTTCCATACCAGTAATACTTTTATCTAATGCACGAATGAGAGCAAAAAGTTGATTGTAAAAAGTTGTTGCAGCTTCAGTTTTTTCTTTAACACCAGCAAACACTTGATAAGCTGTTATTAAAGCAACAGACTGTGATCTTCTCCTACAGTATACTATTGTCATAATTGTCATTAAAAATTAGAAGCAATAACTTACTTTTCATTATTTTCAACGATATCCCGACGACATTCAGCAAAGTTTGCATTTGCTTCCGTAAGGGCATTTAAAATTTTATCTTGTGCATTTAAATTCATTTCAATAATTTGTATTGCACGAGCATGCTTTTTGAGTTCTTTTTCAAATAATGAATCCATGGAAAAATCTTTTTCAGCCAAAACTTTTGCAGTAATATCGTCATTCTCAAGATCAGTTTTAAAGCTTTCAAATAACTGAATTCGTTGTTTCTTCATTTCTTCAACTTTTTCAACCATTTCACTCAATTTTTTTCCTTCAGGTGTTTCAGAAACATTAACAACTTTATCACAAATATTTTTGGCCAATTCTGTTAATGGTAATGCCAAAAGCTTAAGTTGTTCAGATTGACTTGCAAGAGCTTTTTGTAATTCTGTGTTATTTGCCCGAGCTTGAATGTGATGATCCATCAGTTCATCAACTTTTGAAGAAATAATTTTAAAACCTTGATCTTCTTCCAATTGTGGACATTTAACATTTAGCAATCGATGCCTTAAATCTGTTAATTTAATTTCAGCTTCACTTGATTTTGTCGCAACAGCTAAAAATAATATGAATAAAACTACAGTAATTATTTTTGAAAACCAACCATTTAACTGATCAAGTAATTCAAATAATGCATGTGGTTGAGCAGTAAATGCTGCGCTTGCTTGTAACAATTCCTCTGGAAGACGCATTTCATCCATATTTTGATCCAAATTTAATTGATTTAATTGAAGTGATAAAAGATGCTGCTCCAAATCAGTATCCTTTTTTTCAATTTTTTGAATAATTTCTCGTTTTAGCTTTGCTTTTTCTTCACTATATAGTGAAACACCTTTCAAAACATTTGCAGGTAAAAGAGCCGCAAAAAGATCATCTCCACATGTATCACGTTTAAATGGATCAAATGAAAGGGCTTGTGCTTTTGTAACTGGTTCAACTTGTGTTAAATCTTCTGCTTTTGGCACTCTATCATGATATACAAAATCATTTTCTTTGCGAACTCTTGCTTCTCTAAAATAATTTTTTAGTGAAATAAAATAACAAAGCACCAAACAAACTCTTGAGTAATAATATCAAGGGCAAATGAGATTGCTTGTTTCATACTTTCACTTTCTCTTTTATCTTTTTGTACAACTTTCTGAGCTTCTTTAATTTGTTCCAAAGCAGCCGATAAATGTGCAACACTTTCACCATGTTTTTCATCTGTATAACATTGTTGTCCTAATGAATATCGTTTAATAGCTTCATAAAAATGTGCTTTTGCTTCACAAAGTCGTTTCCAAGTTTTGAGTTTACTACTTAGAATATAATCAGAAAGGGTATCTTGATCCAGTCGTAATTTTAATTCAAAATATGCTTCTGCAGCGTATCGTGCTAGCTTTGCAATAATGAAACATGCACGATTATCTGCAATTGCTTTTTCAAGTAAGCATTCATGCGCTTGAACCTAAAAATAAAAAGTATTGTCATAAACATAACTAAAAAAATACCAAAAGAATTTGAGAAAAGAAGGTCAAAAGTTCTGGTTCAAAATTTGATGAAGCAAATTTTGAAGCACTAAGATTGTCACGAAGGTATTCAAAGGGCCATGATGCATATTGAAAATTTTGAAAAGCATTCTTACATGACTGAAAGATGGGTATAATAATCAACTACGATATCGATAAAAGATCATACGTTTTCATCAGAACGAGTTTCATTCATTCCAATTGTTGCATGTGCAGCACCAATATTATACATAATACAACAAATTTCATAATTAATATCTTCATATGCTGCTCCAACTGCCATATCACATGATCTATCACTCCATGCAAATGATACAGAAACTGGCTCATTCGTTTCCATAGGAAAACGGCTTTTCATCATTTGTAATTGTGCATAATATCTTTTCATAATGCAAATACTTTCTGTATCTGCACTATATCGACATGCATGCTTAAAAAATATATATAGAGTATAGAGATAAGTCAACGCTCAAAAGGTAACATACATATCTCATTGATTGAAGTTCTTTGAAAGCTTCATTAAACTTTGAAGGATCATCATTGTAATGTGTAAAAATGTACTGTAAGCCTATGTTTAATACAAAAATATATTAATAAAAAGACAAACTTCACGAATCTTTGGAATCCAATCCGCAGGCATTGGATCGTCAGGAACTTTCATATCTGGAGATATCATTGGAACTTTTGGAATGCCTTTCATTTTTTCCATTTTTGTAAATCTTTAGCAGAACTAAAAGTAATACAATTTAGCAATTAATAATCAATGAATAAAAAAATGAGCATTTGTTGTACACACGCATGCACGCATGAATCATCATTTAATTAACAACAAAAAAATATCGAGAAAAGCTTTGATACAAACAACGTTGTTGTACGGAATTATTAAATTTAATTAATCTTCAAATCATTTATTTATTATAGTAACTTTTAAATAAGTTGTTTCTCTGTTAAACATTCAGAAAAAAAAAATAACATCTGTTTTTTGTTGTCGTTTTTTGGTTGGCGAATTATTAAAAATTTAATACACATTTTGCCAACACGAAGAAGATTTGTGAAAAAATAACACGGAAAAATTCGGATTAAAATTTAATCTTATCAAAAAATAACGAAGATAAATTTACGAAACAAACAACCCAAAAAAATCGTTAAATGGGTTGCCTTCAATCAAATTCACTTGTGTAACACGTTTAATCAATTTTGCGATAAACGCATATATCGTTAAACAAAAAAAGAGAGAACAGAAACGCATAAAATTCATTAAAAAATAATTTTTCCTTCATTTTTTTGATGGAGCAACAAAAAAAAGAATCAGAACTTATATGTACGGTAAATTTTTTATAATACTGTGTTTGCAAAATTAATTTAAAAATGTTCTATTTCTTGAGCAATGTTTATGTAGTAAATTAACAAGCCTATTGTTTCAGATGACGCTTCCAAAAAATGTTTAACGGCCTGCATCTGATCGACCTTTACTCTGGAGTATTTGCAAGGTAAAAACAATCTGAAAACTTTTTTTTATCTTGGTGTTTACCCAGAAAACATCTGAGAAAAAACAAAGAAAAAATTTGAATACCATTTTTAACATTTCCGAAAATGTTTTTTATTGTATCTTTTTTTTGATTTCACATTCATCATTTTGTGCAACTGCAAAGAAAACTTAAGATGGGACTTTTAGCCGGTATTGTAATGATTCTTTCACTTGGATATGGTATGATATTTGCTTTTCAATGTTTAGCTGCTTATAGTGCACCAAATTCTGATTTATGTCGCAGGTTTGCTTTTCTTTAAGGTATACTGCAATTCTTTTATTATTTTAAGCTCTGCATCCGGTTCATCACTTGGTGTTGGATTTATTCGTGGTGCTGATTTTAATACAAAAAAATCTTCAAGTAAAAAGAAGAAGGAAAAGCTTACACCACTACCTGTATCACGTTGTTCTTCATCAAATCAATATTATACACTTGAAGACGAATATCAACCTATTCCTGCAATCAAATCTCCAACTCTTCGTTCTCTCGTTTAATCGCCATTATAAATGATTGTATTTATGTCATGTACCTATCTGTATGAAATTTTAACTTTGTATTGATCAAAAAAAATTCTTTATGTAACCAAATTCGCATAGGAAAATAGAAAAATATACAAAAAAACAAAAAAAGGCACTTTTTTACAAAGGTACAGGAAAAAAGTATAGAGACCTTTTCACTAAGATAAGGTACTGGCTAAATTTATGCATTTTTTTATATGGGATAGAACAAAAATAGGAAAGTAAAAAATATAAAAATGTGGCAAGTAAGACATTGAAGCTAAGAATGAATGATAAATTATTTGAGATTGTTGTATTGTAAGTTTAATGACCATAAAGCGGATTATCAGCAGACATTACAGGATCAGATGGAGTTGAAGTAGCACGTTGAGCTTCAACATCAGAAGCAGGAGTTGTTGTGGTGGTAGCTGCTGCTGTTGTTGAAGTAGAATGAATTCGTCCTTCCCCAACAACAATAATTTCCATATCAGGATTTTGAGTTTTACCCTTTTCAGCAACCTATAAAAGTTACAGTATTCCATTAAAGCTATCAAGCAAGAAAAAAACGAACTTGTAATTCTAAGAGATGAGTTTCTTTTAAGCTAAGATATTGACGACAGCGAAGAATTGTTGAAAGCATAAATACTTGAACGATCACAATAATCAAGACGGATAAGAACATTCCGCTATATGGAGGTTGACTTGGATCTTGTTGTGGTTCAACCATTTTAATAATCAAACCAATTAATGCAACAGCTTCACCAGTAAGAACAACAGAATAAATAACAATAAATGGAAGAAGATAATATGCAGTTTGCTTTTTAATTCCATATAAAACATAGTAATGAACCAAAATACCAAGTGCTCTAAAGAATATTAATTACAAAATTATGTTGCAGTAGATTGGATACTTACAAGTAAGTAAAAAGACCAAGCAATGCTGAAATATCTACGCCCCGTTGATGATGATACCAATTAAATTCAAAGAAACTCTAAATATGAGTTGTTAATATTAAAAATGTCTATACAGAGTTAAATACTTACAGAAATGAAAAGTAATATAACCATGCAAAGTCCAAAAGCAGCTAATGTCTAAAAACAATTTTAAAAAACTTCGTTCTAGATACTGTTTTAAACAAACCATTGATGCACGTTCTACATGCCAATACCCAAGTACTTTAAATTGTAGATCATCTTCATTAAAAGGTGCAACCATAATTTGCGTTGGAGGTGGTCGATCTTCTTCCTCTTCACCTACATATTAGCTTCCTTTTATTTATAACAAATAATATATTAACCATACCTGTTCTGCCAAAACGTGAATAGGATACGGTAGCTTGATCACGCTTCCGTATCATGTAATTTCTTAACCATTCCATGTCTTGAAAAAGCGTCAACAATAATTAAAAATATAAGCAGAAATTTAAAAAAATATATTTTAGTGTTTGAAAAACACGTCAGTCGTCACAATCGCGATCTCACTCTTGGCCACGTTCGATTTATTCACACTCGACTGAATAGTAGAGTTACTTACAAAGAAAAAACAGAGACATAAAAATAGTGGAAAAAAAACAAATAACGTAAAAAACTAAAATCAATTTTTTCTAAATAAAAAGACAAGGCTGGGATATTTTTGGTTGATTAGTAATGATGTAGAAATATTCTAATAATGCAACAATCTAAGCCATTCCATATCCAATAAGGTTACCGCAAATAAAGCTAAAATTAGTTAATACATGTTTTAAACTAAGTAATATAAGAATTTACCTGGAAAAAAGGTATGAATATCGAGTTAAAAAGTCATCCATTTCATTTGATGATGGAAATCCTTGACGATAACCAAGATGTTTTTTAATTTGATTTGAAACTGAATCAATATCTTGTTGAAATTGTGTACGATGAAAACGAATATAGCCACGATAATTGAAGAACTAAAATATATTGTTTTTGTTATTAAAGTTATTATATGGCCATAAGTAACAAACTTGAATGAGTATAAAAGAACATCCAATAAGTAAGGCACAGATTTTACTGCCTTTTGTACAAAAATATCCAAGAACCCATCCAGATCCCGCGCCAATGGACATTTGTAACGGAACAGGCTTCCGTGAAATATTTTTTAAATATCGAAAGAATCTATCACAATATACCATAAATCGATTACTAAAATCTTCATCTCTTGGTGGAGAGACTGGACGACGACGTGTGAGATCCACCATTTTTATCTATCAATCTATAATAAAAATGCTGACGTTGAAAAGCAGAAGTTAAGAAATTTAAGCTAAACAAAAGAGAGAGAGAAATTTTTGCCGTTTTTAAAACGACGGGCAGCAGCAGCACTGCCGAGTAGTGTCCCCCCCCCCCCCCCCCCGTTTTTGGAAAAAAACGGGGATGAAATGTCTGCGGGGAGGGGAAACGGGGACGTCCCCGCCGGGGAAAGGGGGGGGGGGGGAACACTACTGCCGAGAAAACAGAGTGTTTTGCGTGCAACCTGCTGCCTCTGGAACATTTAATAACAATTTAAAAAAGACTCTATTTTGTGTTGAAAATAAACGTGAACATTAATGTTAAACCTCAACTCATTATTATGAATCAATAAAAAGAAAACTATAAAGAAGTCTGCTAAACTATGGATTTTTCTATTTAATAAGCACGTTTGTAGAAAAAAAAAGACTTAATAGTTGTTATAATTTCTTGCGCAAAAAAGAGTTTTAATAAGCGTCATCTAACAAGACAAAAAAAAAATGAAAACATGAATTATATTTTGAGTTTTCAATTTTGTTGAAAAAAGTAAGCGCATGCAAAAGTAAAATTCATTATGAAATCTTTTTTAAAAATGTTTCAAAAAAAAAGCAATTGTTTTGTGTAATTCAGAGCTTTTTTTGAAGAATACGGTATTTTTAATAGGACGGTGTTTTAAAGATGCATTTATAATGGTTTTAATAACTTTTATGAACGACAAACAAGCAACATACACATTCAGTAGTAAGCACTGTAATTTTAATGGTTCCATTTGAAAAATACAGTTTAAACTTCATTTTGTGTTTATTGACATTATTCGAAAGATAGTTCAAGACAAAAATTTAAACAAAATATGATTGGATGTTTTGATGAAAAAAGATAAAATAACCAGGATTTGTCATCACAAGCTTTGATAAAAACACAAAATTTTAAAAAGATAAAAAAATAGGAACACACATCCGTTTAAATATTTCTAAAAGTATCATTTTTGAAATGAAAGTTTTTGCGAATACATTTTTGTATGAGCAAGAAATATCAATTAATTCATCGCATATCAATAGCCGTATCACAAAAATAATAACACATGCAAAACATCTAGAAATTTCAAAATAAGCTATTAATGGTTTACGAAATTAATTTAAAAATGGGTAGGGTAATTAGCGTTAATTTGTGGGATCTCTATTTCATTGCTGAAAAATTTATTTTCTTAAAATTATGATAATGGTAAATTTACTCCCCCAGCATTATAAAAGATGGGTTCCTTGACTCTGATTTTTTCTAAAACGAGTGCTAGAAAAACTGAAACATTTTTGAAAAATAATTACGAAACCATTATTTTGTTTTAGTGTTACGATAATTTATTTGCTTATTGTTTTTTTAAAATATTAATAGTGTTATTGTAGTTTAGGTATTCGAGATAAAGACTGAAAATTAAATTTTACTTTTTAAACAATTACTGTAGCTGATGCCGCTATAACAACAGCAATCAAAACTTTTTTTGAATGATGATGAAATTTTACATTAAAGGCTTAATTATTTGTTAACGATGAATGTCACAGTAATTTAGTTAAAAATATGATTGTCTCTTTTTTAATCGTTAATTGATGGAAGGTTACTGTAGACGTATATCTAACATTTATTTTAAAACGAAACAACTGAAATTATTTTCAATTGATTCGAATTCATTAAAAAAAGTCATCACACGGCATAAATTTTCATTGTTTAACAGAGAAAAAAGGGGGAACAAATAATTATGTGAAATAAATTTTTGAATATTTGAATATGTATTTTTGCTTCATCAGCTATTTATTTATATGTATTTGAGCTGCTTGATGCAATGGAGACCCTTTTCATTCACTTGCATTATAATAAATATTTTTTTGTGTTGCACACAAACAGCAACTAAAGAAATTATGATGGTCCCAATTTTTTTGAATGGATTCTTCTTCATTTATTTCTTTCCTTTCCCTTTTCTCCTTTCTATTGTTTCTAAGATTGCGCAACATAAAAATTTTGGTAATAAAAAGTTTCATTTTCTCATCTGCATGTTTTAAGCTGTATGTTTTAGGGTTCTTAAAAAGCGCAAGCATTTTTATTCTTTCTTATTTTGTTTTCCTCAGATTGCAACGTTCATTTTTGTTGCCATTGATTTACTTTTACTTCTTACGAGAAACTCGTATATGATAAAAACTTTTTCAAAAATTTATTTATTACGGTTTTATTTGTGGTTCAAAAAATAAACATCTATTAAAATTTAAATATATAAAAGTCTTATATCACCTGACTTTTTTCTTTTCTGCCCTCAATGTGCCGAAACATTGTTGGCAAAGTAGAAACACATCAAATTAAACTTTTCCTATATTTAAACTTAGCTAGTTTGCTGAATCTTCGTATATCTTGAGCTCGATTGATTATAATTTGTCTTTATTTTAAATTTAACATGTTTTATTTGTTGTTTTTTAGTGTTTTATTAAATTGTAAACAGTATAATCAAGACTGCAAAATTGTATTTACTGTTTTGTCAAGAATGAAATTAGCCCAATTTGTAAATTTGAAAAAAAAAATTTATAAACTTTTACTTGTCTCTTTTTTCGAAATTACCGTATTCCCCTCACTCACGATTTTTCCTTCTTTGTTACCGTATCCTTCTTTTTTTCGTTGACGTATTTCAACCAAAAAGGAAGAAGAGTTTGTTTTTGTCAGTTATTTTTAATGTTTTAATCCAATTTTTTAGACATTTTATTTTTTCCCTCATCGCATTTTTACGTTTGTCATTGATGCAACCAACAACAACGGTAGCAGTAGTGGGGGAAGTTTCCAGGATTACAACATTATGATTATAGCAATGGTTGTTGCTGCTGCTATTGACAGTCTCTCTTTCTCGAGATGAGCAGAAGCAGCATTAAAACAAAATTATGAATTATTCATGGAAAAAATAGGCGCGATTTATTGTCGTCGTCGACGATTTTTTTTATTATGTTTGTCGCTAAGTGAGTCCCATCTCTTCTTTTTGTGCTAATATTTTATTATATAGTTTTTTCCTTCTTTGAGGTGTTAGCTTTGATTGAATTGAAACTGAAAAAAATGGTTTCACTTTCCCTTCAAATAAAAAAGAGGCATGCAAGCGCCACAAGGAAACAACTGAAAAATGAAAAAAAGAGGCAAAAAATGTGTCAACTGTATTATTATATTATTACACATGTCCCCCTATAAAAAATTTGATGATGCTTTTGATTTTTCTCATAAAAATAATATATCATACCTAAGAAATCACAAATTATTACATTTAAAAAAACCACCCAAGAAAATTATAAGTGTGTTGTTGCATTTTTTGAGGTGGTCCGAGTTCAAGCAATGCAAAAACGGCGACCACCTGTTCGCTGCCAGCCGTTAACTGAAAAAAAAGCATTTTCGCGCGTAACCACCTATTTGTTTTTCTTGTTGAGGATCTCCTCTTCTTCTCTCTTGACATAATTGGACAATTGTTGAAGCAATTTGCAGCAGCAACAAAATAGAATAATAGAAAATTAGTGTTTTGCTCTAATTTAAGCATTTAAAATTGAATGTTTCCGTTTTTTGTTTGTTGCGCTAAATCTCTGCAGCAAAAGAATAGGTATACGGTAATGGAATGAAATAAGAGAGTCGAACTGAAGTGCCTTCCTTTTTTGAGAGAGAGAAAAAAGTGATTTATGAAATTTTATTTATAAAGAAACAAACAAAAGATTATTTTTGATCATTTGATGAAACATTAGAATAGGAATCTATTGTTTTTGTAGCATTTTCAAACTCTAAATAGTTTAAAACTGTTTTCAAAAAGAGGTTTTCAGAAAAAATAGTTCCAAATTTTTATAAGCTTAAATTTTTTTCTTCAGTTTTTACTTAAAAAACTTCAAGTAACTTTAAAAATAAATGAAATTTCAGTAACAATACTTTATCGTTTTTTAGAGCTTCACATTGAGATGTTGTTTAATTTAGCATAAGTTCGGATTTAAAGTTTCAAACGTTCCCAAAAATAACTAATTAAGCAATTTTCAGAAAAAAAACTTGTTGAAGATAAATAAGTACAATCCAAAAAATGTAAGCGGTACTAATAAACAAAGTTTAATTTCGTGTTTGTAATATTAAATTCATTTTTTTTATTGCTTAGCCATTTAGCCATTGGGAAACACAGATCCTAAAAATTTAGCACAAAATTGTGCATCAGTTTTTAACAATAAGATTCAATCAATAAAAGGACTCAACAATTTCTTTTTTATGATAATATTATTTTGAAATTATAAAAAAAAATTAATTCAATAGTTTCAAAACCGTGTACAAAAATGGAACTTTTTAGAAATATTATTGAATTTTAACCTTTTCATTTTTATACAAAAAAATTTTCTATCCATCCTTTTTTAAACAAATGCCACTGTTGATCCAAAAAAATATTTTGAAAACTTTTTTTGTCCGAAAATTTCTTTAAAAAAAGCAGCGTTAATTAGTTTTTCTTTCGATTTGGCATTTTCAAACCAATTTTTTAATTTTCAACAGTCACTTTTTCTGAAATTGGACAAAAAATGGGAGGGAAAGCAAGATGATCGGAGAGAAGCTGTTCTCGGCATTTTGTTTTCTGAAAAAAAGGGTTTGGTTTTTTTTTCAAAAAAATATTTTTATTTTGAGACCGTTTTAATCGAGTCCCTTCAGCACCTCGTTTATTTTGCGATTATGCAAATGTGTTTTTTTTTCTTCTGCTTGCCACAAATAAGGAAAAAAATTAATGTTTGTTGTTTTTTTTTCAGTTCTTTAAAAAATAGGAAAGACCTCACAAATGCATCTGTTTTTAGTTTTGAGAGATGCTTTTTTACGTAAAAAGTTGGATAAAGTTTTTTTTAACAGCAAAAAGTAGCATTTTGATCACGTCGTCTTTTTTTCTACGGTTGTATCTCTTTTTTGAAGTTTTATATTCCAGTAGCAACAACTTTTTTGCTTCCCATTTTAGTCAGTCACTCAAAATTTCAGCCAATCCTCAAGCCGCTTTTTTTAACGCATTCCCCGCCCTCTCCTTTCATGTGCCTCTCTTATTTTCCTTCCTCTTTTTGCTTACCGCCACTGTTACAATGCTGCTGCTAAAATTGACCGCCCCTTTCCCTTAAAAACGCCGTTGTTTCTTTTGCCACCAGCATGGACCCTCCTTTTTATTCAATGAACTACTGCCCCCTTTTTTGTTCCTTGAATGATCGCTTTTTTATAAAAAAAAAAATAAATAATTTTTTACCCCTTCAAAATTTTTTATGACTTTGAATTGTTTAATAATGAAAAAAATTAGCATATTTTTTTCTTTCCCATAGATCCTCAAAAATTTTTAATCAATTTTTTTTCTAATTTACAGATGACTCAACAGCAGCAACATGAAGATGGAACACAAATTCCTTCCACAACAGCTACAGTAACCTCTTCATCAGCCGGTGATTGTTCAACAGCCACAGCAGCGATCACAACAATACCAGCAGCAACTACCGTAATGCCATTAGGAATTTCTGGGCTTCCGTTAGATTCACATTTGCATGATCCAAGTAATTATTTAAAACTATCACCAAATACGGCAGCGTCAAATGAAGCAACTGCAAATTTGGCTGCAGCTGCGGCAGCAGCCATGTTTCCACATTACCATCATCATCACCACCATCATCATAACGGTCTTACCAGCCATGATAATACTACATCTGCAGCTACAACAGATTCTGCAATGTTTGGAAATTATTCATGGATGCCACAAACATATCCATCGCTATTTTTTAATGAATGGTCTGCAAATTGTTATCCTACGACAGCTTCAGCTGCTGCAGCAGCACAATTTTCACAACAACAGCAGCAACATCATGACCTTGTTCTTTCATCACAAAACTCACATTTTAATAATCAAATGTCTTCTATCAATAATAATGGCAGCAACAATGATCAACAACAACAAAATTCTGAAAATATTGCTGCAGCTGCGAATCTTGCAGCAGCACAAAATCAAATGTTTGCAGTTGCATCCCAACAACAACAAAGCCCAGGAATTGATGCAAGATGGCGTCCAAATGTCCCATTTCCAGATTTAAAACCAGACATGGATCGACCAGATATTATTCATCGACTTACAACCTCCTCAAATGGTTCATCATGGCCGTCGCCGGGAAATTTTTATTCAAATTCTGATCACCTTCAACAGCAGCAACAACAACCTGGTCCAATGAATGGAAGTGGTGGTGGATCATCGGGAGAAGAACAAGAAATTTGTAGCGAAGATTTGGAAGCTTTTGCAAAAACGTTTAAGCAACGCCGAATTAAACTTGGATTTACGCAAGCTGATGTAGGACTTGCACTTGGAAATTTGTATGGGAATGTTTTTTCACAAACAACAATTTGCCGATTTGAAGCTTTACAGTTAAGCTTTAAAAATATGTGTAAGCTAAAGCCGTTACTTTTTAAATGGTTGGAAGAAGCTGATTCCACTTCGATTCCTGCAGTAAATGGTCTATCAATGTTTGATAAAAATTTGGGTCCAGCTGGAAGAAAACGTAAAAAGCGAACATCCATCGAAGTCAATGTTAAATCAAATTTGGAATGTCATTTTCAAAAGCAATCAAAGCCATCTGCAACTGAGATTCAACAAATTGCAGATTCTCTTCAACTTGAAAAAGAAGTTGTACGGGTGTGGTTTTGTAATCGACGACAAAAAGAGAAACGAATGACCCCACAATATAATGAAATGATTTTAATGCAAAATAATGCTGCGGCAACAGCGGCCGCATTGGCAGCCGGATACCATCCTTCACAGCTACCACCACTACCCCCTCAGGGATTACATCAACAACATCATTCACTTCTTGGACAACAGCAACAACATGATGGAAATTTTACAAATTATTAAATTATTGTTTATCCCTTAGTCTTAGTTGAGAATGTGTTTGTGTGTGGAAACTGTTTTTTATATATGTTGTTTGGTATTGGTAGAATGGGAAAATGATGAGGATAATGAAAATAATAAGGATTTGTTCCGGAGGCGCCCGGAATGTAATAATTAGGGCCTTTGAAGATGAGATCCAAAAAAGAATGAAAAAATTGATGCAAATTTTTGGGGAATAAAAAATGTTAGTGAAAATGAATGTTGATAAAGAATGCAACGGAAGATGAATGCAAAAGATTTGCATGAGATTGAATAATGGTAGCGTAGAGTTTGTTGAAGGTTGTCATGAAATAGAACCACTTTTGCATGGGATTTATAGGAAAGGTTTGAGCGAGAAGTAATATGTTGACTTTCGAAACCCGGCTTTAGCCGGGGTTTCGCTTGTTGTAGATTAATTAACTATTACCGTAATTCTTTCCATAATATAAAAAATGATTCAGAGAGATTGTCTCCTTTTGTTTTTTTTTTGAATTTTGTTAAAAAGAGTTTAAATTTTCTTAATATAATTTTTTAAAACTGTTTTTTTTTTAAATCGTATTTCTGTACATAAATAGTTATTTATAACTGTATACCAATCTTGTTGAATTATTGTCAAAAAACGATGCTATGGCATTTTTGGATATTTTTTTGCAGCTGGCAGAGAGGAGTCTGTCTCTTTTTCAATTTTTTTTCATTAATTAGACAAAAAAAAGGAAAGGGGGTGTTGCGCGCCCAAAAAATTGAACTAACTAATTTGGATCAGATATTGATAGCATTGCGGCCACAAAAAGACAAAAAACACACATATAAAAAAGGGCTCTTCACCTCCAAGGACGGCACATGTTGAATTTTTCTTTTTTCGGGTTCTCGAGAACGGCTGCCTTGATCCGCACTTGACATTAAGCAGCAGCAAAGAGAAAAAAACGTTTATCCGTTTCTTTTCAAATCTTTCTTTTTTTGTATTCCAGAAAAAAAGTGTCAAAAATCCCCATTCATTTTTACACTCACAAAAAAAACTCATTTTTTTAAAACCGAAAAAAAGACAAACAGCAGCAGTAACCACTGTCACATTTCTTTATAATATCGCAACGACGGCGATGATGCTCACACCTCCGTGTGTCATTGATGAGACGAAACCATGGTTTAGCTCAAAGAATATACTGTATTTAAGCAAATAAAACAATGAAATGGTCACAGGTGGCAATACTTACAATAAAGACATTAGAAATCAATATAGATAAATAACAATACGAAAATAATATAGCTATTGTTGATTTTCTGCTGAACCATTTGAATATGTAATTGCTTCACCTTCGGTAGTTGCTTGCTTTCGCAACATTTTTTGATTAATTTCCCATTGTTGATGCATCAGATCACTGTATTCTTTTTGCAAAGCCGCTTCAACTTCTTTCATAGCGTTAACCTAAAAAAAAGCAACAATGTAAATGACCTTTCTCACAGGTATAATAATTGTTTTGAACCAAAAAAAAAGTTTTTAAAAATATGCAAAATGAAATTGCGCAAATATGCTTCAGTGAGATGGGAAAAATATTAATAGCTTTTTTGATGCATGTCGGTATTCCATGACACTTAAGAACAGATTATAAAAATCGTACTTAAAATGGAAAAAAACAAAAAATGAAACAAATGAAAAAAAGTAAAACATACTTCTGCTGAAATATTTTCAATTCGTTTATTAGCAGCATTAACTTCATATTCTTGCAAAGCTCGAAATGATTCAACTTCCATTCCACTAATATGTACATCATGCTGACCAGTTTGAATGGTATTAATTGCGGTTTCTTGAATTTTCTAAAAATGATACATACAATATTTTTAAAGCGACAATAACAAGCAAACCTCATAACCTTGAAGAATGACTTTTAATTTGCTTTTGATTTTTTCAGTTTTGGTTTTTACTTGTTTTGCAGAAACAAAATTCGACTAAAAAAATAAATAAAAATTAGTTTTAATTTATCTGAGCTAATACAATATGGGTCAATGATGAAACATAACACGGCATGTCAAATTTCACCGTAGTTTTTCTTATCTAAAAGAAGAGCCTTAAAAGAAAGAAATTGGTGCAATTCAATTGCATTGCTCCTTGTGGAATCATATTTGCATAAGCGCATCCGGCGACTTCTTCGAAAAAGCTTCTTTCGACTTTTTTTTGTAATTGCATTTAGTTTTTTCTTCCTGGCTGTTTGTTAGTGCTGCCGCCAATAAACATCACCAAAAAAGAAAAAATACACTTAAAAAAGGGGGAAATATTTTAAAAAGAAAAAAAAGCATACCTCAAAATCAGCAATAAGAGCTTTAGAGCGTTCTTTTTTAGGAATTTCATCAACAGGGACAAAAAAGCCATTATAAAAGATTCGACGTCCAGAACTTTGGGCAATTGCACGTTCCATGTATTCTTCTTGATCAAAGTCATCAAGTTTAAGAGCTTCACGGTCAATCAAAATTGATGCTTCTCTTAATTCATCCAATGTAAAATTATCAGTTGGAGGAATACCGTTAACATCATGACGTAAAATATTTCGCATTTCAGCACGAAGAAGATTATCAGCCTGTAAAATATAAAATTTTTGTAAAAATCTATATTTCAGTATTAAAGTGTTTAGCTTTCTTTATGTAATGTTATGATCAAAAAAATGTTGAAAAGATTTTCATAGTTTTTGGCGCTATTTGAACAAAAAATGCTGCATTATTCCTCTTTCAGTCAACAAAAAATGACAGTAAGTCGTTATGCATAAAACGTGGAGTGACCGGCCAAAAACGGGCATGACGGGATGCGCATTTATTTGGCCGTCAATCACTTAAATAAAAATGTTTTTTCACATTCAATGCAACTCAATTGTCCTTTTAATCCACTGTATGATGCCATAAACTGGCGACAGTTTTCTTTAAACCAACAAAACAAAAGACAAACCTCATCGAATTCATTTTTGACAGGATATCGTTTAAAATATGAATCATTTAATTTTGAAGGTTTTGGTAAGCCACGACGAAAAACTTCTGATCGAAGTGACAATTCCTTTTGTTTTTTCTTTTCCAAAAGAGCAGAACGCTTTGAATCAAGTTCACCAGCGTCTTCAATCCATTCCTGCAAAAAAGTTATTTTTTAGTGAGGGATACTGTAGTTTTAAAAATTTACCATATCAATATCTTCTTCATCACTTTTGACTTCATCTTCAGGCATAACAACTTCAAAATCATTTTTTGGTGCAGGTAAAGTTTTTAATTGTTGTCGTAATTCTTCCACTGAAGCTCTTTGAGCTTCTTTGTTAATATTTAATTGATCACGGAATGGTGTGGCTCCAGGTGTAGCAGAAACAACAGTTCCTGGGGTTTCTAAAAATATTAATTATAATCAAGAATACAACCATTTACAATATTCTTACGTTCATAATTAGTTCTTGGTGTTTGTCCAATAGCCGCTAATACAGTATTTGGAGTTTGAATACCAGCTCGAATGCTTGAAGGTGCAGTAAAATCAGTTGAGTGCAAAGGATTATTTTGACCACCTTTGAGGGGAGTTTCAGTATTTGTAAGAGCAAGAAGATCATCGGCTGCCTAAAAATCAGGAATTTAACAAATATTTGAAATACCAATATACTGTATTTCAGTAAAAAGAAATGAAAGCCCCAAAAATAAAACGATTTTTAGAGAAAAATGCGTCTGTTCAATAACTACCCTAAAGGCCATGACTGTTTACGATGCTCTGAGCAGTGCCATCACGCATATGTTTTGCATACATTTCTCGGCGTTTGCTTCGGTATAAGGTTATTTGGTATTCCTCCCCTCTCTTTATTTATAAGGACTATTCGTATTTGCCAGTTTTCCCTCCCCATTTTCGGTCGAATCTTTGAATATTCATTAAGAATTACTGGATAGTTTGCATAAAATCAGTCCTTTTTTTGATGTTTTAATTTTTTCATTTTTTTTTCATCATTGCCAAATGCGCATTTTTGCAATTTCCTTTTTTTTCTCATAAATTTCAAAAGAGAGAGAGAGAGACAAAAAGAGATCGAAGAATTGTTGAGTCTCACATTTCTATAAAACGAACTACTAAGAAAGACTTTCAGTTTCTTTGTTTTTAAAAAATTCGGTGTTTGACTTTTAAAAAGTGAACGCTGAAGATGACCAAATTTTTTCAGAAAGTTAAATCCGTTAAGAAAATGATGACTGATTTTTACCAAGTAAAGAATTTTTTCTTGCCACTTAAAAAGAAACTAATCGTCTTTTTTCATTTGAAAAAACCGTTTGCATTTCAAAAGATACAAAAAAGTGCAACAATTTGACGCGGTCAGTTTTTAATTCAAATGTAAACCAATAAATGTACATTTTAATGTCCTTTTTCTAATTCAACCAATAAACTTTACCCCCTGATGAGAAAAAATCGCAACATTTAAAGATTTTTGCTACTATCAAAAACATTTCTCTTTTCATCAAAAAGGGAACCTTAAATAAAATCTAAAGTAAAATTTAAAAGCAAAAAAATAAGCTTCTGAGAAAAAAATGCCGACAAAAAGAAGAGCAGTCAATTAAAGGCTTAATTTTAAGTCAGTGTTAAGCTTTTGATAAATATTGCTAAAAGGCAAAATAATGTATTAAAAGCATGTGTAAAAAAGAGAGAGGAGTCAAAAACAACAAAAAAAACAAACCTTGGCAATCGCATCACTTAATGCAGCAGGTGTTCGAAGAGTTCGAGCAGCTTGAGCATTACGAAATGAATCAGAGTAATCATGAAGTAAAGTACTGGTTGGATTTTCATCAATTAATTCACGAATTGAATCAGATGTTTGACCAATTTTTACAATATCTTCCAATTCTTTATCAGAAACTTGTGGCTCTGGCAGAACAAGCTTTGATCTTTTATGTTCTTGTTTTTGAGCAAAAATTGATTCTGGATTATCTTCCGCTCGTCTCTTTGTAATTTTTTTCTTATCTTTTCGACGCTCTTCAGCTTCAATTTGGTCTCGACGTTTTTCAGCTTGTCTTGTAACAGCGCTTTTATCATATTCATCTTCAACAGGATCATGAAATCCAGCAGGTACAGGCTTTTCAAATGGAATCTAAAAACCTTATTTAGAAAAAAATACAGTATGTGTCAAACAAACCTCAAGATTATAATCAATGATACCTTTCTTTTGCATACGATAAAGTCCATTACCAGCATAAATTCCAGCAGCACGTAATTCTATTAAATAAAAATTAAATATAATAAAAAACTGTTATTAATTTGCTTTCTTACCTCGTCTTTTTTGAAGTGATGCGAGTCTTCGTGCTTCTGCCAATTGCTTTTCACGAGCCTTTCTTTTTGCTTTTTTACCTTGAGTATTTGCAAGACGAGCACGAGCTTCTGATAACATTTCAAGTTCTAAAACAATTGATTATTAGCTACAATGCATAAAAAGACAAAGAAATACCATCTTCATCCATATCAATAGGATCCGGACGAGCCGGTTTTGTTTCAGGTGTTGGATCAACTTCCCCAGGTTTAAGCTTTTTTGCTTCTCTTAATGCTTCACCTTCTTCCAATCCTTCGGCACGACGCTGTGCTTCATCAAGAAGTTGTTCATATCGTTCCAAGCATTGAGTAGCAGTTCGGCCAACAATCGGAGCAATTGTTCGCCATTGTGTTGGCATAATCTTTGCTAAATGTAAAAGCTTTTCATCTTCTTCACGTGACCATTCTGTTTTTTTAATTCGAGGATCAAGCCATTCATACCATCGAGCTTTACATTGTTTAGCTGATTTTCTATGAAGTAAAGATGCAATTCGACTCCATTGATTTTTTCCATATTTCATAATTGCAGCTTTAAGAATTTCATCCTAAATTAATAATACGGTATCAATTTGTGAAAAATAAAAGAATTTTTTATTACCTCGGTATTTTTCCAGACGCCGCCTTTAATGACGACGCGAACCATTTTGAACTATCTGAAATCAAGGTGTTACAAATGCTGGATTTAAAAAGCACACGAGTATAAAATACACGTAAAAAAACGATTAAGATAAATAAAGTTTGAATAATTAATTGTAAATCTGAGAAGTTTTAAAGAAAATCTTTGATTTCAAAAACATAACTTTTTTTGCAATTTTCAGATTTCTGTTGTTTTTCTTTTTTCAACTTGTGTTCCCGTTGAGACCGCTGAGAACCCCTTCCCCTCTCCCGTCTCCTCTTCCAATTTATTTTTTATTTTTGAAATTTTTCTTAGTATTTTTTGTCCCCCTCTTTCTTTATCGAATAACTATTTTTTTACTACAAATTTTTTTAGATATGGCATATTCCGGTTATCCTGGTGGAGAAATGCCTCCAATGGGGATGGAAGGAATGGATTATAACATGGAATATCAACAATCAAATGGATCTGAATTATCGCTACAAGCGTTAAAAGAAAAACAAAAGCGATGGCGAGCACTTCAATCCAAAAGATTTGCTATACAAAAACGTTTTGGTTTTGAAAATACTCAAAAAGCTGAACTTCCACCTGGTATGTTTTAATTCTGACATAATTAATCTTATCCTGTATCACTGTTATCCTTTTTTAGAGCATGTTCGAAAAGTTATCCGTGACCATGGTGATATGAGTTCAAGAAAATTTAGAAATGATAAGCGTGTATATCTCGGTGCATTGAAATATATGCCACATGCAATTATCAAACTTTTGGAGAATATGCCAATGCCATGGGAACAAATTCGTGATGTTAAAGTTCTTTATCATGTTACTGGTGCAATTACATTTGTTAACGAAGTTCCAAAAGTCATTGAACCTGTATATATTGCACAATGGGGAACGATGTGGATTATGATGCGTCGAGAAAAGCGTGATCGTCGTCATTTTAAACGTATGAGATTTCCTCCATTTGATGATGAAGAACCTCCACTTGATTATACCGATAATATTCTTGACGTTGAACCATTAGAACCTATTCAAATTCAACTTGATGAAGAAGAAGATTCTGCTGTTGTACCGTGGTTCTATGATCATAAGCCACTTTCAAAGAGTCGTTTTGTTAATGGTGAATCTTATAAAAGTTGGTCTTTCACAATTCCGATGATGTCAACTTTATATCGGTTAGCAAATCAACTGCTAACTGATTTAAATGATGAAAATTATTTTTATCTTTTTGATGTTAAATCTTTCTTCACTGCAAAAGCATTGAATATTGCTATTCCTGGTGGCCCTAAATTTGAACCTTTATTCAAAGATTTAATTCAACAGTAAGTTTGTTGTTTTGTTTTTTTTGTTAAAGCTAGCTTTAATTTTTTAGGGATGAAGATTGGAATGAATTTAATGACATCAATAAAGTAATTGTTCGCTCACCTATTCGTACAGAATACCGTATTGCATTCCCATTTTTGTATAATAATTTATTTAACAAAGTTCCTGTTACTGTATCTTGGTATCATTCTCCAACTGTTTGCTATATTCGTACAGAAGATGTTGATTTACCAGCATTCTATTTCGATCCTTTGGTTAATCCAATTTCACAAAGAGCAAGTGATAGAGTAAGTGGATTTTTTTGTATTTCTTTAACGATTTTACCATCTGCCATTTTTTAGACAAAAGAACCACTTCCAGAAGAAGATGAGGAAGATTTTGAACTTCCTGCAAGTGTAACTCCATTCTTTACTGAAATTCCGCTTTATACTCCAAATACATCTAATGGGATTGCATTGCTTTTTGCTCCAAGGCCTTTCAATATTCGCTCTGGTCGAACTCGTCGTGTTCTTGATGTTCCACTTGTTAAATCATGGTATCGTGAACATTGCCCTGCAGGAATGCCTGTAAAAGTTCGAGTTTCATATCAAAAGCTTCTTAAAGTTTTTGTACTCAATGCTCTTCATCATCGACCACCAAAACCACAAAAACGACGATATCTTTTTCGATCGTTTAAAGCAACTAAATTTTTCCAAACAACTACAATTGATTGGGTTGAAGCTGGCTTACAAGTTCTTCGTCAAGGTTACAACATGCTTAATCTCTTAATTCATCGTAAAAATTTGAATTATCTTCACTTGGATTATAACTTTAATTTAAAGGTTTGCTTTTACAACAATTTTGATTTTTTTGATTCATTTCATTTTTAGCCGGTTAAAACTTTGACAACAAAAGAACGTAAAAAGTCTCGATTTGGTAATGCTTTTCATTTGTGTCGTGAAATTTTACGTCTTACAAAATTGGTTGTTGATGCACATGTTCAATATCGTCTTAACAATGTTGATGCTTATCAACTCTCCGATGGCTTACAGTATTTATTTGCTCATGTTGGTCAAGTTACTGGAATGTATCGTTACAAATATAAACTTATGCGACAAGTTCGAATGTGTAAAGATTTGAAACATTTGATATATTATCGTTTCAATACTGGTCCAGTTGGTAAAGGTCCAGGATGTGGTTTTTGGGCACCTGGATGGCGTGTATGGATTTTCTTTATGCGTGGAATTACACCATTACTTGAAAGATGGCTTGGAAATCTTTTGTCGCGTCAATTTGAAGGTCGTCATTCAAAGGGGGTTGCAAAAACAGTTACAAAACAACGTGTTGAATCACATTTCGATCTTGAACTTCGAGCTGCTGTTATGCATGATATTCTTGATATGATGCCTGAAGGAGTGAAACAAAATAAAGCTCGTGTTATTCTTCAACATTTAAGTGAAGCATGGAGATGCTGGAAAGCAAATATTCCTTGGAAAGTTCCTGGTTTACCAACACCTGTTGAAAATATGATTCTTCGTTATGTTAAAGCTAAAGCAGATTGGTGGACGAATTCAGCACACTTTAATCGTGAACGTGTTCGCCGTGGAGCTACTGTAGATAAAACGTGAGTTTATTAATTATATTAATGTTTAAAACACGTATTAATTTTCAAAACCTATGCTAAAAACTAATTTTTCAAAAAAAAATTTTTCCTATAATTATGCCATTTTTTAGTGTATGCAAAAAGAATCTTGGTCGTTTAACTCGGTTGTATTTAAAGGTTTGTAATTTATTATTCTATCATTTTTTATATTACAGTACCTCTTTTCTAGGCCGAACAAGAAAGACAACATAATTATCTCAAAGATGGTCCATATATGAGTGCTGAAGAAGCTGTTGCAATTTTCACAACTACTGTAAATTGGCTTGAACTTCGTCGTTTCTCACATATCCCTTTTCCACCACTCAGTTACAAACATGACACAAAACTTCTTATCCTTGCACTTGAACGTTTAAAAGAGGGTGAGTCTTTAAAAAATATTTAACAGAATATGTCATTGAATAACCTTTTGCCAATAATTTTTAATTTTTCAGCCTACTCTGTTAAAAATCGTCTCAATCAAAGTCAACGTGAAGAACTTGCCCTCATTGAACAGGCATACGATAATCCACATGAAGCTTTGTCTCGTATAAAACGGCATATTTTGACTAGTCGTTCATTCAAAGAAGTTGGAATAGAATTTATGGATTTATACAGTCATTTAATTCCTGTTTATGATATTGAACCACTTGAAAAAGTTACTGATGCTTATATTGATCAATATCTTTGGTATGAAGCTGATAAACGTCATCTATTTCCAAATTGGGTTAAACCAGCTGATACAGAACCCCCACCGATTCTTGTTTACAAATGGGCTCAAGGTATTAATAATTTACAAAATGTTTGGGAAACATCTGAAGGTGAATGCAATGTTTTGTTGGAAGCTAAGTTGGAAAAACTCTGTGAAAAGATTGATCTTACTTTTCTCAGTCGTTTGCTTCGTTTAATTGTTGACCATAATATTGCTGATTATATGACTGCTAAAAACAATGTTACTATCAATTACAAAGATATGAATCATACAAATACCTATGGTTTAATTCGTGGTCTACAGTTCTCTTCTTTCATTGTACAATATTATGGTTTAATTATGGATCTTCTTATTCTTGGTATGCGTCGTGCAAATGAAATTGCTGGTCCACCTGAATGTCCAAATGATTTTGTTTCATTTCAAGATACCGAAACTGAAACATGCCATCCTGTCCGGTTGTATTGTCGCTATATTGATAAAATTTGGTTATTCATGAGATTTGATGCCGATGAAACAAGAGATTTAATTCAACGCTATCTTGCTGAACATCCTGATCCAAATAATGAAAATGTTGTTGGCTATAATAATAAAAAATGCTGGCCTCGTGATTCTCGAATGCGTTTAATGAAACATGATGTCAATCTCGGACGTGCCTCTTTTTGGGATATCAAAAATCGTTTACCGCGATCTTTGACTACTGTAGAATGGGAAAGCTCTTTTGTTTCTGTCTACAGTAAAGATAATCCAAATTTACTTTTTGATATGTCTGGTTTTGAATGCCGAATTCTTCCAAAATGCCGTACTGCAAATGTTGAATTTGTTCATCGTGATGGTATTTGGCATCTTCAAAATGAAATGACAAAAGAACGAACTGCTCAATGCTTCTTAAAAGTTGATGAAGAATCCATGCAAAAGTTCCATAACCGTATTCGACAAATTCTTATGTCTTCTGGTTCAACAACATTTACAAAAATTGTTAACAAATGGAATACCGCTTTAATTGGCTTGATGACGTATTATCGTGAAGCAGTAGTAAATACACAAGAATTACTTGATTTACTTGTCAAATGTGAAAATAAAATACAAACTCGGTATGTTTTTTAGTACTTTTTAAACGTTTATTTACAGTAGCTTTTTAGAATCAAAATCGGTTTAAATTCTAAGATGCCTGCTCGTTTTCCTCCAGTCGTTTTTTATACTCCAAAAGAAATTGGTGGTCTTGGCATGCTCTCCATGGGACATGTTTTAATTCCACAATCCGATTTACGATGGATTAAACAAACTGATGCTGGTGGTGTTACACATTTCCGTAGTGGTATGACTCATGATGAAGAACAAACAATTCCAAATTTGTATCGATACATTCAAGTAATTAATTTTTAGCTTTAATTTGTTTTGTTATGTAAAATAATTTGTTTTTAGCCATGGGAAGCAGAAATTGTTGATTCACAACGTGTTTGGGCTGAATATGCTTTAAAGCGTCAAGAAGCCAACACTCAAAATCGTCGATTAACTTTGGAAGATTTGGATGATAGTTGGGATCGAGGTGTTCCTCGTATTAATACGCTTTTCCAAAAAGATCGTAATACTCTTGCATATGATAAAGGATGGCGTGTTCGAACTGAATTTAAAACCTATCAAATATTGAAACAAAATCCATTTTGGTGGACTAATCAGCGACATGACGGAGTTTGTTTTTCTTTTAATAAATGTTAAATATTTAATTACTTTCATATATTTCAGAAACTTTGGAATCTTAATAATTACCGTACTGATATGATTCAAGCACTTGGAGGTGTTGAAGGTATTTTGGAACATACCTTATTCCGTGGTACATATTTTCCAACTTGGGAAGGTCTTTTCTGGGAACGTGCTTCTGGTTTCGAAGAATCTATGAAATTCAAAAAGCTTACAAATGCTCAACGTTCTGGTCTTAATCAAATCCCTAATCGTCGTTTCACTCTTTGGTGGTCACCAACAATTAACAGAGCAAATGTAAGCTTATCTTTAGAATGTTTTTTCATTTTTCATTTTTAATTTATTGTTTTAGGTGTATGTTGGTTTCCAAGTACAACTTGATTTGACTGGTATCTTCATGCATGGTAAAATTCCTACGTTGAAAATTTCTCTTATTCAAATTTTCCGTGCTCATTTATGGCAAAAGATTCATGAATCTGTTGTTATGGATCTCTGTCAAGTATTTGATCTTGAACTTGATGCATTGGAAATTCAAAATGTTCAAAAAGAAACCATTCATCCTCGTAAATCTTATAAGATGAATTCGTCTTGTGCAGATTTGCTTTTGTTTTCTCAATTCAAATGGCATATTTCTCGTCCTTCTTTGCTTGCGGATGCAAAAGATGTCATGGATAATACAACTGCACAAAAGTTTTGGGTTGATGTACAACTTCGTTGGGGTGATTATGATTCACATGATATTGAACGTTATGCTCGTTCTAAATTCCTCGATTACACTACAGATAATATGTCCATTTATCCATCTCCAAATGGCGTTCTTATTGCAATTGATTTGGCTTACAATTTGTATAGTGCATACGGTAATTGGTTCCCTGGTTTGAAAGTATTACTTCGACAAGCAATGGCTAAAATTATTAAAGCTAATCCTGCATTCTATGTATTACGTGAACGTATTCGTAAAGGTTTACAACTTTACAGTTCTGAACCAACTGAACCATTCCTGACTTCTCAAAATTATGGTGAACTTTTTTCAAATCAAATTATCTGGTTTGTTGATGATACGAATGTCTATCGTGTTACAATTCATAAAACCTTCGAAGGTAATTTAACAACAAAACCAATTAATGGTGCTATCTTTATTTTCAATCCTCGAACTGGTCAACTTTTTCTCAAAATCATTCATACAAGTGTATGGGCTGGTCAAAAACGTCTCAGTCAGTTGGCGAAATGGAAAACTGCTGAAGAAGTTGCCGCATTAATTCGTTCACTTCCTGTTGAAGAACAACCTCGTCAAATTATTGTTACTCGTAAAGCTATGCTGGATCCTTTGGAAGTGCATCTTTTGGATTTCCCCAACGTGGTAAGTATGTTCTTCTGTTGCTCAGCGCCCCAACCGAAGAAGTTTGAGTTCCTTTTTTGCTAAATTTTACTTTATGAATTGAGTTACTGCAGCTAATTTTTTTTGTTTTTAGGTTATTAAAGGATCTGAATTGATGCTTCCATTCCGTGCAGTTATGACAGTTGAAAAATTTAGTGATTTAATTTTGAAAGCAACTGAACCTCAAATGGTTTTGTTTAATCTTTATGATGATTGGTTAAAAACAATTTCAAGTTATACAGCATTTTCACGTGTTATTCTTATTATGCGTGGGATGCATATTAATCCTGATAAAACTAAAGTTATTCTAAAGCCTGATCGGACTACTGTTACTGAACCACATCATATTTGGCCAACATTATCTGATGAAGAATGGATTAAAGTTGAATTAGCTTTGAAAGATATGATTCTTAATGATTACGGTAAAAAGAGTAATGTCAATGTTTCATCTCTTACGCAATCAGAAGTTCGTGATATTATTTTGGGTATGGAAATTAGTGCACCTTCTCAACAACGTCAACAAATTGCTGACATTGAAAAATCTACAAAAGAAATGTCACAAATTACTTCCACAACTACTCGAACTGTCAACAAACATGGTGATGAAATTATTACCTCTACAACAAGTAATTATGAATCACAATCTTTTGCATCAAGAACTGAATGGAGATTACGTGCAATTAGCGCTACAAATCTTCATCTTCGTACTCAACATATTTATATCAATTCTGATGATGTTAAAGATACTGGCTTTACCTATGTTATGCCGAAAAATATTCTCAAAAAATTCATTACAATTTCTGATTTGCGTACTGAAATTGCTGGTTATTTGATGGGTGTTTCACCACCTGATAATCCACATGTTAAAGAAATTCGTTGGTAAGTTTTTTTAAGTTATTTATTAATATCTAAAATTATACTTGTACAAAATTAATTAATTGTGTTTTTTTTAGCGTTATTATGCCACCACAATGGGGAACTCATCAACTTGTTAATTTACCAGATTATTTCCCAAAGCATGAATTCTTAAAAGATTTGGAACCACTTGGATGGATACATACTCAGCCAAATGAATTACCACAATTATCCCCACAAGATGTAACTCAGCATGCAAGAATGCTTCAAAATAATCCTGAATGGGATGCCGAAAAATCTGTTATTATTACTTCAAGTTTTACCCCTGGATCTGTTTCTCTTACAGCTTACAAATTAACTCCAGGTGGATATGAATGGGGTCGTAATAATACTGATAAAGGAAATAATCCAAAAGGATATATGCCGACTCATTATGAAAAGGTTCAAATGCTTCTTACTGATCGCTTCCTTGGCTTCTTTATGTGTCCATCTGATCAATTATGGAATTATAATTTCATCGGTTTGTTTTTTTTTGAAATTTTTAATCATTTTAATATCGTTAAATTTTAGCTGTTCGTCATGACGTTAATATGGAATATGATTTGACTTTGGCAACACCAAAAGAATTTTATCATGAAGATCATCGGCCATTACATTTCCGAAATTTCCGTAATTTTGAAGATGCTGTAGGAGTTATGCCAACTGATCATGAAGATGCATTTGCATAAAACGATTCTCATTTTATTTGTATTATTATTTTTTATTTATCTAACCTTTCTATTATTTGTTCTCATCGCTATTATATTTTTCATTAATAAATTATTTTTTGTCATTTAAATTTACAGTGAACTCAACAATGTTTAAAATTTTTGAATGCGTTATAACCGCCAAAAATATTTAAGGATACGGTATTACAAGACAGAAATTTAAGTGTGAAAGCGTCTTATAGTTTAAAACTGGCGACATTTGCAAAAAAAGCAATTTTTGCATTCCTTGCATTTGAAGGTTGTACAGTTGCAGCAGGATATTTTGGAGTTGTTGGATTAAGACGCTCAGAAAAAACTCGGCATTATCTTTATCTTAATTATCCAAAGCTTTCAAGCTATTATTATTGGGCAGAAGATTTAATTTCATCTGGACAACAAATTGGTACTCGACTTCGGCATTCTGATTTGAATCGGTGGCTTAAAGAAATTACTGAAAAACCATTAGAACAAGAATCAGATTAATTTATTAAAGGTTTGCTTTTATTGTAACGTCTATTTTTAAAAAATATGTTGTTTTTTTGTAGATGTGGAATAAAATAAAACGAAAGAATATTAAAGCCCTTGAATTAAAAAAGGTTCAAATGATTTTTGCTGCAGTTTTTGTACTTACAGGTTATCGAATATGGCAAATACAGCAAGAGGAAAAACCATCACCAGTAATTCCTGCACAAAGTTTCGAACGTTATCTTAAAATTCAAAAAGATGCAAAACGTGAAATTTAATATGTTTTGTATATTTGTTAGATTTTGTTCAAAATGTATGGGAAAAAATAAATTTAATAGAGTTATTTTTTATTTTAAATTTTAACGATTTTTAAATTTCGTATTTAAATATTTAATTGTTTTTGTTTATTTATTTATTTATGATTTGAAGGTATAAAATGTCAACAGGTCCATTTCAACGCGTTCAAACTGTTTCGCCGCCAATCAAAGGCTCATTTCCATTGGATCATGAACAAGCTTGTAAACTTGAAATGCTGAAATATATGGTATGTCTTCGAGAGCATAAAAGTAAGAATGAAGATTGCCGATATGCAGCAAAAGATTATTTTCAATGTCGCATGGATGCTGGTTTAATGGATAAAGTATGTGCTTTGTTATACGTTATACGGTATTTGCATATGAATTAATTGTGTTATAATTTCAGGATTCATGGCCAAGACTTGGTTTTAAATAATTTCATCAAATTTCATTTCTTTCAATTTTTTTGCACCCGTTTCTGCTGGTTCTTCTTATCAGTCTTTTGTTGTTTTTTCATGTCTTTCGTTTTTGTACCACCTTGTACCAGTCGCGCCTGCTGCAATCACTCGGGCACAACCTTTGTTTCATAGGTTATGAAAAATATAATTTTTGTTGTTCTTTGTGTTTTTGATATTTCCTTTTTTCTTTCACTGATTCACATGAACTGTTTTTGACTGCTATCTTTATACCCTCTTTTTACTTTAGGTTTAATTGTTATTATTAAAGATTAAAAAACCAAGTGTAAATAAACATTTATTATTTGTTTTTCAAAAAATTAAATAAACAAAATAACATTTAAAAAAGTAATGATTTGCTTTTCTTTTATTATTTCATAATAAATAGACAATTTAAAAAAAGAGAAAAAATGGCCCGTAAAAATTTTAAAGTTTTTGTTGAAATTACAGTAACAATTTTATTACTGAGAAAATCCTTGTGGGATATTACTGTAAGAGGAATATGAAGGGGATGAGGAAGAATGAATGGAAGAAGTTGGGGATCCACTTGATTGCAACATTGATGTTGATGCCGAAGTCGTTGGAATTATTAATGGAGGAGGTAAAGAAGAAAATATATAATGGGGTTCATAGTATTGTAATCGGGCTTGAAGTTGTTGAAGTGCTTCTGTGAGATATTGGACTTTGTTTTGCAACATTACATTATCGGCTTCAAGCTGGATTTGATTTTGAATTCTTCGAACTCGACAATTCAATGCATATCCACGATTTTTTAATGTTCGCCTTTTTTGTTTTAATGCCGATACTGTATGTCGATCATGACCCTATAAAGAAAAGAATAGTTTAACATTTAAGTTTTTAAAACCATTCAGCTAAAGAAATTTCGTGAAAAATACTGTACAATTTTGCAAATACGATATTATATTTTTGTAAAACTTTCAAAGCGTCATTTTTGTTACATTTTACGTAAAATTCCCAAAAAAGGATTTTTCGTGTTTTGAAAGCTACAAATCAAAAGTATTTTTGTTTTTAGTAAAAACTCTCAAAATAAAATTTAACCAAGTTAAATGATAAAAAGCATACCTGTAATTTCATATTCAATTGTCTGACACTTAATTGTGCCAATTCTTCATCACTTAAATCTGGAACTATTCTTCCAGGAATTGTGGGGGATGGAAGTGAAGATTTTGAACTTGGTGAAAGAGAGGGTGATAAATTGTTATTATTATTGTTATAACTATTTTCTTCTGACCCCATTAAATATAAGTCAGATTTAATTACAGAATTTTGATAATTGTTGTTGTTGTGAACCATTTCTGATAAATAAAACTGTTGCTCGTGTTGTTGATGGGGATGATGAGGGGCTTGAGAATGATGCATGCCGACAAGTGGTGGTGGAGGTTCCATTCTTTTTCTTCTAATCTTATAATTGTGTTGCAGAGCTAAGCTGCAGAGCTTGAATACCACGACTTCGAAGAAGCTGTAAAAAATGGCTAGGATGAAATCCTTTATTTTTTGGAAGAACAATGCGTAAGAGGAAGAGACTTTTGACCCGCCTTTTTTTGTCTCCCAGAAAAGATAGAAAAAAATTTGAGGTAAAAAATATGATAAGCATAAAAAAACTACGAGGGTAGAAATAAATACAAGAGTTTAATGTTCCATACTGAAAAAGGGGGTAAAAACAATAGAATAAAAAAAACAAACTTGTTCAAAATTTTCATTGCTTGGAGTTCCGCGACCACTTAAATTTGGGGTTGAAGGTACTGTAGAAATTCGGGAAGGTACGGTAAGAGCGATTTCATTACTGCTTGAAGTTGGAATTTTCGAAGTTCGAGATACTGTGGAAAGTACCGTTCGCATTCCTTTTTCAATTGATGAAGCTAAAACGGATCCAACATCTTCTTCACTGATTTCTTCTTCCTCTAATAAAAGATTTTGCATATTTGATGAATTTAATCTTTCATCCTAAAAAAACACTGTGGTACATTTAAAAAAGCAACAAATTTGTTTAATAAAAAAAAGTGACAAAAATCAAAGAAAAAAAGCAGAATTTAAACAACTTTTTTGGCAATTTCAGCAATTTTTCTTATTTTTGTTTTGTCTGCATTTTTTTATGTTTGCTGTTCTTGCAAAAAAGAAAGAAGAGATGCAAACCTGGTATCGAATGCATGAGTCGATTAAAAGTTTGACATCATCATCCATAGTTTTTCGCCTTGACGGATGGTGTCCACCTCCACCACCCATGACAGAAAAAGTTCGAAGAAATTTTGAGGATGTTTCGGTTTGTGTTGCAGTATCATGCTTCCCGGAGACAAGTGGAAGAGGGTTTGTTGATTGATTTACGATATGTAAGGAAGCAGTTCGAGTAGGGCCACTAGAACTTCTAGAATTATTTAATTTCAGAACTCTTTTTTCTTCTCTTTTCTTTTACGGTGACATACCTAATTGAAATAGATTGTGAGCTATTTCGAGTTTTATTTGATGAAAAATGTTTGGAATCCGACATTCCTTGAGAATTACCAAAATGGCATCGAATTAGCTTTGTTGTAGTATATGAAGCTCGAACATTCTTTTCTGGATGTATTAAAATAATGTATAGCTTCGGAAAGAATAATAAAATTAGGGCAATACTGGCTGAAAGCGAAAAGGAGAAAGACATTGTTAACGCTTTATTCAGCGTTCCAAGATGTAAAACAATAAATGCAACCCATACAACTAATGTACAATACCTAAAATATTATTAATATAATAATTTTTTTTGAAAATATTGTAAGCAATATATGTGAAAGAAGTGTAATGACAAATGTAAGTATTTCGAAAAAATATAATCAACATCTACCGTACTTTTACATTTTTACTTTTATGAATTTTGAAACATACCAATAATCTCCTTGTAACATTTTTAAAACTTACATTGTAAAACCAATAAATTTAGCTTCATTAAAATTCTCAGGCAAATTTCTTGTTTTTACTGCATAAATTGTACACAGAGATATCAAAAAAAGATTCCACAAGAAAGGTGTCATAAATGCAAAGGATGAAGAAGTACAAACAAGAAACATTCGTTTAGGTAAAAAATGTGGTTCAAAGCCTGCTTCCGGCATCTCTTCAACAACTCCCACAGCAACAATAACACATTGTATCCCAACTAATAGCCATGTACTGTAAAAATACATAAATAGTTACAGCACACGATACAAATATAAACTTACATAACCACTTGAGACATTGTAGATAAAAAACGTGGTTTTTTAGTTAAAATTCTCTTTTTTGAACCGGCAAGAATTCTTGCAATTCGATTAGTTTTTGTTAAAAGTGCTGAATAAATTATTGAAAATGAAATCGGTGGCAGTGTTCGAGTAATAAAGCATGTGGTAAATGACGGCTTTGAAAGTATTATAAATGTAACCAAATAACAGCATGTTATTCCACTTAAAATAATGTATGAAAGTTCTCGAGTTGTTGATTTTACAACTGGTGTAGAATTATGATTTAAAAATATAACGATCGTTAATAAAGTTGTAATAATTCCAAGCGTTGCAAAGACTAATGCCAAAATCGATGATGGTGATGACATTGGATGATATTCATGTGGTAGCTTAAAACAACCTAAAAAATTTGTATGTAATTTTCAAAATTTTTTTTAAAATTTGTGATAATCATTTGCTCATAGTAGATATTCTGACTTAATTAATTCATGATATTTAGTAATATTAAAAAATTTATAAATTGTGTCAAAGATTTCGTTGAAATTTTCATAAATTTTATCTTACATGTTAATGTAATACAGTACTTGGGTGAATTGCAATTTTTACTTCTGATTTTCTAAGATATAAAGTCAAACGAAAACGACGTGTTTAGACTTGCTTTAACAAATGTCACGCTTACAATATTTTTTTATAACAAAAAATATAAATTGTTCTTCCCTGTTTTTTTTTTGTCTCCATTTTTAGCTTTAAAAAAACTGCAGCTTTTTTCCCTCAATTCTGCTATATATTTTTTTCAACTCAATTCGGGAAACTTTTTTTTGTTGTCGTTGTTGAAGTGCCTAATTGAATTGTGGGCCAATGGCCAAGTGTCAAAAATCATTGAATGATAGGGAGAAGGAGGGAGAATTTAGAAGCCGACGAAAAAAGAAGTTTTTTTTGCCACCCGCGATGAATCACATTAGCAAAAAAGGAGATAGAGAGGAGATGAAGCAAGTCGTCAAAAAAAATAGATATAACTTTTCAAGTTTCAAAAAAGTAACATTTATAAAATATTTTTCCTTGACATAAAATGCTGGCTTACTTGTTCGATTTAAATTCGGCCAGAAACCAAAAGGGCAGTCTTGGCAGAAATTGGCGGTGTAATTAACAATTTGAACATCAGTACAATTTTCACAAATCCAACAGCATGCAGTTGTTTTGCGCTGCCGTTGTCCGATTGTACAGGGCTTTGAACAAACAGATTCAGGGAGATTTGAAGTACCATCATAAAAAACCTTGGGCTCTTTTGTCATTCGAAGAAAATGTCGGCCATCACGAGTTTGCTTAAAATCACCTGCTAATCGAAAGCCATCTTTTCCAACATAGTTTAATATATCATACCTAAAATCCTTAATTCTTTATTATTAAAAAAAGAGTAATCTGTCAGTTAGAGCATTTCTTAATAGACATACCATGCAGGTGGATCACCAAAATTATCAAAGCTAATATCTTGTTGATGTTCATCAATAAAGCTAACATTCATCATATATCGAAATAGCAAAGTTCCATTAATATGTTCCATATCAGGGCATATTGGTGACATTGTGGTTCCTTGAAGGACTATTGAATTATTTGTATAATCACGGCATTTATCGTCATACATTGCTTTTAAAGCATATGCCACAACTCGAATGGAATTTTTTACTTGTGATAACTTTGGATCCTAGAAAATTTTTACATTTGATAATAATAATTAGTTAAAAAGTTGTTTAATCTTTCTCTTGCTGCTGCTTTTGTGTTTTTATCTATCCTTTGCTACAAGGGGCTAAAAACGGCACTTTCTTTCTTTTTGCGTATATTTTAACTAGGCCACGGGCGGCCCTTCGGGCCGCGGTCACAATGTAATTTACAACAAAAAATTCTTATTTAATTTTTATTAAAAAGTTACATATAAAAATACATACAATAAAAAAATATATATAAAAAATGGTGTATTGGAAAATTGTTGGTTCAGTTTCTTCTCTTGATTTGAACGACGTTTTACATTGTTGATAAATGGTTTTGATTAAAGTAGTTGTATTATACTAAAAAACATGCTCATTATAATCAACTTCCTCCTTCATGAAGGGTTTCAACCCTGATATTTCCCTTCTTCTACTCCTAAATTTAAAATACTTACTATCCATCTATTGCAACAATATATATCATTTGATGCTTTTATAAATAAAAATAAAGGATCAATTGAATATGCACTAAATTCTTCCGCTTTGAAGTTAATTCATTAGATCTTGAAGTAGTTTAATTCTTCATTTGTTTTTATGTTTTGATCACTTGCTGTTGATTGAGTTTCTATATCAGTTATAATTTATAATAAACACATTGGTTCTGAGGTTCTTATATTTGACCAACTACATTGTGTTGATCTGAAACAACAATTTATATAATTTTTTAGTTAATAAATGAAAACAACAAACCTGATTTAACGGAAACATTTCTTTCAATATAATGCCGCATTTGAATTATTATTTGTAGAAAAATATTTCTGTTGAAATTCAATCAGCAGGCTAACGCATTTTAATCTAAAATTAAAAACCACGTTATTATTCTTTCAAAAAACTAAAAAAACTTACTTTCCAATACATACCATACGTCCCAAAAATACAACGATTCCCTAAAAGGGTTAGTTCTCTAAAAAGAGTTAATTCCCGGCTGGGTTAATACGAAAAAAAAGATAAAGGAAAAACGCAGAGAGGGAATTTCGATTGCATAAATTACCCATTCTCTATTATTATTTTTTTAGAGATTTTCTTTTTTTTCCTGCATTTGTTTCTTCCCCTCTTCACTCCCTTCCCCTTCCCCCATCATTTAATAGATTACTGTAAAATTTCTTGGTATACAAAATTTTTAACTTTGGCGTTTTCACGCTGTTTGCCAAGATAAATTTTTAGTGCTGAAGGACGTTTCACTCTTGAGCAAGCAACGTACATTTGACCATGATTGAAAACATCTTTTCGTAAATCCAAACCAACTTTTTCCAAACTTTGCCCTTGACTTTTGTTTATTGTCATTGCAAAAGCAATTTTAACTGGAAACTGACGTCTTGCAAGAGTAAAAGGGTAATTTTCTTCATTATAAAGTAGAATACGATGAATAAATACAGTTTCGCCTTTTTTATCACCTGTTAAAATTTTACATTGCAAACTATTATTTAATAATCCTATCACTAAAAGTCGAGTTCCATTGCAAAGTCCTTCATTTTTGCTAAGATTTCGAATAAGGATTACTACTGTATTTTTTCTAATTGAAAGTTCATGTGGTGGTAAAGATGCTGGATTTAAACTATTTAGGTATTCTTGCGTAATTAGCTCTTGTAATGCTTCACCATCTACAGCACTATCGATACTTGTATAAAGTCTTTCTGTTGAAGGATCAAGCATTTTAACAACTTCTGCATTTAATTCATCAACGTCAGCATTTCTTGCTGATAAAATGGCGGAATTAGAGACTTCATCGAATCGATTTTGTTGAATTAAATTACCGTATACTTCTTCTACTAAATCATTTTCAACAATGAATTCTACAGGAAATTCCATGTTATCATCTTCATCATTAACACGTCCTTCCCCAATAGCCAAAAGATATTCTGCAAATTCTATTTCATGAGGATCTGCCCGCATATTTCGATGAAGCTTAAAAGTTTCAAAAAGACCCCAAAGATTACTGTATTTTATAGATAAACTAACACATTCAGTACCATTTTTTCGTACTGGCAAAAGTTGGCGAAAATCTCCTCCAAGAAGAAGAATTTTACCTCCAAATGGCTCTTCATTTTTCATTAGATCTTGAAGTAGTCTATCCATAATTTCAAGGGCATATTTTGGTGCCATTGGAGCTTCGTCCCAAATAAAAACGTCTGTTTCAAGGAGATTTTTCGCTTGCTTGGTATTCGGTTTTATGCTTGAATTTGAATCAGCATAAATTGGAACTGGTAGACCTAAAGTTTTGTGATTTGTCTTTCCTTCCGGAAGCAGTATAGCTGCGATTCCTGTAAATGCCATTGTTGAAACTTTTTTCCCTTTTGATCTTAATAAATGCCATAATGTTTTGTAAACATATGTTTTACCTGAACCCCCAGGGCCATCAATGTAAAAGCACTTTTTTGTGTTTTCATCATTAACATCTTCTGCTACTCTTAAAACTGTTTTAATAACAGCCTCCTGTTCGGGATTTGTAACAGAACGCATTTGATTACCAATTGCATCATCATGTGTGGGATCGTAGGTATCATAATCGCCATCAAATTCTAAATCTTGTGGCATTGTTGGAAAATTTGTGATATCTTTATCTTCATTTTCAAGTAGTCGGCAAATTTCACGATAAGCTTTTTGAATTGCAATTTCTCGTGGATGTGTTAATGCAAAGTCATCTGACATTGCTTCTTTAAATTCATCCCAAAGCTCATGTGGTGCAATTGGTTGACAATGAATAAGAAGCCTAACAAAAAGATTTCTCATTTGATATGGAAGCAATGAAAATTCAGCTTCTTTCAAAACTCGATTCCATTCATTGTCGTCTTCAATCAACCCTAATTCAAGACATGTTTGTGTGAATGTCTGACAATTATTACCCTCAACTGTTTTTAAATCATCGAAACATGTTGCACCTTTAACATGATTTAGAAGAATTCGAAGATGAAAAAGTTCTGGATTTGTTGGACTTGCGGAATACATTCTGCCAATAACTTTAAAATGTGCTTGCCGTGGTTTCCATTGGTATTGCTTTTTATTTTTAGAGCCATCTGCATTTGTTAATTTTTGGTTTGGAACAGGTGCCCATGTGTAATGTTCGGGAATTTCATGGTAGAAATATTTTTTTGCATTTGGATCTCTTTTGTTTAATTCAAACCAATCCAAAAACATATTTTTGGCATCCATAGCAGCTTGTATTTCTTCGACATTGTCACAATTTACAAAATTTATTGTTTGTTCGTTTGGCAAATGTAGTGGTAGTCGAGAAATTGAATGACTTTGTTTGTGAAGTTCAAAGCCAAAAATCCTCCAACATGCTTCAGCAGCACCCATATATCGGCTATTTAAGAATGATTCGCATTCGTCATAATAAACAATACCATCAACAATTTTGAATGCTGCACAATCATGCCCTTTAAAAATATATTTATATAAATATTTTACAGCTTTAATGGAAGAAACAACTTCAACATTTATATGGCAATTCATTAGAAGCAAAAGATTTGGGCAATGTGGTACAACATATCGATTATTTGCGACAAAGCCTGAAGTTTTTGTTACAGATCTTCCGTTATCTGGTCTTGCATATGTGGGATATGCATCATCATCAAGTGATGTGTATTCTTGAAAACATTTAGCGAATCCTTTAGAACATTTTCCATCTTTTTCACATCTTGGGCCACATGGACCATGAATCATATGCAACGCAACTAAATTGAATAAGTTAGGATAAAGTTCAGGATCTGGAAACTGTGCACTAATGTAACGATCTATAACTTCAGCTGTCCTCATTTTGTAATCTGATTGTAGAGTTACTAACAAATGCGCATGTGGCAGACCTCGTTTTTGAAATTCTACTGTGTAAACAAATGCTTTACATCCTCCAAAATATCCTTTTTTTTCAACCAAATCAATAACATAATCTAATTTTTGTTTAAAAACTCGTGCCACTAAATCTGGACGATCTGCTGGTGTTTGACCTGGAAAAAGATTTTCAGTTATTTCTCGCCAATTAGGATTGCAAGTCATTGTAATAAAAAGATCTGGTTTTCCTAGTCTTCGAACTAATGCCATCGCATCCTGGTAAATTTGTTCCATATATCTTGGCGATCCTGTATGAGTTGATGGAAGTATTACTTTAGTTCCAATAGCAGTTGCATTATTGTCATTTTTATATTTTTGCATAAATGTGTCAATATTTTTGTAGTTATCCCTATAAATCTGATTCTGATGCGTTCGAAGGTATTCAACCCTTTCTTTTACAATTTTTAAAGCAGTATCAACTAACCATTGTTGGAATAGTCGTCCTCCATGCAAAATTGCATTGAATGTACCATCCCTGATTGCAATTTGAAACTTGGCATAAGCCATACGTGTTATTTTTTGATTAAACAAATTAGTCATTTCATGATGCCAAACTGGTTCACCATGTGGAAAAAAGATGGGATAAAGCCAAGATTCCACATGCTTTTCTAAAAAGCTAACAGTTTTAAGTAATCGGCCTTCTTTGTCATAAACTGTAACATATGAATCAGGAATTTCACCATCATCTGTTGTTGCAAAAACAGCTGCAACTTCATTTGAAGCTTGCAAATTATATCTTCGTGGATCGACACCTTTTTTAAGACTAAAATGCAGTGATAAATTCAATGGTGGTGTTCCGTTTTGTTCTGCTAATTTTTGTTGAATTTCATGTTGTTCATGTAACATTTGAAAAGCTTTTGCATGACAATTAATTTGAACCAATGTTTCACTGATAATTTTTGTGATATCTTTATTTAAAGTTGAAAAAGTATTTAAACGTGTTTCAACAGCTTCATTTTGATCAACAATGTATAGTTGACCAAAAGATTTAGGCAAATTATCAGGATTTTTCAAAGCTGTATTTATTTGATAATAAATTTGTCCTTGAACAACATAAGAATATGGTCCTGGTCGATTTATTCCAAAATTTACTGTATCAGCATTTAATGATGCAAACGTATGGACATTATTAAAAGGTCTAATATTATCTCTAAATTCACGAATATCAAACAATAGTTTCAATGCTTCAGGATAAGGCTTTTGCTTTGGTAAAGTAGTTTTACCATGTTGACAACAATCATAAAATGTAGTTTTTCCTGTAACCTTTTCACTTTTAAAATGCTTTGCTTTACAGTCATTATTAGAGCAAATTTGATCCATTGGACCAAGATAATGTGTTTCGAGATTATCATTGATCTCTTTTCCCCCAGCTCCAATAAGATTTGTCGGATTCCGGTGATTTCTCACAGCTTGTTTTACTTTATTTCTCTCTTCTACCTTTTCTGCATGTGATAAATTAGCTCTTTTTTCTCTTGCTTCTCTGTTCTTTTCATCAAGTTCAGCTTTTGATAAATTTGCATTTCTCACTCGCATTTTTTCTTTTGACTGTTCATTCCTGTTTGCCCTTTCCATTTGTGATAAATTTTCATTTCTAATTTGCATACGTTCACGTGCTTCTTCGTTTGCCAAAGCTTTATCAGATGCTGAAATTTTTTTGCGTTTTTGTGCTATACTTTCTTTTTCAAAATCTTTTTTCTGTTTTTGTTCCTCAATAGAAGCAACTCTTCTTTTTTTCTGCATATATTCCTTGATTCTATTATTTTCTTCTAATAATTTTTCTGCTGAACTTACTGATTTTTTATACGCATTTTTTGATTTTAAAAGTTTTTTACCAATTCGCAAACGTCTACAAAACTCATCATAGGTTTCATTTTTATCATATTCTGCTTTCGCTTCTTCTTTTTCTGTCATCATTTTTTTATCTTCTTCTGTTTCAGATTTACTTTCAGTTTTCATTGTTTCAAAAAACTCATCTTCTTTAAATTGCTTTATATCCTTTTCTTTCTCAATTTCCATTGCTGCTACAAATAAATCATCAACTTTTGCCTTTTTACTTTTTAATTTTATTTCTTCATTCTGTAATGATCTTTTTTGTCCTTTTTGGGCTGCACTAAAATTATTAACAATTTTAAGCATTTTTGTTTCTTGTTTTATTGTACTTTCAATAATTTGAAGTTCATCAAAATGTGCAGTTACATTTGTATCTGTGTTTGAAGTGGCAACAAAAGGTAGATAAAAATTATAAATATTTGTTCTCCATTGATTGATTTCTTCTCTTTCAAAAAATAATCTTTCATTATTAAAAATGTTAACTGCAAGCATGACAATGAGAGGTCCACAATTAATGCCATCTTCCTGTACTAAAAATGAATCATCAGGTGCAACGACAATATTAGCATTTTCACCTTCAAGAAGTAAACGACATATTAATTTTAACTTTGCTAATTGTGAAGCATGATCTCGTGAAAAAATATTATATCTTAAAGTACAGTAAAATTTGCAGATTTTTGTTTCTTTATCTAAAATAGCTAAACTCCAATGTTGATTATTAAAATTAATGGGAATGATAGCTGTTTTAAATGTGGCATGATATTTTGGAATCGTTGGCAAACGATTTGGGTTTCTGAGAATTGGACCCCAATAAGCAGGCGCAGGCATTGTATTATCCCAAACAACTGCGCTAACTAAAATTATATCATCATGTCTACAAATAACATCTTTATAAATAGCACAATCAATTGCTGCATCGTTAATCCATTGATTATTTATTACTTTGTTTAAATCATGCATTGAAAGGGGATGTAAAACACTGTCGTTAACAACGTCAGCAAGTCGAACATCGTTTCCTTCTTCATCATCAATTATAATTTCATCATTGGAATCATTTGCCATGGTATAGTTAACAATTATATCAAATTTTTATATGTAATAAGAAACAGTAAAAAATTAAGTGCTCCAAAGGAGGTAGTTCTCAAAGCTACCGAAGTAGACTTTAAGTTAGCGGTGACTTGAACGCTCACCGTACGTATTAAATGGCTGTTACACCACAACACTGCGTATGAAAACAAAATTTTGTTAGCAATAGCCAACTTGTTACTCAGATGCAACAAATGGGTTAACTTTTAGCAAAAGCTTCAAGCAACCGTTCACAACAAAATTGTGAAAGAAATAAATAAAAAACATTCATTTGCTGACAACTTGTACGCTCTATGCAAATTGCAATCATTTGCAACGCATTCTTTTCATTTTCATTGGCATTTCTTTATTCTCCACTAATTTGCATGAACTTTTTCATTCTCCGTTGGATCTCATCTTTAAAGTCCCTTAACTATATCATATCCTTGGCTCCGGACTTAGCAACTATCCATTTCGTTATCCCATCACCTTTATCTATTTATCAATACTAAATAAGGCTACTTTATTTTGAGATGTAACTGACGAAAAAAATATTTACACTCTCTATTTATAGGAAGGATAATAAAAATATGCTAAAATCAAATTACCCCCTCTTGTAGAACATTTTTAGCTTCTTCTTCTTCTATCTTCTTTTTTTCTTTATCAAAAAACATAAAAAAAACGACAAAATGCCCTGAAGCAAAAAATGAAACTTTTTATTCTTCTTTTAAAAAAAAAACAACAGCTTTCGTTGTTGAATTTTGTTTGTAAAAGAAGGGATAAAAGAGAAATATGAAGAATAGAAATAAATAATAAAACAAAACCTGTTCATAATTGGATGTAAGATTCTCCTTTCCAGTGCAAATTGGAGTTACAGTATCATCTTTAGGTACGGTTAATTGACACTTGAATTTTTGTTGCCAAAAATCTCGAAACCATGGATTTCGGGTGTGATTGTGGGGATTTAATGAAAAATAATATGGCTCAAAATTTTCAACTTTTGGAGAATGGATTCTAATTGAAAAGCTTCCCGCTGCTTCTTCTTCAACACCTTCAACAACATCTTGTCGATCGGCCCATCCTAAAAATATTAAGCACAACCTTAAAATTAATCTTTCAATGAATTACCATCTGATCCAATCCATTGAAATAATTTTAATTTAGGATTCTTTTTTCGAAGGCTTGCTTGTGCTTCAAAAATCTTTTTCATTGATGCTCCTTCACAAAAGCATACAGCTACTTGTGGTCGAGGTCGTGCAGTTGCCATTTGAGTCAAAACATTCTCATATTCAGGTGTTTCCCCGAGTGTTTTAACTTTTTGTGAAAATGCAATGCATACTTCTGAATTGGATAAACGTTCCATTGCTTCAAAGCCTTTTTCGCCGTAATTCCCTGCAGAATATACCACAGCAATATAGGTCCAATTGAATTTCATTAGCAAAAGATTGATGGCACGTGCCTGCCAACCATCTGATGGCACAACTCTCATAAAATATCCAAATTGTTCTTTATCAGATAAATCGGTAGTTGTTGCAGCATAAGCAATTTGAGGGATTCGGAAAACTTGTAGCAAATTTTGAACGGCGATTGTTGTGGCAGATTTTGCAGGGCCCACAATTGCTGTAATTGGATTAGTCTTTTTCTGACAGCCAGCTGTTTGACAACAAGAGCACTGGGCAACACCTTCCCTCAGAAATGCAATCGCCTGTTCCATCGCAATTCTGAAAAAACAAGTAATATCAAATTGACATTGGAACATGGAGAAAAGATTTAAAATTAGGTTTATAATTATTACTATTGTTGTTTAATAAAATTTTAAACTCTTAAAAACAATACCTCTCCGTCCAACAGGAATCACGTATAGAAATTCCCAGTCGAAATGGTAATTGCCGATTCAGCTCTTCTACAGTTAACATTGCAATTTCAGCTCGTTGTATACCATATTGTTCCCTACAGTAATCTTATTGCAGTTATGAAAGTTTTAAAGAAATTTAACAATACCATATTGCTCCGCAACTTTCTGTACCAGCAACTTGTCGATGCATTGGAAATAGGGCTCCTATCTGTAATTAAAAAAGTTTTTTCATTCATTTATTTAAAGTCCTCATTAAACCTTTAATTTCAAAGATTAAAAAAAGAGCGTCAGATATTTTTAATGCCTTTTGTTTTTTGCTGCCTCATAAAAAATAAAGTTTATTCAAAGAATGATGCTTCACAATAAAAATTGCAGAAAAAAATAAATTCTATTCTTCTCTCTCACATTTTTTATCCTTCAAAATTTGAACACACATAAGTGCATTTTTTCCGTGTTTTTTCTTCTTCAAAGATTTTGAAGAGCCACAAAAACTTCAATTCAATCCAGCTTTTTTATTTAGAAAAAAGATTGGAAAGCATAAATGATGCGCGACAATTGGTCAATAACTAATAATAATAACATCTGCGGATATGCATTTTCCCATGAATTGAATTGTTGATATCATGCATACATACTTTATGTGTTACTCCACCAAAAAAGAGTGCTATTTTCAAAATACCTTTTAAACAAAAGAAAATGCATGGAAATAAATAAATTTAAAAATGCATATAAAACCTTTATTTAAAAATGGTCTATGAATAGATAATGTTTCTTATCATCACTCCTAAAAACAAACCTGAATGTCGCCAGGGATCTCAGATACAAGCATTCGTGCCGACTGCTGAACAGTAGTCTTCGCAACAACATCAACAACCCGTAACATTAAAAGTGTTACATGACTGTATAACATTGTTGGTGATCAAAAGAATAATAATAATTACTGTATAAAATTTAAAATACTAATAATAATTACAAGCAACAATGATAAGGAATGATGATAAAACGAGGCCATCATTGTTTTTTTGTCAAAAGTCAGTTTTAATGTATAAAGCACCTTATGGCGCTATGTCTATATTTATTTTATAGAATCTTCAATGGCATTGACTTGAAGGCAATGGCTTCATCTTTTTTCTATCTTCGGCGACACTCTTCTTCTTCATCATCTTCTCCGTCGTCGGCTTCTTCGAACTTTTTTTTCAAACGGCATACTCTTAAAATTTTTGGTCAGACTTTCAAGGCAGCCACGCCTTCATTTTTTTCTTTCTTTAAAAAACCGTTAAAAAGGGAAATGTTTTTTCTTGCTTTCATTTTTATCTTTGAATTATGGTCACTTTCTTGACTGTTGCTGTAACATCAGAAGAAAAAAAAGTATGTCTAAAGCAAAAAAATATAACAAAATGTTAAATCTTATTTTAAAAAAGAATTCATCCTTTTCAAAATAATAGCAAGTCTAGACAAAATCTCAGAGTCGAAATGATAATCCGTAAAAAGATCAACTGTAAATTCATTTAAAAAATTTATACTTAATTAAAACAATAGTTGTTAATCAAACATCTTTTAATCAGAAGGAATTCCTATTTCGAAACTCTTAATGGCTTGGCAGTAACAAAAAAATGTATCTTTTAACCAGGAACTTCTTCTACTTTTACTTTTAGGGTTAAAAAAGTTTAATGCAGCTTATTTTTTAAAGCTTCAAATTGTCATAAATAATAATCACGTATTTCAGCAAAAAATCCTTTTCATTGTTACAAGTGATTGAGCTAATTTTTATTTTCAACGAAGCATATTTTATACATGAGTTTAAAACATATTTCTGATTCAGTCTTATTAAGTTCATTACTGTATGTATGCCACAAACAGTTTAAACAAAAACGAAAAAAAAGAAAATTTGATATTTTTAATTTCAAGCACCAGGGCTGTCCGGTGCTGGCTTTTCTGTCCGGTCCGATCCGGTTGCGGGTGCACCGGACAAATTGTCCGGTTTTCGGAATTCCGGTTCTTTATAAGTACTGTAAATTTTAAAGGAAAAATCAAAAAATGTCAATTAATTTGTGGTACAAAAAAGGAAAGAAATCACAAATCATCATCTGACTTAACTAAAGTTGGAGGATTTTGTGCAGGAATAATTTTTGGATAATGGTTGAGAAACTGATTGAGCAAAATTTTACAAAAAACCATCAATTTTGCAAAAAATAGTGTATGATTAATGCATACACCGGAAACCGGAATCCGGCCAAAAATCCGGGATTCCGGTCCGGGGCAAAAAACACCGGAATAATGGCCGGTTTCCGGTGTTCCGGTGCATAGGATCCGGCGCACCGGAGAGCCCTGTCAAGCACAAAAAACGCAGCAAAAAAAGATTCACATTGCAGCAAACAACTTTAAAATAAAATGTGATCTTACAACAAAAAGCAAGCAAGTCAACTCAGCCCAAAGTTGAAGTTTTGGGAATTAGAATCCCTGGATTCTGATAACATCTTCTTACTCCCCAATTTTTTCTGATCCCAAAAATGGGTTTAACATCAAAAATAAGATGAACATAACACAACTTTGAGGTGTTTTCACTTTTTTCTTTGTTTTTTGCGTGCTTTTTACTTGTTTGAGATGCTCTCTTTAGCTTTGAATTATTTTTTTTAAATTTCAGACTCCTTTTATAGTTTAACACATCAAGAAAAATATTACGCTGAATACTCCAGTTGCTAAATTGAAAACTTCCGAAGAATTACAAGATCCAAATGAATCATTAGCACCTTCAAAAACGACAAAAACTCCAAGAAAATCAGCTACACCACGTCATTTCCTAGTGTAAGTGTTTCAGTTTACATTTTTGTGTAATGGTGCAACTTATTTAGACATCGGGATCTCGAATAAGAATTTTAAATCCATCGCCATTCTATCCTGCTTCAACTCATTCTCCAATACGACCATCTGTTTCAATTCCATCAAGAAGAAAATCACATGATTCTGTTGCAAGTACGTAACGAAATGTAAATGTTCTCAGTGATACTACCCCACTGAAGTTAAAAGCCTTGAATGAAGCGAACACATCATTACAACATGAATTAGCAGTAAAACGAAAAAGAATTTGGATGAGAGAAATAGATGTCAGCAGTTGATAGAAGAACTAAGTGCATACAAAAGAGGATATGAAATTGTTGAAGCACAATTAGCGGCAGAAAAACAAAAAATTCAAGAGTTGGAAGAACGTAATGCTATAATAATAAAAAACAATCGAACAATGATTACACAAGAACCTCATCATGAACTCATTGATAAATTAAACGAAATTCATCGTAAAGAATTGGAGAAAAAGCAAAAAACTGTTGAACAATTGTCAAATCAAAGACAGTATTGGGAAGTTCCTTCCGATTGTGATAAAGAAATTTTAAAAGCTGAACCGGTAATTGTCGTACTTTAAGACATAAATTAGACTATTATGTTTTTAGAAATCACAAGAAATGTCATCTACCGTTGATAACGCCTCTTCAGACTTAATTCGCCAGATTCAGCTTTTTTCGGATAAAAAACTTGGATCAGTATATATGCCAGAAAATGATAATGGTGAAAAAATATATGGTGGTGTTTCAGAAAACGTAAATATAAGAATACCTCAACACTGGGATGCAAATACAGCTTGCAACTCCGATTTCTTCGAATGGTTAAAAGACAGAACAAGATTAAATGTTCGAATTGTGTTTATTGGTAGTTATTACCAAGCACAAATTGTAGAATCATTAATATTGGAACTACAACATGAACTTAATAATGAAGAATGTCGATTGAAGCTTTTTAGCAAAAGACGAGAAAGTTCAAAATTTCAGTCTTCCTGAACATTTCGTACAAATTTATGACGATATTCAAATTCAAACTAATAAATTTCCAGTACAAAAGGATGAACCAGGACATGATAAGCTAATAATGGGACTTAGACAATTACTTGCTAAAGGAACTGTTAAAACTTATTTTAATAATAAAAATAATATATAATTATTTATTGCATATTATATTTTTCTTGTTTTTCTTTCTTTTGTTTTGTTGTTGTTGAAAATAAAAGTTAAATATCCCTGAAATGTTCTCAAAGCGAAAATATGCGGTAGCTCTCTCTCCCTCTTAACAATTTTCCACAGCGCAGCAGCAATGTTGGTGTGTTAACTTTTTGAAAAACCTCTCTTATTTCTCTATTGTAACGCGTTTAATAAAATTATTTTGCTTAATTATTAATTTAAATGTATTCCATAATTTTAGCTTACAGTTTTTCTATTGTTTTGCGCGGAGTTTGACCGAAAAAAAACTTTTTATAAGCTATACTTTAATAATTGTTTAAATTTTTTTAGTGACTGCTGGGTTGTAAAAATATGGCGATTACCTACAACAAATTAGTAAAGCCTGAAGGCAAAGCTCCTGATGAACTTGAAAAGCAAATTGCTAATGCTTTTACTGAACTTTCCAATGCTGAAGAATTGAAAGGCCGTCTTACTGAATTATACTTCGTTGGTGCACAAGTTAGTGATATTAATATATACTAATATATCAAAAATATCTTTTTTATATTTGCAGGAACTTGAAGTTGGTGGTAAAAAATCTATTATCATCTATGTTCCTGTTCCACAACTCCGTGATTATCAAAAAATTCATGCTCGTTTAGTTCGTGAACTTGAAAAGAAATTTGGAGGCAAACATGTTGTTTTTGTTGCTAAGGTTAGTTGATTGTATTTAAAACGTTTTTTCATATTTATAATGATTTTGTATTACATTTTTAGCGTCGTATTATCAATAAACCTCTTCGTGGAAAGAATCGTACTCCTCTTAAACAAAAACGTCCTCGTAGCCGTACTCTTACCGCTGTTCATGATGCTATCCTTTCTGATCTTGTTTTTCCTGCTGAAGTTGTTGGTAAAAGAATACGCTATAAGCTTGATGGCAAACAACTCCTTAAAGTTCATCTTGATCGCGCTCAGCAGACAAATGTCGAACACAAAGTTGATACCTTCACTTCCATCTACAAGTATCTTACTGGAAAAGCTGTTACCTTTGAATTCCCTGAACCTCTTTTTTAATAATAAGGTTTAAGTTTTCTTTCAATGGAAGAGAGGTCTTATTAACGTAAGGTCGCTCATTGTTTTTGTGTTTTGTTGTTAAAATAATATGTCAATTCATAAAAAAATTTATTAAGTTTTTGTTTGGTACAATCTTTACATGTATTGTTTGTTTTTGGTCATTATTCGTGCATTCTGACAATGGAAGAAAGCAGCAATTGAAAATTTAAAAATCAGAGGATGCGCAATAAAATGCTCCGCCTCTACATATTTATGTATTGATATTGCGCATCTTTCTTCTTTTGAACACACGTGTTGAATATACTGGAAAATTCATCTTTCATGTCTGTGGGGTGTGCGCAATAATACTGCCCATACTTTTTCCTTGCTTGTATTTTTCCTTTCCACGATTATTTTAATGCTACGGACGGCGGCCGATTCAGTGGCGCGTCCAAATTGCCGCCAGTATTTTTTCGGCCGATAAATGAAAAAAATAAATACTTTTTTGAACGTGAAATTACTGCTTTTAAATTTAGTAAACATTTTAAACTATAAATAAATTGTTGTAGATAAAAGCATGCCCAATCGAATTGCTTCTCGACCTATTTCCCCTCAAGAGATAGAAGCTATTCAAAGTTTACGATCATATTTGACAAAGCTTGATGCCGTTGAGGATGCATACATTCTTCGATGGCTTCGTTCACGTGATGGTAGAGTAGAAGAAACGGGAGATGCATTAAAGAAAAATATGATATTTCGTAAAGCCTGGCAATTGGATGAATTTGACAAATGGACACCACCGGAGGTGAACAAAAAGAGTTTTGCGCTAAAAATGAATACTGTTATTCTCGTTTTTTAGATCTTAGAAAAGTATTGTGGATATGGATTCCTTGCAGATCGAGATGGAAATCCTATTTTAATGTCATTGCTAGGAAATATGGATGTTGAAGGTTAATATTATATACTGTAACAAATATTTTATAACAAAAAACTAATTAATTTTATAGGAATGCTAAGATCCGTTGAATCAAAAGATTATATAAAATTTTCATTGGCTGCAATTGAAAAAGGTTTAAAGGTACATTGTATACAGTATTTTATTTAAACAAAATGTAAATTAAATGTTTTGTAGCTATGTAATGAAAGAGCAAAACAAAGCGGTCGAGCTTTTGAACAAATGATGATTATATTTGACCTTGAACATATTAGTGCAGGACATTACAATAGCAAACAATTTGCATCTGCTTTTACAACCCTTGTTATGCTTTTTCAAGAACATTATCCTCTTTGTCTTAGAAAAATTTTGGTAAGTATCATGCGGTATACGGTAGCTGCATGTTGATAAAATACAACAATATTGTGGAACATATTATTTTTTTCCAGATTCTTCGTGCACCACAAATGGCCCGAGTTGCTTTTAATTCAATGACACCATTTTTAAGTGAATCAATTCAACAACTTATTGATATGCCATCTGAAGAAGATTGGCAGACTGCTTTAGGGCAATACGTTGATTTAGATGCATGGCCAAGACATTGGGGTGGACGAATGTGTGACGATGATGGAGATCCAAAGTTAGCATTTCTTCCATTTTTTTCAGATAAAAAATGGATTCATTGATTTTGAATTATATTTCGCAAACATGAAAGAAAAAAACATAAACTGCCGGAGGGGCTTTATCTTTTCTTGTTTATTTTCTTTTTTTTGTTATAATTAAAAATTCAAGTCCGAGAATCAGCAAATACACTTTCAACTTCTGATTCCATAAACATTTTAAGATTGCTCAATTTCCGTTATGGTTTGGGTCCAGTTCCAGCAAGCTATTATTATATGGAATCTCCCCCTGCTTCTGCCTTTGATCAACTCACAACTGTATATGCTGGTGACAAACATCTTATTGAACTAAAAGTTAAAGCGAATTCGAAAATTAGGTAAGTGTCTTACTGTAAAAAGTCATTTTTGGGAGAATTTATTTTTTGCAGACAACGTTTTTTTATTTATCCGGATTTAAAATAGTAAGGGGCAAAAGAACGAGAAGGACGTGTTTTTCAACTTAAGTTTCAAAAAAATATATAAATGTATTTCTTTTTTTGCACTGCGAAATTGCGAAATCCGGTGTTGTGACAGCCGCGCACGTACTACTTTTTTTCTTCTTCTTTTTTTATATCGATAAAAATCGCCGAAACTGATTTAATGATTGTTTTTAGAAGAAAGAGGGGATTGTTAAGAATCTCAAAAAAAGCTAAAAATAATGATTTCACACATTTACAAAAATAATAACAAAAAGCATAATTTTTACAGCTGGAAATACATGTGTGAAGAAGATGATATTGGATTTGCTGTATATTTTGATAAAACTGACAAAGCTAATGACCTAACCACAATGGAACCTGTATTTCCTTACATTCGTCTTGAATGCTCAAAAGTGCCTTTATCCGGAAGTGTCATTTGTGAAAATACGGGACGATGTAAGTTCTCCCGAATTACATCTTTCTGATTCCATTTTCAACATCTTTTTTTAGATATTATTGAATTTGACAATTATTATTCTTGGTTAAGTGCTAAACAACTTAGATATTCTATTGCCGTCGAAGATCCTCCACCATCCGCCTTTGAAATTGTTCAAAAGCCCCATCTTGCTACCGCAAATCTTTGCGTTTCCCATTAATCTTTGTACATTATTCTTGCATTTTTAAACCATTCTTTTTTCTTCTTCTTCTCATGTTCATAAGATGTGTACGTATTTGGTTAATTCATGATGGTGTTTCACCATAGAAAAAACTTCTTATAAACATACATACGTGTATCATAAAAATATTTTTTTAAAAAAATTACACTATCTTTATACGGACATCAATTAGCATACATAGGAACAAAAGTCCTAAAACATTCAGTACAAAGCAAAAAAACCGAATGAAACAGTCAAAATCCTATTGAAGAGAAGCAATTGGTTTTCCTTTTTCTTCATACATTTTTGCAAGTTCTTTTGGACATGTATGCATGTAACCTTTATCGGCAGCACAGATTTCACGCATGCGAGTATAACCATCATAGTTCCTAAAAAAACAAACATTATATTACATAATCATCACTTTAAAAATTAGTGAAAAACAAGTTTAAATTTAAAAAGGTCAATGTGGCCAGGTCTTCTTCTTCTTCTCTGTTTAACAAAAATTAGTTGCTGCATTTCACGCAAGAACTGGTTATGCACGAAAACTTCCATTTTCTTTACATTCGCACAATGTTTTGTTTGACCGACAAACTAATTAATTTTCGATCTAATATAAAGTATATAGGCATGGTCCAGTTTTTTATAAAGTTTTCTTCAATGACTAACAACTTTTTTTAACAGGTGATCTCAATGTTTGAATCTTCTTCTTTCAAAATACCATTAAAAAGTAATCTGTTATTTTGAACAAGGGTATTTTTGAAAAACCCACGTTAAAAAGTTTTAAATGGCACCAAAAATAGCGAAATAACCTTTAGAATCACATGGTATTCAAGGTCATCAAGGGTTGTCTGATTTTTCTTTCTGTTTGTCACAAGATGAATTTCGCATGCACCATAAAAATATATGTTCAAAAAACCTTTTTTACCACACAAACAACTCTCCTTTTCAATGACAGTCAGAAGAAAAAAAGGATCGACGTATCAAAAGTCAAATTACAGAAAAACCTTTCTTCCCTGATGATTCAATAACAGAATCTTATTATTTTTTTAATAAGATTGCTCTTTGACCTGAATCGGAAAGTTCCTTGTCTTAAGGGAAAGAAAATGGATTTAAAATTGTTTTAATAGTTTCTTACATTGTAAAAATAAAGTAAAAAAAAACTTACTTAAAGAATTCTTCATATTTGAGATGACGAGGATGAACATAGAAAACATATAAAGCAACCTACAAAATTCTAATTTTAATAAGTTTTAGAATCGGTTAACGGTTCAGAACCTTTAACCGATGTTAAGCAACTCACTGTAGCAGCGATGGAACCACCAAATGCCGTCCAAATAAATCGTTTGGCACTTGTATGCAACATTTGACGCATTTGGAATGGATGAGACATTTTCAGCTAAAAAATATAGAAATTCAAATTTTGTAAGTAATACGAAAAACAAATATATTTTTAGTAAACAAATAAATCACAAGCGAAGATATAAAAACGCAAACAAAAGAATTAAATCATTAGGAATTCTTGTACAGTAAATAAATAATAAATGGGACATAAAATGGCATCATTATTTTAACAAAATTTAAAAACTGGATAATAAAAAAAAATTTAAACATACGAAAATTAGTGTAAATCACGTAGAAAACAAATTTTTAGTTTTAAAGATTGGAATTTCTCAACGCGAATAACGGTGGTGCTACATAGACAACTTGCTAATAACAAGCATGCATTCTCTCCGATGAATGAAAAATAAAAACTAAAAAAAAGACAGAACATTCAATGCCAAGCAAAGATGGAAAATGTTTATAATAAATAGGTCATATAGCGTTAAAAATTGCAGTCTATATTCGTCAGCAGCAATGATGATGGTTGGTGCAATATTATTTGCAATTATTAATGCCCTTCTACTATCAATCAGCTTTGGAACTACCGTAAAAGAAGAAAATAAACTACCATTAATTGTTTCAACATGGGGCAATAAAGATTTTCAAGCAGCTGCCCAAAAAAGTCTTATTTTTTTTACTGCAAAAATAGAAAAAAATCCAATTGTTTTAGGCTTGGATAGAATAAGACTTTCTCCAACACATAGACTTTTAGCTCTAGTTGAAGGATTAAGTGAATGTGAAAATCGTCAATGTGATACTACAGTAGGCTTTGGTGGATCTCCTGATGAAGATGGTGAAACAACATTAGATGCAATGTTAATGGATGGCCCAAAACAAAAGATGGGTGCAGTTGCAGATCTTCGAGAAGTTAAACAAGCTGCAGCAGTTGCTTGGAGCGTAATGAATTATACAAAACATTCATTCATTGTTGGAAATCAAGGTAATACTAAAAAATGTAATAAGGATTACTGTAATAATATATTTAAGCAACGGAATTTGCTTTAAAAATGGGTTTCCAAAAACATTCGTTAAAAACTGAATTATCAACAAAAATGCATCAAGATTGGTTGAAAGCAAATTGTCAACCAAATTTTTGGAAAGCAAGTAAAATATTTAAACTTAAAAAGAACATTATTTAAATAATTTAAGAATGTATCACCTGACCCAAGATACAGTTGTGGACCTTACAAACCATTACTCAATATAAACCCGATAAAAGATGCTGATGATCGTTCATTCAGCCAACAAAGCCATGATACAATTGGAATGATTGTAATTGATAAGAATAAGGACGTATCTGTTGGAACATCAACAAATGGAGCACGAAATAAAATTGCTGGGTAAAGAAGATTTTAGTTTAGAAGCAAAGTAAATAAATTTTTTCAGCCGTGTTGGCGATAGCAGTCTTGTAGGTGCTGGAGGTAGGTTTTAAGCAATACATAACTAAAAATAAAATAAAAAATATTAAAGCATATGTCGATAATCTCGTTGGTGGTGCTTCGGCGACTGGAGATGGAGATATAATGATGCGCTTTTTACCTAGGTAAATTCAAAGTAAACTAATCAATAAAAATAAAACTAAAATATTAAAGCTTTCTTGCTGTTGAAAAAATGCGAGGCGGTGCAAGTCCACAAAAGGCAGCTGAAATAGCTATTATGGTAATATTATTCAATTTCAGCAAGAAGCTTTTATCTTTCAATTTCAGCGAATCAGGGAACATTATCCTAAGTTTTTTGGAGCAGTTATTTGCGCTAATGTCCAAGGGCAACATGGTGCTGCCTGCAATGGAATGCCTATGTTTCAATACGTTGCTGGAAATGGTAATGAAAAACATGTCAAAGTATATGATGTAAAATGTTTTTAAAACAAAATTAAATAATAATATTTTATTAACAAATGTTGTAAAAAAACAAAGAAAAACTTTAAAGTTTTTTTTTGCAAAAATCAACAAATTTCTTTCTTTGTTGTTCGTGTAGAAAACCGCGGCGGGAAATATGAAAGATAAAAAACCCATTTTTTAAAAAATTTAAAATTAGAATGCTCTAGAATATTCTCTCGAATTTGCCTTGCACACTCTTCCCCAAAAAGACCTCTCTCTCTCCCTCATTCAATATTTTTTTGTCGAACTCATTTCATCTTCATCACATTTTTTTAATCGTTCATAATTTATTTTTTATCATCTTCTTTGTTGTTGTCGACAGGTGAAATATCGGATAAAAATGTCTCGATCAAGCTCTCCACAACTTCTTACATCTGGTGATGAAAAAGAAAATTGTTCTTTGGTAACGGTGAGAAAGGCACGGTCGGCTTCATCTTCAAATTCAGCAAAATCTTCTCGTATAAAAGCTCCATCATTGTCATCACGAGTTAAAGTGGTCCTTCGAATAAAGAAAGAAGAAAAAAGTGGTGCAAATACTTTACATGTGGAAAAAAGATCTGATGGTAAAGATCATGTTATGGTTAAACAGGATTCCCAAGTAAGTTATACATATATATATGGTAATCAGTGTTGTACCTTCCCATTTTTTGTGACTCCGACTCCGGAGTCGATTGATCGACTCCGGCGACATGTTTTCCTTTGATCTTTCAAAAAGATCGACTCCGACGCCGACTCCGGAGTCGGAGTCGCAACAACACTGATAGTAGTAGTAACAACATTAATTACTTTTAGCATGTTTTTCCTTTCGATAAAGCTTTGGATCAAGATGCCTCACAAAAAGATGTTTACAATGCTGTTATTGGTAATGGTATAGATCTTTGTTTAACTGGTTATCATGTATCTGTATTTGCTTATGGCCAAACTGGATCCGGAAAAACTTTTAGGTAAGTCTTTTTTAATGTCTCATATATCGATTACGACTTTACTTTTAGCATCACTGGTATTGAAGATCAACCTGGTATCTTGCCTCGCTTTGCTTCAAATCTCTTTAGAAAAATCGCTGATGGTAATCTTGAATCGAGTGTTTATATTTCACTTTCTTTTTATGAAGTTTATCAAGAAAAGGTTTGTTTTTAGTCATTTTTATGCTGATTTAAGATTACATTCATTTTAGGTATATGATCTCTTATCCTCAACGCGTAAAGCTTTGCGTGTTCGTGGTGGTTCAGATGCTACATATATTGAAAATGTTATTGAAGTTGGTGTAACTGATGAGACCGAATTGGAAAACTGGCGGCGGATTGGCTTGACCAGACGTGCTACAGCTGCTACCTTAATGAATGAACTCTCTTCACGTAGTCATGCAATATTTTGCTTGAAAGTACAACGAGAATATGAAGCCTCTGGTCAGGTTGTTGTTTCCAAATGCTTTTTTGTTGATTTAGCTGGATCTGAAAGGCTACCAACTTCTGGTGATCATCGTTTTGTTGTATGTTTAATTGTAATATATGGGGTTTAAAAAGTGTTTTTTTAGGAATCTACATCCATCAATAAGTCATTACTTTCTCTTCAACGTGTTGTTGATGCTCGTGCTTCAAATAGTGGTTTTGTTGGATATCGTGATTCTGTGCTTACTCGTTTGCTAAAAAATTGCTTTGATGGTAACTCTGTTACAACGCTGTTAGCTACTGTTTCACCACGTGAATGTTACTTAACTGAAACTTTGAACACTTTGCGATTTGCTTCAAAAGCTGCTCAAATTTCTCAAGATCCAACAGTTAATGAAGAAGTTGGATGTGAATCTGTTGCTTATTTGCGTGAACAAAATATCTTTTATCTTCAAAAGATTGCCGAAATGAGCATGCAAATTGAAACATTGAAGCAGCATTCTGCTTCTGCAGAAAAGATCAAAGCTCCTGCTGTTTTGGAACTTTTTCAAGATGAATCACTTAATCAATGGATAAAGCTCGAAAATGGTGTAAAGTTTTCCATTATCAAAGATGACTTAGCTGAATATTTTTTTAATAATAAGGAATGGAATCTTAAAGCTTTGACAGATGGTGTATTTGTTAATGGTGAATCATTGAATGCTCATAATAGCATAAAGCTCAAACATGTACTGTAGTTTTTCGTGTTTTAGTATGTAATGTAAGATAGTACCTATTTTTAGGGTGATACTATCTCATATTATGAAAGAAAATTTTGTGCAGTTTATTTGGATGAAAAGTGTGAAAGTAACAATTTTGTCACCTATGATCGTGCAAAGTTACAGTATGTCATGGCTGTTTATGAAAAGTAAGATTGATCTTTGTGATTAGCTTTTAAATTAAAGATTTAGGCAAAAGGCAGAAATCACTGAACAAATTATAACTGAATCGGATGAAAATGTTAAAATTGTCCGTAAAGAACTTGAAAATGAAGTTTCTCAACTTCGAAAGCAAATGGATGCTTTGAAAGAAGAACTTAAAACTAAAACAGGTGCTGAAAAAACTGAGATGAAGAAGGAATATGAAAATGTTGAAAGCCAATATAATGATGCTGAAGAAGTTAAAAAGAATATTGCTGCTGCCGTCTATAAACAAGCTGAAATAATTAAAGAAAAGAAGGAAGTAACTGAAGATGAAATGGTTATGCATGTTATCATCAAAAGCAAAATAGAGATGATGAATTCTCTGTTGAACCGAACTGGAAAAAATAAAATTTTTGAATTTCGTTTCCATGATTTGCAGGCTGTTAAACTTTTCAATAAAAAGAATAGTAAGTTTTTTTTTTAAAATTGATTGCTTTTATAACTATTTGATTTTAGAAATTTATGCTGAACTTGATTTTGAAAAATTTATTGAAATGTATGATCATTTTGCTGATCTTTATCAAAGTCACAAAACACCAGAAGAAATCCTAAATGAATTTAATCTATTCCTTTATTCGAATAGCTATGTCTGGAAGCAATTGAGAGCTGGAGTTGGATCATCACTTTTGCAGCAAGCTGTTCTTAACACTTTGCAAGAAACTGCACGAAAGCGTCGTTCTACTTATGCTGAAGTTTCACATGGATTTGCATCTCGTCGATCTGTTATCGCTGATATCATACAAAAACCAAGTGAACGACCCTTGACTCAACCAGTTGATCAGCTTATTCAACATCTTTCACTTTTTGCTCTTTCTCATCGGGCTCCTGATTCTGAAGAAGAATTTCGAACATTATCTGAAACATCTATTTTGGTCTCTACATGTGCTGCATTACGCAAAAGTTTTGAAGTCTTTATTGCTCCTGAAAATTTTATGACTGCTTCAAGCCTTCAAAAGAAAGCTTCTTCTGTTGTTGGAATTTATCGTTCTTTGGGAAATCTTGATACTTTGGCTGCAGTTGCTCGACTTTGTTATATTTCACCATCTCTTGCAGAAAGTAGTGTTGATTATTGTGCCAAAGAAGTTTCTACTTTTTTTATTTTTGTTTCTTTTCTAAAAAATCTCTTATTATTATAGATTATCGAACGTGTAACCTGTCTTCGTCAACTTGTTGAATCTTGGATTGTTTCCGTTCGTGAAGATACTCTTTCAAAAGATCATGGCAAACTTATTTTTCTTGAAATTGATCGTATTATTCATTCAGTTGGATATCTTACCTACTTTGTCGGCAGAAGAGTTGAAATTTCTGAAGCAGATGTCAATAAGCAGTTTATGAAAGGTGTTATGTCAGCAGTGAATGAACTTACACTGGAAATACCTGAAATTATGATGCAATGTATGGAAAGAACAACTAAAGAAAAACTCAAAAAATTGGCAGCAAAATTTGTTACCGAAATTTTGAAATATGCCAGTGAACCATTTAATGAAGCATTCATCTTTGAAGTTGTTCGAAGAGTTATTCTCGTTAAAGAACAAACGTTGAGTATGTTTCGATTATCATAAATTTCATTTTTATCATTCTGATTTTATAGCGCTTACTGAAGATCGTGCTGGAAAAATGCTTGATAAGATTGTTGATGTTATTACTATTATTGAAGAACAATTTGCAAATTTTGTTAAGCCAGAAACTGTTGAGTTCCTCAAAGATGGTTTAACTGTGTGGAAGCAGCTTAGTTATATTGCATCAAAACCTCCAAAAGCTCGTGCATATTTGTCTTAATTAATTACTTTATTTAATTTGTGTATTACTGTGTTAATTTAATTATATGTTTTATTATTTATATCAATAAATAGTTATTATAACAAAAATTTGTAACATTTCAAATAGCAGATAAATTAGGGTCAATTAAAGAATATCGGAGGAAATGAAGATGGTGGTTTTTTCGTATTAACACTTTTTTGTAGTAATTGATTAAAGGATGGTGATTTAAGGTGAACACGGATTATTATTCATAGCATTTTTCGTTTCAAAAGTAACGCGCGTGCGTCCTTTTTTCTCTCTTTTTTGTCTGACAGAAACACGAGGAAATTGAAAAAGCAAAAAAAACTTGATTATTTCTTCGGTGTTCATCCAGTCGGTCATCAACTAGCTAATTTCAAATTTATCATTTATTATTACTGTTGTTAATACTTGTGGCAATAAAGAAAGATGAGTTTACTTGATGGAAATGATTTAATTCAAACAATTGCAAATAATATTTTAACTTTAAATCAAAATGGTAAAAAATATTTTTCTTTTGCTTACTTCTTTTTTTTTTGTTTATCTTTGCTTCTTTCTTTTTATTGATTTATTAAAAAGTTGCTTTTGTTTTAGTTCAGAAACTGGAAGATGGTGTTAATAAGCTTGATACTCAGGATCATGAACGGGTTAAAGAATTTCTTAATGATCTTATCCATGAATGTAATGCATTATCATCAAAAACAAATAATATGATGAAGCAATTAAATGTTCTTGCTAAATCAAATGTAAGCTATTATGAAACCTAAACAATAATGACATAGTTATTATAGAGAGATTTTCGAATTCATAAAGAACGGCTAATGAATGAATATTTTGCTATTTTGAAGAGATTGCAAGAAAGTCAACGTAACGTATTTGAAATTATCAAAAAGAAATATAAAAACAAAATCCATTTTTAGGCACTGCAGTGTCAAAAGAAAAAGAAAAGATTAAAACGGTTACGGTACAAGATCATATGCTATCAAATCAATCTCCTCCAGAGCAAGATCAAGTAAGAATGCAGATGCAACAACAGCATCGTCAAAATCTTCTTGAATTACGTGAACGTCAACAGGTATCCTGATGTCATTCATTAAAAAATGATTAAACTTTTTATATTTTTAGGCATTAATTTCATTTGAATCTGATATTCAACAGTTGAATGAAATATTTACAGATTTAGCTCGAATTGTTCATGAACAGGGTGAAATGGTTGATTCAATTGAAGCAAATGTTGAGCATGCAACTATTTATGTTGATGAAGGTGCATCAAATGTTCGTCAAGCACTTGATTATCAAAATAAAGCACGTCAAAAGAAAGTAATTTTAAGTATTTTTTGTATTGCATTAATTGCAGTTTTGTTACTCTTCTTTTATCTTTATGCTCGTTAAAAATGTGAAAGAGCTTTAGCAGATTTCTTTTTTAAAAACCTGTGGCAATCATTATATTTATATATTTTTCAATGCGTGTTTATTTCCTTCTTTCTTTTGTGTATGTATTGAATTCTCTCGGTTATTTGTTAGATACTTGATGAATGGTTCTTCTGTAAAATTTTTTATTATTTCTTTATATTTTAAATGTGTTTATTCGAAATTCCTTTCTATACGATTTCACTTTTACGAAAATAAAGTCAAGAAATTATCCTTGCTTCAATGAACATTTTTTCTCTTTTAATAACAGCTAAGGTTTCCAAAAATGCTTTTTTTCAAGAAACATTTTTGTTTGCTTTTATGGAAGCCACTCGTTTGACTTTAAGCAATATTCTTGCTCGTTCAATTGTTCGAGATTTATTACATCAGATACTTCTTCGAGATAAATTTCGTTCAAGCAGTATTACATCATCGTCATCATCTGATGTATCGTTATCGTCAAGAAGCTCATTAACTATTATCTCTTCATCAATTTCATCTGAATCATTCTTTAATCCTCCACCGGACCCAGATCTTCCAATTCATGATCGAGTATTTAGTTCCCATGCAAGTAGTATCTCTCGGCAACATTGTCTTAGAAGACCAATTTTTCATAGCACTTCTTCCCTTTATGGTTACGGTAGTCCACCACCTGCAACAAGAAAGCTATGTTCAGAGATTCAACGAGTTACATATCGTCGAAATGCGGTTGTAAATCAGCTTCAAAAAACTGTTACATTTCCTCGGATTGAAGCAATTAAATGGCCGCAAGCAAAATTTTTTACCACAGAAATTGGTAGACAAAAAATTATTGAATTTATTGAAAAAGTACAGTATCCATTTTCAATATAGAGTTTAAATTTAAAATATTTTAGAATTGGAATTATAGCCCTGTTTTAAATTATTTTGTTGAATACATAGGGTACACCGGGTACTCACAATCACGAAGATTTCGATACTGCGCACACTGGCGGTCACATGCTGGAAGAATTTCACAAGTTTTCTTCAATATTGATGTGGCAAAAAATAATTCTGAGCGAACGGTTACTGTAACCTATACATTTGGAGATGGAAAAATTGTTCACAAGTAAGTGTGATAAAGTTTTTACAAACTTAAAGATAAGCTTTAGACCCCATACCTCAAATTTTGCGTCACGATGGTTACGAGATCTTGAAAATGACGTTTAAATAATTAAATATAAATTTTATTATTTCAATGAATTTTATTTTATAAAATGCAAACTCAACAAATAGTAACCGAGAATACTGTAAGAAAAACGTTAAAAACATTAAATCTTCTTTTTTATGGATTAATGACAGGCAAATGTTCAAAATTATCAAATAACTTTTTCCGGAGACCTGGATTATTATTCATATGAGGTAGATTTGATGTAAGAGATAAAAGGGGACCAATGATTCCAAAGGCACTATCCAACATAAGATCAGTAAATCCACACATGGTTCCTTCATCAGCAACACGTTGATTTGAAGCCATCATAGATTTTGTTAAAATTGCTGTTGCACGAAATGATTGTTCAGCAATTCGAGAAACTGCACTGAAATCAGAATTGGATGGAACAAATTGTCGATCAGGTGATGGCTCAGTTCTTTTTCTATCTGGTCTCCACCAATGTGATCGAAGTTCTAGCTGAGATGGTACATAATTCATTTGTTCATCAGTAAGTGGTGAAAGAGCTGAAAATACAAATATATTCACTTCTAAAATTCATTGTAGAAATGTGAATCTTACGTCTTTGAATAATTCCAAGTTTTTTCTTTCTTCTTTGTTTAGCTTTTAGTTCTTCGGCAATTCTTTCTTCTTCTGGTGTCTAAGAAAATAAAATGTGCTAAGTACAGTATACCATTTAAATAACTTACGTCATCTGGTGGCGGAATCATTTGAACCAATTTACCATCTTCTGTATGTCCTTGAACTTTTAAAACCAAATCTTTCCATCTTCCTTTCTTTCCCAAATCTTTCGGTATTTCTTCATTACTACGAACCCATCTAAAACATAAAATAATTAATTTCATGTTAATAAATTTGAACCAAAAATACATACCCATACCACTTTCGGCATTTTTTATCAACACATCTCCAACGATGCTTATTTCCCCCACACATTTGAGGTCGAACATGTCCATTACAGAAAATGCATAACCGAACACCATTTGATTGAACGGGAGGAGTTTTTTCAACTTTGCTAAAAAACAAATACAGTACTATAATAAATTTCAAAAATAATAACAAACATACTACGATCGTGGACGTCCCAATTTTTTCGTTCCAACATTATCTGGAGCAGCAGCTTCAACGTTTTCAGCAATAACAACTTTATTCTTTTTCTTTGTTTTCTTTGGTTGCTTGTGACTGAAAACACTTGGTTCCATTTTTACCATGCTATTATTGCCATTGTCAAAAAAGCTTTCAAGGTCATCATATTCTGTTTTAATTTCATGATTAATACCACATGTTGTATTAGGACATCTAAAATATAGCAGATACAGTAATAGTTATTCTGATTAAATCAATGCAGTAACATACTTCCACGTATAATCTATGAATCTTTGAATCATACCACATTTAGGACAAAATCGATTTTGATTTGGCATTGGTGCAATATTTTCAGGAGTTTGAGGCCGATCGGATTCTTCACTCGGTAATTGATCAATTGCATGATAAAAATCTGATGGATTCAAAATTGAACCAGCGGATTCAAAAATATCCATAATGCCAGTACCATCAGCAATTGGAATTCTACATTTGTATTCATTAATTGACTAAATAAATAAAATAAAGCTTACTTCAAATCAGTTCCACCATGAGAAGATGTTGAAAAATTTCTTTCTCTTGTACCACTTAAGATATCATCTAATATTTTTGAAGTTGTTCGACGACGACGACGAGGAAATCCATTACTAGCATCGCTATCAAAATTATCCAAGAGATTCCCCAAATCACCTTGTAGCAATGTACTTGCCTAAAATATTGCCAATACAATATACTGTAAACGAAAACAATCGCATACGTTATAAATATCAAAATCACCAAAATCTCCAGTAATGCTTGGGCCTTTATATCGCTTTGTATTACCAAAAATAGAGCCAGTACTATCAGTACGTGGACGATCCAAGAAATCAAAATTTAAAGAATTACTATTTTGACGTTTTCGCAATGATCCAACTCCAAATGGCACAAAATCTTTATCAGATACTCGCGCGCTTGGCTTTCTAATTCGACCAAATGATGATGAATTATTTGTAATTTCAACAGGTGCTACACCACCATCACCTCCACCATCGGTTTCACCATTGGTAGGTTGTTCATCTGGTGGTATGCCTGCTTCAGCTCGAATCTCTAAAAGCAATAGCGTTAACCTCCATATTTGATTAGAAACACTTTTAAATAACCGTGTACAGCAACACAAAATTCAGCTTTTCGGTTTTGTGTTTTTTCATATAAATTTCGATTTTCTACATAATCACATACATCTCCAATTTTTACAAATGCAGTTTCTCGTGTACCAAAAAATACCACACAATATTTATTTCCAGTAGCTTCAATAATCTAAAATTTGTACTTTTATCCTAAAACTTATAAATTTCTTTTTTTGTAAAACAAACTTTAGCTGGCCAATTTGGATACCTAAAAATGTTTTGTAATTTAATATTGGGATAACTGTAATGTAAAAATTTACCCTCGAATTTTAGCCCAAACTAAATGTCCAACTTCAAACGGTTTACTATCTGTCATAATTAAAAATAATTCGCTTTTATATCATAAGCCTGTTTACCTAAAAAATTGTATAAATAAATAATAGGTAAATAATAATATATTAAAAAAATAAAATCGGAAAAATCACGATGAAGCGCGTAATTTACGCCTGAAATATTTTGGTGCAACGTGAATAATTTCGTTTCAAGATAACTCCGTCATTTAGGTGAACAAAAAAAATCAGCAGCAGCAAATAGATAGAGAGAGAGATCCGTTAAACGTACAAGATTGTTAAGTATGTCTAATCTAAGAAATATGACTTCAGATGATGATAGTTATTTATTATCAAATACTTTTAATGCAGCAGAGTGTAAGAAAAACCTAATGTTTTATATTCTTTTTAAATACAAAAAAACTTACAGATGTGAATGAATTTTTAAGTACCGTTAAAAGTGGTGATGAAGTGGCAAAATTACAAAGGCTTCGAGGATCTTTAACGACAAAAGATGCAACATCTTCTGAAGCAATTAAAGATATTGTGTTTGAAAATTATCGAAAATTCATTGATACATCTAAAGAAGTTTCAGGTTAATAAGCTTTCATATAAACTATTCTGTAATTATTATTTAGAACTTGAAAGAGAAATTTATCAATTATCAACGCTATTAACAGATCAAAAGAATTTAATCGAATCGATGATGGATAGACATGGGAAACGTGGAGAAACAACAATTTCATCAAATAATTCTTCTACAACTTCACAAAATTTATTACAATCATTAATGCAAAAAATGGATGGTATTGCATCGGTTTTAAATAATTTAAAAGATCATGATAAAATATTACTCCAAAGTGAAATGACTTTATTAGATGGATCTACAATGGAACCGTTACATCCGATTATGCTTGTTTTGCTATCTGATAGTTTAATAATTGGATTTCCTGCAGATAATAGTAAATATCGATTTCAATTACATTCTGTTCATACATTAGATAGTTTGGCAGTTGTAAATGTTAAAAGAACTCCTGGATCTCAAACAACTGGAGAACAAATTTTGCAGCTACTTATTTTTCCCGATCAAATTTATATTAAAGCTGAAAGTGCTCGAGGTATATATTTAACATTTTTATTAAGTAAAAATATCTCTATTTTTTATAGCAAAAAGGGAATGGTTTGAAGGTATTGAACAAGCTAAAAGACGTCAACAACAAGAAAATTCACTTGTTAGACAAGCAACTATTAGAGGTACGGTATTTGAAATTTAAAAAGTAGTCTTAACATATTTTTTGTAGCAAAAAGACGATCAATTGCTGGTCAGGGTACTTTAACTTCAAAGAATCGAAATACAGCTACTCCAATTGTGGAAGAAAACTTTTCTGATGAACCAGAAGTAGATCAAAAAGCTTCACAAGAAGATATACAGTACTGCATTGAATTGTATAATGAAATTCAAGAATTTATTTCTAAACGAGATATGGAAGGTGCTGTTGAAATGATAAATGATTTTAAAGGTGTGCATTGTAAAGATCCCGTTGTAAATTCAAAATGGGCTGCAATTGAGCGCACTGTAGTTAAGATGTTATCCGATGAAATTAAGAGCCCTGGTGCTCTGCATGGAACTTCACAAATAATTCATCGAAATATGGATTTACTTTGTAGCCTTAATCGAGCAACTTATGCAATGGATTTATTTCTTAAGCGACGAAGTAAAGCTCTTCGACAAGCTGCAAGTGAACTGGCAGTTTCTGAAGAACCACTTTCCTATGTTAAACAAGTCTCAGCTTTATTTATTAATGGAATTCTTGACGTTGCAAACGGGGCAAGATCACAGCCTAAAAATCTTTGTTTAATGCTACAATTTGCTTCAAGTGAAATGAAGCTATTATTAAATTTAGTTCGCAGAAATGTTATTGAAGTTGCGCCAACAATTGCTGTACTTGCACATACTTGGAGAATTTTAGATCGTTAGTTTAGCATTCATGTATTGAAATAATAAAATTTTTTTAGAGCAATGTCGAAGACTTGCAGAAGCTGGACTAGATTTAAATTTTGAAGTTCATCGTCTCCTTGCTCCAAGCTTACAAACAGCACTTGAAACAAATTTTTCAAATATTTTTGAATCTGTTCGTCTTCGAATTTCGGTATTTCTTTAATACACTCTTTTTTGTAAGTATTTATTACAGTAATTTTTAGGAAGAAAAATGGCGACCATATAATCTTGAATCAGAATTAGCGCTGAATCGATATCTTGAAGAAATGAGTGATCTTGGATTTCCAATTGATTGGGCTGTGTCTCTTTCTTCAAAATACCATATTAATCTTGCATCATCTGCATGCCATTTTGCTCGTGTTGCATTTGCTTTAAGCCGAGATTTGGGAATTTTACATTTATCACATTTGGATACCTTGTGTGATAGCTTTATTCTAAAACTTTGGAATGAATTCCTTATTTTTCTTTGTGCAGCTGGAGAAAAGTTACGTGATGCTGCAGCTGCTTCGGGTAGCCCATCTTCAGCTTTAAATGTTCATTCACTTACTTCTCAATTAATTGTTTCACAGGTGTGTCTTTTTAAATAGCTATTACTATAGAGAAATGTATTTATAGGTTTTACCACTTTGTGAAGAAACTTATGATGAAGAAAAGACGATATTGTCTGATATTTTGGAAACAAAGTTTTCTGCCCTTAAAATTTTTCAAACCAAGGAAGAAGAGGACGAAGAAATTGCAAGTGTATAATTTTTCAAGAACGTTCAACTATAAAATGCAATGTTTTAAAGATCTTTTATGTATTACTGATACATTTATGTAAAAAATAAATTTAATTTATTTCAGTCAACTTTGAAATTTTTAAAACAAATCAGTTTTTCATTTTTAGTTTTTTAGGATAAGAACGTTTTTATAGCCCAAAAATGTAACCGGAAATGTTACCCAAATAATTTTTGACACGGCAAATAGAGAAGTTAAAATTTGCATAAAATTGAATAACACAAAGCAACAGCACGCATTTGCTTGTTATCGTTGTTGACGCAGGACAATTGAATTACCGCTTCCCCTCACTTTTTAGAAAGAATCTTATGCCTTTTCATCTTTGAAAAAATATTTTTGCCACATTAACACACTCAAACACAAAAAAAACTTTAGAAATAAGCTTTTGACAAGTGAAGTAGTTTTAAAAAAGGGGGTACTATGTTTGGTCATCAACAGGTCACAACTTTAACTTGTTGTAATTTATAAAGTTTTACATTGCTTTTTTCAAATGATGGACTTATCGTTTTCAAATGCAGCAAGTAAGTGTTTTTATTAATGCACGTTTAATCAAAATATAGTACTTACTGCTGTTTGAGTATGTTTCTTAGGGTCTGCCTAAACCGTGGATGGACTGAGCGTTGGAGTGGATTCCTAAACCGTGGATTGCCCACTAAACCATGGATTGGTCTATAAAATATCTCAAAAATGGTTTTTAATACTTCGAAATTTTCAGAAAATGTCAGAGCATCAGATTCCCCTTTGTAAATTTTTGGGAATAAAAAATATAGGGGAGCATTTTGCTCAACTATTTTTTCTGACAAAAGCACACGATAAAAAAATTTTGGATTCAGAAGTTTTCGGGATTCAGAATCCGAAAGTTTTTATAGAGACGAATCTGATGCTCTGATATTTCCTGGAAATTTCGAAGTATTAAAAACCATTTTTGAGATATTTTATAGACCAATCCACGGTTTAGTGGGCAATCCACGGTTTAGGAATCCACTCCAACTCTCACAAGGGAACGTTTCCAAGTGTAATCCTCAGATTTTTTCATCATAGAGGGGAATCAACTACTCATAGCAAGGGATGAAAAACACCCATGGGATTTTTGCTGCTTTAGCATTTTGTGGATTTCATAGCATTTTGCTATTACACAGTAAGTAGCACACGATGAACGTCTTAGTTAATACATTACGTTTGTGATGGTTTTAAATGGATGTAATGGCATGAGATATCATTAATTATCAATGAAAACTTATGTTTTGCCATATTCAACCATTTAAAATCTTTGCAAACGTAATTTTATAACTAAAGCATTCATCGTGTGCTACTTACTGTGTAATAGCAAAATGCTATGAAATCCATAAATTGCTAAAGCAGCAAAAATCCCTTGGGGGTTTTTCATCCCTTGCTATGAGAAGTTGATTCCCCTCTATGTTGAAAAAATCTAAGGATTACACTTGGAAACGTTCCCTTGTCAGTCCAATCCACGGTTTAGGCAGGCCCTGTTTTTTATTAAAACTTTTTGAACTTCTTAAAAAACCACATTTTTAAAAAATTTATTGAATAATATTAGTAATTCATTTTTTTACAGAACGCTGGACACAAATTCCACCATTTCATGTATTTCTTGTAATTGTATCAATTATTTTTATTACAGCAAGTATCGTGGTTGCAATATGTCTTTATTTACGAATTTTATATATTAATCGTCGAAATTCTCGAACTATACCAACCGTATCCCAACAAACTCCATTAACAATTACTGTAGATGAAGTTTAAAAAAGAAACAATTGTTGTTCTAAAAATGAAAAGTATTTTGAATTTTTCGAAGGCATTGTTTTATTTCTTTAAAGCTTGGCCGATGATTCGGTTTTGATTCCCAGCATCGAATTGTTATCTGTAAAAAATATTATATTTTTTGTAATTCTTTTTTTAAATAATAAACTTACTTCTATAATGTCTCGAGGCATAAATTCTTCATCAACTTCTGGCAAATTTTGTAATCGAAATAAACGATCTCGAATATTCTCGGGTGGTTGTTCTTCAACTGAAAAAAATTTAAAATTTATGACTAAAATAATACAGTATAAAATTACATGGTATTGCACCACCAAGAAACATTGACCACAAACATGTACCAAATGTGTACGGCATTGATGTTAAAGAATATCTTGCCCGATCAGTTGGTGCAACAACATTTGGAATTGCAATTGCTGGTAAACATTCAGCTAAAATTGTAGGTAAAAACTTTCTGTGTGAATAAAAAGGTTATTACGTGGCATCCATCGACATTGTTCGATATCTTCAAAATCTTCAGATTTTGGAATTAATTCAGTTTCAGAAAATCCATATATTGCTAGTTTCACATTGTAACAATATGTTACAAGAAAGCAATCAATAGAAAGTCGAAAGTGCACAAAATTAAATTTTTCCAAATACCGTAATCCTTCTGCCATTTGTAGGGAAAATCTCTTAAGTTGACTCTCAAGTCTTTGTCCTAAACGGATATATTGTGCCAGTGAACCATATACAATATCTTCAAGAACAAGTTTTAGAACAGAGCTCTCAAAAACAATTCCCCAAAGCCTCCAAATATAACTAAAAAACACATAGATGAGTACAATATAATAGAATAAATTGGCGAACATTGAACCAAATGTAAGCATTTTTCGAGCTTCATCATGAACTTCCTGCTGCAAATGAGTTTTGAGATAACTGCAATCTAGTTCAAAAACAGGAATTCGTCGATCAGAATCAAATAAAAGAGTTTTTTGTGATAAATGTCCTAAACGAAATACTCCTTTTGGAATGGGAAAACCCAAATGTGGAGTAATTGCCATCTGTTCAACAACCTAAAAATTGTAGATCCAATTAAGCGAATAGTAATCTACAATTATGTTTTATAGAGAAATGGCGTTCTAAATTTTAACATGTAAGCTACAGTATATTTTCTTTACTCAATATTTTAAACTTGATAAATTTTTAAACGTTATTTTCTTACTTACTTGATTAGTTGTAAGAAAAAACGGCCGTTCAATTGTATTCATTTCTTGCTCTTCTAAAAATCTTTGAAGTGTTACATCTTTTTCTTTTGCCAAAACAAATTTTCGTTTTGAATAAATTATCTAAAAAAACCACATCAAGAAAAATAATAAAAGTAAACAAACATTTATTTTAATGACAGTTTCATTATTTGCAAGAAAAACTAAAAGCCATTTTCGATGAGTATTTGATTTTTCATTTTCATGTCTTGGGGAAACAATCAAAAATCCATCCCCAGCAGAAGCAAGCATTTGCATCTGAATATCTACGTCATCAAGCATTGAACCATAAAAATATGGTAGCGTTGCCAAATGCTCTTCAATTCGATGCTTTCTTCGATTTGCTGTTGTTGGAAGCCATAAAACAAATCGACCCGGTGTTGTTGTATCTGCTGGAGACGCTTGTTTTTGATGACTAAAACATGATTTTTAAATTTACTAAGCCACTCAAAAGCTTAAAGTTACCTTTGAAAAGTCGAAAGTGAGCGACTTAAAAGTGAATTTAAAAAATTCATTTTTTCTCTCTCAATGACAGAAATGCTTTTTTTGAAAGTTTTAAATGTTTTTGAAACCCGAATGAGATAGGAAGGCGAGGTGTCCTTGAAGAAGATATCAAGTTGAAAGTTAATCCCAAAATTGTTTGTGTTTTTTATATTTTCTTTTTTACAAAAAACTTGATTTTACTGGTGTATTAAATGTTTTCAAATACACTTTAAGACTTACGTCATCCAACTTTTTATTTAATTACAATAAGATTTTTTATAAAGTATTTATATTTCAAAAACATTTATCAGAAATTTTAACAATAGTAAAAAATTAAAGATTCTTTTTACATTTCTTTTTTGATTTTGAACAACGGCAACAACATTTACTGGAATCACAGTCACATCCGTCATTTTGATTTCCACAAACACAGCCATTACAACATTTACAAGGGACACAATTTTTACAAAATGTTTGGGAATCCATAACTTTAAAACGAACAGCTCTTTTGAGGGTTAACTTTTTTTTTATTTGATCAGTTTAAATACTTTTTTTTGCAAATGGTTCTCAGCTTCCGTCATAAAGTATAGTCTACTGCTGTTAGATTTTATTTGTTAACCATAAACTATATTTTACTAAAATTCATGCAAAAGCATAAACTAAAAAATTGTTAAACATAGAAACAAAATAAAAAGTTATCAATATAATAGGCAGTTAAAAAATCAAAACTCATTTGACCGTATTCGTAACTGTTTCAAGAGTGGTGATTTTTTTTGAACCACTAAGCGATTCGCCTTTTTTAAATTATAAATTCATGTAAATGATGATCATGCAAAACTCTTTTGTGATAACTTTATAAACAAATGTTTTGTTAATGACCACTCTTTTATACAATTTTTGTATTAAATTTTGTAACGCAAGATTCAACAAAATAAATAACCAATAATTCAAAATTTTTGATTTCTAAAATTTTGGATGAAATACTAGTTCCAAAAATTAAATAGTATTTCATACATTTTTACAGTATCTTTTTATGTAAATACTGTAAATTAAAACAGTAATAAAGCTCTTAACACGAATTTTTTAGTAGCCAGCTACTATTGGCTAGCTATTTTCAATGTTGTTTTTAAAATATTCATCATTTTTTGATATGTAATTTATTTATTTTAATTAAATAAAAATATTTCCATTAATCTATGTATTCTATTTATAAATAATTTTTATTTCTATTTAATAATGGAATTTCACGAACTGTTAAATATTAAAACGGATACCCCATTTGAGCTTGAATTAGAAGAAGAAAGTACAAAATCTGTATTAGAAAAAGTATCAGAATTTTTGGTTGTTGATTCAGTGAATATTCCATCAACTTCTGCTGCATCATCTTCTTCTTTAATAAATAATTGTCAGCCCCAAAATAATTTTAACACAAATCCCCCTGATTCTTGGGTACTTTCAACGGGAGCAAATCGAGAAGATTTTACATTTGTATGTTTATGGAAAAGCTGTTTTGAATGTATTTCAAGTGCGCAAGAACTTGAAAATCATTTGGAACAACATTTTAAAAATGAATTTTCAGCTGACAAAGAGCTAGTTGCAGGTATTTATGCAATTGGTTTTAAATTGTAAATATAAAAATATTTTAGAAGAAGAATTAAAATGTCCAATATATGGCTGTGAGGTGAATTTAGAAAGTACAAGACATGTTTATTGCCACCTTCGAAGTCATTATTTTCAAGCTGAAAAACAAAAAATCGGTTTAGAATATTATCGAAAATTATTTCCTAATTTAATTCCATGTGGTTTTGAGAGAACAAGCTATTTGCCATTAGAAGGAGATCCATGGGTCTGCGGATGGAAAGATTGCAAAGTAAAATATTTATTACGTTTAAGTTAAAATTAACAGTAATACTGTTTAGATGATCTTTGAGGATTTAAAACAATTTGTTTTACACGTTGCATCGCATTTAAAAGATTATGGTGAAAGTGAAAGGGATGAAAGTGGAATGTTTCCATGTTTTTGGATATCCGGAATCGAGCATAAACAATGTGATCAAAAGTTTTCACAAAAAGCTTTTTTAAAAGTACATTTAAAATGTCATAGTGGTGATCGAGTTTGTGCATGCCCTTATTGCGGAAGTAAGCTTTCTTGTCTAATCTTTCTATTATTACTGTATACTGTTTAAGCATTCCTGGCAAATACAACAAAGCTAAGTGATCATGTTCATCGTCGCCAACCCACAACAGATGCTCCACTAATTTGTGCATTATGTCAGAAAAAATTTTCAACAAATAGATTGTTGAAAATACATTGCAGGAAACATGTTAAAAGTGTTAAATGTGCATATTGTGATGTGGTAATGGATTGCGCATCAGCAGTTGCAAAACATATGAGAATTGTACATGCTAAAATTCGAACAGAAAAATGTCCAGAATGTGAGCAAACATTTGGACTTAAAACTGATTTGCAAAAACATATCGCTGCAATTCATCATCCTGAACCACAATTCTCTTGTCGATATTGTGATAAAAAATTCCGATGGGAGAAACAACTTCGTAGTCATGAAAAAACTCATTCTGATGTACGTAAAGCGACTACAGTAATTGTCTAACTACATATTAAAAAAAAATTTAGGATTACACTCCAACACCATATTTCTGTCATAAATGTCCAATGAAATATAAAAATGGTTCTTCGCTATCCAGACATTTTATTAATCAACATAATTTACCCCTTCCACCTGGATTTAATCGGTTTCAATATAAAAAGTGTCATGATGGTTTTCATCGATTACAAACTTCAAGATGTATTTCTAAAAATGTTGTTGAAGCACAGCCATTATAGTTATGGATATTGTATACTGTATTTTTTTGCAAATCATTGTTAAACATTGTGTTCAAGAACATTTTGCCAAATGTTAAAATTTTTTAAAGGGGGTTTTAAAATAAAATTTGATTTTTTTTATCGCTTTTATAAACATTTTATTTAAAAGTTTTAAAAATACTTAATAATATTTGAAATTACTGTAATATTAAATACTTCTACAGAACTCGTTTTTAGTATGAGCCTCTCTCTCAAAGCGTATCAAAAATTAAGAAGTATTCGAAATTTTTCAACTTCATCAATTCGTCGAATATTGAGTCAAGAATTTCAGCTAAATAATGAATGGCAAAATCGTCATGTTGCTTTGAAAGAGCTAAATCTAGGAGGTGATTATGAATGGATTGCTGCAGTACAAAAGAAATTTGTTGGTGGTGGAAAAGCCAGTGCTGTAGATGTTGATGCTGCAACATGCCTTTCTGAAGAATCTGATCAATTGAATGATATTATTGAACTTGTTTATAAACTTCGACATACTGAAAATGCTGCAGATTTGCTTCCATCAACAGAATACGCGCTTTATCGGCTATTTTTAAAGCATAATGCACATGAAGAACTTTTTAAAGTTTTGAATGATCCTGTAAGTTTATACATTGTAATTAATGCATGTATCTTTTTATGTTTTATAGCTGTTATTCTTTAGATCAATTATGGAGTATTTCCAAATTATCATGTATTAGCTTTGCTACTGTCCCATTATATTAAAGGTAAAAATTTTTCTGCTGCTGCAAAAATTGCAAGTGTCTTTGTTCAACAAGAAATGTTTGACAGTAAATTTCTTAATCTTATTGCATTTTATTCTTTAATCAAGTTTTGTGAGTTACCTGCTGAAGAACGGATCTTTGATGAAATTATTCAAAAGCGTGTTGTTACAATTGATGAAGATGATATAAATGAAGATGATCTTCGAACAATGAAATTCCCATTTCTTAAAAATAATGATTTTGATGACCACTTTGATCTGGTTGAAACAAGTGCATTAGTTGGAAAATCTTTGGAATGGCTTGGAAGAGAGCTTCAGTCATCAATGGATCAAGGAATTGCATTTAACATTCAAATTCTTGCATGTTTATTACGTGAAAATTGGACACAACTTGAAAAATTGTTATCAATTGGAATTGAATTGAGTTCTTCTGTTGTCAATGCTGTTAAAGGTCATCTAGAAGGACTTATTTCAAAACTTCCAGAAGAAGGCCGAGAAGAGAATGAACAATTTAAACAATTTTCTGCTTGCATTGTAAGCGATTTTACCGTAATCTTTTTGGCGTATCTTTATATTCGATTTTTAGGCAAAGCTTGAAGCCTCTCCAACTTCTGAAAAGCCAATCTCTGATGTAATTTTATCAAAAATTGAAGAAATGCAAAAGGAAGGTGAAACGGCATTGATGGAAGAACAAAAAGCTTTATTCAAAAATTGGGGTCAACAGCGAAAAGAATATGTTCGATTACAAGCTGAACGAGTTAATCTAAAACTTAAAATTGAAGAAATTAAAGCAGAAATTCAAAAGAAGCATGAAGAAAAAGAGAAGCTTTTCTTCTTTGGTAAGTTAAAATATTCATTTAAAAAAACGATTTTAATTTACAAAAAATTTAGAAAATCGCGTTGTTTGGGAAGATCGTGCTGCAGAAAAGGATAAATTATTTGAAGAATTTAATTTGGATAAAATGGACGAAAGTATTACAGAAAGTGAATATGCCAAAACAATGTTTGAAAAAGCTCTTAAACCAATTCAAAAAATTTCAAATGCTCAATAATTAATAAATATAGGTTCATTGTTGTTATTGTTGGTTTGATTTATCATTATAGGTTATAAATAGTTATAAATTCATACTGTACATCACTTAAGTTGCAATAAACCGTAATATTACGGTAGAAATATCTTTATTTAGTTTAGTTGCTGAGATTTATTTTTTATTTAAAGATTGCAAATGGCATCCAAAGAATTACAAGGAAGATGTAAATTGATTGCGGAAAAATTATCTGAAAGTTTTCACATTGTTGATCATGATCCTTCAATGGCACTTTATCGGCTACAAGAGCATGTCAATAAAAGTGTACCAGTATTAGTAAATCGAAAATACGAAGTTATGAAAGTAAATAGTTGTTTACAAGGTGCTTGCTATGATATGGATAATTCAATTGAAGCAATCAAAGATATGCAAAAAGCGGCCCCAACATTTGACAGCATTTTGGAATTACTTCGACAAAGTACTTTCATCAAACAACAGATGGATTATGAAAAAGAGCGAGCTGAAGCAGGTCAGACTCCATCTGTTAAAAGAAAATCAAATGCAAAATGATCTCTCTATCTGTTATTTATGTATAAAATTTATTTATTTATTTCAAGAACAATAAATCATATGTACATTGAACCATCGGCTGGCTGGATATATCCGACTCCAATTAATAAAATATCTAAAAGAGTCCAAATTCCAAGACCCCCAAAAGAGAATAATTTTCCTATTGCACTTTTCCATAACCCTAAATAAAATCTATCTGCTCCAAATCCACCCAATGTAACCGATAAAAGCATTGCTCTAAAAAAGATTTTTTAAATTACATTTCGTGATGTTACAATATTCCTCTCTTACTTTGACCATGAATAGCCATTAGTCCACCGGCATCGAACATTTTTTAAAAATTGTCTGCGTCCCATACATATTACATGTTGTTGAACACGGCATGTCGTCGGAAATAGCTGTACAGAAGATGATGAACAATTTCTTACTTCATCACATTCATGCTCACTTTCTTCTGTCTGATAGCAATATCGGCAGACTGCTTCCTTGACGACAGTCTGTTCAAGCTTTTTACAAAATTTTGGGATTGTTGTACAATTAACCATTATTAGGCTACCGTAATCACAATCTTCAGGAAATGAACAACTTAAACAACTACCGTAATGTGAACAATCAGCTTTTGCACAACTGTATTTTAATAAAAGATTATTACGATATTTAGAATATGGTAATTACTTACAAAGATGTATCTTCATATGCTGGCTTAATTATATATGGAAGTTTTGGTTGGATATTTTTTTGTGGAATATTTTGGGGAAGGGGCTTTAAAGTTGGTAATGGTTGAATTGATGATGCATCAATTGAAGAGGGGTTAGATACAGGAAGGCCAAAGGGTAATAAAGAAATCAAAAATAAGCGATAATAATAATACAACATTGCATAAGCATTGAGCTGTTTTTACATCTCCCTAAAGGCTTAACTTCAGAAAATTAAAAAAAATTACAAGAAACATATTCTTTATAAAATATTTAATCAGGTTTCAAACCTGTTTATCTCAAAAACCAAAATTTATACCCCTGAACAAAATTTATTAACCATTTTTAATTTAAAAAAAACAATACAACTGAAAATAAATTACTAAATAATAATAATATCACAAAGAAATAAATGATAAGGCAAAAAAAGCAGTTAACAATAAATCAATTGATTGATAGATTGCATGATTCACAGCTTATTTCTTTTTGTTAGCAGCAGTTGTAACAGGTTTAACAACATTGTAGCGTTCATGTGAAACAAGATTTGCAACATACAATAATACTCCAGATGCAAGAAGGCAAATAGTAACCGAAACACGATGAATAGATGCAGAGGCAAAAATTCCAATGAGTAATGCAATGATAACTTCAGTCAATCCAGATTTCATATGTGAACCAGCAGATGACATTTTGAAATTACTGATTGCAGTAAGAGTAAAAAGAAAAACTAGTGATCCAAGAAGACCAGCAATTAAAGTACCTAAAAAACAATAATGGATTAAACTATATATGTTAAAATTTTAATTATAAAAAGTACCTTGACGAGATGCAGCAAGATAAGCTTTAAAGGTTTGCCCTGCAAAAATTGTAAGAAAGGCTAAAGCCAAAGAAACTCCAGCACTGAATGAATGATTTGCCATACAAAAATAAATGGTGTATTGCAGTGTACAAGATTTGTAAAAAAATAGAGATATTTCAAAACCGTTCTATTACGGTAGAAAAAAAAAGTAAGCCATGTTTTCAATAAAATTTTTTTAAACTCAACAAAAATAAAATTCAACACAACAAAAAAATGCAATCATTCAAGAGATTTAAGCTTCCATGAATAAGTAGTATCTAAAGTAGGAGGAAACATTTCATTTTCAATATAGATTCGGGTTGGCATATGTTCTTCACCGGGCATTCGAATAATACCATCTTCACATCGATACTGAAAAAAATGTATTACCGTAATTAAAATCATAGTGTCCAATTCAAATGCAACTTACAATTTCAGCAAGCGGTCCAGTTAAATGTCTAGGTTTAATGTAACGAGGCCAAATAGTTACACGTCTATCATATGCAAATTTAACAACTTTTTGTGCTTCCTTTTGTAAATTTCTTGCTTCTTCAACAAAGTCATATGCAACCAAAACGGGCAAAAGTTGAGCAACTTCCTTCTGAATTTCATTTAATTTTGAAATAATTTCTGTTAAAGCTGTTAAAAGCCCAATATCTTCAAATTGACTGCCTAAATAAATGAAATGGATTTGTACGTGTGTTTTGAAACACAGAAAGCAAACCTTCTTTAATTGTTTTCTTTTTTCTTTCAACGTTCTTTCTTCTCTTAGCTTGGGCAGCAGACATTGTAGACATTCTAGAAAGACGAGAAATATTTGACATCCCAGACGTGGTGGAAGCTTGAGACATTGTTTCAGATTGTGCAGCATCTACTTCACCTTCATTTTCAAGCCATTCTTCAACTTGTTTCTCTTTTTCTGAACGAACTACTTCTAACCGTGCAGAATATTTATCAATATTTTCACGAATTTGATAGAGATCAGATAACAACAAATTGAAACGACCAATAATTGCTTCATTCATTTTTGTTTCAGCTTTTTCAAAATCTGCACCTGCGGAATGCAGCTGAATTTCATCTAATGCTTTACGCCATTCTTGTGCTTTAATCAAATTCTCAATAACTTTTATCAAATTATTTTCTTCGTCAAGTATTTTATAAATTTCTGCAGCTTGTAAAAATCTTCCATGTTGTTCAAATTTCAGAGCAAAAACAAGCAGAGATCGTTGAATTGCACTTGAATCTTGACCAAGCTTTTTGGCAGCTGCTTTAAATCCACCAATATTTAAAGCTGCTTCATAGGCTTTCATTGCATTTTGATAGTCACCAGCTTTGGTAAATAAAAGACCAGCTTCTTCATTTTGTTTTTGATTCAATGCATATTCAGCACAAATTTGACAAATTTTCTAAACATAACTTTGTCAACCTTTAAAAAAGAAAGCAAATAAGCTACCGTATAATTAGTCGATTTTTGAAAGATAAGTAAAGCTTGTGAATAAAGATTATGCTGTTTAATATGAGCAACACATTCATCAATTTTTTCATCAACTTGTGAAATATTTTTTAAAGCTGATAAATAATCATCAACGTAGAGATCAATGTGATAACGACGATAATATTCTGGAGATTTAGATTGTAAGCTTTCAAGAACTGGCAGAAATTCTCGTGGGTCCTAAAAAGAAGCATACAGTAATCCAAACAAATTTTTTAGGTTTTACCATATTAATTTCATCAGCAACTTCATAAGCTAAAGTTAAGTCATATGTTTGAAGAGCAGATTGAAAAAGTTCAGCATCTTTAACGAAATATTTTAAATGTTTAATCCATTTTCGAAATAGTGAAGGTTTTTGTTGAACAAATTGTTCATTGGTTTGTTGAAGGGGTTGTCCAGATGCAGCGACTTGTTCTTTCATATTGAGAAAGGCATCTCGAACAATTCGAGGTTCTTGTTTCAGAAAGCATGATAAAGCAGGAGTATAAAGACGATGACGACGATCAATATCCGAAATAGAAAGAATTGTTTTCAAAATTGCGTCACACACTTTTGAAACTTTATTTGTAAGAGATGACTTAGTTCCATCACGTTCAGGATAAAATGGAGCAAAAGAGGTTCGAGTTGAGTCATCTTTGTTTAGCACAAAAACAAAAAGATTCAATAATTCATCACTATCAACCAAATCAATAAAAAGTTTAACATTTTCAAAAAATTCATATGGATCATGATCAACAATTAAATTCATATCAACTCGTTGTCGTCTCATTAGGGCCATTGCTTCTTTATATTTTCTCATTGAAATTAGCTTTTTAAGTCGAGGAATTAAACAAAATCTTGGTTCAATAGTTTCAAGATTACCTCGAGGCATCTGAAGAAACACTTTAACACCTTCTGATTCATGTGCAACAACCGATGCTCCACGTTCAACGGCACGACCAGCACCTTCATGAAACCAACCATGTGTTGCATTTTTGGCTGTCATCTTTGGTGGAGATTTCAGGATTTCAGATAATTGTTCATATGTCATTGCATAAAGTTGATTATTTAGTGATGTAACCAAAAAATTATTTAAGCCAAATGACCATGAACCAATTGATTGATGAGCGATATTTCCATTAATTATTAGCTGATTATTATGATTAATTCCAAAAAATATTACATCGCCATTCAATTCCACAATATGATTTTTATGCACTTTTGGAGAATTAAAACTAATTGAGATTTCTGCTACTTCAGAATTTTGATATTTAAACCATTGTCCATCCAAAGTTTGAAAATGCCAATAATTTGCTGATGATAAATAAAATTGATAAATAAGCTTAGCCGGAGAGGCATAAACCAAAGTTCTAAAAACAGAAGAAAAATAAAATTTCTTTTAAAAGGTACAGTAACTTACTCAATTCCACTTAAAATGTCATATGAATAAATGCGATCACAAGAAATCAAGCTAACAGTATTTTCATTTGTCCACTGTAAATTGTACGGGATATTGTTAAAAGATTTTTGAAGTTTAACAGTTGATAATGGCAAATATTTTCGATCTTTTAATACATCTTAAAGAGTACGGTAATGAGTGGTTTTAAAAAAATAAATAATTCTTACATGTAACAAGTGTGTAATCAGCTAAAAGAAAAGCAATACCGTAATCCGATTGAGCAAAAACAAGAACGCCCAAATTTCCAATGTCCAGTTTTTCGTGATACATAGGAGGAGGGATGGGAGCTTTTCCCAAATCTGTAATTTTAGCATATCCCCCAGCAATCGAAACAACAATTGCATCAATAGAATTGTAACCAGATTCAATTTCAATCAAATCATATCTGCCATCTTTGGCCAATAAATGCAATTTTTTAGGATTTTCAATATCCCATTTTGCAGCAACTAATAAAGGCTTTGAAATTTCAGTTTTTAATGTCCAATCATAATTTGAAATTGTCCAAAGTTGTACTAAATTAACAAATATTGAAAATGTATCTAAAGACAAATGTTTTACCGTAATCAAGATTATCCTTTCGTAAATGAATCAATAAAATGCTTGCATCAGTATTCCAGCCAACTGAAAGAACTCTTTTGTCAGAACTTCCAACTTCAAAATGTGATCGCCATTGCCCATTTCTTTCATATAACCATAAATCTCTTCGTTCATTTAGTACTCGAGTAACAGCCATTAAATTTCCAATAGGCCGCATTACAAGTGACTTTTCCATTCCCGCTAAAGCTTCACATTGGCTCATCAATTCCAAGTCACGATTCCATACACGTAGGTGACGACCCTTAACCAGCTCCAGTTTTGTTGAATCTTCTTTATGCCATGGATTTGGTCGATTTTCTACTGTTGATACTGTAAAATATTGCGCATCACCCCGCCATGAAACAAGAACTCGACAGTCATCAAATGAAGAAACCGGTCCTGGTAAGGTATTTTCATCAAGCTTTTCACGCTTTTGTCTTCCTGCACTTCCTTGAAATTGGGTCTCTTTTGCTCCCCAGCCAATTGTCATTAACTGTTCTCGCCCCGGGTCTTGAAAATAAAGTTCAACTTCATTTTCAATATCAAAATCTCGAGTAATTGAATAAAGCTTTTCTTCAGTTGCAATAATAAGCAATGAAAGATCAGGACTCCAAGAGCCACCAAGAACGTTTTGTTCAAATAAAACTGGATTTTCTTGAACCTAAAGTTTATATACCTAAGTTTAGAACACAGTAATGAAGAAAAACTTACATCCCCATTCATAGTTGAAATAACAAGGATGGCACCGTTACTAAAAATGGCACAAATTTCCATACAATCAATTAGAAAATCAAATAGAACAAGTTGTCCCAATTCTTCAGTTTCCCATAAGAATTTGTTTTCAACTTCCATTTTTTCATTTAAACATATAATTTCATTTGGAAGTGCAAAATATGTTAAAGCATTGGCGGAGTCAACACAAAAATCACGAGCATTTTCAAGGATTACTGTAGATTCTTCAGTATTATCCGGTTTTAGCTTTACCGTAGAATCAGAAAAATATAGATGCAAATTCTTCATCTACAATTATAACGCCATTAAAAAAGTTCATACAGTATGATGTATAAATAAAGTATAGCAATGGTTTCTAACCAAAAATAAATATGATGGAAAGAGCAACAATAATTACAATTTATTTTTTAAAATAAGATTTTTTGCAACATACAAAAAATACAATCAGTTAAACGAAACCAGCGTTATTAACTGATTGTTTACTTATAATATAATCAGCAACAATTTTTTTATTTACACTCGAATACTTTTTAACAAATTTTGTTCCATTTAATTCATAAAATGCAAGTCTTTCATTTGGTAATGGCTTTAAACATCCTGAGATAAGGTCTTGAAGATCAGAATCAATTGAAGAAATTTCTTTAAAAATTTTAGACAAATTTTCAATAATATAATATGAAAAATCTGATACAACGTTGAAAGAATCATTTTGTGGAGTCCAAAGTGCACTTCCTAATGCCATTTCTGTAAGTGATAAGCCAAGACTCCAAACATCTGAGGAAACAGAATATGCGCCGCCTTTAATCCTTTCTGGTGGTAAGTATATTGCAGTTCCAACACCAGTAAAAGCATTTGAAAATTCTAATGTTCTGGAGACACCAAAGTCTGCTAATTTAACTTCTCCATTTGTATTTACAAGAAAGTTACTCGGTTTAATATCTAAAATAAATTAAATATGTTTTGCTAATTCATAATATGCAGACCTCTATGAATAATACTTTTAGACCATAAAAATGATAAAGCAGTAATAATCGAAAATGTTGAAACTCCATGAACATGCAGGGGTAAGGGTTCATATTTATCCAGAGATAAACCATCCATATACTCCAATATTATTTTAATATGATCATCTTCAAATATAGCTCCAAAAAATTGAACAATTTGAGGACAATCACGAGCTTCTGAAAGAATTTCAACTTCTTGTTGCATTTTCGCCATTTCCAAATTTGCAATAATTGATTTCACAGCAACCATTCTTCCGCGTCTGATATCTTCTGCCCTAAAATTATTTTTTATGTTAAAAATTAAAATTTCCTAAACAACGAAGACAACAGCAAAAAAAGAAATAATAATTTTCTTACAAATATACAGTGCCGAATTGTCCTGTAGCTAATTCTTGTTTCATGATAAAATCAGCTGAATTTAATATGAAATCATCGGATATGGCGTGATGATGATGCCTTGACGATTCTAGACACACAAACACATCACACTTTACAACCAAATAAAATTTATAAAAAAACCAACTTAGCCAAACATGTAACGGTTCATCATCTGAACATGATTCGCTTAATGATTGAATTTCTTCATCAGTTCGAACATTACATGGATATCCATCTTCTTCATCTAAAATTTAATTTAACAATCTTTTTTGAATACACAAAAACATACATTCTAAATAATCAAATGGTGCCGATGAATCAATGCCAAGTTTTGCTTTTAGTTCGGCCATAACCGTACCAAAAAATAAAAGCGTAAAATCATCCAATTCTACGGCAACTTCTTTTGGTCCACCTTCTTCTGTCTCACTTAAATGTGCAACAACACGTAAAACCATTTTTTTATAATTTTTAGAAATGTAAATATAAAAGTTTAATAACTGTTAAAAGCCAACACGAATTTTCTTGCTATCTTGCAAGAAGGCCTCATTAGGACACGGATGGACACAAGGCCATAACATTATGTTTGTTGACAACAAACTACAGGAAATAAAAGAAGTTGAATGACTTGATCATCAAGGTTAAAAACATTAATAGTGCTCTTGTTCAATTTAAAATCGATTGTGTTTGAGTTTTTCCCTATAATAAAATCATAAATTTACTTTTCAAGTAAAGAAAAGATGGCAGCTTTTCGATTTATTCAGTTATCAGTTGCAGCAGTTTTAGCTGGTTTTACAGTATTTCATTCAATGGTTTGTTTGTAAACAAAATTTTTGTAAACATTACAAATTTCTTTAGAAATCTATCGATGCATGGATTTACACCTGGTTAACGGGGGCAGCTGCCATTTTACTTCTGATTAATAAACCACAATGTCAATATTGGCGGTTTTCTTCTGCTATTGTAATTGTTTTGGGCGCATTAGAAACTGTCTTTCTTGCATGGTCATTGCATACTGTGGAAAGTGGACCCCTCCTCGCACATTCTCATTCACTTCCAGAAGGCCGAAATATTTTACTTACTGCTTTAGCAACTACCGTAACCATTTCATCCCGACTTCACTCGTCTCGTTATTATGGCATTCTTTCATATGTTCGCACACTCATTCTTCTTGTTTCTCTTATTGGTCTTATTCCTATTATTGGATATTCTGCTTGTTTCTATTCCCAAACTCTTCCCTTCTGTCATCACTTCCATCACTTTGTTTTTTAAAAATATTTTTATTTAAACTTTAACAACGCATTAAAAAGATAAATAAAAGCAAACAAAAATTGTAGCCCAACAAAACATTTATTTAAATTAAAACCGTTCAATATTCATAGTCATATTCGGCATACTCCGGATCAAGTTCTTGTATACGTATATACCCATCTTCACCACCACTAACCACACAGTTGCCATTAGGATGAAATGCAAGTGAATTGATAGGACCGAAATGGCCTTTAAATCTTGCAAATTCTTCTTCAAAAACAAGATGATATAATTTTGCTTCGAATTGACCAGATGCTCCACTAGTTTGTGTAACAGACATTGCTTCTTCACCACCACCAAGAACAATATGATCACGAGTTGTAGAAATAGCAGCAGAGTTAACAGGACGTCCAGATCTATAACAGAAAAGATTTAAAATGTTTTTATTTTAAAATTCTTACTTGTATGTTTTTAGTGTACGTAATTCTTTTGTATCATGAAGTTTTGCGGTTTTATCAGCTGAAGAAGAAATAACAAAGGATTGGTCAACAGATAGTTGAAGATCAGTAATGCCATAGGAATGTACTTTATTAAAATCTTTAGCGTCAGCATTTTGTCGAATATCATACAAAATCAAATTACCATTTTGATCACCTATAAACTATTAAGTAATAAAGGTATACAAAAATATCTAAAAACCTTACCAAGCATAATAGTATCATCAAGATGTGAAAAGATACAAGTACTTTGACTATCAAGTGGTTGATAAACAATATGACCTTGTCCAACCATATGATCGGGATCTCGCATATCAACAACTCGAAGAGTTTCTTGTTCTTTAGCAATTTTTGTTGTAGTAAATGCAATTAAATTACCACTATAAGATAGAGCAACAGAACGGCATACAGTTTTACATGGAACTGTAGATTTGCAAATACCAGTTTCTACATCCCAAACCTAAAGAAACTTTTGGTTTTTAGCATTGTTGTTTAATATTAGTATTTCTAACCTTCATAGTATTATCAGCAGCAGATGAAACAAGATTAAGGGTATCCCACGAAACATCAATATCCCAAATAGCACCACCATGTCCATCATATGTACCAATTCGTTCCCCATTATCGGTATACCAAACACAAACAGATTTACCTTTCGATGATGAAAAAAGAAGATCTCCTTCACGATTTAAACGAACACGTGTTAAAGCACGATCATGACCTTTTAATGATAAAGGCTTCATTATTGGGCCTACAAAAATAATTTATTATTAGATTGAGAGAAAGAGCTTGAGAGAGGCTTTAATAATGCTGTGTTTTTTGATGTTGCAACTTTTTTAAAATAAAATTTGAAGGCAAACTTTCGTGCAAAGAATTGCAAAAGGGCTCCTTTTTTATTTGAGTGGTCGAGAAAATAACGAATTGTCGTCTGTCATTTCACTTTCAAAAAAAAGCTCATAATTTTTTTTCATCTAATTTCATTATTCTTTTTTTTCGCTGACAGGTTTACGAGAATATCTCCTTAATTTATTGCTTTAATTCTTTTTTTCTAATTAGATAAATAGAAACTTGCATCATAATTAGGAAATCTGACGTGAAAAAAAGATTAATAAATCGATTATTTTTTAAATACAAAGTTTTTCAGCTAACTTCTGTTAAACATGTTGAACCTCCAAAAACGTATTAAAGGTATTGATGAAGATCGCCAATACTTGGGACAACGGGTAACAATTCGAGATAAGCTATTAGCACAAGGTTTGTTATTTTATTGTGATTTCGTAGCCTTTGTAATATCATGTGATTACTTTTTAAGAAGTTAACGAACTCAAAGAAAGAATGAAAGAATTGCCTCATTGTCAACTAACTTTTCCAAATACTAATAATTTATATGAAATGTACTTGAAAGTTGCTCCACAAAGTGGTTTCTATCGATCTGGAGTTTTTAAATTTCATATTACTGTTCCACCAGAATACAATAATGTGGTAAGTTAATAAAAAATAAACGTGTTTCTCTATTTTAATGCTAGCTTCTTTAGCCTCCTGTTGTTAAATGTCTTACCAAAATTTGGCATCCAAATATAACGGAAGAAGGTGCAATTTGTCTCAGCTTACTTCGACAAAATACTCTTGATGGCTTTGGTAAGCTTTTGCATTACTTTTTTAAAAAGTTATCCTTTTATTTTTAGGTTGGATGCCTACTCGACGATTAAGTGATGTCATTCATGGTCTTCAAAGTCTTTTTTCTGAATTAATTGATTTCGATGATCCGCTAAATGTTGATGCTGCAAAACAATATAGTCAATCACCGGATGCTTTCAGTAACAAAGTTCGAGATTACATCAATAAATATGCAAAAGCTTGAAATAATCCGTGTGAACAACTTTCTTTTTATTTGAATCTTCTTTTTTTGTTTTATTGACCAAAACTTACAACTTTCTGTATCTTTTTTTTCTATTTCTTTGAATGTGTAAAAATGAATTTGTTTTTATGATATTTTTCGCCTCCAGAGTTGCGCAATTTAATTACTCATTTGGGTGTTGTATCAGAAAGGACTCCAGTGTTAATTTTTTTTAATTTACGGCATTTTTTTGAAGCGCCTTTCATGAACAAATCTGGGCGAGGACAATTTTTTTGAAAGTTTTGTGGAAGCTTAAATTTGGTTTTTTTTCGGATTCATAGAATCATTTTAGTCCACTTTTTTTATTTAGGAATTTGTCAGTTTTCCTTTCTCTTCAGAAAATAACTATAATGCTTTCATCTTGGGGTTTTGGATTTATACTTGTAATTGCTGCAGTTGGTATTGTTATTATTTCAGCCAATGAAGATGATAATCAGCAATCCACTCATTTTAATCGTGATGATAGAGATCCATATCGTCCTCTTCAAGTGAGTGAAAAAAAATGATTAGGATACTGTAGTTATATTGAAAGGAAGTTAATTTAATTTTGTCTACAGTATTCTAATTACAAAGGATGTCGCAAATTTAAAAACTTTGGAGCATCTTTTTGTAGCTTTTTCTTTCTAATTTTAATCCCATATTAAAAAATTAAAAAAACAATTAACTTTTTTTTCAGTTTGGAAAACGTGACGATTTTCGACCTTTACAATTTGGTAAAAAAGATGCAAACTTCCGCCCTCTTCAGGTAATTACTTTTTCATTCAGTTTCCAAGATTACGGTAAAATCCAAATTTTTAGTTTGGTAAACGAAGTAGCTTTCATCCATATGCCGTTTATTCTTCCTTCAATGACTTAGCCGCTTATTGAAGCTTAAAAAAGATTTTCAACGAGAAAAAGTGTTTCCGTTTTTGTTTTTTTTTGTGATATTATTTTTTGTATTTCTGTTTTTGCACCGCCTCTTTTTTTCTTCTCCTAATTACTTTCCTTTTTATTTGTTTCAAAAAAAACTGAAGATATAATTGTTTTAAAATTTTTGTAATGGAATAATAATAAAGGAATGGATTTGTTGCTGCTTCCTATTTCCTATGTATAGCCACAAAAAAGAAAGGAAAGACACAATTACACATACAGACACATAAAAATAAAAAATGTCATCATCATCATTTTACTTCAGGAATCTTTTCGTTTTTTTAAATTGAATTAAAAAACAATTAAACGATGAGAAGAAAAGAATCATTTTTGATTAATTGAACATTTTATGTTGTGTATGTATTTGATTCCCCTTCTTCCCGTTGTTTAAATCGGTCCCTATATTTTTGACACGGACATACACAGATACATCCATGCATAAAAATACATTGTTTCTTGTCTTCGAACGGGCGGTGTCATACCGGAGTTCTGCTTAAAAATACAAACGATATAGATGATGGTTATTTTGTCTTCGCCATGCGCTACTGCCATCATCATTAATACCCGCAAACGAAAAAAGGAGGTGTTTGTGTATATTTTTCCCGCGGTCACTATCATTCTCTTGAAAACTTTTTTGCACAGTTATTTCTGTGAGAAGAGAACATCATCAGCTTGATATAAATATAAATAGATACATATACATACCTTCTTTGGTCTTTCTTCTTTCCGTTTTTCTTCTCTCTTTATTATTTCATTATAAATTAACTTTTTCTTCTCTTCCTGTTTGCTGCCGAAATATTTTTTTTTGATACAATGCCAGAAGATAATAATATAGAAGACGAACTCTGTTCAAAATTTGAACAAAAATTTGGGCATAAACCTCAATTAATTGTACGATGTCCGGGAAGGGTTAATTTAATTGGTTTGTTTAGTTTTTGTTCAGTTAATCAGATGATTGTGATCCTCTTCCTACAGGTGAACACATTGATTATTCTGGATTTTCCGTCCTTCCAATGGCAATCAAACAAGCCACATATGTTTTGGTTCGAAAAAATGGCACTGAAAAAATTAATTTTTACAATACGGACGAAAAATATGAGTAAGTTTTTAAAATCAATCTTTAACCACTCATTAGCTGTAAAAATAACATGTTTCTTCTTTCATATTATCGAAAAAATGCATTCTTTGTTTTTTTTCATAGTTGTCTGAAAGTGTTTTTTAACAAGCTCTTTAACTGTAAAAGCTTTTTTTACACTTCAAGACATTTTTCTTTTATCAGACCACAAAAAAGAGATACTTGACCTTTCACTTGTTGACACCGAAAAAAACATTGTGTAAGAATATTGTGTTTTTATGGTACAAAAAAATGCTGAATTTTTTAAAAGAATTTTCCGATGAGAGGTTTTTTTGATGATAAATTTTCATGATTAAGAAATATCACATTTTTAAATTATCACTTTTGATTCATTAATTTTCTTGGAATGCGAACAAAAAGAATTTAAACGACGACAAATAAAAAACGTTCAATAAAGTTGTGGTGGTGGTGTGTGTGTTTGTGTTATTTTTAGTTTAAAATTTTTTGTGTGGGGAAATCGCACGTCACGTGACCATGGGAAATTAATTAATTGATCATTTAAAACTTTAATCTTAAAGTTAAAAAATACAACGACAAAAAAGGAATCAAATTTTTTTCTAGAAGTTATGAACATGATGCAACTGTGCCATGGACTGGAACAACAAAACCAAAGTGGTATCATTATTTTTTGAGTGGATGGAAAGGCTCACAAGAGCAACTTCAAAATGATCCAAAACAAAGTCTCGGCTTAGATGTTTTTTTAAGTGGGAGCGTTCCTCCAAATGCTGGATTAAGTAGTTCATCGTCAGTTGTTTGTGCCGCACTTGTTGCATGTCTTGCCGCAGATACAAAGATAGATCCAGAAAATTTTGGTAATAATTTTTTAACAAAAATAATAATGATAAAATGCAAACAACAAAAATTACATTCTAAACAAATCCTTTTAAACTTTTTTTAGATCGAAGTGGAATTGCAGATCTTGCATCTCGAGTTGAACGATATATTGGTGTTGAAGGTAGTTTAATTACCCTATTACGGTATCCCTGTTATCATTATCACTTTAGGAGGTGGAATGGATCAAGCCATTGAATGCTTGGCATCTGAAGGGCAAGCCCTAAGAATCGATTTTAATCCCCTAATGTCAACACCCGTTCATTTACCTAAAGAAGCTTTATTTGCTGTAATACATTCCGGGGCAACAATGAATAAAGCTGCTTCATCATATTATAATGAACGAGTTGTTGAATGTCGAATTGCTGCTCAGATTGTTGCCAAAAGACTTGTACATTGTAATTGGAGAGAAATTCGAACATTAAGACATTTATCAGAATTCCTTGGAAAAGATTTTGAAGACATGATTGATGTAATTGATCGACATTTTGATGAAGCACCAATGCCCCGAGAAAGTGTTTTACGAGAGCTTGAAACAACTGATGATGATCTTATTGAATACAGTTTAAACAATAATACGACACAAAGTAAGCTTATTTATTACTATTTTATTAAAAAGCTTCATTACGATATGATTACTGTGACATACTTACAAGCCTATTTTTCCAAGGTTATAGCGGTTACTGTAATTAACTTATTTTAATTACAGATTTTTTTGAAATAATTTTTAAAAAAGCCTATTTTATAAAAATTTTTAAAATGCTTATATTTGATTCCAAGATCAGTTCAAACCAAAACAACTTTTCTTTGATTTAAATTGTTAGTCATAAAAACGATTTTGTTGTTTTCAAAAACATCACAATTTTCATTACAGTATTCTATTGAATTCTTTTTTGTTTGTAAATTATATCAGGTTGTTCGATAAGTTCGTGCGCCGATATTTGTTGTTGTATTTTTAATAGTTGAAGGGCAATCAAAATGAGGTCTTTTGTAATTAGTAGGCCCATATCTTAGGTATCTAACGATAACATAATATTGAGGTCACCGTGGATACTGTAGGTGTACGGTAGAATTTTCCCGAACGTGTTCGGATTTTTGAAAAAATGAGCTGTAATTAAACGGGAAAAAGCTGGAAATGACTGGATATGATGTTTGAGGACAGTCTACATCATATCCAACAACTTTCAGATGGAAAATTGCCTCAGGGCATTATGCAAATTTTCGAGGTCAAAAAATTCGCATATTTTCAAAAATTAATAAAAATGGCAGGAAGATGTTGGAAATTGTCTAGTAAGTCCCCCACAATCAATTTTGGTCAAAATTATGGCTCTGAAACGTTTTTTTATGGCAAGGAATAACATTGAGTAGCAAGCGATGGTTTAAATTGCTATAAAAAAACGTTTCAGAGCCATAATTTCAACCAAAATTGATTGTGGGGGACTTACTGGACCATTTCCAACCTCTTCCTGCCATTTTTTTTAATTTTTGAAAATATGCAAATTTTTGGACCTTGAAAATTTGCATAATGCCCTGAGGCAAATTTCCATCTGAAAGTTGTTGGATATGATGTAGACTGTCCTCAAACATCATATCCAGTCATTTCCAGCTTTTTCCCGTTTAATTACAGCTCATTTTTTCAAAAATCCGAACACGTTCGGGAAAATTCTACCGTACACCTACAGTATCCACGGTGACCTCAATATTATGTTATCGTTAGATACCTAAGATATGGGCCTACTAATTACAAAAGACCTCATTTTGATTGCTCTTCAACTATTAAAAATACAACATCAAATATCGGCGCACGAACTTATCGAACAACCTGATACCATACCTTCGATTTTCTTTTTTAAAAAACACAATATATCCACAACTAATTTGGCTATTATTTTTAGTGAAAGAATTTAAGCTTCGACAACGTGCAATGCATGTTTTTACAGAAGCCCAAAGAGTTATGGATTTTCAAAAAGCTTGTGAAAGAAATGATTTACAAGAGATGGGAAGATTAATGAATGCATCACATGAATCATGCCGAAATTTATTTGAATGTAGCTGCCCAGAATTGGATAAAGTTGTTGAAAGATGTCAAGAAGCTGGATGCCTTGGAGCTCGATTAACTGGAGCAGGTTGGGGTGGATGTGCAGTGACACTAGTAGATTCAAAGGATCGTGAAAAAATCGCTGATAAATTAGATGTCCTATTTTGGACGGAACCTTCATCTGGCCTTAAATTAAAATATTTGTAAAATTTTGACATATCTTTATTTTATTTCTAATTGTAGTTAATGCAAAAAAAATTTGACAAAATTATTATACAATATTTAAAAATTTGCTATACAAAACTTTTTTATATAGAATCGTCGACATAGACAATAAATACTTTTTAAAAGATAAAATAAATATCAAATCAGTGAAAAGAAAAGATCAAAAAAGATTTGCTACCCATCAAAGCAAGAGAAAAAAGTTACAAAGAAACAGAAATAAATAAAATAATTGTGAGAGAGAAAAAAAGATGGGCACATATTTAAGTGCCAAAAGATTGTATGACACCGCAGAATACACAGTAAGAAAAAAAAATAAGAGAAAAATTTTTTGGAACAAGAAACATTTACAGTAATCAGTTAATATCGACCAGAGACAGCTTCATTAACGGCATGATTTGCAGCAGCACGGGCAGCAGCATTTGTTGCGCTTCGGACAGTTGGATCATTAACAATTCCATCACTAAATTCTTTACGGGCTTTATCAACACTGAATCCAGCTCCACGATAGAATCGATGTACTTTAATGAGAGAGAAGACCATTCCAGCAAAAGCAATACTGAATGAAACTGCAGAAATAAGCATTATAAGTGCAACAGGAATACTTGTCCTAAAACAATAAAGATTATTAAAGAAATATAAAATGCAACAGTAAAAACAAACTTGAAAGTGGGGATTGCATTTGTCCTGAAAATTCAATAACTAATTAAAAATATCTATAAATATAAAAACATACCATCCACAAGCATAAGTTGAAAATCCAAGAGCTTGAATAAGACAGAAGATACTATGGAAGAACATAACAAAGAAGAAAATCATAAAATTAAATGAGCTGTCATCCCTGGAAAAAAAGCTAATCAATAAAACCAAAAAGTTTTCTAAAACATACCGAAAAGCTTTATATAAAGGTCTATACCAGAATAAGAATGAACATGGCGTAAATAAGATTGTCTGAATGATAGCTATAAAGTTCAAAATTTTAGATAATTTCAAGCCATGTTTCTTTACCTAAAAAGAAAATTCCAATTGAACCATCGCCAAAAATAAAATAGAATAATGATGCAACAACATTTGATAACAAAGCCATAACATAAACGAGATAAACATAATAAACAAGTTTTACAGTTTCTTGAAATTGTACTGGAATTTCAACATCAATATCTTGATAAAAGCATGGTTCAACAGGTAGATAAGAAAGAATGGGAGGCCAATTATGTGGTTGTCCTAAAACAGAAAAAAAATTAATCAAAAAATATATGTAATGAGAACATACCACCTCTTGGAGCACCTGCACCACCTTGATTTTGTCTTCTTTCAAATTCTTGTTGACGACGTTGTAATTCTTGTTCACGACGACGCAACTCTTCTTGTTGACGGAAAATCTCATCATTGCTCATTGGAATTGTAGTTGAAGTCTGAAAAGATATAACCTTTTTATTTTAAATGTTATCAAAAAGCTTTAAAAAAATTTAGCTACAAGTATTACATGTAATAGCTCAACATTAAAGTCAGCTAAAACATTAATGTAGAGCTGCAAAGATATGTTACTGCTTTATGGGGAGAAAAGAAAAAAATAAATCAATATTATTAAAGTCTTTCAAAGAGCTAATTTAATCAAAGAAAGAGTCATCCAATGGCATTAAAAATAGATGGAAAAAAGGAAAAGATTAAAACAAGGGACTTACAGGAGGAATGGAAGTTGTTTGAGCTGCTCCACGTGGTGCAGAAGTAGTTCCAGATTGTTGTGCAAAAGGATTGTATTCTTCTGTTGCAGCATTGCTTGGACGAGTTGCTGATTGAACGGATGGATCCTAAAATGTATACATAAACAAAATACAATTTTTAAGAGAGCAAAGAGCTTACAGCGAAAGGATCAGCAAATGGATTATCATTCAAATTAGACATGATTGTAATTAAATGCCAAGGTTAATTTAAAGGAGATAAGAGAAAGATGATACACCAAAAGAAATAATTGCTTACTCTTAAAAATGATTTTTAATTAAATTTAACGAATCAAAAAATAAATGATATTTAAAACAATAATTTTCGTCACATTAAACACACGTACATATCAAATTTTAAAAAAATGCGTGTATGTAACTTTTTCAACATAAAATATCATTACACGCAAGCAAAATAAATGGAAGAAGGAAGAAGAGAGAAGAGGATAAAAAGAGAAAAGAGAGAGAAGAAAGTAAACGACAAAATCGTTGAAAAAAATAAAACCGATAAATAAGTCTTGGAGCGAAGTGCTATGTATTTTTCAACAGGAATGTGTTTGTCCGTGTGCGTATTTTCAACGACTCCAATAAAAACGATTTCTGAATTAACATGCGTCTGTGCACTTATGTGTGTTCTTTTAATCGTTTGGTGTTTGTCTGAAATTTGAAAAAAGAAAGAAAAATGCAGTAAGTAAGCAAGCCAGCAGCAGCAACATCAAAATAAAATGCCAGTGGAAACAGCCGACAAACAGCAAGGAAAAAAATTCTTCTTTTTCTTTACATATATAAATTTTGTCGATCGTTCTATAGAAGAGAGAAAAGGGGGAGAAGTTGCGCAGTCGGTTGGTTCTTGTTGTGTTTGGGATTCTATCTAAAATAATATAATGTTGGAAATATTGGAACATGAAAAATAGATGAAAGAATGAAGTAAAAACAGAGAAATGCTCATCATGTTTTTTTTCTGACAATATTCTTTTTTTTGATCGTTTCACTTCTGCCCCCCTCACTCATTGAAAGTTTACTAATACTACCTACTCTATACTACCATTAACATTCAATACTTTTAATTCTTGTTTATACCAGTTGCGTCGCAATTTTTTTAAAACGTGTTGATCACGAAAATTTAATTTCTCTTCTTTTTTTTTAAAATATTTTTAACGTTTTTGAACGACCTTTAACGATTTTTAGACTTTTTTAAAAATATCCCCGAATGTATGTATTTCAATTTCTGCTATTAAATTATTATTGAATATATTTTTGAAATGAAGATTTTTTGGGAAAGTTCCAATTGGGCTGGATCTACGATTGAACCAACAATAACATGTTTAGCGTGGATGCCGAATGCTTCAAATGAGAACAAAGGTCTTCTTGCAGTTGGATCTGAATCTGGTGTTGTTGGTATTACATATACGGATATTAGCGGAGAAAATCAATGCAATAAACGTTATAATTTTAATTTACGCGGTCATCATTCTGCTATACATCATGTCTCTTGGAATAAACCACAGAAAAAACTTGTCTCCTGTGATGTTACGGGATTCATCTATGTATGGGTACCCAATGATGAAAGATGGTCTGTGGAACTTGTCAATGATCGAGGTGTAAAAGTTCGGGATTTTTGTTGGAGTCCCTCTGGTAATTCAACATTAATCTGTTATGAAGATAATTTTGTGTTGATTGGAAGTTCAAGTGGTACTCGAGTATGGAGCAATAATTATGATACTGTAGTATGTTGCGGCTGCTGGAATCCTTTATCTGAAGAAGTTGTAATGGGATTTAATTCTGGATCTATTCAAGTTTTAAATGAACATGGTAATATTATTCATGAAAGAGAAATCTTTGCTGTTTCTGTTACTAAAGTTGCGTTTTCAAATATAAGAGAATCTGATCAAAAATGGACGTTGGCACTTTGGTAATTATTTTTTTACTCAAGATTTTTCTTGTCCGGTACGCTTTAATTTTTTCCTTATTACAGCTCAGCTCTTGATGTTGTGGTATTTGCAAATACATATTATGAAATTGAGCCTTTTACTTATCAAAGTGTTGATCCTATTCATAAAATGGAATGGTCAAATGATGGTACTATGCTTGCAATTATTTGTGCCAGCAACAGGTCTTTAAAATTGTCGCAGTTTATTTTAATCATCTAATATTTTTTTAGAATTACAATTTTGAGTTATCGTGGAAATATAATACATACATTTACTGCTCCAATTTCAAAAATTCCTCTTACTGCTTTTACATGGGCTCATGATGATACGGCTATGATTATTGCTGCTGGCGGTTCAATTGCAACAGGACGTGTTATTCGAGATGTTCCATTGCTGTCTCAACTTGTAACTTATCAATTATGGGTAAATTCTGGCCGAAATGCTAATAAAGTTGATCAGCTGACACTTCCAACACGCGAAAAAAATTGTCTTAAAGAATTAGATCATCACGTCATACAGGTATGAGTGTTTTGTTTACCTAACAATTTTGTGACATTTTAAAGTAAACTTTTGTTTTTTTAAGTGCCGCGTTCCAAAGGTGTCAGCAATTCCAAAAGCAATTTGTAAGCCAACTGAATGGAGATGGTATTGCACGATTGTACCAGTTCCACGAAAATCATATCATTATATGCTTTGTGTTGGTATGTTTTATTTCTTTTATTTGATATGAGTTTCATTTTTCAAATTTCTAGAACATATGGGTGGATTGGTGCCAATACTTTTGGGTCGTCAAATTAATCGAATTATTCCACAATTTCTTATTTCATTACCCCCACATTTATATAGAAAAGAAAATGGCCTTCGAGCAAAATATGAAAATGGTTCATCTGCGCAAGTTGGTATGTTTTTTTATCTTTCATTTTTGTAACTATTTAATGATATCAGTCATCCCCCCCTTTAAATTCTGTTTTTGGTATTCTTTGTTCTTAGTTGCAAAAGACACTTTTTTATTTTAAAAATGCATTAAAAGTCGATCGACTCACGCACGCATTGATATGTTTCTTTTCAATTCATTCATAGGCAGCACAATTCATAAAACTTGTTTTACGCTACACTCAATTGTGCAAGTTCTTTTTTTCACATGACTGTTTTTGTTAGAGCCACGGCAATTAAAAAGATAATAGCACAAAAAAATTGCCAGATTTTTTTTATAAATAATTTTGAATAGATAATTACAAAAAACAATTTTCCACACATGTTTTTTTTTTCAGAAGATTTAGCAACATTTCGTCGTGAAAGTAATCAAAGAGCTTCACTATGGCGACAAAGTAAACGACAGTTCAGAAGATTTATGAATAAACGTGTTACAACTAGATCTTCACGTCAACCACCAACATTAGTACATGTAACTTCTAACGTTTGGTGTACCAAATTTAAAATTAGCAATTCTGGTATTGAACATTTACCAAGTTTTTTAGCAAATGTAAGAATACTTTATTAAAGGAAGAATTTTTTTAAAAACATTTTAAAATTTAGGTTGTATACAAAACTTCTGTTCTTCATTTACAACCTCGTCAAATGACAATTCATTTAAGTGATTTGAGAGAGCCTTTTCTAGAAGTTGAAAGCAAAAGTTTATCAGAAACTCCATTGAGTGCATCAGAAATATCTCATCGCAGTCTCCCAAATTCAAGAAGATTAAATTCATCATCGACTGAAATGGTTGCATCAAATTTGAGACAAACGGGTTCAAACATTGAAGAAGATGTTGCAGAATTACAAAGATTGCTAAATGATAATACGGATATTTTTGCTAATAATAATGACGAACAGAATCAAACTCCAATGGAATTTGATGATGATCATGATACTGCATTACTTGCAGAAGAAAAAATCTTTTATTCAACAGTTTTAACAGAATTTGATGGGCTTCGTGAAGCTTTGAACAATCATATTGATAGAATGAAACAATTTGCAATTGAAATTGAATTTGCAAGTTGTCATTTAGTTGTAGGAGGAAATAAGCAACAACCACCATCAATAATAAGTCGTTCACTACAAACAATAACAAAGCCATCATCTATTCAAAGTAATAATAATCGTCCTGCTGTACCTGCAAATACTCCAATACTAGGTGGAGGAGGACATGTTCCTCGGCCTTCAACTTCGACGGGTGTTCCACGGAATGATGAATGGCGAAATCGATTAGAAAATATTGAAGTAAGTTTATTTTTTTAACATTTATTTTAAAAACATGTTTTGATTGCAGTACATTGATGATGATGGTGATGATAATGTTGTTGTTGATGATAGTCAAAGGCTATTATCCACTACTTCAAAATCGTCTGAGCAACGATTAAAAGATGATTTATCTTCAAAGAAAAAGCAGAAACAATTAAATGATATTCGAGCAGTTGTTGAAAAATTATCGTTAATGGCGAATGAGCTTTCAACGAGAATGCCGCCTTCTACTGGTCGAAATCCGTCTGCAAATCTACGTGTTGGAAATAATGCAGTTGGATCAAAAGGAATTCCCACTTTAAAGGTATACTGTAAATATGAAAACTTAACTAGTTTATTCGTCTTTTTCAGCAAGAATTACCTTCAACAATTGCAGAACTTCGGGCAGAGGTACGAAATATTGCTCAACAAGTTTCACAAATAGAAGAAAAAATAACAATTGATATGCTGAATGATATTAGAGGAGATTTACAACAACGTGTTTTTAATATCAAAGCTGTACTTGGTGAACCATTGCTTACAAGTGTTGGAACTGATGCAGGCGGTCAAAATGCAGCCGCCAAAAAAGCAAAACAACCACAAAAAACTTTAACAATGTCAAATAAAACACCTTTTTGGAATGAACAAACACAAGTAATATTTTATAAAGATTACAGTATAACACTAATTTCCCATGTTTTTTTAGGTATATCAGCTGGATTTTGGAGGCCGAGTAACCCAGGAGTCTGCTAAAAATTTTCAAATCGAATACAATTCTGAGCAGGTTATGCAGTTTGGACGTATTGAAAATGGCTCATATACATTGGATTTCAAAGCTCCATTCTCGTGTATTCAAGCTTTTTCAATAGCTCTTGCATCAATTACCCAACGGCTTAAATGAAATTTCTTTGATTCTGTGATATTATTATTATTGAAGTAATGAAGCGCTCAAAATATTGTTTACAAAAAAAGTTAGAGAAAGTAGTTTTAAAAAATTATATCATTCAGTATTCATTTGTTATTATAGTCTTGTTCTACAGTCATTACTTTAATATATCCATTTTTAATTTCTGCTCCTGATTGTAATACCAGTGCTTTGTTTTTGTCTTTCTTTTTTTCTTGTTATGTTTTATCTAGTTTTCTATTATTATTATCGCTTTTGTTAGACGTAGCAATTTTTATTGAATGATTTTGTACATATATATGTTTTTTTTATTATTATTTGCATCGAATTTATATAGAGTGTGATTTAATAAACACTGGTTTTTATTAAAAAAATTGAAAAATGTTATACAAAAATGCAACAATGTTTTGATTTGAATTTTGCAAATTTGACACACTATAAAATAAGTGCAGATGTCTTGCAACGATGAGGTGACATACATTGTGTGAAAAAAATGTGATGTCTTTATTTGGAGAATAAAAAAATTCAGGTGATTTGTACATAAGTTGTAATTACTGCATAAAAAATTTATACAATGTCATCATCTTTGGATGAGAGCGAGCGAGAAGAGTTGCTGCGTTTACGACAAGAAGTTGCTAATTTACAATCTTCAAATGATAACTTGGTTTCTGTATGTTGTAAAATCCTTTTTTATGCACTATTTGTAATTAAGCATTCGTTTTAGTCAATACATCATTTGAGTGGTGAATTATTAAAGCGTCGAAATACCAATCCGCTGATGCCTTCATCATCATTCGTTTCAATTCCGCTAAAAAGGAGTAAACAAATGGATTCACCATTTCGATATTCACAAAAATCTGCATCAACTTCTCAGAAAAAAGATGCCGCTGAAAAAGAAGATATTGGACTTCCAAATGAAATAATGTTACATCTATTTAAGTATTGCTCCAGATCAGATCTTGATCGATGTTCACTTGTTTGTAGAAGATGGAAAAAGATCATTGATGTACATCATGGCTCACTTGCAAGACGAAAGATTCGTTTATTCAAAATTATTGAAACAACTCCAAATGTAATTATGTTTTCTGCAGCCACTACAACACAAAATATTAAATATCACTTTAATCTAAATGGCGAAAATCAAGATGTAATAAGCTGTGTTGCAAAAATGCTTAAATATTCAAAAATTCGAAGACTCGTTATGTGTGGATTTCATTTGACTGAAGTTATGGTTCATGATTTAAGTATGTTTTTGTTGCAGTACTTATGTGATTAATGCTTTATAATTTTTAGCAACAATTTTTAAAAAAGCTGATGTCTTATTTCATCGATTTGAAATGATTGGTGTTGGTTTAAGAAATCTTACAGCGGATACATTTCAAAAATTTGTTGGTGAAGTTATTATTGCCGATCAATATTTTATGGATACTGTTCTTGATTCCACAGATGATCACTTCGGTAGTCGTTTATTTGAAAGAAATGGAATCAAGAAGGCTGAAGATGTAACAATCTATGATGTCTCTTCCATAAATGATGAAGAAGTAGTCCTTGATGTTGGAGATGATGTTTTACTTGATTTTATTTTTGGAAAATACACTGATGCTGTTGGTCGGGCTTCCGTATATCTTGATAATCCAGCAATTTCAACTGCCTTTGTTCATAATGCTTTAATTGTATGTTTTGCCCTTTTTTGAACTCTACTATAACTATGTACCGTATTTATTTCAGAGATTTGCAATAGAACCAGATCTCAAGCATGCCATTGTTCATACTGAAATTGCTCATTCTCGTGATCAGGTAATTTTAACGCAATTTTTTTTATAATTAATGAATCTTCACATATTTAGATTGTTCACAATAATCGATCTACAAGACTTGAATATAATGTTGAGGTAAATATTTAAATTAGTATCTTTATCCAAACATTCAGATACTTTTGTTTATCTTTTAGGTTCAAGCTGAATATTCTTCTTACAATCCTAAAACAAATAGCGTACTTGAAGCAAAAGTTTCAAAAAACCTTGATGATGTATTTGTTCATATCACTTTAACAATTGCTACTTTATAATAATATTATTGCTTTCTTTCTTTGTTGACTTCATGTTTTGTAAATGACGTTCTTTTTTGTTGTTACAAATGTTCGGATAGAAAATTTATAGTACAGCTGTGTCAGCTTACTGTTATTGTATAAATTGTTGTTTTTCATTATCGTGCTGTTTTAAAATCAAAGTAATAATGAATTAGATTTTGAAAAAAACAAATAAAATTCGAATAAAAATTCATGAAAAAAGGACTTTGGCTACAGTATGAAAAATAAATCTTGAACTCCATAAATTCGGAATTCAAGATTTATTTTTTTTTCAACTGCGATTTGGGAAGAGTATTTAGCCAAATTATGATAAAAAAAAGTTTGACCCCCCATCATAAAGCATATTACCGTCATACATGGTTTAAACCTCCACCCACCCATACCGTCACAAAGATCGTCACATTTTTAAAAAATTGCAGTGTGAACTAAAAACTTAAAAAAGTTTATTAAACAATTTTGGGATTGCTGAAGAAGAATCAATTCTTCAGTCTTATCTTCTTCAAAGTTTATCAAACTGATTTGCATGACGTCACATTTGCTTTGTACCCATCCACCAATAGCCGTCATTTTTCGTCACATTTGGCTTACCCCCACCCACCCATAAAATGCGTGACATCACGTCTGGACAATCCCATATAGGGAGGGGGGGGGGATAACCCATATCTATATTTGTTTCTACATTATTTCATTATTTAGGATACATTTCCGTACCAAATAACTATGTTTAAATCTATGTCATAGGTACAGAATCTCAAAAATGGTCACGTATCAACGTTTTTTCAAAAAAGGACATCATTTTAGAGATAGACTTAAACATCCCACAATATGTTTTGTCGTGAAAAATTTAGCACGACTTTTCACGACTTTCTACAACTTTTCACGACGAAACATATTTTGGGAAGTTTTTACCCTCTCTGATAAGTTTTCGAAATTTGACATCTAAAAAAGGTGACCTGGATATCCAGCTGGATTAGATTAGATTTTCATAAGCTTGAGTTCAGCAATAAAATATGATAATCCAGAGGTTACATTTGCTATTAGGTCTTTTTGCTTCACAGGGGTTTACTGTAACTAAAGAGTTTCAAATTTCGAGTTAAGTTGACAGAAATCCGATTATGTTCTGTAATTTTTCATTCATTGAGAAAACAAAACCACATTTGGTTGGTGCATTACTGTAGAGTTTTTTCTTCATCAGTATCAACTATGGTTTAAAAAACTAATGATTTTTTTTAAGTTTTTTAATCCATAAATAAATTATACTAATTTTTGTGTTATAAAAATACTTTATCAAGCAACAATTAAAAGCTTAAAATCAAATGGTATACGGTATTTCAATGTAATTGTAGCAAAATTAGACGAAAAATATAAAATTGAGCCAAAAATAGGCAATTTTATTGGTTTTGTCTGAATTTTGGAGTTGAAGAAAGTTGTAAAATGTCAAACATTTTTAAATCTTTCACGGGAGATCTTCCAGCAAAAAGTGGGAGATCTCCATTTGACAACCCTAGCAGCAGCATCTTTGATAACACACGGGGCAAGTGCAAGGGATGAAAATTAAAGTTCCAACAAACCCCAAAAATCGCAAAGAAAGTTCTCACAAAAAATTTAATTGAAATTCTTTAAAATTTGAGAATCCAAAGCGTTTGAAATTTTCTGAGAAGTTTGAAATCATTAAGTCGTAACAAACCCTAGAGACATTTGGTGATATCAATCATTTCAGTTACCTTGAATTTCGCTTTTAAACAATCGCAATAATTTTTTAAAACAAAATTTTATCTTCACTCTTCCCCTTTGTTCGTTCTCTTCACCACCCATGGGCAAGGTAGCAGATTGAAAAATGAAAGCTGAACGATGCCAAAAGTGCAAAGGCACTATGTGTTGTGGCGTTCGGTGATGCTTTGCCAAATTCAGTGTTTTTTAAAATGAGGAATCTGAATGCTTCTGATTCTTGGAGCATTTTGTAGTTCCAATTAAATTTCTATCATTTATAATTATTTCTGTGCCATGGCTGACATAATTAACTATCTAAGGATACCATGATAAGCTATTTTTGATAAAGTTTTTGCACTGTGCAAAGCGATCTAAGTTGCTGCATAAAAAATTTGCAAAATTCAGATGCGGTAAACTTCTGAAGGCTCTTTGTTTTTATATATTTTTCATGATAAAATTAATTATTAACATGTTTACTATAATTTTATGAACATGACCACAAGTTGCAAAATCAACCTTTGACAAATCAGGAATATTTTGATCAGAAGACGACGAAGCAGTTTTTGATGAACATTGAATAGGGAGGTCACAGCTTGTTGGACAACGAATTGAGTCATCTTTAGCTTTTAAAATTCTATTTTTAACTACATTTAACATTATTTCTTTCTTTTTCTTTACAGCAGCAGAACGTGGCGGCATTTTAGGAATAAGGTCAAAAACAAAGCAAAAGATTAAAAGGCTTAACCAGAAAATAATACAACAAACATGTAAGCAAAATACACGGATCCTCGAATATGGGTTTAAAAAAGAAAATACAAAGGGATTTTACCGATCTTGAATGATAAAATAACAGTAAACATGTTAATAATTAATTTTATCATGAAAAAATATAAAAAACAAAGAGCATTCAGAAGTTTACCGAATCTGAAGTTTACACTTTTTTTTACCGTAATCTATATTCGCTAGCACAATGCAACAGCATCACCAAATTTTGCTGATCATGGTATCAATCGATTCCTTTTTATGTCAGCTAAAGCAAGGTATTAATAAAAAAGACTAAAAAACAACTTTGTTTAAATAGATGCTTCAGAAACAGCAGCATTCAGAAGCAAAAAAATTTATCGACATCCTTTTTGGCAAAGCGTTACTAAACGCCACAACACGTAGTGCAAAGCAGGGATGTGCGGAATTCCGTTTCCGTTTTTACGGAAATTCCGTGCTTTTTTCCACTTCCGTTTCCGTAAAAAAGTGGACGGAAATTCCGTTAAAAGCTTGTGTCTTTAAAAAGACAAGAACTGACTTTTCCCTTTGAAGAAAGCAGCTCTTTTGCGGTTTTTTTGCGCGCCAAAATAGCAAATGAAAAAAGAAGAGTGTAGTTGGCAGTCATATGAGGCCCCCGCCCTTTCCCCGCCCCGGGGGCCCCTTTTTCCCCCACCCCGGGGGATTGGGGAAGGGGAAGGGCGAGAGTTTAAAAATTGGAGGGGAAAGGGCGCGGGGAAAGGGGATGCTTCTTGTTTGTCGAGGGGATTTTGAGGGGATTAAATTTTTTTTGTAAATTTATCAACAAAACTTTGCAATTTGTTAGTTAATTTTAATTATTTGCTGCCTATAAAACACTTATAATTCTATCTTTTGTTCGGTGTTAGCCTTTATTGTACAATTAAAGTCGAAATTTTCGGTTTTTAGCTCTTTTTAAAAAAATTTTTCTCAAAAATCACTTGTTGAAAAAAATTTGAAGGGGAAAAAGGGGGAAATGGAGGGGAAAAGGGCGGGGAAAGGGGAACTTTTTAAAACCCGAGGGGGAAAGGGCGGGGATTGGGGAGATTTTTCGATACAAGCGGGGAAAGGGGAAGGGGAGGGGGATGAAAATGGCCACTTCACATGACTGGTAGTTGGTTATGAGTGTGTGTTTTTTGGCGCCAAAAAGCAACTAAAGCTCATAAAGTTGTTTACGTTTTATTCTTCGAAAAACAAATCTTTATCAAATTTAAATCCGTGTTACTTTGAATTAACAATGTCGAAGCGAAAAAAGGGCTCTATTTATGATGAATTTTATACAAGAAAGGATAACCATTGGACCTGCAAAGTTTGTAAGAAGTTCTCAAAAACTGTTGATACTGTGAAAAATGGAACAGCATCTTTAAGCAGTCATCTTAAAACTCATCACAAAAAAGAACTCACCGAATTTCAAGAAAAATCAAAACCAAAGGATCCACCACTTCCACCTAAAATGCCAAAGAAAAACAAAAAAAAAACAACAACAAGCGGAAGTTGCAACTGTTTTATCTTGCTTTTTGGATAAACTAAATGATAGTGGAGAAGAAGTACCAGAATCAGAAGAACTTAAAACAAAAAAGCAAATTATACGTGGACAACTTGAAGATTATTTTAAAGAACCAGTAATCCCATTCAAAGCATCAGCTGCAAGTTACTGGAAAAAGAATCAAGGACGCTTTTGGTATGTCGCTGCATTATATAAGAAATATGGAACAGCGCCGGCAACTAGTGCAGAAGTTGAACGACTATTTAGCCTTGCTGGTAATATTGTAACTGATTTGGATTTTATGAAGATTCGGCCACTTTTTTATTTAGACCATAAACCAATAAATGGCCGAGTCTTCCGCAGCCCGCTTTTATCGAACCAGGGCATTTCCTCGCAGTCATATAAACTTTAAAAAAATAATTGACAAAAATTTAAAAAAAAGCACAAAGTTTTTAAAATAACAGGCATATCATTTTTTTAAATTTTATTCAATTTTTCAAGTTTTTAAAATTATTCTGCTATGAATTTATTTAAATTACTGTTTTTATGTGTATTTATTGGTAAAGTTTTTGGGGTTTCTGAAAGAGATGCTCCGAATTTCGTCTATGAATCGTTTGTTTTTAATTTTTTTGTATATTTTTTGTGTTTTTTAATGTTTTATGTGTGTTACTTTTACTTATGCTTATAAAGTTATTACTATACTTACTTATTGTTTACGCGCCATTTTTTGCGACCTCATTTTTATTTTTGGAAAACCAATAAATGCCTTTAAGCACAAAAGGTCAAACTCCTTTTTCTTGTGGAAAAAAAAAGTGGCCGAATCTTCCGCAGCCCCTGATTTGCGAAAGCGCCTTACTGATGATAAAGTAGAAAAACTTTTATTTCTTAATGCAAATTTTTCATTGTTAGATGTTTAATTGTTATTTTTCTTTGATTGTTTTTTGAATGTTATTGTTTTTTTTGAAAGAAAATAAATAAATTGTTATTCGACTATAAATGAAAAAATTTTCCGTTTCCGTTTTTACGGAATTTCCGTATATTTTTGGGCTTCCGTTTCCGCTTTCCGTTAACGAAAACGACTTCCGCACATCCCTGGTGCAAAGGGGGCTTATGAAAAAAATGAAATTTTTTGTCGAAAACTGAGAAAATAAAGTAAACATTTGATTATTTAGTCCTTGCGTGATGTTCATTTTTCGACAAACGTTATTGTTGCTGTTCAAATATTTTGAAGATACGATCCTTAAGGTGGGAGAAAATCCATCCCATTTCTCCTCTTGCTTACGTGTGCTCTTCACTATTTCCACCATTTTGACGCCACCGACGCTAAAATTGGGTTGATTTTTTGGAAAGATCAAATGATAAAGCGCCGCAAATCGATGCCATTTGCCGGCAACGACTTTTTTCGAAAATCTATAACACTGGTTCTATGTTTTTTACGACATCTGACTTACGATACCTCTGAAAATATAGCCCCCAAAGGTAAGATACCTAAGAGAGAAAAAAACCCTACAATTCCACCCTTTGCCCAGATGAAAAATCCAAAATTTGAAAAAATATATTTTAAAACCCGTAACCAAATATAATCACAATTACATTAAATATAATATAAATTAAGTATAAAAAATATCAAAAGAACAACAAAAAGAAAGATAAAGTAAAAGTGTACCACAAAAATTTAGGTTGAAATTGCAGAAGCATTTTGACTTTTTGTTGGAAGAATAATACGAGGTTTAACCTAAATAAACATCAAATTTATATTTAACAACTTAAAATAGATTAAAATTTTACCAATGAGCCAACACGAGAACTTGCATCTTTATGAACTTCATATCGCATTGAATCTTTAACTCCCAAAGATTTATATAAAATTTCTCCAATTCGATAATTTGCAGCATCTTTCATAGCATCACGAGTCCATAAAGCAACCTAAAAAAGGAATATGTCCAACATAAAAATAGATAACAGATAGAGGCATACCTTGTCACCTTTTTGCCTAACATTTACAACGGCTCCACAAATTTCTTCTCCATCTGGACCAAATAATTCGCCAACAACTGCCAAAAGCATTTCCATCCAGTAATGATCCAAAAGTTGTTGACGCTTGTGTTTATCAACCATAACAAGCCAGCGACCACCTTTAACATTATGTTCATCTTCCCACATTGGCTTTATTCCTTCACGAAAAACATAGAAATCACTTCCCCAGGTAAGTGCTGATGGACGAATAAAATGATTAGCAACACTAAAAATTTAAGTAATATGTACGAAATTGTATAACTGTAAATAAAGAACATACGACCAAAATCCTTCAACTGAATCAAAGGTTGTAACTTTGCGTAAGCAATCTTCCCAATCTTTTGTTCGATCACCTTTGAGAAACCAAAGAACCCAACGAGAATGTAATGGATGACGATTGTCCATTTTTGATGAAAGAAAGATAGAGCGGCAAAATAATTGAAAAAAGTCTCGTCAGTTTAAAACAAAATTAACGAATGTCAAGTAGAAGTTTATTTGGCTGGAAAAAATAATAAATAGAACTAAAAAAAAGTTATTCGAAAAAAAGTGACGAGATTTTGACAAAATTTTTGAGAGAGAGAATAAATTTTTCGTGCTATGATTTTAAGCATTTGCTTTTTTGAAAAAGTTCACTGATACGGTAACACACTTTTTTTATTACAAATTTTATTTAATTAAAAATCAAATTTCAAAATATATTTATTCGTATAATGCTACCTTTTTCTAACTGCAGCATATGTTTTGGAGTAATAATAACAGAAACAAAAAACGCTACATCTGAAGCAATATCATACTGTAGTAATTTAAACAGCTGCAAAAAACACACTAACAATTTTAATAAACTTTTATTACAAAAACATCTGTAACATGTGTAATGAAAAAACATAACAGGTAAAAAAATCACCAAATGATCTGCAAAAACAAAAACAATTTTATAAAGAATTTCTTCTGCTTTTAATTGAAAGAGAATTTATAACTTCCAACAAATCCTCTGCAGGAATATCATCTTTTGATTCATCCATATCATCATCTTCTTCCTCTTCTTCAGTTTTCTTCTCTTCTCCAGCTTTCTTTTTTTCCTTTAACTTTTTTTGTTCTTCTGCCTTCTTTTGATCTTCTAATTTCTTTAATTCATCAAGCTTCTTCTGCTCTTCCAATTTCTTTTGTTCTACTTCAATCAATTTCTTGCTTACATCAACAGGTTTTGCATCACCAAATGGATTAGATTTTTTGACGACAGGTTTAGGTGGAATAGAAATCTTTTGAATTTGTTTAACCTCAGAAGTAGAGGGTGTTGCCATCACTTTTTCCTTTGCACCAACTTTAAAAGACTTCTTCGTATCAGCTTGGGAAGGCTTAGGTGGCATTTTTCCTTTTGGACCATTTTGATGATGATGATGATAAGGTTTTTGAGTTTGTTTTGTGGATACCAGTGATGTGGACGGCGTAGCAGGTTTTCCTTTGAATGAACTTTTAGCCGGATCATTTTTCGGTTTACCACTTTTGTCATTATTTTGTTGAAAATTTGGTTTAACATTATCCACTTGAGGAGCGATAATTTGACGAGGAATAAATGGTGGACAATTCTTATTAAATCTTGTATCGAATCGAACATCATTTGACACGGTTGGTATAGTAACCTGTATATGGCTGTCAGGATTTCTTGACATCAAAGCTAAACAGGAGTATAAATTATTATTCAAAAATAAAACAGTAAATATTACTGAAAGTTTGACCACTTGTTGAAGAATGACTTGTTAGGTTAGGTTGAAGAACAAGAGGTTGACGATCTCGGATTTGAGAATGTTCACTTGATTGACGAGTGAAAGCAGGATTATATGAATGACGATATTTGGAAAATGTGGAAGAAGGTTGCGAAGGCCCTGGAGGTCCATATTTTTGAGGCTTTGGTAGATCAGGTTGGCGATTTTGATTTTGGCTACGATTACGCTTTGGTTGATAATTTGTCGATTTTCGAGTAAAAGTCTTTTTTCCATGATGTGGCACAGAAGAAGTTGTAGATTTATAAGGAACATTGTGAGAATCAATTATGTGCTAAAAGAGCAAAAATAAACATGTCTTTCATTAAAGAGAATAAATAAACTTGCTTGATCACCAATTTCATGACTCCAATCAGCAACATGTACATTTCTATGCTTAATTTCATGTTCAACAGCATGATGAGGGTGCAAATTATTAGCACTTTCACAATTTTCTTTATTTTCAGAATTATTAACCATTCTAAAATTGCATAATAAAAATAATGAAAAGAGTTACAAAAAGTGGCATTCATTTCAAAAAAATATTACACGAAAACAACGCATAATTCGTTTCTCACAATAATAATAATTTAAAAAAAACAAAACAAAAACTTTATTTCACAAATTTTTTTCACATATTTTCAAATAATCGTTGCATAATAGATTTGAGATCAATTAAGGCAAGTTCAGCATGAAAACGAACAACATCATCTTGATCTTGAAGCCATAAACTTTTTAACACCCGATGAACATCTCGTATTGTATCAGAAAATGTCTAAAATGGAAGTTACAGAATTTAATTCGATATCTAATAATATTACCGTAAGAAGATTTTCATCAGCAGAAGTTAAAAGACATCGCAACAAATGAACAGCTGCACGACGAACCAAAATATTCTCTTCATTTTTCAGATACTGTGATACAAGTAATAGCAACTAAAACAATTATTATCATTCAAGTTATATTTACTGTAAATCTAACTTCTTGCATCATAGCATCATATTTTCGACCTCGACATGCAACAATTAAATCTGCAAAACTGCTTAAAGCAGATGAACGAATGAGTTCATCTCCACTTTTAGTTAAATGAAGTAAAGAATTGGAAAACTGATCAAAATAAAATATAGAAAAATTTCCAATTTGTTTAAACACTTTTGCTAAAGCTTCACCCATTTTACATTTCCACATTAATGAAACATCTTTTGAAAGATTACTGTCATCCCAATTTGTAAAACATTCAAGTAAACGAGAAAGAAAGGCATCGCTCTGCCAGTAGGAAAGTTCAGCCAACACATTTATAGAAGCAAGAAAGACATAACTATCAGCATTTCCCGCATTGTCTAAAAAATAAAGATGCATTACTTATACAAAACATAAAAACAAACCAAGAGCAGCTTTCCAGACCCATTCAAAATCAGCAATATTAGAAAAAATACTTTTGTCTTTGCGTCGTAAAGCTTGAGAAATTTCAATAAGTATCCCACCTTTAACAGCTTCTTCATCATCTTCGAGAGAAATTTTCCACTTTTCAATTTTATTTATTGTATGTTTATTGAATTTAGCAGGGTTACTGTAACATAAAGCGATAAAAAAATTAAGGAAAAGTATAAAATACATACAATTTATTTTCATGTGTTATAGCTGTTGAAATATCCCATTTTAAATCATTTGAAAATAAATCAAGAAGCTGTTTAGAGCTTTCATAAGCCGATTTGTAGAGTTCCATCACACCATCAGAAAGTTTTTCAAAAGTTTGACAAAAATTATTCATTTCTTTTCCAACTTCTTGTAAACATAATTTTAGGCTGTCATCATTCAAAGCATTTGCCAAAATTGCACTTACAAGACCAACAGCAAGGTTAGTGGTTTGGGCTTCAATGGTTTTTAACTCTTTATTTTGCTCTTCCAAAATATCCACATCTATTACAGATGACAATCTTTGATTTGCAGCGACAAATATTTTCTAAACGCTGTATCATTAAAAACAAGAAAAAAATAAATTAAAACAAACTTTAGAAATTTTGACCATATCAGTTAAAACGTCGGCAGAAAAGCTGTTTGTTTCAATAGAAGTCAAAATTTCAACAACGGAACACAAAATATAAACAGCTTTCAACTTTTTTGAATGTTCTGCAACATGTTTTTCAAGTTCAGGCACAAATCTTAAAGAATTTTCATCCATTGGAATTACATTTTCTGTACTAATCCAAAAATTCAAACAATCAGACATAAGCACAACAATACATTTTACTGCAGCTTCAGTTGAAAGAATCTGTAAAGTATTTTTGCAAGTGTTTTTCAAGAAAAGGCAAGAGTCAACTAACCTTAGTAATTGCACGAAATGCATCTATTTTAAAATCAAGAAGAGTTTCTTCATCCATAGAATCATCAAGAATTTCAAGATTAACTGGATACTTTAAAGCCGTTATACCTTCTTTAACTTCTGACACTAGTGAATTCTTTTCAGCCGAAACTTTAAAATACCCATGGGTTTTATTTCCATCATTTGACATGTATTTCAATAACACTTCAGATTCTTCCAAGTCATCATTTAATAATCGCATCAAAATTAAACTTAAATCATCAGAAAAAACTTTAAGTTCTTCTAATGCTGTAGCTTGACCGCAAAGATGCAAGAATAAAGGAATAAGTTTTAAGAATCGATTAGCAAACGGAAAATTTTTAATACTGTATTGCTGGGGTTGGGCATTTAGCCATGATCGTAAAATTACAAGAGATCCATCAAGATTTGCATTCCAGTATCCATTTTCCTTTGTTGAAAGACTTTGAATACCTCTTTCAACCAAAAGTTCCCATGGACGAATAATTTTATCAACCAGTTGGACCTCAACTAAACGAGGTGCTTTGCCATACAGTTTATCCACTGTTAACACAAATAACAGAGAAACATTTGAACCGAATTTGCTATTCTATAAAAACCAAATTATGAAAATTTATACCAATAAAAAAGATACCTTCATAATATCAAGGAATTGGGAAAACATTGAAAGTGCATATTTTTGAAAAGACTCAGCTTGTTGAGGCTTTGTAGCCAATAAGGTAGCAACAGAAGAAAGTGCAACCGTATTATTCCAAAATGATTCACCTCCTAAAATATGCAAATAATTCGAAATTCGTAAGAAGTTGAAACAAAAGTGATTTTTAACATAAAGGAAAATATGCAATAACACCGTCTTCACAGATTTCGTAATAACAAAAATGTATCATTATATGAATCTATTTTAAGATCCTAAATTAAAATAAAGCTCTTACCCAATTCATCAAAAGCAAAAAGCAAATTTGAAAGACCTTTTTGGGAGGCCAAACCTTCGGAAAGTTTTTTTGAGAGCGACGATACAAGCCAAGCAGGTGCCATAGCTTTGCGGCCACTCAAACCAAATCCACCATAAAGCAAGAGAAACTCTTTCATAATAACAGATAGCGGCAGTTTCTTCAAAAAGGATTCATAATCTCCTTTCAATGAAAATTCATTTAAATGAATCAGCTAAAAACTAAGAACAGAATTAAAGTGGAAGAAATCAACTTACTTGTTCATTGGCGGAAATAAAATCAGGTAAAAATTTTGAAATTAATTGAATTTTGAGGCCATCATTAACTTCAGATAAGCGTTGAAAGATTTGAAGAGTTTTTTGTAGATGTTCGATTCGCTGTGAAGCATCTTCAAAAGGTTTCCAAACTTTAACAAAAGTAACCCGCTTTTCAAGTGGCACACCAATTCCTTGATCAATTGAAGGCAAAACACTCATTGCAACTAACATTTCAAATGTTCGAATAATTCCTTCTATTTGCTTTGAAGACAAAATGGTCCAATCATCAAGAGGCAAAGAAGCTGCAGCAGCTTGTTCACAAAAGATCGATAAAATAAATCGAAGTACATCAGAATAAAGTAATCTTGAATCTGTATTTGTTTCTGTGCTACTAGTGCAAGGCAAAGGTTCAAGTTGTAAATTTTGAAATGAAGCATTAAAAGATGAACTCAAAACTTTATCACACAACGTTCGAGTAACAAGATCAAAGGGATCTTTTGTTTCCTTTGTGGGCAAAATTGATGGTGGCGTTGAAGCAAATTCAATTAATTCAATGGCTTCTTGCAAGCTTTTTGAAGTCATTTCTAAAAAAGAGCGAAATATTAAGTAACAAGAAAACCACAAAAAATACACAACAGCGATTTTTACACTTTATATGACTTAAGGAAACATATTTATTTTATATCTCATAGCACTTTTATCAAGTAATAACATCAATGTTGACTAATGAGGAGCAAAAATAAAAGTAACAAAATTTTAAAAAACAATTTCAAAATATATGTGCACAACATTTGGAAAGAACATTTAACTAAATATTACATTTTTCTGTAGATTATTTTTTTACATGAAAAAAGTATTTTAAGGCATTAATTTGTATCATTATTGTATGTCTTCTGCGAACCTTTACGATATTTTTCGGGAATCCAATCAAAATTTTTAGGCAATTCTGGAATCGGGGGAGAATTTGTTGGCGGATTTAAAACATCTAAAAGTCGAATTCGAACTTCAAGATCCAGTAATCGATTAATCTAAAGTAAAAAAATCAGTTCTCTGAGTATGTATTTCAAGGAAGATACCTCTTTTTCATCTACATGTTCACATCCAAGTAAAATATTTAATCCATCACAAAAACAATTGACAATTCCTTCATCATCTGCTGTCAATGTTAAAGGCTCAGATTCATTTTTAAATTCAATTGAAAATCCTTGTTTAATAAATGAACTACTGGATGGTTTTTTTGATAATTTCATTCCAATTTGTTGCACAACCGTTTCATTGTATTCTGCACCCGTAACAATTCTCTTTATATCAGTGATGGGTACTGTAATATTAAAATTCATGTTAAAGTAAAACAAGAAAGTGTATTTTTTAAAAGTTCTAGAAGATTTTTCAAATCTTTCAAAGATGCAGGATTATTTGAAATTGAAAGTGCAATTTGATGCCCAACAACATGCAAACCTTTATCTTCATCACCTCTAGCATCAGAAGAAAAAAAGTACGAATATCATTAGGGTAGTATCTGATCGTAAAAAATTAATTCAAAAACCTACATTTCTTTTTATTCACAAAATCTAATTTTGAATTAATATAAGTTGAATCCGGACACTCAAAATTCCATAAAAATCTTTCATGTTCATCTAATCTCATGTAATAAAGACCTTTCTTTTCTGAACCAAATAATTTTCCTTTTGTAACTTTTGAAAAATAGAATCCTTTTTTAAGAACATTTTTCTTTCTCATTTTTACCATTTCTTCGATGGATGGTCTTAGATGATGCTGCAAATCTTGAATGGCTGAAGACTTTAGTTCTTCTGCAACTGTTTCAATTCTTTCTTTCTCCCAAATTTTTTGCATATGAAAATAGCTGTATTTTCTTTGAAGAATATCATCCAAATCTTTCAAAGATGCAGGATTATTTGAAATTGAAAGTGCAATTTGATGCCCAACAACATGCAAAACTTTATCTTCATCACCTCTAGCATGCATTTCACGCCAAGTTCGAAAAAATAAATATAATGCTACGGCAAAAAGATCATGAAATGGTCGATCTGAATTAAACATAATTAACCATGGACGAAGGGGAATCTCGGGTTGATCTTCAATTTTTTCAAGTACAATTGAAAGGGCTGCTATTAGTGAGCGAACAATATGTGCCATTATAGATGGCCATATTTCACTTGATAAATTACTTTCCATTTGAATCTAGAATGAAATTTTAGTTACAATAAGAAGGGTTAAAAGTTTCTCCTGCTTACTTCTTTTAATCTTTGATGATATCGTTTTGCGTAATCGAGGATAACATCAAGTGCAAGAGATCCAGGAGGGGTAAGTGTTACAATATCAGCAAACTTTGTTTTAGCTTCGGGGGATAATCCTTTGAATGAAGGATTGCATGTTCGATCTGTTTCTATTGTTGAACATCGAGGAGAATTATAATTCCATTCATCCATTTCAGCAATATGTTCAATTTCTGATAAAGTTGGTCTTCTCAATGCTAAATCCTTCAGTTGAATAAAACATAGCTCTTGTATAAGAATTAGTTGTTGCTTTATCTGATCATTAGGTTTATTAAGTTCAAATTTAATAACATTTTCAATTCCAGATCGGAAGGCTTTATTATGCAATAGCGTTAATATTGAGCACTGCTCAGATGAATCCAATTTATTGTATAAAAGATTCATCAATGTTAAAACTGCCAATAATATATGTTCATCCTTTTTCTCCAAATGGCGAATAAGCGATTCAAACTGAACATTTTTTTGAACAACCCTTTCAAGCTCTCCACTAAAATGAATTCTTATTCTTCCCTCTACCCTCTACCCTGTTTAATACAAAAATACTTACCCTTTATCAAGAAGTGCCACTAAAATACTCAATGAATATGTCAATGATTCATTATTCTCAAATTTTGCCCTTCCATTAACATAATCTGCAATCTTCTCAACAAATTCTGGAGTCATTTCACTCCATTCAACAAGGCCTGAATGTCTCATAAATTCTAGGAATATACAAAACAGCCGAGTTAATGCAGGTGTATTTCCATCAAAGCTTCCACTTTGTATTGCATCAGCAACTTTTCTAATACCACCAATCTTATGAAATTCTAATGCAAATGTAAAATCTTGTGAAAGATTAAACAGCATGTCCAAGGTTGATTGCCAAATTGGCACTGGAATTTGTGAACTTGAAAATAGATCAATATTCGTAAGCTTATAAAGCATCTTTTTTGCATAATTTTTCTAAATTTGTACGGTAAAATTTTTTCGGAATAAAAAAAGAAACTTACAGGTGATGCAGTAATAATTAAAACGAATCCATTTTTCAGTTCTTTAATGCCCTCTTCAGTAACAAAAAAGTAAGACTTATGCGCAGCTGGAACATCTCGATTTGATTTTATATCATAAAGGAATCCATAATCATTTGATCCGCCTTGTGCTAAACCCAGTTGTACAGAAACATTTGTAAGTAGTTCATCCAAAGAAGTATTTGATTTATCTAATGTTATTAAAGGCGGATTTCCACTATTATTTACAGGCATTCGAAATTCAAATGGCATAAAATCTGCCATTCTTGGATCAACAGCAAATCCACCCTAAAATAATGATAATAAAAAAAGAATTATGTGATGGCCATGATGATGGATGTGTCACATTGCGGACCATATACGATCAACAAGATCAGGTGCGGCGGAATGCAAATTCAAGGATCACTTACTTTAGCTTCATTTTCACTTTTTTTCATATCAATCAATTTTAAATTTGTTATAAGATTAATATCAGCACTCATAATTAACAGTTTTCTATCTATGGATTTGAAAAGTTGAACAGAGAAAAAAAGCTTGTCAAAAAAATGAATCACAAAATTTTTAGCAAACAGATGTCGACACGTTTTGCCAAAACAGAAGAAAAAATCTTAAACACATTTGGGATACTGTAATTGACTTGTTGAACAAATAAAACTTTTTTTTAAATTTAAAAAACTTATCCAATTAATACTGATAGTCATTTTGTTGTCTGAATAATAACGTACACATGGTTTAAAAAGATACAAAAAATGAAGAGATCAACCAATATCCATTCTGTAAAATTAAATGAAACGATATAGATTGATATCTCAATTATTTTGTACATTTTTTGAAATAATAATAATAACATATTACTAATATAAACGACCATAGCAGAAATAACATACCACCCGTCACATGCGTGTCTCTTTTTTATATTTGCCAAAAAAGAAAGAAAAGAAGTAACTGCCACAGGGGTGGTAAAAGCGGTAACTTAGGTTTTTCATACACTTACTTATATTTAACATTTTCACGATGGCAACAACCTTTTTTGCCACCTCAGAGAAAATTTTACAACTGCGCAAGTAAAAAAGCAGTTTTTAATTATTGTGTCTTTTTAATATTAAAAAACCGATTAAATACTTTTTTTGTTTTTAAAAATGTTGATGCCAAACAACAACACTAACAGAGAAGAAGATGATAGGGTTTCTTTCATCTCTTTTTTATTTATTTTTTCGAATTTCACATTTTCCGTAGCAACGAGCCTTTTTTAAATACAACTTTTTTATAGTGACATATTTTTTGTGCTTTAAAAAAGTATGCGTCGAACAACTACAACAACGACCACAACAAATCATCATCAACATCAGCATCGAAAAGATATTGAAACTGCAGCAGCAGCTTCAACAAGGCTTCCATCAACAGTAAGCGGATATGAAAGAATACGTGTAGTTGGAAAGGGTTCATTTGGAAGTGCAATTTTATATCGTCGAAAAGCAGATGATTCTTTAGTTGTAATCAAAGAAATAAATATGCATGAATTGTCAACTGCAGAAAGGCAGTTAGCATTAAATGAAGTATCATTGCTATCATCAATGGATCATCCACATATTATAAGTTATTATGATTCTTTTGAAGAAGATGGGATTTTAATGATTGAAATGGAATTCGCTGATGGGGGGTTGAGTTTTTACTAATTTTAACTTGTTTTTGCTGTTAAAAATTTTCTAACATGCCAAACAATTTCGAATATTAATTTTTTTAGTTAACAAAAAATGCGTTTTTATTTTGACAGCTGCCTCTTTCTAAAGTCATTAATTTTTTATGATATAAGCATTTCTTTTTCTAATTACAATTAAAACACGCACATAAAATTTCAAAAAAATGCACAATTTTTGTTTTATATTTAAAAATAACAATAATACACAATTACAGTACCCTTGCACAATTCCTTGCCCGAAGAACGGATTATGTTCCAGAAGCAGAAATATTGTACATGTTTGAACAAATGCTTTCTGCCGTGTCATATCTTCATGATAACAATGTTTTACATCGAGATTTAAAAACTGCAAATATCTTTCTCACAAAAGACCATCATATTAAAATTGGTGATTTTGGTAATAAATAATTTTACTTTAAAGAGTTTTTCTTTTAATTTCAAAATACTTTAAGGTATTTCAAAAATTATGGGTACTGAAACGAGATTCGCTGGAGCACAAACTGTTGTTGGAACACCATATGTAAGTATACTATGAGTAGGGTTAAATAATGTCATCCATATTACAGTATATAAGTCCTGAAATGTGCGAAGGAAGATCATATAACTCAAAATCGGATATTTGGGCACTTGGTTTGAACATAAACAGTACAGTTACCCCCTTATAGCAACATTCTTTTAGGTTGTATACTGTATGAAATGGCATGCTTACAAAAAACTTTCGAAGGCTCCAATCTTCCCGCGCTTGTTGGAAAAATTGTTAAAGGTGATTATGAACAAATTCGTGGACCCTATAGTAATGATCTAAAATTAATTGTACGAGAAATGTTAAAAGTTGAACCAGAGTTACGTCCAACTGCAACAAAAGTTTTCGAAATGGTACAAAGAAGCCGTGGAAAAAAAGGTGACAGATTTCGTGGAATTCGAAGATCTCAAAGCCCAAGAAATTGTCATTCTGCACTTTATGAATTTGATATTGCAAAGGTCACCCTTTCTGCAGTATCAAATACTCCAAAACATATTAGAGTTAAACAAGTATGTTTGCATTAATTATTTATGCTGTGTTAAAAAAATACCTGTTTTTGTAGTTGGCAGTTGGACAAGAACATATTTTAATGCTTACTGTGGATAATGTTGTTTATGGATGGGGTAATAATTTGAACATTAGGGAGTGTCCAGAAATCACGTGATCTTTTTTTGGAATTTTCTGAATCCCTCTCTCCCACTTGGTGATCTTTTTTTTTGATCTTATGCTGCCTTTGAAAGCAGCGTGATCTTATGGCTTACCCCTCCCACCCTATCATTGAATCACATGATTTCTGGACACTCCCTTATGTAATTAAAGCGATTTTGTACCTTTAAGGTGTTTTAAAAGCACCGCCGTAACTTCGCGGGTAGAGAGGGTGGAATTCCATCCCACACATTTTTTAGTTCATCAATATTTTTGATTTAAAGCAAAAATTTGAATTTGCACTAGGTAAAATGACATTTTTTTAAAATCTTATAAAGGCTTCCACCTTACGAGATACTATTCCACCCGACTGATTTTGACGAAGTTACGGCGCTGTTTAAAAGCAAAATAAGGCTTATTTTCATAATTATTGAAAAAAGCCTTCCGTATAATAAAAAAAACCATCATTTGCGGGAAATTTCCCTGATTTCCTGGCAAAAAGTGTTAACTATTCTGGTTCATGGTAATTTCCATTCACAACTTTAGGTAATAATAATTATGGCCAATTGGGATTAGGTGATCGAAGACCCCGGACACAGCCCGTTCGAATTGAAGGGTTGGATGGAAAAGATATTACACGAATTGCATGTGGTTCAACCTTTAGTGTTTTCTGTGCAGATCGGGGAATTGGTAAGGGATATAAAGTGATCGTTTAAGACTACAGTAATTTTTAGTAATGGTTTGTGGAAATCGAAAATTTACTGGAAATGGAAAAACAAAAGAAGATTATTTAAAGCCTAAAGTTATTGATAGCTTATTAAGGGATGATATCGTTGATTTAAGTGTGGGTACCGAACATGCTGCTGCTGTTTGTGGAGATGGACAAGTTTTTGTCTGGGGTAATGGGCAGTCTGGACAACTTGGAACTGGTAAACAAGAACATGTACAAACAGCTCGAAAAGTACACATACCAAATTCAAAAAATGTTGTATAACAATACTAAAACCTTATAGGTCGAAATTCCGGCACATTTGGTTGTAATAAATGTTAAATGTGGACCAGATTCAACAGCATTAATTACAAGCTGTGGGACTTTAATTTTAATGGGGTCAAATAAATATAATAAGTTAAATTTAAATACCAGAATTGGGTTTTTTTCTCATGTTAAAAATACACAGGTAAATGATTGTTGTAATACATTAAAAACTTCAGTAACCCCAAAAACATTTTAGTCAGAAGTTGAAAATATTTTAATTCCAACATGCATGAAAGCATTCAATTCTCGGGTTGTGGATGTTAGTCTTGGATCTTTTCATAGTGGAGTTTTATTGGAATCTGGGTAATTAACTACAGTACTTGTTAAAGCTACAGTATTATTATTTACAGACATGTACATTTATTTGGAAGAAATGAATATGGTGAATTAGGGCTTGGACATCGACAACCAATGGATTTTTGGGTTGCAAATCGACCCGTTAAAGCATTGCAAACAAAGGCATGCGTGGTATGTTTTTAAAGCACTTAATGTTATGAAATGTACAGTAATAAATTTAAGCAATTATATTGTGGTGATGGATTTACAGTTGTTGCAACCGCAGATAATGAGCTATATTTTTGGGGAACAAAAGGAATTATGCGAAAAATTCATGATGCTGTAACGATAGAAGATTTGGAAATCTGTGAAAGAGTTGAAACTTCATCTCAGCAACGAAGACAAACAGATTCTGCAACAAAGAAAGATCGATGCTCTGCAACAACAACAAAAAAGCATTGGCCATTTCAAAAAGGATTTGGAAATCCAGATGAAGAGGAAGAAGATTTATGTACAATTCCATCGTTGGTGTTACGATTAGATTCAACTCGAGATTCAGCAGGTTCAAAACCATTCATAAAGCTGGCACAACTTGAAGGAAAAGCCAAAAGAGTTTTTGTTGTCATTAATACATCCCCTTCAGCCCCCAAAGAAACAAATTTAGCAATTGGTCGTAGTACTATGATGAGTTTAGCAACAAATTGGGGTCGACGAAGAAGATCCGCTCCAGAATTAACTGAAACTACAGTACCCACATGGGTTCAAAATGAACTTAATGACGCTGAATATTTAAGCTATAGCCAATTTGTAAGTCAATTACACAAATATGCATGTTATAATTACTGTATGTTTTTAGATACCAAATCAAAAACCTCCAATACCAGTTACAGCAGAGTAAAATATTTTATAAAATTTTTAAAAAATTTAAAACGTTTGTTCTTTTAGAAGCCTTCAAACAGAAAAACAATTACATGCAGAAATTGAAGAGCTTAAAAGACAAGTCCAAAAACAATCAACAACTTTTAAAGGCCATGAAACACAAATGGCGTTGTTACAAGTAATAACTTTACTACTTTACTTTTTAAGGATTACTGTATATTTGTTTAGAAAAAATTAGCCGAATTGCAAGCATTGCATTCTCGATCTGGAGAAGCCCCACCACCGTATCATCCACAATCAGCTGGACGAAAACGGCCCCGAATTATCCAAAATCCCTTTACTCCCCAAACTCCAACCAAAGTTTGTAATATTTTATGAAAAAAAAGCAGCATCAAAATATTATGTAATATTAATAATATAAAAAGTATATAAATTGTAAATAAATATTTGTAATAAAAAAAGAAGAAGCGGAGATCATTGAATATTTAAAAAACCGCAAATTCAATAGTTACGAAACAAATGCAAACAAATTATTTTTTAGCTTTAGTTAACTGCAGTTTTTCAATTGCATTTTCATGAAGAAGCCATTTTTCAATAGTTGCTAATAATTCATGTTCTGTTGTGCCATCGTTGGGAATTCGAAGATAATTTGTAATTTTGTTGTCAAGGATAACACAAATATTTGGAATTGTTCGAATATTAAGTCTTTTAATCAAATACGGAACCTAAAATATAAATATAATATAAATAGGGCATTGACATATAACCAGCTACCTTTTCAGTATTCAGCTTAACAAATTTTGTACCATAATGTGCTGGAGATAATTTCTCCAGTGCAAAATCAACAGCTTCACATCGTCGATTTAGTGGATCAAAAAAATGACAAACAAGCTTATCTGATTTCTTTCCAGCATCAAAAAAATCTCTTTCATCTGATAATTCTGTAACTTTTCCATGCCCTGCTGCTTCTCGATCCTATGATTTAGCAATACAATAATTAAATACATTGTTTCAAATAGAAATACCTGCTTTTTTCTTGCATTTGCTTTCATTTCAACTATTCGTCGACGCTTAATTTCTTCTAAATCATCATCATCCAAATTATCAAGTCGTTCAATTTCAGCATCAACTTGTTTTTCAACAACTTTTGCAGCGTTCAATAACTGATTTGCAATAACATTATCCGCCATTATTCTTTTCTGAATAAACAATAAACCTAAATCTTTAAAAATATACTAAATATTCAGTTAAAATTTCTTTTAAAAATTTCATATGACGATGTTCGTGTCGAGAATGCCTTAGATTTTTTTTCGTATAAAAAAAGTTTCATCAATCATTGATTTTAGTAGAAAATATTTATTTTGCCTTCTGATTTTATTATACAAAATAATGGCTACTGATCGTTTTAAAGAAGCTGATCTTCAATTTGCGATTCCAAAAGTTCCACAATCAGCTAACCGGAATCAAGTTGTTAGAGTTGGACCTAAAAGTTTATCGACAAAACATGAAACAAGAAAAGTTGTTCCAGAAGAAAAGTATATTGAAAATATTACAACAATCATTCAGAGGGATTACTTCCCGGATGTAAAGAAGCTTAAGGTAACGCTTATTGTAGTTTTGATAATAAAATCTTATGAATGAATCGCTTTTAGGTTCAAAAAGAATATTTGGATGCTATGGCTGCTGGAGATGAAGCAAAAATTCGAGAATTACAACTTAAATATGGTATTAAGAAAGCAACAACTGCCACTCCAGCCTTAAGTGATTTTGAAACTCCTTCAACTTCTTACACAGAAGCATTTTCAACGCCTATTACAAATAATGGATTTAGTTACTGTAATCCTGAAGGTGACAATGATAGAATTGTAAGTTTCATTTAATATTGCTTCGGGTTTACATTTAAAAAAAAATGCTTTAGGAACCACCAAAAAAGAAAAGAGTGAAAGCATTGGATAAATTTACGCTTCAATCATATTTGGATAATTTTACAAGTGAAGATAATGCCTCTTTTGAAGAATTGGCTGCTTTAATGAATGAAAGAGAAAGAAAGAAAAATTCTTGGATGTATGATGCAGAAAGAAAACATAATCAAGATTACCGTAGTCAAATGAAACCAATCACGGTAGCTGCAGATGAACAATTACTAGCAATTAAAAATACTGAAGGTACGGTAATTAATTGCTTTTAATGTTTAATGTTTGTACGTTTATAGATAAACCGATTGCAATTGATGGATGGAGTTATAAGGCAAGGAATGATTTAATTTTTATGCCTGTTGATGAAGCCCCTCTTACAAAAGCTGAATTAATTGAAAGAATTCAAATGAATGAAGTTGTTATTAATAAAGAAGCAACAAGGCTGAAAAGAGATGAAACGATGAATGCAAAACCGATTACGATGGCTCGTGCTGCATTACATCAAGCTGCGAATCATATTGGCCGCGTTGACGTTACTGGAAAAGAGCTTGGAGTTGTTGACGCTGAAACACTTGGATTGGTTGCAACGCCTGTTCCTGAACCTGGTATGTTTAATCTTTTTACATGATTTATCTATTTTTATGAAAATGGTTTAATTTTTAAGGTGTGGATGATACGCCATTAATGACATGGGGTGAAATTGATGGAACTCCATTTCGTCTTGACGGAGATGATGATCCAATTTCAATGGATGCACCAGTTTTTAAAATTCCTGAAGTTCCAATCCGTGATAAAATTGCAAATTCAATGAATGATACAATTGGAAAACGATATACAAATAAACGAAAAACTGCCCTCAATGCAGCTGCTCAAGCTCATCCGTAAGTTTTTTTCTCCTTATCACCTTTTTTTACGATAATTTTTTATGATTGTTTTTATGTGATTTTTTTTTCAATTATAGAAAAACTCCAAAATTTGGCTCTAAACGTTCTCAACTTGCGATGGGCCTTTCACCAGCTGCAAAGAATCTTTTACATCATCGACTTGGAATTAAAATTGGAAGTTCAAATAATTCATCAAAATCTGGAACACCTTCAGTTCGTTCTTCATCTGGAAGTAGTAGTGTTCGTTCAACAACTTCATCATTTTCTTCTTCTGGTACACCTGATCTTCGCTCTTTCGTGAGAACATCAAAGCAACAGCAGCAACAAATGTCGAAATATAATTCAACACCGGACATTCATAGAGATGGTGGCGCCGCTGCTGCTGCAGTATCAAATTTGCTTGATTTAGAGCTACCAAAAATATCTTCAAATCGTCTTCCAAAAGCTGTTGATTTTGATTAAACAAAAAAGGAAGCAAGCAAGGAATGAAGAGTTCTAAAGATCAAAAACTTTAAAAAGGCGGAGTGATGTTGCTGAAAAAAGAAGTATAATGTACCAAGAATAAAAATAATAACGTAGTGATTTTGATTGCCTCCTTTTTTTTATATGTTTGTATTGGATAAAAAAATAAAAAAGTAACATTAAAAAACGACCTTTGTTATTGTATTAAGAAAAAGCATAAATATTTTTTTGAAGCAGAGTTATCAGTCGGAGACATTCATTGCTTCCTTCTGGGAGAAGGAAAAGTAATCAATGGCGGATATTGATCAATTGGCCAATCTTACAGCTGAAATTAAAGAACTTCAAGATAGGATTAATCAAGTTGAAGCAGATTTCGCTGAAAATAATAATGCTTTCTTTTTGTGTTCGATGAGTCTAATCATCTTCTGTCAGTTAATTTTCTTTTTAAATAAGGATTACAAATTCTCTGAAGGGGGTACTGTACAACTACAGTACTGCAATAAACGTAATAAAAGATTTCTAAAATGATAGTTTTGTTTCAAAATTTTAATTAGAATTTTATTCAATAAATTTTTAATCCTATTTTTTGCAGTGATGCAATGTGGATTTGCATTTCTTGAGGCTGGTGCAGTTCGAAGTAAAAATACTACAAATATTTTGATTAAAAATTTGCTGGATTCATGTATTGCAATTGTGTAAGGCATTCTTATTCCCTTTTTTTGCATTTTAGAATATTTTTTAGATGTTATTGGTCAGTTGGATGGGCGTTTGCCTTTGGTGATGGAAGTAATAAAACTTGGGGTTTATTTATTGGGTATTTTTGTAAAATTAATTATAAAACTAATAAATAAAATTTTATAGCACAGATAATTTCTTTCTCAGCGGTTTTAAAGATTATCCAAAATTCTTTTTTCAATATGTTTTTGCTGCAACTTCAGGTTGGTGTGAAGCTTTACGAATCTCATTCTATATTTTAATAATTAATAATAAGATTTTACAAAAATTCCATAACAATAGATATAAATAAATCTAAAAATTTTGTTTATTGAAATATCTGTAATGATATTTTCTCGAAGCTTCACATTATTTATTTCAGCTACAATCGTCTCAGGGGCTGTTGCAGAAAGATGTGAATTTGTTACTTATTTTACTTACTGTATTGTCATATCAGGTTATTATAATTATCATATCTTTTTTTTATCTTAATCTTTTTTCAGCTTTTGTTTATCCAATTTTAACTCACTGGGGATGGTATAGAGCAGTTCTAATAAAAATTAAAATTCATAATTAAATTTTAGGTCATCTCAGGGTTGGATGTATATTGGAATAGAGTCTGGAAACATAAATACAACCTATGTAGATTTTGCTGGATCTGGAGTTGTACATCTTTGTGAGCAAAATTTTTTGACTATAAAAATTGCGTACATCTGAGATAAACATAAAACATTTGAAAAAGTTGTAGCAAATGTTTTCTGTTACCCTCTTATCTCATTGATCAACTGAATGACCCGTGCTTTTGATACAGTTTCACAATAATTTAAAATATATTTTTAGGCGGTGGAACAGTGTCATTTATAGCAGCTTATATGTTAGGCCCAAGAATTGGCAGATTCCCAAATCGAGATGAAGACAAATCCCCAGAAATTCAAGGTCATTCTGTTCCGGTAAGAAATTTTTTTAATAAAGACAAAAATAATACAAAAAACATGAGAGAGGAAAAAACACAATTCACAACAAAGGAACAATCAAAAAGAGAAACAAATATAAGCTTGGAAATAAAAGTACGAAAGATCATTAGGGCTTCTTTTCACCGGTAAGATAAGCAACTGCATCATCAACATCGACCACACGAACCAAAGATGTCTTTGCGCCATCTGGTGATGGGTATGAAAACTAAAAATTGAAAAAACAATTAACAGTGATTTCTTAAAAGTAAAACAAACTTGTATTTTATCCTTGGCTTTCTTTTCTGCTTTGAATGATTTATTGATATAAGTGTTCACCCATACTGTTCCAAGAGCAGTTGCTGCACGAATAAGCAACTGTGTACCAGATTCAGTTTTTTTGATATGAAGAAATCCAACACCAACTTTTTTGTATTCACCATCAACATAATTGAATAAAGAACATTTGGTCGAAAATACAGCATCTGGTTCTTCATGTTTAATTGCTTCAACCTTTGGTGGGGGAGCATCTTCTGCATCACCTTCTTCTCCACCGCCTTCTTTATTATCCGTTTCACCATTTGCTGCTGCACCAGTTGATGTAGAATTATCAGGGCCTTTGTTAAAGGTAAAGCTCAGATTTCCACCAGGCGTGGCAAAGCTACCAAAAAGATTATTTCCTGCTGTAGTAGATGCTAGTGATGAACCATCAGAACCTTTCAAATTAAAAGCAGGAGCTCCACCAAGTTTAGGCAATCCACTAAAAATAGAACTGCTTGTTTGACCATTTGTTACCGTAGAAGCTGAAGTCGTATTATTGCCTGCACCAAAATTGAAAATGGATGTTCCAGCAGGCTTATTATTAGGCGTTCCAAAGAGAGAGCTACCACCAACTGAGAATAAAGAAGAAGTTTGAGGAGATTTTTCGACACCTTCTTTTTCTGAATTTGATTTATCTTCTGAAGCAGCAAGATTGAATGTAACAGTTTTTTTAGGTGCTTCGGAATGTTTATCGACAGATCTAAAAGATAGAATAACATTAAATATAAAAATAAGATGTACTCACTCTGGAGTTCGTGATGATGGAATTGATGATGATGTAGATTTTAGAGCAGAAAATAGAGGTGGTGCTGCTGCTGCAGAAGATGAAATTTCAGGAACCCTAAATTTTGAAAATATTAATGATAAAATTATTATTAAAAACAATAAGCTTACTTTGGAGAAAACGTTGTTGCTGGATTGTTAACACCAAAATTAAAAAGAGATGCTCCAGGAGGTTTATCTGATCCGCTAAATAGAGAGCTAGTGTTTGAAAATAATGAAGAAGTTTGAAGAGATTTTCCGGTGCTTTCTTTTTCAGCATTAAGTTTAGCTCCAAGAGCAGCAATATTTGATGGAACAATTCTAGGTGGCTCAGGCTCTTTATCAGCTTTTCCATAATCATTAGAAGATTTACGACGCATATCATCATAATCTAGAGGTCTGAAAATATAAAGATTAATAAAAAGAAAGAACAGATAAATAACGCTTACTCTTGTCGCCGTTTTCGATTTTGTGGTGATGGACCTGTTGCATCTGTAGATTTTGGAGCAGAAAATAGAGATGATGGTGTTACTGTTGCAGATGGAATTGAAGGCATTTGAACTCTAAATGTATATTTATTTAACACTATCATTCAAGAAACAAAATAATTACTTTGGAGCAAAATCAAATTGACCACTAGGTTCAACAAAACCATTTGAAAGCTTTTTGGGTTCTGGAATTGCTGGTTTTGAAGTATTTATTGATGATTTTTCAACAGCATTTCCAGAAGCTGGTTTGGTAATTCTTCTTTTAGCAACAACAATCTTTCTTTCCGTTGCTGGTGGTTTTTCGGCATAACATTCATCCAATTCTTTAACATGTTTTAAATAATCTGTTACTGGTGGTGTCTAAAAAACCTTCCATATATGAAAGATAAGTAATAAATAAAAAAACTTACAAAATCATAAAATGGATTTTCTTGAAATGCTAAAGAAACAAAATCCACAAATTCTTCATTTAATACTTTAAGCTTTTCTTTAAATTGCTTTTCTTTTAATTGTTTATCACTAGCCATTATTAATAAAAAGCGTTACACTAAAATACAGTAATTGATAAAATATAGTAATTCAAACGACAGCTTTTGAGTCAAAAAATAATATAAATTTTTCAATTTGAATGTGAGTGAAAAAATTCAGACACAAAAAATAGTTGGCGCGTTACTATTGATTTGGCAAGACGTTCTTATCAAAAAATTAAAATGAAACATAAAAAATGAAATGAATGAATGGCCTTCCTTCTTTCTGTCATATTTCATTCAAAAAAAGGTGGTGTAAAGATAAAAATTTAAATTTTTGCGCTTGAAAAACGTTTGTAATTTTTTAAGTGTCATATAAGATGATCCAACGAAATTTAATAATAGAGTTCGACTCACAGCCCTGATCATGAGCGAAATTGGCTTCACAAGCCATAATTGACCGAAATAAACTCCCAATAATAATAACTAACAAATAATCAAGCAACACTTTACCAAATAATATAAAATCAGCAGTAGATATTAAAATTATTTATTAAACACAATAACACACATAGACAAGAGAGATGAACAGCAACCAGACGAATAAAGTTGAACTGAGCTTGACTGACTGACTGAACTCGAGAGAAAGGCAAAGCGAATGCTTATACAATAAAGAATACATGCAAATGTTAATGTGGAAATATGCATAACTACAAAGCATTATACCTAAAATAAATCTGTTAAAATTCACAAAATTTTTAAGTTTTCTTGACATTTAAAATTAAAATTTAAACTTTTGAAACACAAATTTCATAATTAAAGGAGGCGGACGGTTACGTACTTTTTTTCAAATCTTACGAAAATATTTGTTTTTTTACGAAAATTTTCGTAACTTCGAAAAAGCATGAGAGAGTGATTTTTACTGCAGAAATGCATTCCTTTTCGTGTCAAAACCAGCCTTTTTTCATTTTCCTGATCATGAAAATTTAACGAATATTTTCGTAAAATTTGAAAAAAAGTACGTAACCGTCCGCTCCCTTTAAATTAATCTACAGTATACCATAATAATTAATAAAATTACAGTTTGCTGCCTTGGGTGGCTTTATTTTAATGTTTGGTTTTCTTGCTTTCAATGGTGGATCAATGGCTGATATCGTAAAACCCGGTGAAGGAGATATTGTTGCTCTAGGTAAACAAAATGTACTGTAATACTACATACATTTAATTAATTTTAGCAATGATAAATACAATTATGTGCGGGGCTTTTGCAGCTTTAATATATTTATGTATTCATTATTTAACAAAAGGCAAATGGACGTTGTTGCTCACTATTAACGCCTGCTTAGCTGGTATGGTAGGTGCATGGTAAAGATCAGTAAGCAGTAATAAAGATCACTGTTTTTTAGGTAGCGAGTTGTGCTGGTTGTAATAAATTCGAGCCATGGGGGAGGTAAGTCATTAACAAACTTAGTATAAGGTATACTGTAGTATTACAAAATGCAATCTTTATAGTGTATTTACTGGCACTGGTGCTGGATTAATTTATCTTGGATTAAGTAAAATGATGATTGCTTTAAAAATTGATGATCCATTAGATGCTTTTGCTGTTCATGCCGGTTTGGGATTTCTTTATCAATGTCATTTTTTGTGTTATATTTCAAAATTTAGGAGGGGGCGCTTGGGGACTTATAGCTGTTTGCATCATTGGCCGAGATGGAATTGCATATTCAATTGTGGATGCCATTGATGGAGATAGTTCAAAAGTTGGACAAGCTTTTGCTCAGTTTGGTTGGAATTTAATTTGTGCTTTAGCAATTATGATTTGGTCTTCCCTAATTATGATTCCAGTTTTTTTATTCTTAAAAAAAATTAAAAAATTTCGAGTTGCTCCGGAAATTGAAATAAAAGGCCTCGATATTTTTAAACATGGTGAAGCGGCATATCCCATTCACGCGTATGGTCATGGTTGGGATGATCTTGTTAGTGAAGATGGAAGATCAAGAGCTCGAACATTTTCGGCTAATGCTGAATGTAACTATTTTACAGAAACATTATACTTTCAAATTTAAATTTCTTTTAGTTTCACTGGAAGAACTTGCAGCAGCGTATGAGCGTCGAACATCTGTAATTCCAAATCAGATGAATGGCCGACGAATAAGCTATTTTCATAATCCAAGTACTCAGCGATATGAACAACCAGAACTTCATCAAAAAGCTATGCAAAAAAAACAAACAACTAAAACTAAAATAGAGTCAACGTCTGCAACACCACTTACAACAACAAATGAAGCCATTGCAAATGTAAATTAATTTTTATTCTAGATTACTGAACTCTAACAATTTTAGGGACGACGAGTTGGACCTACTCCCAATGAGCTATATACTCACACTCCAATGAATGTGCCACAAATTGTTATACAAAATTTGGATGAAGATGAAGATCAAAGGAATTCAGATTCCGATGACGGGCAACATTTTTAGATTTGATTTGTTACTATTGTTTTTATTATTATCATATTTCAAAATTACAGTTATTCAATAAAAAAAGAGAAAAACTTGCACAAATAAAATAAACCTTTGGAAGAAAAAACAGTAAATTATCATTTTTCCAAATTTGACTTTTTCGATATCATGTTAGGAAACAAAAAAACAAAATTTTGACAATGATTTTGAACATTTAAAAAGAATTTTGGCAAAAAAGCGATTAGAAAATATTACAGTATACCGTATAACAAAAATAAAAAGAGATCATTGAAATTAAAAGAAAAGTAAGTTGAAATAAAATATGTTTTAAAAAAGCTAAATGAAGATAGAAGGAAGATGAAGAGGAGGAGCAGAAGATCAAGGCAATTCAGCACTTTTATTTTGTTGTTGTTGGTGTGAAGGTGGTGGCAGCTTTTCAGTTGCCTTTTCAGCTTCTTCTTCTGCTTGTGATTCAGATTGTAGCTCATCTTCATCAACATATTTGTAATTAATTGCAATAACAATAAAGATGCCGATGACAATGAACATTAAAAATGCATAAAAGAAAAATTCAAGAGCTGGCTCGTGAATTAGCCGGCTTCCCGATATTCCCATATCAATGACATTTCCGGCAAAAGTTGTTAATAACCACATTGCCTATAAAATTAATTGATTTATTTGGAAGCTACAGTAATAAGAAGAATAATTACCTGTAAAACAGATTTCATATTTGGTGCTGCTTGAGAATATGAGAATTCTAATCCTGTGACACTGAAAAGTACTTCCCCAAGGGCGATAACAGTGAATTGTGGAAGCTGCCAAAGTACGGAAACACTATTTTTACGAATTATTTGTCGCATTTCTGCAATCTTTTCATCATCAAAATATACTGCATGTACGGCACCAGTTTCGGCAAAAATTGGCCTAAAAATACATCATTTAGCTTTATCATTTAAAATTTACAAAATAGCTTCAATAATGATAATTATGATTGATAGAATTATAGTTTTATAATGCAAGAAACTTACCGTTGATGATCACATGATGAAATATTTGCAGCTGAACATCCTTGTCCATAATAAAGAACATAATCTTGACTACTGATAATTGCGGGTTGAATATTAATGACAACCCCTTGTTCAATTTGTTTTTCGACACAAACTGATCCTTTATTATCAACAACAACCAGTGGAGTACCTTTTAATGCTGAATCATCATCAACTAAAATGATCAAATTTGTATGTCCATTTGATGCTTTATCAAGTTTATATGGGAATAATACTGTAGATGGCCTGAAAAATGGATCTTGTTTAAATTTATTGCTGACTTTTTTTTATCTTCATTTTTTGCCGGTCAGACGACCTTCGTTTTTTTTTATTGAAAAAGTTTTTTTTATATTTCTTTCTACTTTTTAATGTCAAAGTCAGAAGTGTAATGGGCATTTATACAATGTAGAAAATTCTTTTTTACATCAAAAAACGTCATTGTTGATAATGATAAAAACAAAAATAAATTTAATAAAGAAAAATATGTTTTTTTCTCTTTATCAATTTTTAATTTGGTCAATCAATTTCAAAGACCAAGTGTAAAGTATTTTTAAGATTTTTGGTATTTTTTAAGGGTAATTTGTTTTCACAAAAAATGCATTTTAATTTGAAAAAAAAACGCGTGCACGGGCAATTTAAGTCAAGTCAAGTCCAGCCTAATCTAATTTGCGTTCAAGGTTGACAATAACGACATCTTCAAAATCGACTATCAATTGATGATGAGCAATTGCAATGAGAAAGAAAAAAATTCCAAAGTCTTTCATTTTTTTTATTTTTTGAATCATTAATTATTTTTTTGTTATTTTTTATCATAGACTTTTTAAAAAATAATAATAACATGATCACTTACCCTTGTTTATTATCAAAAACTCCAAGAATATATGCATGATTATTTGAGAGATTAAAAGTTGTCGAATAATCGTTGATTTCTGCGGTATAAAAAGCGGATGGAATTTCATTTTTGCCATTTGTTAACAGAGTTGTTGTGCCATTTAAGGAAAGGGGAAGAGATTCAGAGCCGAATTTTTGAACAAATACATTTCCATCTGTGGGATAGGGTTCAAGGGTAGAATTTATTTTAAGTTGTAAAAATCCAGCCATAATGAAAGCGATAGCAGCAAGAAGCCCACCAGCACCCATTTTCCGAAGGGGTGTAATTTCGATAAATTTTCGAGTGAATGGATAAATAAAAGCTTCAAAGACGGGTACCATGATTAAAATAATCATTGGATTAAAAGTATTCATTTGATCAGGTAGAATTGTAAAAGGTCCAACACGGCCATCCATTTGGCTTGCCTATAAAATAATGTAAAAACCTTTGTTTCAACACAGCTCTCTACAATATACCTGTAAAACCCATGTAGAGCCTTGTTGATCAAAAAGTGCCCAAAAGAATACAACTGGAACAAATAAAAGCGAAACAGCCAAAAGACTTTTAACACCAGCAATCAAAGGGTCAGAATATTGTGGAGATGCATAATCAACCCAATGGGCAGCTTTATCCTGTCGTTTCAAAACAGCACTTAGCTTTCCCTTCAAAGCACAACCAATACATTTTAGAACTTTCCAAACGACATTGCCTTTTCCAGCTGGTGTAATTTTATAAAATTTCCATCCACATAAAAAGATGAAAAATGCAACAAGCATTAAAACTCCAGGAACGCCTATAATTTATTTTTAATTTATTTTTATGAGATTATTGTTTGTTTGAGGATTACTGTCATACCAAAAGCAAGGGGGAAACAATACGGTGAGCCAAAGCATGAAACTCGCCCACGTAAAAGTGGTGTTAACATGATTGCAAGTAAAGAGCCAGCATTAATTGAAAAATAAAAGAATGAAAAAAATTGTGCTCTTTGTTGATGTTGATTTTCATTGAATTGATCCGCAGCAAATGCCGAAACACATGGCTTTATTCCTCCTGTAGCAAGGGCAATCAAAATTAAGCCACTAAAGTCAAGGGTTGTTTGAACGGAATAGGTTAGATACGGTACGGCTCCAACTGAGAGCAAAGTATGCCCAAGAACATACATCAGTGAAACCTTAAAAATATGCAAGATGAATGAATCCAGTGGTAGAGAAAAAACAACCATACCCAAAGGATTACACGGAAACGTCCAAAATAATTATCAGCAGCAATGGAACCAAGTAAGGGGGATAAATATGCAAGAGAAACAAAACCATGGTAAAGGAATTTTGCTGTGCTAAAAATTTATACGTTTGTAAGAATACAGTATACCACTTAAGCAGTAACTACCTTGTATCAAAATTATGCTGATAAATGAAATACATGATAAGAACAGCTCGCATGCCATAAAAACTGAATCTTTCACAAAATTCATTTCCAAGCATAAAGAAAACTCCTTTTGGATATGATCTTAGTGAAGCGATAAGGCTTTGTGGAGCTTGATCATCCTCAGCTGGATGGGACCATATTGGGGAAGGATGTGATGGAGCTTTGGGGTTGCTGCCTCCTGCAGCAGCCCCAAGCTTTGTTGAAGGTGATACAGATGCCGTTGTGGTAAATTGTGTTTCACCGATATTACTACCGGTGGTACTAGACGGATATGAACCGGCACGAGAGCGTGGGCGTGAAGCTGGACAATCAATGACAAGAAGGGGCTCTGCAGCAGGAATAAATCGGGCAGATGGACGACGTTCGTCTTCTGAAAAAGTAAAAAAAAATATTTTTTGCAAATTTTTTAAAAAACAATTTTTAGAGGGAGAGACAAGAGTGACAAAATAAAATTCTTTCAAGAACAGGTTCGACGGATTATACTTTCTTTCCTTTTTTTGATGATGTACTGAACCTTTAAATAGGTTTTTTTGATTGTAGATTGTTGTGTTTCAAATAAAAGGGGGCATCAACTTTTACTGTTGATGTTTTTTTGATTTGATTGACTTCAATGATTGGAAGTAAAGATTAAAAAATGAACACAGAAAATGAGAGAAACAAACAAAACAGTGAGAAATTCAAAGAAAATAATAATAGAATTACTTAAATGGGATAGGTTAATTGGTGACTTTGTCTTGAATAAAAAAGATTGGAAATAAAATGAAAGAAGGGATAGAAGTAATGCATGAGATTAATTAAACCCTGAGGCTGAAAAAGTGGCCAAAAGAAATAAATAATTGAAACCACGAAGCAGCAGCACGAGCCAGATGATACATCTTTTTATTTTCAGCAGCCAAAAACAAGTTTCAGAATTTTTTTTTGACCAATGGCCATAATCTCCACCAGGAGCAAGAAACAATTGTTGCTTGCTACCTTGTTTCTTTGATTTTTTGAGGCTCGTTTTTTTCTTTCTTTAAATTTCCTTTAATAAAAATGTGTTGTACAACAAAATCTATTTGATCAAAAAAGGAATGTTTGTTTTTTGATAGAACCGAACGTAAAAAAAGAAAGGGTGATCGAAAAAAAGAATCGTTCGGAGGCTTTTTTTGATGTTAGAAGGACATCATTTGAATTGAAGAAAGAAGACAAAAGAAAGAAGATGAGAGAGAGATGATAGCGACAACCGATAATTTTAGTAATGAAAATAGTTTTTTACAAGTTATTTTCAATCGTTCAACCAAAGAAAAAACACATATACACCTCCTTTGCATCTACGTTAGTCATTGACATTAAAAATAAATTTTCACGTGCTTACATTTTTAGAAACGGGAGTAGTAATATTAAAGTTCATAAGAAGAATTAGAAGGGGGGTTTTGTTGTAAAGAAGAAATGACAAGAGCATTACCAACTGATTTAGATCATTCCACAAGTGTTGTCAATTCTAATTGGGCATACGTAACTCCCAAAAACGGGGTTGTTTCAAATCATACTACTTTCTTTCTTTTTAAAATAGAATCAATTCTTTTTTTCGAATATTTATTTATAAATAAAAAAAGGGTTACATTATATTTTCATTTTTAAAAGTGATGCAAAAATATTTTGATAAAGCAAGGAGTTCAAGTGCAATATTTTAAATCCCGACTTATTTTAAATATGCATTAGAATATTAATCAATTTTTTGTGAGGTTGGAGCTTCCATTTACAAAATACAAAATGATGCACATTATAAACTCACAATGGTTTCATAAGAGTAGCATGAAGTTTTATGAGACTGTTTTACTGTGGAAGAGACTACATTAATTTTGTGTGCATCATATTATTCAAAATATTATTTTTGAATGAATTTCTTTTGTTCAACCTATTTTTACAGTAACCTCAAGTAACATTTTTTGAAATGCACAATATCCAAAAATTATTCTCCGTTTATTTGTTTAGTACTAACCATGGTGACGGTAGAATCTAATTACATGTGTTTCTTAGAATAAACAGTTTCTAACAATCCTGTTTTTTCCAAAGAAATTTCAAACTTTACAGCTTTGTTTTAGGACAAGTCATGAAAGTTTTAACATGCAGGATTACGGTAACTTGTGAAGATGATGAGAAAGAATTTTAAAAAAAAGCACAAACTTACGTCGCCGATTAGGAACCTTCATTTTAATTGTAGAAACTTTTTGTTGATGGCTATGCTGATGCAAATGCAGATGAATATTATGATGATAATGATAACTATGCCGTCGACGCTCTTCCACAAATTCAAATGACCGGCTTGTTAATAGCTGGGAAGTATAGAGATAAATACTGTTCTTTTACCACCTTTGATCTTTATTTGAGGAAAATAAAAACGAGTTATTAGAAAAATGTATATCAAAAAATGGAATGTAAAACTTACTTAAATAGAAAGTAGTTATACTTTACTTGAAATATATATACGTGTTTTTAACACAATGGAATATTTGTTTACTCAAATTTTACTATTATAATAATAAGTGAGGTTCTTATATTTGAGACTTAATTGAAAAGAAGGAAAGGGTGTATCTCGTTTATATGAGAGAGTTCCTTATTCTTTCAAAGAACTTTGTCGTCTGATAGATTTGTTAAAGACCAACTACAACACTGCCAAAAAACATATATGTAATATTTACTTTTCAAAAAAATGAATTCAATTTAATTTTTCCAGTATAAAGAAACAGTCTAATAAAGACACAAGAATAAAAATATATAAAAGTTGACAGCTTACTGGCTTCAGGCCAAATAAGAATCTTCAACTGACTGACTAAAAGTCAAAACAAATAAAAGGACTTCCTTAAATTGAATACAGTAATATAGCACGAAAGAAGTTTGGGACATTTTTAAATAGGTGGCATAAGACTTTTTGTTTAAGATTCTCAAAAATCCGGAAGATCTCTTTTAAAACAAGAATGAAGGAAGGAATACTCGCGTGTCTGCTTTTCTGTTTTCTTTAAAATGTGCTTAAAAATTCAAGACCAAACAAAATCTTCAGACTAACAATGAACATCAAAAATAAAACTCCCCCAATTTAGGCAATGAAGAAACAAATTATTTTTTCTTTTCGAAGCTATGTTTCCAAATTTGTTTAGTTTTTAGCCAGACAACCATATGTTTCTGCAATTAAACTAATTTTTGTGTAAATTTTTATGATAACAACATTTCTGCAAACAAAAAAGAGAAAAACCAACAGATTCCATAAACAAACAAGAGAAACACATTATACCAACATGTTCAAAAAATACCGTTTATAAATATTTTATATAGAAAAATCAAATCTGAATAATAAAATTCGATGAAAACAAAAATAAAAAGGAATTATATAAATTTATCTTTTTCTTTGTCTTTTTGCAAGAATAATCTTTCTGTTATTTGAGCTGGCACCACCTCCTCCAGAAACCGGCATGAATACATTTTGTCTAAGAATTAAAACAATATTATGTAAACATCATACCAAAAATATGAATGAAAACTTACTGTCCAAGAACAGGCAACGATGGAGCGGGAGCAGAAAAAGTTTGTGCAGCACCAGTAAGTGGAAGATTAAACAAATTACTTGAACTATTTGAGCCACCAAATTGAAAAGTGCCATTTGTGGATGGTTGATCAGTTGTACCACCAAAATTAAAACCGGATACAGGAGCAGTAGCATTAAACGTAAAAGGAGTACCAGATGTTGAATTTGAAAAGGTATTTGATGTTGAATTGTTATCTGCTTCATTCTTTGACAAACCACTATTTTGTCTAAAAAACAAACTCTTATTACTAAAAAATAGATTTTTTTTAACATACTGTCCAAGTGAAAAAGCTGGTGCAGAACCAAAAAGAGTTGATGATGAAGCTGGAGCAGCCGAAGATCCATTAATTGGAAGATTAAACAAATTACCTTAAAAAGATGCGTTAGAAATTTTAAATACGAAAATAACAATAATTTACTTGAGGAGTTATTTGTGCCATTAAATTGAAAAGTTCCATTTGTAGCAGGTTTTTCTACTACACCACCAAAATTAAAACTTGGAACAGTAGCTGCAGGTTTAGATGCACCAAAAAGTGATTGCTGTGGATTTAAAGGTGCTAGAGCTTGTGAAGAAGTTGTTTGAGCATTGACACCAGCTTTTGAAGCGGTCAAAGAAAACGTTGCAGCGGTACCAGCAGATGGAAGACCAAATAAATTATCTAAATATAATTACAAATATTAACAACGTCAATGCTAACAACGTACTTGAATTAGTTGTGCCATTTGTAGATGTATGTTCAGTTGTACCACCAAATTTAAATCCCGATACTGGAGCAGGAGCAGCAGAATTATTTGATAAAGGATTTGTAGATGCTGGTTTTGAAAAAATATTTGATGTTGAATTGCTATCAGCTTCAGTATTTGGAACAGCAGTACTTTGTCTAAAAAAATAAAATTTCTGCTTGATTAATAATACTGAATTTTAACATACTGTCCAAAAACAGGAAAAGAAGAAGCAGGAGTAGAACCAAATGGAGCAACAGCCGGTTCACTTGGTTTAACATTAAATAAGTTAGCTAAAATTGAAAAATATTTAAAAATTCTAAAAATAATAATCAAACATACTTGAAATATTCAAAGTTCCATTTGTAGTAGTATCAGGTTTTGGGGCAGAAGTATCTGCTGGTTTAAAACCAAAAGAAACTAAAAATGAATATATTTAACAAAACAAAAAAAGCGATAAATTAATACCTGTAGTAGGAACAGCTTTAAATTCAGTAGCTTTGAATACAGGTTGAGGAGGGGCAGCATTGTTAGAAGTTGCAACATTATTTGTAGTACCGGGTTTTGAAGTTCCACAAGCTACACATTTATCATCAGTAGATTTATTGGATACCCAACATTCTGAACAATCCCATGGACCAGCATTGCTTGCAGGTGCAGCATTATTAGTAGTCGAAGCAGTACCTGCTTTTGGGGTTTGACAACATGGACATTTATCATCAGAAGCATTATTATTAACCATACATGAAGGACATTCCCATGAATTAGCAGTATTTGTAAAAAGTGTTGGTGTTTGCTGTTTAGTAACAGGTGATGGAGGTTTTTGTAATTTACTGTCTATAAAATATTTTCAACAAAATAAAAAAAAGCATTACAGAAAACATACTTTCAGGTGAAGATGTTGAAGTATCAGAATTGGTAGCCTTTGTTGATACTATTTCAACTTCTTTATCACTTTCCTCATCATCCATAGAACTTTCATCTGATGAAGAATCACCTTTTTCAAAAGATTTTTCAACAACAGCTTGTGGACCACGAACAACAGGTTTTGAAAAACTAAATATTCTATTCTTTGTTAAAAATCCACTTTGAAGATTTTTTCCAAATTCTGTAGGTGGTTTTACACTTTCAAGAGCTTTCTAAAATTTTTTTAAGTTATTTGCTAAATTATCAAACTAATAAAATAAACAAACCTTTGTTTCTGCTGTTGATGATATATCTGCTTCCAAATCAACTATATCTGTATTGAAAATATTACTTTTAATAGATCCAGCAACATTTCGTCCAGTATATGATTTTAAAATAGGTTGATGTGCTTTTGGTAATTCAGTATTATTAGTAGATTTATTTGAGGCACCTTCAGCATCATCAGGTTCTGTATCAGCTTCAAAACTAACTTCTCTTCGTTTTTCTGCTGCTGCAGCCATTTCAGTTGGTCTTTTCCAGTATGGTTTATCTCGAATATTTGTAACAATAGAATACAATCGAGATGGGGTACGAAGTGTGGTTCGAGGTGGTCCACCACCAGGCATTCTTCCAACGCTTATATCATGTAACCATTTTCGCGTATTTAATAAGCTGGTATTATTAGAAGTATTTGCTGAATCATTCGCTAAAGATGCAGAGCTAGCAAGTTGATCCAAAATATCCAAAATTTTACGAGTTCGAGACATCTTTGTTTTTTACAATCTAAAATGTAACAAAATAAACTAATAATATTATTTATCATTCATATATTTTCTTCATTCATATTTATTATTTACATAAAAAAATTTACAAATTCGCGGTCAACAAAAAAACAAACAACGTTGTTGCATAGCAACTAATAGATAAAAAAAGGGAATAACAGCAACAGATTTTAAGCTTAAAAAAGAAAGAATATTTTTTTACCAATTATCGTTAAGTAATAATTACTACTTTAAAAAAAGATTTTGTAAAAGAAATGAAAAAAGAACTTTCAAAATCTCTTGTCTGATTTTTAAGCGCCAATCTTTTTTGCTGCGTTTTTTAATCGTTTCAAGAGTCATTTTTAGATCAGGAACTGTTTGCCAAAAAAGGTGCGGTAAATTTAAATACTTTTGAAGAGTATTTTTTTGCAAAAAATAATTGTATTACGGTACTTTTTATGTTTTAATTAAAATTGTGTAAAATATTACTGGTTCTCAAAGCTAAATTACTTTGTTTGTTTTTTATAAATAACTAAATTGTTGCAACGCCTTTTTGCATCTTCATTTTTTCACTCACACTCGTTTTTGTTGTTGTTCAATCCGGCGGGTCGTCGTTGCCGGCGTTAAACGTTCAACTGCGCGTTTGTCTTTACTGCTCAAATAAAGAGAAAAGGAAGAAAGAAAAAAATTTTATATATTTTTTTTGATGGTGGTTCGTTTTTAGTTCGTCGTCAAAAACTCTTCTTGCTTTTTCTCTCTCTTCTCCTTTTTTATTTTGCAGCTGCAAAAAATGCTGGTTCTTCTTTGGCACAAACATATCACTCCCTTCTTCCTATTTTTTTGCCGCAGCAAATACATTTTCTGCGCAAAAGAAAACGAATGAATGTACATCCCTATTTTAGGCAATGTCAAATGGTGGCATATATTATTTGTAGGAGGTTTTTCCGTTTCATTGCTTGCCTTTTTTTTATTTTGTGGTCATTTTGGACATACATTTTTTTCTTCCCCCTTTTTTCATTTACTTATTTCACAACAACAATGACCAATGTCTCCAAATCTTCTAGCTTGCTTGCTTGGCCTTTTTTTATGCAATTGAGATCAAGTAAAAAGAGACACTAAAAGAAAGGAGAGAACGGTTTAATTTTGCGCGGATAATCTTTTATTTCCGAATAAAGAGACAGAACAAGAAGGAAGAAGCCAGCCTTTCCTTCAATTACTATTATTTCTTTTAATTACTTTTAATAATAAATGCTTAGTTCTTTTTTTCATTAATCCATTATATCTCTTTTCTTGTCATTGATTCCTCTCTTTTTTGCAGAGATTTTTTGTATTCCACCTTTTTTTGTAACATTACAATGTGAACGGATTCAGAAACACTTGAATAATAACATTTCTTTCCTGAAAGAAGCCAGCCATGACTTGTAAATGTTAGTTTCTATCTAAAATCATTTGTAATCTTTCACTTTTCTTTTCAGTATTTTTATGTTTATTGATATGTTGTTTGATACAACTTTTTATGTGTCAACGATTAGATGCTGAAAGGAGGGTAAAAGTGCCACGGCATTATCGCAGAGCCACAAAGTTTGGTGAGTTTTTTGTTTGTTAAAATCCCTCAACAAATGTCATATCGGTCTTTTTTGTTTTCTCCTTTTTTAAACCAAAAACAGCTTTACAAAAACAATAACCCTCTAACAATGTTTCCGTTCTTTTTGCAATATGCAAAATTTAAAAATGCATAATTGTTTTTATTTTTTATTATTATCGTTGTTTTTGAGAGTAAAAGGGCAGTTTTCAAGGATGATTTTTGTTTCCATTGGTGTGTAACTGAAAAAGTCACTTAACTGCTGGATGAAACCTTTTCTTCTCTCAGGGCTGTCATCTATAATGCATTTCAATTTACCACTTTCATTCATATCCCCCATATAAAAAGATGATAGACTATACGCCATCTGCTTCTGCTACTGCAACTGCCCTCTTATAACAGCTTTAAAAATAAAAACAGTATATTTACAATGAAAAAAAGGAAACTAGTTCCATTTTTATTGACGACAGCTTTAAAAACAAAAAAAGATATTTTGAAGCCAAGTTTGATTAGATAATTTATGGCAAAAAAGAAGATGCAGTGCATTGGAATGTAAAGAAAAATTTTTTAAAATAGCAGCCACTTTGGCATTAAAATAACAGAATTTAGTTTTCCAAATTTATTCCAAGAAACTTTTAAAAATAGCATCCCATAGAAAAACTACCAATATTCTTCACAAGAGAATTTTAATTGTGTAATGATGAAATTAAAATTTATAGGCGATGAACGATTTTTAAATTTTGCATTTACACATGAACCTTTGGATACTGTAATTATTCCAGGTGGATCTTCACTTTTTAATTGTTTATTTAATTTTTCTGATAAACAACGCTCGGATGTTAGAATTGAATGGAAAAAAGATGGCATTACTGTATCACCTACTCGTCCAGTTGGTAGAGTGTAAGTTTTAATTTCCAACATTTTTTTTCATTCAATAATACATACCTTTAAAATATTCTTTGAAAAAGCTTTGTAGTCTTTCTTCTTTTTTATCAGTTACAAAAATGTGACGCTTTAATGATTGTTTTTTGCTTTTGTCTTTTTCTCATCTTGATCAAAGCAACACAAAAAGAAGCAAAGGTCAACCAAATGTTGTAAAAATTGATGCATAAAATCTTCCAAAAAGGTTACAGTAGTCTCTTTTTCATCTGTTTCATCAAAAAATCATTTAATCAAATAATATTGCAACTCTAAAAAATTTTCATTAACTTTTTTCTTTGTTTTTTAAATTTTTTTTATAAATTTTGGCGCTCAAAAATATAAAACTTGATTTTCTTTTTTGCCATCTGTTTATTTTGGTGATTTTCAATGACACACTGATATTTCTTTTTTCGAATTGATCAATTGTTTTTATATTTCATTGCGCAATCCTTCTCTTTTAAAGCCTTTTAAAATTCATTTATCATTTGTCAATGAAGAGGGTTGATGTAAGCTGTGAGGCAGCAGGCAATTGTGTTTGACTTAAAAAATCTTTTTTATATCCTTAAAAAAGGAATTTAAAATTTAAAACAGGACCCTAACGGGACCAATTAGTGTCCGTTTTTGTTCATCAAAAGACGGTGGCATTTAACTTTTTCCTTTGACTGCTGACTTACTGGGATATCTAAAAGATTTGGATATTGTCCAGGGAAAAGTTTTTTTTGTTGCAGCCGTTCGAACAAAAAAGCGGCGGCTTTTGTTTTGAAAATGAAGAAAGAGGACACAATGAAAGGAAGACAGAATGACCATTGGACGATGTTGCCGTATTTAAATAACTTTTGTTGCCGTTGGTGTCAGTGGTAGGCAAAAGAAGAAAGAAGAAGAAGAGTGCCAAAAGTTTGTTTAGTTAATGTTACATTTTTATTATTCTTCTTCTTTCTTTTTGGCATGGAAAGACAATTGCTTAAAGGCAAATGCAAACACAGAAATAAGAGTTGAGAGAAGGATTAGGTCAGTCGAAAAAGAAGAAGAGATTGAAGGAATTTGGCAGAAATATTAAACTGCAACATTGCTATTGTTTCCTGCTGTGTTGTTATTTTTGTGATAGATATATATATATATATGTATAAGTCTCTCTCTCTTTCATTCAATTCATCAATGAATCTTTCTTACGGGGAAACAGCGCAAAATTAATCTAAGCACCACCAAAAGACATTTATGATAGAGAGAAGTATGTATGAAGCTTAAGTGTGTATGTGTAAATGGCGGGAAACGGACACTTGACGTTTATTTTCCGTCTTTTTCAATGTTGAATGATTTTTTTGTTAAAACATCGCCCCGGTGGTCGTTTTTGAGATGCGAGGGATGCTTTTGTTTTGTTTTTTTTGATGATCGATGTTGTTGTTCCTTCTTCCATCCATCAAAAAATAAAATGTATAATCAAAGTCAAAACATTAAAATCACATGTGTGCCATCAAAAATATTTGTTGAATTTTTTTGATAACTTTCTTTTTTATCTTTTCCCTCAAAAAAGTGTAGTCATTTTTCGTGAATCAAAAACTATCAAAGCCAAAGAATAAATACAGAGAAAAGTACAAAACCATGAAAAAAAGATCTGCAAAAAATGTTACAGACAAAGTCAGTAAACATTAAATGCATGTTTCAGTTTAATTGTATCAAATGGGTCATTATTAATTGAAAATGTTTTGCCATCTGACAGTGGATCATATCAATGCAATGTTCATATTTCACCTCGAAAAGATCCTAGATTTACATGGAGTTTCCTTTCAAAGAAAGCTTATCTTCGGGTACCAAATACTGAAACCTTTGAAATTAATCCAGAACCTCGAAAAGTAAAACTTCATCAACCCACTGCATTTCAATGTCTTTTGGTATCTATTTCTTATCTTAAAAAACACTTAAAAACGGTTCTTTGTTTTTTTTAGAATTCATTCTTTCCCGGTCAAGTTGAATGGTATAAAGATGATCGAAGAATCTATGAAGGCGGTAAGGGTTTTGTTCTTTCTGACACCCGACTGTCACTCAAAAATGTGTTCTTCTTTTTTTATCTTTTGTTTGAAAAAAAAGAAGATTGTTGCTTCCGATAAGAAAAAAATAAAATGCACAGAAATTTTTAACGCGCGAAAAAAGAAAGAATTTTAAAAATGAAATGAGACAGAATGGCGATGGTCAAGTTTGTCGGTTCTCTTTTTTTTCAAGATACAAAAAACAGATTACGTGCTGCAAAGTTTGTTCGTTCATTGTTGCTCACTTAAACTAAAAACGTTTATGCAATAATTATTCTTTACTGCTCCGGAATTTTTCTTCTCTTTAAATGTCGCAAAAACCAACCGGAAGCATCATTAATTCGTATTTTTTCAATTGGTTTTTTACATACTTTTTTCTAAGACTGTGAAATAGAGACGTCAATAAACGAAGAAAATATTTTTAAGAATTCTTTTTTTAATGATTGCGGTTTTATTGGCCATAATATGCATCTATTGCAATTGCAAGGCTGCAAAAAAACTATACACAGAAAGGAAAAAATTATCGGCTTTTAAAAGCAAGCAAAAAATACATTTTTATGTGAAAGAAAAAAGCATCTTTTTAAAACATTTATTTTACAGATGGATACTTTTTTGTTCCAATTACACAAAGTTTGGAAATAAAATCTGTGGAACAAAAACATAAAGGAAATTATAAATGTGTTGTACGAGAAAGTAATGGAAAAATTCGACAAAGTGAAGAAGTGCCATTACAAATAATTACGTTGTCTTCAAATGCAACTCCTGTAACTTTAGTTCTACGACCTCGGCAACAAACATCTGTGAATCTTGGAAATACGTTTGTGTTGGAATGTCTTGCAACTGGGACTCCTCGGCCACAAATAAAATGGCTTCGAGATTCTTTGCCTTTGAATGAAGATGGAAAGCGGGTCCGAAGAATTGGAGTGGAAGGGTCTTCTCTTATCATAGAGAAATCAGAACCCTCAGATTCTGGAGTTTATACTTGTCGAGCTGAAAATGGAAATGATAGCAAAGATGCCTCTGCTACCGTAACCATCTTAGTTCCGCCAGAAATTTTGAAGAAACCAATGGATAAAATAACACAAGAAACATCCGATGTTGAATTTGATTGTGAAATTAATCAAGAATCAAATCCAAAACCGGCAACAAGTTGGTACAAAAATGGTGAAAAGCTAATTCCATCTGAATATTTTGTTGTTGATTCTGGGAAGCTTCGAATTCTTGGCCTTGTGAAAGATGATCAAGGAATTTATCAATGCATCGCAGATAACGAAGCTGGCTCAGTTCAAGCAAGTACACAATTAATTGTTGATTCTGCAGGTATGTTTTTTAAAAAGTCTCTTTGTATTATAAAAAGCAGATTAGAAAGGATCTCTACAATATTTCCATATAAAAATTTATTATAGATTTTTTATTACCGTATCTTGTTAAAAATCATAGCCAAAGAAATTTTACAAAAACAACTCATCCTCCAACAAGTTTACCTTTAGCAACTACGGTTGAGGGTTAGTCTTGACTTGAGTGGAATGTTTTAAAATTATCAAATTAACACATTTTTTGAAGTGTTTTCCCGTTTCTCTAAAATTTTCTTGAAATTCTTTGATCCTTTTGAAGTGAATTATTCCATTTTTTATTTTAATCTAACACTGAATGATTTTTTTTACTACCACTGTTGTTTGTAAAATGTTTTATTTTTTTTTTATTTAATTCATTATTATTTTTTATAGCTACACAGATGGCATTAACAGCTGCAGCTGCCGCATCAACGGGAATTCCACAAGTACCATCTGAACCCTTAGGGCTTAAAGTTACAAACCTTGCTTCACGAGTTATTTCATTGAAATGGGATCACCCCCTTCAGCCTTTTGGTGAAATAATTAATTATAATGTCTTCTTTCGAGAAGAAGATTCCACGCGCGAACGGACTGTTACAACTCAAAAAACTTCGGCAACAATTGGAGAGCTACGCCCTGGTTCAGTTTATGTTATTCGAATTGCAGCTGAAAATCGTGTTGGTCCTGGGAAATCCACTCCAGAATTCAGAGCTACAACTGCAAAAGAACGTTAGTAATTTACATCATAAAAACATTTAAAGAAAAGTTTTTATTTTTAGAAGCCCTTCCAAGTCGTGTCAGAAATTTGCGAGCCTCACTTTCTGCTGATTCTGTTGAAATTCTTTGGGATCCACCTGTTGATAATGTTGATGAAACAATTCGATATAAACTTTTTTATGTTCGAAAAGATCGGCAATCGGTTGAAGAAGAGACACAAGCTCATGTAAGCATACTTTTTTAAAAACAGTACTACTTTAATTATAGTACATTTTAATTATATTACTGTTTTAAATTTTCAAAATTAATTTGTTTTCCAAATTTTAGATGACAAGAACTTCATATATTTTGCATGATCTTGATAAAGATACAGAATATGTGATAAGAGTTGAAGCGTTCACATCAAATGGAGGGGGGCCAACTTCTGAGTCGATAATTATTAGAACTTTGACGGATGTTCCTTCAAAAGCTCCAGAGAATGTTAAAGCAGAAGCAATTCATTCTGGTTCATTAAAAGTTTCATGGCAGCCACCACCACCTTCAGATAGAAATGGCGAAATTACAGGCTACAAAATAAAATATAAAAGTCATCATCGTGGCTCAAAAGCTTCTATTGCAGTTGTGGAAGGAAATCCAAGAGAATATACTTTAAATGGACTTGAATCTGGCACACCCTATGTTGTAAGATTAGCAGCCATTAACCAGGTGAGTTATTAAAAAAGAAAAAAGAGAGATTTGCATGCGCAAAGCCCACTTTGACTTTCTCTTTTTCGGATAACTGCCATTTTTTTTAAAACGGATTTGGTCACTTTCCTCCTTTTAATGGATTCCATATAAAAAGATTTTTAAAAAAGAAGGGAATGTAAAAAATAATTTGTATATTTTTTTCAGAATGGAACTGGTCCGTATACGGATTGGGTGAAAGCACAAACTTTGTTGGATGATTTACAAGACAGTATTCTAACAGCTCCAAGACAGCTAAAAGTTCATGCAACACACGACTCAATTTTTATGTCATGGGATCCACCAGTGACTGAAGGAATTATTATTCGCGGGTATGAAATTGGTTGGGGACCTGGTGTGCCGGATCAAGAGAAAGCTCGAGTAGAGGCTCATGTTCGATCATATACAATTAAAGGCTTAAAACCTTCAAGGGAATATGTTGTTGCCCTTAGGGGATACAATAATGCAGGCCCAGGATTTCCAATTTATGAAACAATTCGAACAACTTCTTATGGATATGGCGGAATGCCGTCATCTAATACTCATTCTGGCGCTTCTCTATCTAATCCTCATCAACCTACTGCAACTCCGCTAGGTGTTCGAGCAGAATCTGAATCATCTTCATCAATTCGGCTATCATGGACTGATCCATCTGATATATTTAATCCATTTTATACCGTTCGATACTCATCATCAATGGACAACAATGGTTCACCTCGATATGTCAATACATCTGAAAATGAAATTACTATAACTGATTTAAGGCCAAATTTGTTGTATGAGTTCGCTGTAAAACTTGTTGATTCACCACATTGGAGTATGGCAGTTAGCAATAAAACTGAACCGGCTGCCCCATCATCATCCCCTCGAGATCTTACAGTAATCCCCCCACCAAAAGGTCGATATGTTGATCCTAATACAGTAACTCTGAATTGGCAACCACCAAAATATGCAAACGGTGAAATCTCAGATTATTCAGTCCTTTATACACATCGTCCAGAGCAGGATGACAAAGAATGGCTTGTTGATTCTGTTCGAGGGGATCAACTTTCTATGACAATTCGAAACTTAGTACCACAAACTGTTTATTATTTTAAAATTCAAGCAAGAAATGTTAAAGGAATTGGTCCCTTTTCTTCAATTGTTAAATACGAACCTGATGGATATTCTGTTTCACGTGCAAATATTCGTCGTCCATCTAATGATAATTCACCAATTTTAACAAAACTTTATGAACTTTGGGAGTAAGTTTTTCTTTCATCATCTAGAGTAATCAAACGTTCATTTTAGGACCAATACAATTTATGTTGTAATCGGAATTATAAGTATCCTCTTCATTCTACTAATTATTTTATTAGTTATATGTGTATCAAAAAATCGTCGCTCACCGAGATCTCATACAAAAGGTGGATATATTTCAGGTAGAAAACATTCATCCAATTCATCTGGAAATGGAAGACAACAGCAGCCACCTGATTTTTGGATTGTAAATGGACAAGGTGCTGCTCGACCTGTTGGAGATCTTGAAGGAACTGTGCTCAGAGATTTTAGACATCACGATACTGCTGTTGATTCTCCACCACCTCGATATCAAACTGTTCAAGGTTTGTTTTTCCTCTGAATATGAATATAATTCATTTGCTTATTCTTCCTAATATTTTCCCTCTGTTTTTTCTTTCATTTTTTCTATCCCATAATATTATCCATTTTAATTCATTTAAAGTAATTCCAATAATGACACAATCACACCCATCTCCATCTTCCTTAATGATTGATAATACACCACTACGGCCATCACTTCGACGTCTACATCGTCAATCACTTCCACCTGCAATAAATCATTCCACTACTGCCATTGCTAGTATCCCTACAGCCACAACACCAACAAAACGTGTTGTATATGTCTGTGGTACACCACCCTATTCAGCTGCAGAGGATTCAGATTCTGCGATTGCTGGATCACGAACTTCATCTCGAAATGGCCTTCAACCACCTACTCCACAAAAGCGAACATCCCCAATTAAAAGGTTAAGCTTAGCTCGAGAAGGATCAGCTGGAAATGGTGGAACTGGTTCAAGTGCGTATGTTAGTGATGCTGATAGTAAGTAAAAATATATATGTGTTTGAATGTATGGAAATGAACTTCAATGTTTTAATTGCTGCAGCTTGGTTTTCACTAATAATATGGATGTTAAAAGTGTCTCTTATGTTCCAAAATGTCTATGTCTTTTTCATATTGTCCTTTTCTTCTATGAACTTGTTCCACATTTTTAGGGACTTTTTTGTTTTTTCGTTTTTGTCATTCACTTTATTGTCTAACTTACAAATGTTTTAGGTAATGGAACAATTTCCCGTTCATATCATCATTCTTCAGCGTCATTAGAAGGTCGACAAAGAACTCCACAAATTCTTTATACAGGAACAAATCGACAAGTAAGCAATACTTTTCCACAAAACAAAAGTATAATTGATTTACAATTTTTTTAGCCAATTGCAAAAATTGATTTTTCATCTGATCATGCTTCTTCTTATGGTGGTTCATCAACAGCCCTTCAAAATCAAACTCCTCCTCCTACTGATAGTGGCGGATATCGAACAATTCGAGGTGCGGGTCAAGGAAATCCATTAAAGTCTTTTGCTCAACTTGGTGGCGCTCCACCGCCTCTCTCATCATCATCACCATCACACGGAATTCCAACTTCTGCAGCATTAATTGCGGGTCCACATGGTGAACTTAGAACAGCACAAATTGTTCGGCCGATTGTTGTTGCACCACCCTCAAATCGAAGTTCACCTTTGAATAATCCGAAACATTTTATGTCCCAAAAAAGCGGTGGTCCACTTGGAAATAGTACCGGAAAACTTCCGATTGGACGTGCAGCTGCACAACCTCGTATAAATATGTCTGGAGCATATTCACCATATGCTTCTACTCGAGATGTATGTGGCGACCCTTCATTTGGCGGAAACGGCGGAAATGATTTCGATGAAATAATGAGTGATCAAAGTTCGGTAACTCATAAAACTTTACAAGGTGATGATTTTGGAACTGATGATGTGGCAAATGGTCTTGATAAAATGATTCTTGAACTTCAAGAATTAAGAGATGGCTTCCAGGAGCAATAAACTTATTTATCTAATTAACATATTTTTCTTTTTGTTGTTCTCAAACGGAATTTTCAAAAGTGTAAATATGTTTTTCCAACACACAAGAACAGGTTACTGTAACTCAATAATTCAGTAACCTTTTTGCTATTTTCCTAAAAACCATTTTAACGTGTATTTCTTTATTTTTTAAAATAATCTCTTGCTTTTTTAAAAATTTAATTGTTTAAACTCACTTAAATAAAAACTTTTTATAAAATTGATGTTCCCTTATTTGCATTTTGTACATTTTAAAACAATTTTGGTGTTTTGTTTTTTAAAAAGAAAAATATGTGTTTATGACTTTGTCGAATGCTTTAATTATTTCACTTTTAAAACCTTGCTTGCCAAGAAAAGAGAAGAAAGAAAACAAAAAAATAAATATATTCTGTAGCCAGAATTGATGGCTGTGTCTTTGCAGCTTCTGTTGTTTGCTGCTAAAATTAGTTTTGATGCTTTTTTTTACTGCTGCTGCTTCTGCAGAAAAAATAAATTTTGCAAAAAATAAAAATAGAAAGTCAAATTGAGAGAAGAGTGTTTTTTTGTGGGTAATAAACTTTAAAGAAAAACAGAAGAGTGGTTTTTTATGTTTTCTATTTTTAGCTGTCCATTTTGTAGAAAAATTTGTCTGCAGCTTAAAAATGTGTACAAAATGATTACTAAAAAACAGATTAAATCAGCTGCAAAAAATATTTTTAATACCCTTTTTTTGCAAAAGCTATTGCAAGAATAAAAAGTAATGAAATGAAATGCTTGAAGGAGGATTTTGTGCAAAAGTAAAATGGCAATACCGTAATCTTTTATTTGTATTTTTAAGTTTTTTCTGTCGAATTGTAAAAAATAGAGATAATTCTTTGGGGACAAATATAGAAAGTCCAAATAATATTGTTGTGCTTTGAAAATTCGCTAAGGATTACTGTGTACCCAAAAAAGAAGTACAAGAATTTAATGTGTCATCTTTTAAGTACTATATACATACATACAGTAATGCAAATGATAAAAATGTGACCTCTAAAAAAGAGTGATTATTCGCTTATTAAATATGCAAAGATGCTTGTAGCAATCAAACGACAAAAAAAATATCGAAATACTGGATGTACTTTTTTTTACCAAAAAATATTTATTTCAAAAACAAATGAAAATTTTTTGGTGTAATTCTTTAAATTATGAAATGTGGATATCCCATTACAGTTATTCAGTTTTCATCACATTTTTTTTTTGTAAATCTTGTTGTTTTTTTCTTTCTGTAAAAGTCACATTTTGATTTAACTTCACATTCTTATTTTTCTTTAACAGATTATTATGTTTACCTAAAATATTAAAAAACAAAATACTATAATCTCGTTCAAATTTTTGCATCAGAACTAAATTCGAACACTGCTCGGGAAATGTCGTATTAAAGTTATATAATTCTCAAAAGTGCAAGAAGTAATTATTAAAAAATGTGTTCACAATCATGTAATTTTATGCACTTTTCATTTTTGTCTGCTCTTATAAAACGCTTTTTTAGAGACATAAAGAATGCAAAAATTTATAAATCTCTTTGTAACAAGACAATGTCAGTTTACAACAGAAAATGCTTTCCCTGATTTCTTTTTCTAACAAAAGAAAAAGGCTCAATTTGAACTAAAAGCTCTCTATTCTCTATGATTTCATGTATTTTTTGGGCAAATTATTATCCCCCTTTTTTGGTGATATCCTCATGTTTTCTACTTTTCGTCATGCAAAAAATAATGAATTCTTTTAGAATTTTCTGTTTCTTGTAAAGATTTTCTTTCTTTCAAAAGACGTCAGAAAATCTAAACTTTTAACCCAGTGTTAAAAGTACCATTGTTTTCCTATTGTGTTTTTTTTTATTTTTTCGCTTCAATGCTTCTGAATACCTTTTTTTCTTCATCAAAAATGAAACACACAAAATCATTGAAAAAAGTTGAAAGATTTTTTAAACAAAAAAATTTCTTTACTGCTTACATTCTGTAGCATCCGTTTTTGAACGGGAAGGTTGTTGGAGAAAAAAAGAATGTTGTAAATTTTGCTAGATTACGGTATTGTGGAGGCTGCAATAAATTATGTTTCTCAAGTCTTTTGCCTTTTTTTGCAAATGAAGAAGCAATAAATCAAATTTTTACTTATGTCTTTCTGTTTACTCAAATACTACAGTATCTGCCACGAGACATATATGTATGAGTCATTTTATGAAAATGTTTTTTTAATTAAAGACTAAAGTTAAATTTAACCATGTTTTTTTGCAGAAAATATGAAAGATGATTATTTAAGTGACAGTAATTTATTATTACCAAGAAATAATAAATTTAACAAGAATTTAGAAAACAGAAAAAATGCCTAAAAATAATAACATTTTATTTTCATATTTGACAACATTTGATGAATTTAGAGATAGACCAGCCAGGCTGAATTACTGACTACAGGGTTGTCAGCTAATATTTTCTTTTGGCATTCTTAATTGGTGCTCCCCTGTTTTTTTATTTTAAAAGCTCTATTTTTGATATAATTTATTGCACTTTTTTTCCTTTTTTAGCAATGTGCAAATAGCCTTAAATTTTTAATAACCTTTTTTCTGTTTTAAAATATAAAACATTAAACGACTTTTATTTTTTGCAAAACAAATTTTGCCAACATTTATTTTTTTCGTTAATGGTCTCTGTTTTTTAGAATCGAAAGAGAGGGGAAAGCATTCAAGCGTGTACCTTTTTTTAGAATATGTAATACAATTTTTTAATCAAAACGGCAGTTTTTGCAACAATCAAAAAAGCGATTAATCAAATAACTATAAAAGTGACTACGGTAAGTTCAATCTTTTTTTATCTTAACGGGAAATTGAGTTCTTTTTGCCTTGTAACGAAAACAAGAGGCACATCCGTTCAATCCCAAATATTTTTTAGCACAAAAGAAAAGTCATTAAATATTCGTTTTTTGAAATAGCTTTTCTTTGAACCCCATTTTTCTTGTCGAACATTTATTTTTGCTGCTTCTGCAATTGCTAAAATAAAGCGCTTTTTTTGCATTTTTTAAGGTTTCTTTCACGCTTTTTTTTTTCGGGCTTTTTCCAAAAAAAATTGGATTGAGGTTTCTTTTTTTGGGAACATGCTTGACTGACATTTTGTGTTTTTTCTTCTTGCCCTGTCTTTATCGCCTCTTTGCTTCTCGCTGCTTTTGCCCTTGCCGGTGGACACGGGCGCCTGAAAATTTTGGCATTTTTCTTTTCAAAGCTAAAAATAAAACCTTCAAAAAAAGAGCTTGAATAATTTTCAAAAATTTTTGTGTTTTGCTCTCATTTTTTTTTTGAAATTTTGCAAAAAAAGTTTTTAAGAGATATTCTTTTACTTTCTAAGTGACTGACTGCAACAAAAGAATAAATATCGAAAAAAAGATGAAAGCAAAATGAGTGAGCAACCCGTCGTTGTCAACCCTGAGGGCATTCATCGAAGAAAATTTCGGTCGAATAAAAATGAATGAAAATGTGTTTGCGACAGGAGAGAGGAGAAAAAACTTTTTTCTTCAAAAAATGAAAAGGTTTCCTCCGCAACAACAACCACAACCATAACATATTTTTAATATGAAGCGTGATTGGAATCTTTTTTAACGCAGACAAAAAATATTTAAACGTTTTTTGAACTGTTCTTTTTTTCTTTGAAATGAATAACTGAGCTTTGATTTTGTTGAAAAAAAGATACGGTAGGTTTATAGATGTGTTTTGTGTGATATAAGACGAGGATAAGAAAAAAGTTCTGGGCCCATGCATCCAAACGCCAAAAAAATGAAAAAAATGCAAAAGTTGAACATTTTCAGCGTTTTGGAAAAATCCGTCTCAGCGACATGGCTCAGGTCCGGTTTTCACGAATTTTATGCATGTTGTCTCAACGACATGGTTCATGTCCGGTTTTCACGAGTTTTATGCAAATTGTCTCAGCGACATGGCTCAGGTGCGGTTTTCACGAATTTTGTGGATGTTCCCTCAACTTTAAAATTTCATGAGTAAAATTTTGCAACTTCTAAAATTTGTGAGGAAAAACCCGAAATAATCGTGTTTTTTGAACATGAAAATGGGCAAAATGAGAAATGTACATTTTTTTGAACCTTTTCTCAATTTTGATTTTTTACAACTGTTGTAACTTTAAATTTTTACAACTGTTGTAAATTTCTCACTTTTACAACTGTTGTAAATTTCTCACTTTTACAACTGTTGTAAATTTCTCACTTTTACAACTGTTGTAAATTTCTCATTTTTACAACTGTTGTAAATTTGTCGCCAGCTTTTAAAATAATTTCAAAAAAATCGAACCTGGGTCTCCAATCAACTTGGAGTCAAGCGCACTAACCACTCAGCCATGGATGCTATGCTGACGAAGTGCTGGAGTGGCTCATAAACATAATAAAGCAGTAACAAGAGAGAAAGAGAATGAAAAAAACCATATGAAAAATATAAGTAACATTTCTTTTTTGCATTATGAGCCACTCCAGCACTTCGTCAGCATAGCATCCGTGGCTTAGGGGTTAGTGCGCCTTGTCAGGAAATCCTGCAGCGAATTTCCTGTATATTCTTTTTCTCACAAGAAAGTTCCAGCAAAACCTCTTGAAGATCAACCAGGTCAAACGGACCCATATAAAAGCAGCCCATTGCAGCCAAATAAGGGAGTCGTCTTGTATTGCCAACTAGAAGGTAGCAGCAACCGAGGAAAGGGAAGCAGTCAGCGATTAGGGAAAGACAACCCATAACTGTCACTGGACATATTGGGCCTTATCTCGTCTTGTATATATTTTTCCTTTGCCTTTTATTATTTATTTATTGTATTTTTATATTTTATTATTGTGTATAATAAAATTATTACTGCCTTATCTTACTACAAATATTCCAATTATTACCCCATACCCCCATATAAAATCTTTACATGGTGCATCGACCAATGCGATTGGATATTTGCTAAGTAAGAACCTCCACAACCCGTTATCCTGCGTATTGTCATTTGTTATTCCCTTTTTCTGTTGCTGATTCAAAAAGAATGTCTGAAACTGCAACAAAATCAGCTTTTAAACTTCTGCATGCCTGTGTTGATGCAGCACTTCTTGAAAAAGAATCAAATATTGTTTCTGTTAAAGCTGCCTATGATCAACTTGTTTATTATCACCAACTTGAAATTAATATTTACCAAGCTTGGGAAGATTTTCAGTTGGCGAGAACTAAATGGTTCGACGTCGTAAGAAATTTCATTTTTATTGATTGCAATCTCTTTGTGCTATACAAAAAGTCGTATGATGCATTCTCTGAAGAATTTAATTTTGAGAAGTTATATGAAGATACTGATAGAGCCTTAAGCAACTTGTTCAAACTAACTTCATTTGTTATTTATTCAAAAGATAGACTTGAACAAAAAACAATGCATCCAGCCCCTCCATCAACAGTCGATTTGTTTGTTCCAGAAATGCTACCACCTGATCGAAATTCTTGTTTGAAAAAACTTCAACAATCTAATTCTCTTTTGAAGGTAATGATTACTCCATCCACTACCCCTCCTGCTATTACAACTGTTATTTCTCCTGATATTGCATCTATCCCTCAAAAGAACTTGTATCACAATGTTCCTGTCTCCAACCCTTCATATGCTCCTCCTTCCACATATGCATCACTTCCAAAAGTAACATCCCTTCATGTCCCTCAATCAGCTTTGTCACCTCTACCTGAAGAAACTTCGGAAACAAATCGACCTGCAAAAGAAAATGAAGATTCAACAAATAATGAACTTCATGCAGCTGTCAATCAATTAAATGAAAAACAAATTGCTGAAATGTTGCCCTCTGCTGATCAAACATTATTATTCAGTCAATTTCAACAACCCTCGCCTCTTTCTAAAATTTTGATGGTACCTCCATTTCCTCCTTCTCCAGTTACAACTCAGAATCCAACTGATACTGTAAATCCTTCTTCTCCAAGTCTTCAAATGGATCTCAATCACAATGATGATATTAGTGTTCCTTCCATCCCTCCCAGCCATTTACTTACTGAAATTCCCGCTTTTCCATCAATTACATCCCTTCATATTCCTCAGAATGTTTCACCATCAACCCTTCCAAAACCTCCAAAATTGCTTGAAGTTGGTTATTGCAATGATAATGAATATGATCCAGTACCACCACATGATCAAGCTCTACCAAAACAGCCTGCAGTCAAAAAGCGATCTATCTTTTCCTCTTCCTTTCCGTCAGGGGGAGGATGGCTTCCAAAAAGCCAGTCACCTTTAAAAACTGGTATAGAATTCTTCAAGAAAACTCATCGGTTTTTTCGACAAGTTTTAATTAAGAAATTCAGATGGAAATGCAGTGAAGAATTTACAAATGCTTCTTCTAGAACACCAAAATCGGCATTTCAATCTACTCAACTTATTCAAGTCCCGCGTGGCAGCAAACTCTCAAAACAACATGTTGATGCAATAATTTATCATCTTCTGTTCAAACAACCCATGAAAGCTGTTGTTAAAAAATGTCATGGAATTAATTCTCTTCGTCTTCCCCTCTTCTCGTGTGGCCGGAGTGTCAGGAAATCCTGCAGCGAATTTCCTGTATATTCTTTTTCTCACAAGAAAGTTCCAGCAAAACCTCTTGAAGATCAACCAGGTCAAACGGACCCATATAAAAGCAGCCCATTGCAGCCAAATAAGGGAGTCGTCTTGTATTGCCAACTAGAAGGTAGCAGCAACCGAGGAAAGGGAAGCAGTCAGCGATTAGGGAAAGACAACCCATAACTGTCACTGGACATATTGGGCCTTATCTCGTCTTGTATATATTTTTCCTTTGCCTTTTATTATTTATTTATTGTATTTTTATATTTTATTATTGTGTATAATAAAATTATTACTGCCTTATCTTACTACAAATATTCCAATTATTACCCCATACCCCCATATAAAATCTTTACACGCCTGACTCCAAGTTGGTTGGAGACCCAGGTTCGATTTTTTTGGAATTATTTTAAATTATTTTAAAAGCTGGCGACAAATTTACAACAGTTGTAAAAATGAGAAATTTACAACAGTTGTAAAAGTGAGAAATTTACAACAGTTGTAAAAGTGAGAAATTTACAACAGTTGTAAAAATTTAAAGTTACAACAGTTGTAAAAAATCAAAATTGAGAAAAGGTTCAAAAAAATGTACATTTCTCATTTTGCCCATTTTCATGTTCAAAAAACAGGCGACACTGGCAATTCCTCCTCATTTAAGAAAACTGCAGTAATTTGCTTCATTTCTGAACATGACAAAAAAGGGTTGAGGTAACATGCATAAATTTTATGAAAACTCGACCTGAGCCTTGCCGCTGAGGCAACATGCACAAAATTCGTGAAAACTGAACCTGAGAAGAAATCAAAAAAATATTTTAACGAAAACACGAAATGTGTTCAAAAAATTCAGCCAAAAGTCGTTTAATAAAAACCGCCTTTCGATGCATAGGCCCAGAACTTTTTTCTTATCCTCGTCTTATATACCGTAAATTTGTAGTTAAATATTTTTGAGACATTGTAAATTATATTTCGAAAGGGTTAAGTTATCTTTATATTTGGATATTTTATGAAGCCCTAAATCATAGCTAGACCTTCTGAGGTCGAGTTGTTTTTTATTGCTTGTGTTTTTTAGAGGTAAAGGTTCTGATTAAATCTTTATTTAAAAGTAATAAATTATAACAAAAGTAAAGTAAGCGCAGTTTTTTAGAGGTCAACGGGTGTGGTTTCTTCTCAAAGGAAGATTACTGTAACTCTTTTTTTTGAACCAATCTTTGATCAAAAAAAGACCTCATTCAACTCTTTCTCTCACTCGTTTAAATTTGCTTGACATAAATTTTCAGAAAATTGAATAATTTTGTAGAAAAAATCATTTTTACAAAATGCATGTATTCTATTATTTTCTAGAGACTAGAAAAAAAAGATGAGGATGAAAAAAAAACTATTTCGACCTTTGCGCTGCTAGAGTTGCTACCGCCGCAAAAACCACTCAAATATTTTAATGAACTTGATTTAACAAAAAAAACGAAGAGTTTTTTTTTCTGTTTTCGTTGTCGTCGTCGTTGTTCTCGATAACTATGACATCGACAATCTTCTGAAATACTTGAGTATTGAACATCTCTTTTTTTGTATGCTTTGTAACAATTTTGTTACTTCACAGAAAATGGAAAGAAAAAACCCCGCAAATGATATATTGTTGAACAATATCTAAAGATTTTCTTGTCGTTTAAAAACTTAAGTTTTGCGGAAAAAAATCAAGGATAAATTTAAACAACTTTTTTGTTGGTACTGCTGTTACCTGCAAAGATACAGACACTGCTTTCTTTGATATGGTGGTGACGATGATTTGTAACTTGATAGGGGTTTAGGTTTTCTACTTTCCAAAAAAATATGCAATGTTTGCAGCTGCAGCAGCAAAAAATGAATGAAATATTTTTTTGGAAAAAAAATTTAAGCGTAGGTTGGCGTCATCATCGTCGTCGTTCAAAAGTAGGTAAAGTAAGTGGTTAGCATAAGTGTAAAAAGGAAAAGCGTAAAGTTTAAATTTAAAAAAAGATAGATAAGAGCTTTTTTTGGGAATTGCAAAAGCCATTCTTTTTTTGCAAAAAATTTAAGTTTTATTGTTTTTTTTATTTGCATGAAATTAATTGGGTATTCTGGCATCAGATAAAACAAACTGAAACGAATGTGGGGGTTTTATTGTTTAAACAGTTTACTGTAGTAATATAAAACATGTCAGTAAGATTCAGCAAAAAAACTTGAAATAGTTAGTTTAAACGTATTTTCAAAAAGAAACGAAACACAAATAATTACGATAGCAGTCTGGAAAAATATATAATTTAAAATAAGTTTCAAAGTTAGCTCCTTTTTTTAACATTTGTCTCATTTAACAAGCGTCAGACAAAATGAATAATACTGTACTTGGATGTAGTTTGAATATTTTTTCAAAAAAAAGAAGACATGAGCAATAAATATCTTCATTTCCAAAAATTATTCATATTTTTATTTTAGTCTTCCCAGTATTATTTTCTTTCTTCTTCCTCTTTCATCATTTGCAGCACCTACCGTATGTCTCTCTCAAGAGAATATATTGTGCAATTTTTTTAGACGTACGTTGGTTGTGGTATTTATTGTCTTTACATAATAATAATAATATTTTTCTCCAGAGATCGTAAAATTTAATCTCTTTTGTATAACAATCTTTTTAAAAGCATCTTCTCTCTTGGAGGAGGGTTGTATGTGCAAATTAACTAATTTTGTTGACATAAATTCTTAAACGAAATCGCATTAATTTTTTTTGCAAAAAATTCTTTTACCTCCATTTCGTTCTTTTTCTGTTATGCAAGCAAAATCGTTTTTTTCTAATTTTTGCAAGAAAAATACGAATTTTATTGCAGAAAAAAAGGCGGTGTCTCTCTATCTCCTTTTGATGCTTCTGTTTTTGGATGAAAAAAACGTGTCATTACTTTTTCTCCTCTCTTTATTTTTGATTTGATTTGTGGCGACTGTGGCTGCTGCTGCAACAACAGCGATGATACAATGGGTTGTAAAAACTTCATTCCATTTTTGGCCCGTTTTGGCCCGGAATGGCCCGGTTTGGCCCGGATTGGCCCGGCGTTAATTAAACGATTTCTGGATATCCAAAATTCATGAAACTTTTAGGGATAGTACATATGGACCTAGGGAAGAGATCTATGGCAGTTTTGGACCCCTAGGGATACTCCTGCCCTCAGGGCATCGCCGACAGTACCCCCAAAACCACAAAATGACAAACTATTGGAAAACAATTATATAAAAATAGTTCAAGCGGTTAAAAAAATCTGTAAAAACACATATATAGCAAATCGACTATGGTGAATCCGATTTTTCTACTTTTAGGATTCTAGCGTCTTCAGAATCCCCGGAGTCAGAAGGCCGAAAACGATTTTCTTTGTTTTGCATGGTTTAAACATGTACTATAGGGTAATCGACTACGAGAAATCCGAAAATAATATTTTCAGAATCATCTGACTTCAGAATCCTGTGATTCAGTAGTTTTTTACTTTTTTGTATCAAAATTTTATTAGGAGTTTGAAAAGAGCTTTTTTAAGATTCGCCGATGTAGAAGATTTTCCAGCCTTCTGGATTTAAAGATAAAATTAAAAAAAAAAAAAAACTACTGAATCACAGGATTCTGAAGTCAGAGGATTCTGAAAATATTATTTTCGGATTTCTCGTAGTCGATTACCCAATAGTACATGTTTAAACCATGCAAAACAAAGAAAATCGTTTTCGGCCTTCTGACTCCGGGGATTCTGAAGACGCTAGAATCCTAAAAGTAGAAAAATCGGATTCACCATAGTCGATTTGCTATATATGTGTTTTTACAGATTTTTTTAACCGCTTGAACTATTTTTATATAATTGTTTTCCAATAGTTTGTCATTTTGTGGTTTTGGGGGTACTGTCGGCGATGCCCTGAGGGCAGGAGTATCCCTAGGGGTCCAAAACTGCCATAGATCTCTTCCCTAGGTCCATATGTACTATCCCTAAAAGTTTCATGAATTTTGGATATCCAGAAATCGTTTAATTAACGCCGGGCCAATCCGGGCCATTCCGGGCCAAAACGGGCCAAAAATGGAATGAAGTTTTTACAACCCATTGTAACTTCTAGACGACGCCAAATAGAATAAAATTGAAAGATGTTCGCCTAATTAGGCGTGCATGTTTTCTTTTACATATCAAATTAGAAAACGGGTTAAGGTTTTGAACTAAAAAAAATTGAGAAAAAGATATGATGCTATTTTAAGAATAAAAAATATGCACCAAATTAATCAACGACCTTCATCGTCATCAAATTTTTGTGTTTGATTTTTGCAGCTGCAATTGCAGCCAGCCCCTGCAGGGAAAAAGAAATCAGTGATCATTCTCTTTCCAAATATTTCTTTCTTACTTCGATGAAGTGTACTTTTCTCCCTCGGTCGTTCTCATCTTTGATAGTGCACCAATTTTTGCGCAAAATCGAAAGAATTTTTTATGTCTTTTTTAGGTATTTTGCGAAACTGCAATCTGTTTTACACTGATATCAGCGACCCATCAAATTTTATACTTGCAAGATTTGCACATTTTTTCTTTGATAAAAAACACACTTTGTTCTTGTCAATCTTTTACACATGTAGAAGAACTATTTTCAACATTGCTGCGATCAACTTTTGGTTGTTGCCAGCAGCCGTTTGTTGTTGGCTGCTGTTATCGATAAAAAAAGCAGTTTTCTATTTTTTGCAAAAAGAAATATGTCTGTTTTTTTTTGCAAAAATGTTTAACAATTGTTTTTCTTCTTCTTTTAAAGCGATTATTTCCGTTTTTTTTAAAATAGGCCAATCTTCTTTTTCAAGGAAAATTACAGTATCCCCTTCTTTCTTTTCTAAGTGCCGCGTTTTAAATTTTGTTAATTTTGTAAAAAATATCATTAAGTAAGTATGTATGTTGTAAAATTGAACAACATGAACAAAAAATAGAGAGGAGACAAAAAGCTTCAAAAATATATTCTTTAAAAAAACGATTATCAAACAAACATTTGTTTTTCTTTCTTTTTCAAGTAGCAGCAATTGAAGGACAAGCAATCAAAAAATCAAATGCAAGCAAAAGCAAAAATCATCTGACCTTTGTTCTCAGAAATCCTTCACAAAGCCAGCCGTATATAAATTTACCTACCAACAAGTTTGTTTATATTTTATTTTAAAGTTTTCCAGATGTTTTATATGTTCTCGTAAACTTTTTGAACGTTTCAACATGCGTTTGTTGTTTTTTTGGAGTCAGTTGATTGTTTTGTCTGAACTTTTTGAAGTTGTGTTGTTTTTCTGTTTTTTTCTCATCTTTTGTTGTTTTTACTTCGGTTGCTGCATCTGAGTCCGCTGACATTCTAAAAAAAGAATTTCTATTTTTACTTGGAAAAAGCTTCTGCTAACGAGAATTTTTCTTTCAATCCAAATCCGGAATTTTGTTATTTATGTTGTTTTTTTCTTCTTCTTTTGCTTTATACTTTCTTGCAAAAAAATGAAACCGACCGTGTCCTTTTATGTAAAAAGAAAAGGAAAAATGTCTGGCTTTAATGCAAAAATTTTTGTTGCAAAAAAAGAGAAAGCAATGCCGTCGACGTTTGCAGCCAGCCAGATGACTAGCTTTTTATAATAAAAAATGGAAGAAAGCAAAAAAATGGTGATGCTTGAGACGTAAAAAGAAGAAGTTGTTCTTCTTTATTTTTTCTAATGCTAAAAAGCACTTTTTAAAAAAATAAGTATGCACTTTTGCTGCTGCAAAATGAACCACTTATTTCTTTGTCGCTTTTCTGTTGGCGGCTTCTTGGCATTCGTCTGAGTGATAAAAATTTATGCGAATGTTTTTTTCCTGCTTACATTTGGTTTTAACAGGTTAAAAAATATAACTAAGTTATTTATGGTCGTCGTTTTCTTCTAAGAATATTTTTGATTTATGGCACTGTTTTTTGGAGGCAAAAAAGCGTGAAATTTTATTTCAAAATGAATGCCATAAATGAGAAATCATCTTGGCATAAAATAATATATAGATGTCTGATGTTAAATTATAAATATCACAAGAAATATACGGTAGTGTACTTCTTTTTAGTCATGAGTAAAGTTATAAATCTACCGTAACCTCATGAAGCATGCCTTTCTTCTTTCTTGTTGTTTCACGTGTTTGGCACCATTAATTATAAAATCATTGTCGTCATAGATTTTAGAATATTAAAATTAATTACTTAGAGAGATAATAAATAATTTGTCGACTGTTTTTTGCACATTATTTCACCATCACAAAAAACTTTTACTTTTCTTTTCTTCCGGGTTTATAAAAATAATCAGGCAGTAATTTAGAGAGGCTTTTTATTGTTCATGTATTTTTCTTCAAAAAAATATTTTTTGCACTGTATCTGCTTTCTTTTATCCTTTAATGTTCGGCAAGAAAAAATATGGAGAAAAGCTGCTATCATAATAAAAAAAGGAAAGAAGATTTTTTACCTAAGACGAAAAACGTGAAGAAAAAAGAAAATCGCTTCCTTCCTCCTCTCCTTTATTTTTCGAAATCAGAAGAAGACAAAAGCTTTCTTTTGGTAAAATTATTACTATTATTATTTTTATGGCAGAAGATGTAAGAGAATGCCACACCCATTTTTCGCTTCTGCAAAAATTTCTTTTATCTTTTATTTTTTTCTGTTTTGCAAAAGAAAACATGCATTATTCTATTCAAAAAAAGCGTTTTGGGTTTGCTGTTTGTTGTTTAGAAGCAGCAGCTGGTTTTTTTTGTTTCATCTTTTTTCCATAAAAGCATTTTTTGTCCCATTGTTAAATACTCTTAGCATCCTTCCTCCCAATAACAGCATCCCAAAAAGCATCAAGCAGGCAGGCCCAGCCAGAAGTGTTTAGTGCGAAAGCATGGATAGCCAAAAAAGAAAAAGTGATGCTTCAATAAGTAAGCCCCAGACAACAACCAACTTGACTTTGTCTGTTTTTTCGATAAAAGGCCTTGACTCGATTACGTTCTCTCAAGCGTCGTCGTCATACGTTTTTTTGCAAAAAAGAGAGAAAAAGTTTATGCCCTTAAGGACTTTAAAAGTTTCAAAAGTTGAAAAAAATATCTGGAATTTTTTTGACATTTTTTTCGTTGATAAAACTGTAGAAAAATATTTTTCCACGAATACTTTGTAACACACTCCCCCTTATTTTTTGATAAAAACTGTAGAAGGAAAAAAAGGATGTGACATTTCCCCCCTTTCATTTCTTCAAAAAATAGTCTTCATTTTCACGTTTGTGTGACTTCTGTGACTGCTTGCCTTTTACAGTGTGATGCTCATGCTTTTGTTGATGCTGATGATGTTGATGATGATGATGGAGGAAGAAGAAGAAGAAAATGTCTCAAATTTCCAAAGTGTTTGTTAAAGAGTTTTTCTTTTCTCTTTTGCAATGCAAATTTCTTTTTATTGTTATTGCACTCCAGAAGGCTCTTGTTCCTCCATACCATCATATTCTTTTTCCCCACAAAAAAAACACCAAAATTCTTCCTTTTTTCCACAAAAAAGGACTCTTATGCTGCAAAAAAGAATTTTTTGAAGTGCGATTCTTACTTCCGCGTAAATGAAAACGTTCAAATATGGACAAGTAATTCCAAAAGAAGGAAGAGCCTTCAGCTTTCCCCTCAAATTTCTTTCCTCTTTCTCTTCTTTACTTTTTTAACTGTTGAAACTTCAGACGATTTTCAACCTTTTTTTGTGACTTTTAACAAACAAACTCTCCATAGTTTTTATTTTTTTCTTTGATTCTTTTGTTAAAAAACTTTGTTCTTCAACAACTTTGCAGTAACACAAAAAGAAATCTTCGTCAAATATTATTATTGTTATTATTGGTTGCCATTGACTTTCTTTTTCTGTAAAAATTTCAAATTCAAACGTTGCAAAAAGAAAGTTTCAAAAAACGTTTAAAAAAAGGGGGTGACCGGATGCAAACCTTTTAGAAAAAGAAAGCAAGCAAAACTGCGTCATTTAACTTTTTTTCTTCTGATAAAAAAACGACTAAAATATTTTAAATGTCTTCTTCTCTCTTATTTTGCTGTTGCTGCTGCAAAAGACGCAATAATTTTTATTGCTGCGATAACGATAAAAAGCGACCGTTTTCAAACTACAAATTTTTTTATTATCATTAAAAACATATTAAAGAAGGAAGATTGGTGAGAAGAAAACTAGAGTCCTCGATATTATTTCCAAAATTTTTTAGTAGTACTAGACGATGAAAGTAACTTTTTTGTATTGTTTCTTTATTTGTTTTTTTTATTACTATAAATGCAACTTTTTTGTGTCATTTAACTAACTATACGTCAACCAGTCAGTCAGTCAGCCAAACAAATATGTTTAACAAGAAATATAAATTCTCAAAGGTATAATTTTTAAACATGCCTTATAAAAAGTGACTGCTGTTGCTTTTTTATTTTCTAATTGGAGTTTCACTCTTTCCTTCCTTCTTCTTTTTTCTGCATTGCTTCTGCCTTTTTTCTGCTTCTGCTTCTATTTTAAAAACAGGGAAGTACTTTCCTTTTTTCTTCTCTTGTCTGCTATCTTTTTTTTGTTGTTTACTTTCACTAATTTTTTGTAATTTATCAATTAATTACAAAACAGGAACTATTTTTTCTTTTCTTCTGTTCTCTGTTCCTTTTTTCAAAAGCTTTGTTTTCTGTAAAACCGAGTTCAACAAAAAAGAATTGTTTCAAAATGTTTTTACACGTGCAAATAATAATAATATAAAAAAAGTTTTTGGTGTTTCCTTTTTTAAAAGCTTCTTTCAAAAAAAGTGCGAAAAAAGAAAGAATGTTAAAAACAAGCAAAACAGATGGATGGACATAAGAAAGTGATCAATGATCAACAATAAGAAAACGTATATTGCGTTCCATTTTGAATAAAATAAAAATATGTATTATTTCTTTTTCCCAATTTCTTATCATTTCTTTCTTTTTTTGTTCATATGTTGTTCTTCGCTCGTGATTTTTGACTGTCTAGCACAAATAGAATTCTTTTCTTGTCCTTTGCAAGTTTTTTATTTCCTTGTGATTATATTCTTTCTTTTTTGATGGCATTACATTGAAACAACCATTCTTTCATCAAGAAGAATGGGAATAAACTTGTTTTTTGTCTATTGTTGTAAAGTAAAAAAGGTTATATAAGATTAAAAAGCGTTTAAATACCGTAATTCACGTGGGCCAATTTTTTTTTAAATTTTAATTTTTTGAGAGAGAAAGTTTTCTCTGAACTTTCTTCCGGTGATGCATTCTACGCAATCATTGTTATCGGTGTATTGCTCAAAAAAGTTTTCGCTTGAGCTGCTGATTCAAAAATTCAATTTCCAAATCATTCAATGATTCATTCTTTATTTCTAGAATTATTCAATCATCTGTGAACTTCTTACAGTAATGCTATAAAAAGTTGCTTCTTTTGTAACACAGAAAGGTGATGACGAATTCCCATTTATATTTCCCCCCAAATCTCAATAACAAAAACAATTTTAAAAAAAAGTAAAGTGATCTGAGTCAAAGATCTTCTTCACTTTTACTTTTAAAAAATCTATTTATCTCCCCTTTTTCTTCTTGGATTAGTTTGATGGTAGCTAACTAAAAAATTAGGCAAGCAAGCAGCAGTATTTTAGTTTGATTTCTTTTTCACTTTCGTTTTTTGCAAGTGAGAGAAGCAAGCGTCACACAGTCTGATGATTTTTTTATATTAAATGTTGAGGGGAAAAAAGAGGAAAAAACGTTTTTTATTTCATTTTTTTCAATTTTTGCAAAAAGTTAAGAGCGAAAAAATGCTTTAAACATTTTTTTTAAAAATCAAAAACAAAGTGCTTGAGGCTTTTTTTAAAAAATAGAAGAATTTCAATGATTCTTTGCGTAAATTTTGTGTTTCGTATTTCTTTTGTCGAAAAATGTCCAAAATCATTTTTGCAGAAAAAATACAATGTTTTTTTGCAAAAATGTTATTTATAAATAAATTGTTTTATGAACAAAAGTTCAAAAAATAAACACATTTTGCAATTAAATCTTGCAAAGAACTTTTAAGACAGTAATAATAGGTTCTCATTGGGGCGTTCTCTAAAATTTTTGTTTTTAACTTCTTTTTTGTTTAAGATTTTACCCAAATAAAAAAATAAATCACGTAATTTCTGTTTGCTTAAAAATAAGTTTAAATGCAACCGCAGCAGCAACAATTAAAAGTCTTCATTTTAATGCTTATTTCGTTTTCTCTGTAGGAATTTCAAAATTTTGAGAACCACATAAAAATGTGTTTTGCACTCGAATTTCATACGATCTCTATTTTTTTGAATAAATTTTTTTCGTTGTTTACGCTTTATTTGGTTTTAGACATTTTTGTCGTCTGTATAGGGTTGCTTTTTTAACTAATTGCTTTTTTGCAATAATAAAAAAAGAGGGACGGCATTTTCCATTTACATTTTTGCCCTTGACTTTTTTTCTGCTAATGTTTTTTTGCAGCCATAGCCAATGGAATTTAAGCAATAAAATAAAACAGTGTTTCTCGAACACACGCACTTCTTCTTTTTTTTGTTGAGGGCACATGTGTCTGTCGCATGTTAGAAGAGGCATTTTTTATTGGCATTTTCATAGCACTTGCATAAATAAAGAGAAGAAGATTTCTTTACTTCAAATTAATGAATCATCTTTCTTCCTTTACAGAATTCTAGAAGTGAAAAATATGAGATGCAGCAACTCAGATGCTTCATTGTTATTCTCTTTTTTTACCAAAAACAATTCATCCTTCAGATGTCAGTTGTTTTTCGTTGGAAGGATTCTTAGAAATTTAGAAGAAGCTCCAAAAATAGAGGTGTTGATTATTATGTTTTAGCCTTTCTTTTTCATTCAAAGCTTTTTTTGTAAGATCATCTTGCAACCAATCCCCCCTCCTTTGCTGCTGCTGCTTTTCTTCTTTTGCAGATAAAAAAATTTTTCTTTGAAAATAAAAGGAAGAAAAGAATTTTTGAGCAAAAAAATAAAAGGTATCCTGGGCAAATACAGTTTTGTTAAAGCTGCTGCTGATGCTGCTCTTTTTCCAGCAAGCCCCGCAATGATGTTTGCGCTTCCATCATTCGAAATCTGTTGTGACATCCTTTTTTTTAACTTGTCCCCCCTCTCTTATCCCCCCTTCATTTCTTTTTTTCAATGGTATCGACAAATAATAATTTTTGTAACAAAAATTCTATGCTTACATATGTTTGTTAGTTAAACTTCAATAATGAGAGAAGTGAAGGCTTCTTCCCGTTCCGATTGCTTCTCTTCTAATATTTTTTTTCGCGAATGTTTGATTTTTTGCGCTATTGCCTTTTTCAAAACTAATTTTTTTTGAATGTGTGATGATCAGCATCATTCAATTTTTAGATATATTTTATATTTTCTATTTATGGTTTATTAAGTTCAAAAGTTCAATAACAACAACACTTACAGTATAATGTTGTCTGGAGAATCAGTAGCGATGAATGTTCCAACAAAACCTTTAACTTTAACAGATTTGCCATTATCAGTTATTCAACATATTAGCTCATTCATTCCACCCCTTGACAGATTTAAACTTCAATCAACATGCCGGTATGCAAATCAAGCCCTTTCATCATGGCCTGATACATCCCTTGAAATTCGATCAGAGGATTATGGATTTGGTAAATGCCCCTTTTAGTTTAAGGCATAGTCCTAATTTTGCACCATTTTAGCAGATACCGTAACCACTTCCAGAATGTCATTTCAATTTCCAATGGGAAAAGCCAATAAATCAAGCTTTCATGTTAAAATTGCTTCGGATTATTCTGGACGATGCTATCGTATCCGAACAACCCAAGAACGTTCATCTGCAAAAACTCTAAAATCATTTCTTACAAAATTTCAAAATTTACAAGAGTTAACACTTTGGGATGCCTGCTTAACATCAGAATTTTCTGCAATTATTTCAAAATTTCAAAGCATTAAAGTTCTTCGATTATGGAACTGTTCAAGATATTTTGAGAAAAAGAAGTAAGTTTTTGAAAAAAATAACTTTTCAATATTTACCTTTGTGCACTTTTGTGTTGCAAAGAAACTTCAAAACTAAATCTTTTTTTTCTTATCAAAGTTTATTAAAACAAGAAAGCTTAAGTAAATATTTTAAAAAAGAAACTTTAAAAAAATTGACGTATAAAAAAAGTTTAACAAACATAAACTTTTTTTCTTAAAATAAAAAAATGTAGTTTGTTTTGAAACAATAAACCCGGATACTGTTGCCTCCTTTTAAATAGTCATTTCTAATTTTAACTTAATTTTTCAGTCAAAGTCAAAAATTTATTCGAACATTGTTGGCATTACCAAATCTTCAAAGTTTATTGATTCTTGATTCAACGCCATCTGGAAGTTCTGCAGCATCATGTCGGGGAACATTCTCCAAATCTTTGGCACTAAGAATTCGAGCTCCAATTGAAAACTTTCAAATAACTGGGATGACTTTACCCTTGAAATCTTTGGAAGTAATTGCAGACAGCCATCTTGCAACAACTGTAAAACGATTTTCAATTGGTTGTACATTTGGAAAAGAATCTAAGCGACTACAGTATCTTAAAGCTCTTCAGCAAATGACAAATATAAATGATTTGGATTTGCCGCCTTTCATCTTTCATTTGGGAGAATTATTTGTTCCTGATGGAGTTGTACAAAAGCTTTTTACTTCTCTTCCCCTCAAGGCGCTTGGATTTCGGCATTACAATTCTTCTGTGCTCTTTCGGTTCATTGAATATCAACTTCCAATCAAAGTTCGAGTGTTAAGAATTTTTCATAATGCAAATCGAATTCCAAATTTTTCTTCCATTGGACAAGAGCCCCTTGAAAATGATAAACCAGAAAAGAAGTCATCGGTTAGCTCACGATACAGTATTCTCAGTACATCAAGAAGTAGCATTGGCTCAAATGAAAATAATAATAATAACAATACTATTAATGGTGTAAGACGTGACTCAATTGGAACTTCAACAAAAGCAGCTGCAGCAGAAGCTCTCCAGCAATCAGATCCTAAAAAGCTATCTTCCACACAACAACATAAAAGTTCAAATGTTTCAACGCTAGAAATGCGACGACTTACAATATTTGCCATTGAAGAAGCAAAACGTCGAACACAACGTCTTCGACGTCGTGCATATGCCAATGTTGATGTTGTATATACACAAGAATCACAAGCTGGCCAAGAGGTTCTTGGAAGAATGGCAGAACCAATGCGATCACCACATGTTTATTCACGTTCTGCAAAACGTGAAATGCGTGTAATTAAAGGTGACTTAGTTCGTCCTATCCCCTTGGCATCACTTGGATATGAATCAGATTTTGAAGATGGCCTCGAAGACTAAATATTGTATATTATATTTTTCTATTATCCTCACGGGTTTACTTGCTATTACTATGTTATCATTGTTCATTACAAAATACAAAATGGAATTTAAAACAAAAATCTACGAGTACTAATTTTTGTGTACAAAAACAAGCAACAACATCATGAAAGAATCAAAAAAATAACAATGACAAGATTATTTACTTCATGGCTTTTAACAATCTTCTAGTTCCTACTCAAAAACACGAACAAACATCTTTGAGGTCATCGATTCTTGTCATTCTCTTTGTCCTGCTATGTTTTAAAAACACCTAAACTCATTATATCTACCATATAATTTCGAGCTTTTTTGTTTTTAAAGTTTAATAACTTATTTCTTTTATAAAAAAACACAAAATTTTTATTTGTAGCAAATTTACTGAATTCGGGCAAATGTATCTATATATTTTTCTCACAAATGTTTTAAAATAAAATATATTTTTATTATAATACAAATCAGTTCTTTTTTATACACACATAATTACACAGATATACGAATTAATAAATATGCTTTGATAATTCATTTATTTTTTTGATTTTCGGATATTTGGAGTTGCGGTTGAAGTTGATGAAATGCTAACATTTGAAAATCGTCCAGTTACAGCTGTTGAACAATCAGAATCACCAGAGATTGATCCTACTGAAGATAAATTTGATCGAGTATGTGTTGGACAAGTTTGAACGACATGACGCTTTGAGGAATTTTGAGGCTTTGGATGATGATAAGCTGAAGCAGGATCAATAAAATGTAAACGTTTTGAATTTAACCATGGCTTATTGATCCAGGATTTTTCAACTCTTAATGCTACTTGTGAAGCTAAATTTTGTGCACATATTTCAGTTGGAACATTTTTTAAAGGATATTGAAATGAAATTGGTCGTTTCGGATCACGATGTAACATCTAAAATGATACGGTAGGTAATATGGGATAATGTAGTAAGATATAGCTTACCATTTGTGGAGCATTTGGTGCATGTGGTAATGGTGTACCTGGCTATAAAAATTATTATTTAAAATTACATTAATCCCAATTAAATACATACCTTAACTTCATAACAAATACTCTTTTTTCGTTTATTTGCCCATCCTCCGGTAACCATTAACTTTGTTAAAGTCCCAAAACGTCTCCATGGATTAGGTACAACTCGATCAGCATGCTTTTCAAATGATGGTTGACGGCCATGTATCATTACCTAAAAACCGTTCATCTTCATAATCATAAAAAACAAACAATAAAAATTACTTCACAAACATCAGAAGTTTTATGCCAAACAATTGTTGAACCAGGAACATTTGGATAAAACTGAATTGATTCTTCATGAAAATCTACAAAATCTGGAAGTCCTGTATCAAAAAGTGGCCCTTCACTTCGTTTCTTTTCCAATTCTGCTATACGGTATGTTGTTATATTTTTTGATGTATCTAATGATGCCAAAGATGTATTATGAAAATTGACCTAAAAAAAGTTGTATGTGTAAACATTTACGTCTGAAAAATAAAGCTAAAAATAAACTATCTCAAAAATCTTGTTTTTCCTTTTATTTTGCAAGAGTATTTTTAAAGAAAAAAGAATTTTTTATGGGTTTTGCAAAAAAAAGAAGTATGTTTTTTCGTCTTCTTTTTTTTGCAAAATACAACAACAAATTTCAAAAAAAAAACAATAGAATCCTATTTGTTTTTTGTTTGTTAAAGAAAATAAAGGGATAAACAAAGAACTTCGATATTATATTATAATAAAAGAAACATACTCGATCACAATCACTTCTAACGGAGACTTCAGAATATGAATTAGGTTCAGATGTATCAGCAAATGGGGAAGAATGACGAAAATTCGGTGCAACTGCTGTTGTCACACTTGATAAACTTGCTGCAGCTTCTGCCGATCCACGACTTGGTGGCCGAAATGGTTTTGATGATGACATTTTTCTTCTCCCAATGCTGATAGTTGTTGCTAACTTCAATGCAAAAGAAACAATAATTCTTAATTCTTTTTTTTCAAAATGTCTTAATAAAAAAATGAAAGCAAAATTTGCATATTTAAGTGAAAAAAAATTATTATACAGTAACAACTTTATTTCGTCACAAGTTTACTTTATTTAATTTGTTTACACAACATTTTTTCAGTGCTGCTGCAACATTTTTCTCAAATTGCAAAATTTTGTCGTGTGTTTTAATTTGACCAATTTGTAGTTTAAACTTTTTTTTAAATTTGCAAGGATCTACCGTATATCTCCACTTTAATTACGTCACAATCTCTCCCATTAGTTTTTTTCTTTATTTTATTCTCATCTTTCACCATCACCACGCTTTAAAGATTTAAGCAAAGAAAACATAAAAAGAATACAACAAAGAACAATGAATCCAATACCTTCAAAAATAAACTTTGGTGCAAAAACTTTGAAGAGCATCAAGTGACGACGATGGATAAATGCTGCCAATGAAACAAAAGTAGCCTAAAAATAACACAAATTTTCAATGATTTTTAAAAAGATACGTGAGTTTTTTTCACTTCAAAGAAAAAAGTGAATGGAACTTACTTTAAAACTCGAAAATGCAATTAAAGTAATAACTGAAGGGGTTGAGATTCGATTCAAAGAAAAATCATGTAATTGAAGAATTATGGTTGAAGCAAAAAGATGAATAAAAACCAGAGAGCCCGGAATTGCTTGATGTGGAAAATTACCCGGTATTCCAATGAAGGCAGCTTGCCAAGGAATTTGAGCGAGAGTTGATGTATGAGCAAGTGAGAAAAACCCGTGTGAAATTAATAGCGATGAAAAAAGTGATCGCAAAATTACATCTAAAAATACATTTCAAATTAAAATAACTGTAATCACGGTAACAGCTAATGGTACAACAGATGCTGCATAACAAAAACTTACCATTAAAAATAAAATGTGAAAATTCATTGATATAAATTAAAGCAAAAAGATTTGGAGTTAAACCATCTCCAAGAATCATAGAAATTACCAAAGTACCAGAATGAAATAAAACTTGAAAGAATTCAGGCCTTGAAAGACAAAATGCAGAAAAGACAGTAACCAAAATAAAATAGCCATAAACAATTTGAGCAGTTCGAAGACTAAAATTATCCAAATTTGCAGATAAAAATTCACACATCCAATGAAGAGAAATACATAAAATTGTTGGCCATGATAAAGCAGAGATAATTCGAAGGGACGGAGATTTTTGAGCAAAAAGTAAAGTTTTTTGACGGAGCCATAAATTTAGGCCAATTAAAGATATAATTCCAAATACAATCCTTGCCACCTTTGTTGAATCAAGCGAAAGTGAAGAAAGTGTTGAAACAAATGCAGTTTGAGTACAATCAACTTGTTCTTCGCGACATCGTTCAAAAAAGGCACCAAATCGAATTGCAGCAGCTACAGAAATAAATGAGAGTATTATAAATTTGTTACTCCGAAATATTTGTGAAATTGATTTCTTTGGATTTCTAAAATAAAGCAATAAAATACTGTAACTTGTTAAGTTTATGGGGACTAAAGAAACTTACTTATTTATCTTGCAAAATTCGCAAAAGGCTACAAAAATAATTGCTTGAAGGCAGAATCGAATGACAGCTGGTTCATAAACGATAAAACTATTTGAAAGAAAAGAAAGTGAATGACCAAGTGCAAGAATAAATGGAATAATAGGTTTCCATTGAAATCGAAGTGAAAGTAGTTGAATGAAAAATACGATCAGATGATATCCAAGTGAAAGAATTAATGAAACATTTAAAAGTGGAATAATCAATTCATCTCCGCCACCACTACCAGCAATAAGAAGTGAAAGTTGAAGAAGAAAAACTCCAGAACGAAAGAGCCAAATTGCTGGTGAAAGATTACCATAAAAATCACCTTGAACATTTGCAACTTGAGCAGTGACATGTACCAAAGTAAAAAATATTGCTTCAAAAAGCGCAATTAAACCAAATCGTGCAATTTCAATATCAAAGCTTGTCCAAATTTCTCGAAGAACTTGTTGAATTCGATGAATTGTAAATTTTAGCTGATTTGAATCATCTTTTCTATTACTTTCAGCATCGAATTCTCGAAGAACCCAATCTAGTTGAGCAGTAACAGATGGCTCACGTTGAATATAAGTTTGGGCAAACCGAATAATTTGCATGCAATTAATTTTTAAAAAATGGTTTAATCGTTCTGCTGGAATTAAAGATGAAATAATAGAACCAAGATTTGAGAATGGAATTGGAATATCAAGTAGCAGAGATAAAGTTGGAACAAAATCAATCTGTGCTACAGTATCTTCACCATCGTTAGATAAAGGTAAATCTCTCTTTGAATAAATAAATAACGCTGCTTCAACTTCCATTGATGAATCACCACCATGATCACCTGTAGAAGTCATTCCATGATCTCCCATAACAATTAGCAAAGTATCATCAGACATTTGTTTAATTAAATTTCCAATTAACAAATCCATTTGTTGAAGTTTTTTTGCCATTTCTGGATGATCTGGACCATATCGATGTCCACAATGATCAACTCCAAGGCAATGTGCAATTAAAAGTGACCAGTCATTACGAGCAACTTCATCATAAATTTTTGAAATTACTTCATTATCTACAGTATGAAGATCTTTGATATCAAAAGATGGTACTGCATATTCACGGCTAAATCTTCCAGGATATAGCGAAATCCAAGTATCATCACCAAGAAATGTAATATTCTTACCAGAGCTTTTTATTTGATCAATAATATTGTCTTCAAGAATTTCAGTTCCACCAAAATTATCACCTGCTTCAATAAATGTTGGCAATGTTCCAGTTGTTAAAGCTTTCAGCCTTTGTAAAGTTGTTGTTGGAGCATCTGCAATAAAACGAAATAATCGAGCTTTTGATTCTTCATTTTCTAGCAGCCTTGAGACAACAGGCATTTGTCCACGGAAATATTTTTCATTATATGGCACTTTTGTTGAATCAACTGGTGCAATAAAATCATGTCGAAGAGCATCTATTATAAGCCATATCGTTTTACTATATGATCGTGTTGACCAACAATTTGGTGTTGCAAATACATCATTACATTGACTTTTATTTGGTAGAACTTGACGTTTAAGTAAAAAACCTTTTTGAAATATTAATAATGCCGTAATAAATGCCGTCGAAATTAAACAAAGTCGCGGTAAAAGCATTACAGTAGTAGCATTCCTGAAAAATACTTTTATTTATTAAATAAGTTGTAAATATAAAAGTATTAATGTAAGCGAAAAATAAAAAGAAATAACATAACACTTTTACTTTCATTACTGTAAAATCACGTATAAGGTATTAAAAATCTGATTTTTTTAATTTTAAAATGATTTTTTTTATTGCATTTTTAGAAGATCTGTCAAATTTAATTTAATGACAAATTAATCATTCATCAAAGTAAAAGTCCCGTAAACAAAAAATTGAACCTTTGAAAAAGCTTAATTAAATAATCCCTCAATAAAGCTCTCTTTTAAAGGCGGAAAACATTAAATCGCAAATGATCAAAAGCTTAACAAAGATTTTAAAAAGGTGATGATGACTGAAAATAAAAGCAGATATTAATTAATTTTAACAGATGTAAAATAAAATTAAATTGTTATACATGAATTTAAAGACGTTAAGCGTGCTCGGGTATTTAACAAAGCAAATTTTTTCATTGTTTGATATCGTGTTAAGAATTTTGTACCGACTGCTAATTGATTTTTTGTGTTTTACAAATTTTAAATTCTACCGTAATACAATTACACAATTTAACAATATCAAACAACTTATTCCCCATATTTAATGCATTTTCAGTTTTAACCTTTTTCACACTTTTCTTTCTGTTGCTTAAATTTAATTCTTTTAACTTTTTTTACCCAAAAAAATTCAGTGCTTAACTTTTTAACATTCAAAAACAGCACTTTTAAAACTTTTTGTAGAAGAAGAAAAAGTTATTTATATTTTTTCAGATTTATTTCTTTCTTTCTCTATTTTTGCCATACATTTCATTATCGTATTATTATTATTACTTTAAAGCTTTTTTTCTAAGAAGCTTTGATTGCCAAAAGGAAATAGAAGGTCGAAAGTAGCAAGCAAGCGACAGGTGAACGAACGAATGTTGTAGTTTAAAAATAAGCCAGCAACACATTCTTCTTCTTTTTAAAGAAAAAATTAAGCCTTTCAATCTTCTTTTTTCTTCCTTCAGGATGTTATAAAAGAAGAAGGAAGAAGAGAAGCTTAAAATAGAAAGATGAAAAAACTCTTTAAAAAAATGAAACCAATCAATTTTTCATATGAATAATTTTTTGTTGTTGCAAAATAATAATTTTTCATGCATTTTAAAACAGATTGACTTTTTATATTTTTCGTCTCTTTTCCCATAAATAAATGTGTTTTTTGAAAACAGCAAGCATACTTTCATCTCTTTATAATAATAATAATACTATAACAATAAAATTTGTGATATTAAATTTTTTTTTAAAATAAAAATAAACAATTAAAAGAAGGTTATTACATTGTGGAAAACAAAATCTGTACATGGCGCGAAAAAATAGTTGCTATTAATGTTATTAATAATGAAAATGAGGAGGAGGAAGAAGTATTGGCCTTGAGAAATACAAAGAAGAAAAAATAATAAGAGATGATGGAGAAAAAAAGAAAATACAAAAGAAAAAACTGAAGACCATTTTAGATTTGAAGGAACGATTAATAATAATATAAATGTCGAATCGTGAAAGTTTTCGAAAAATATATAAAGGTAATAGAGATAATGATGATATTAGAACAGAGATATAACAAAAAAAGGATACATAGCTTTTTTTGATCAAAATCGAGAATCGCAAGAGGCAACATTTGTTTTTAATTATAAATTTTTTGGCCGAATTTGTGACCATCATAAGCGAAAATAAAAGAGAGTAGCATAATAATAATAAAGTAAAATAAGAAGATAACTAATTTGGATATTTTTTAATAAACTAGCGTATACCCTGAGGAGGAATTACATATATATTTTTAAAAATAAAAAAAAAGTCGATCGAATGCATGCAACATTTGTATGAGATGATGAAATGAAATTAATTAAGCAATTGATTTTCACATGCTGAATCTAGCTGGTGTTGATCATTCATAAGTTGCCGCATATCATCTGAATTAAGATGCAAACCTTGAAAGCAGTTATCAAAAGTTCCATCGGGATCTGTTAGAACCTAAAAAATTTATTTTATCGACCACGTTCGTATGTTCGTTGTTATTAACATACAATATTGGGTATTTCCATCGTATCCGGGGATGCAGAGTAATGTCTTGTTGGAGGCCATTGTTGTCGACGATTATTATGTTCATAATTTACTTGAGGGCTTGTTGGAGCTGAAATTATGAAATTATAAACCTAAGTTCTACGCCTGTTCTTTATTTACCTGATTGTGATTGTTCTGTGGCAAGGGCGGGCGTTGAAAGCTGTTGCTGTTGTTGAGCTGTAAACGGTCCGGCAGACATCGGCCCACCTTGGCATAGGGGGCTTGGAGCTGCGGACGAAGAAGAGGGAGTATGTTGCATCATATATGTTGGATTAGAAGGCAGTGAACCAATTACCATATCATTTATGGGTTGTTGCATTTGTTGTTGTTGCGACCCATCAGAATACATTGATTGAGAATATTGTTGTGGTTGGGGGTATCCCATATGTGCAGGTGGAGGCATTACAGGATGTTGTGTTTGTTGTTGCTGCTGCTGTTGGGGCTGTTGTTGTTGCTGATACATATTTTGATGTTGTTGCTGCTGCTGGTGTTGTTGACCTCCATTTATTAACATATCAGGGGACCATTGTTGTCCATTGTAATAATAATTTGGATTTACTGCATTCATATGAATTGTGGGATCACTTCTGGCTCTTTAAAAAGATATTTATGCAAATTTTTCGAAGGAGGATATTAGTTGAAACTTACTTGGACCATGAATTATCGGGAGGTTGCAAATGTAAATTAGCCGGATTATCATTCTGAGGTATTCTTTCATTTGATTTACGATAGGGATGATAATGTTGAGCACCAGGTGATCGAGTTCTATGTGACTGTGCATAGCTTTGATTTTGTTGTGCATGATTTTGTTGAATGGGTTGGCCGGGCCAATAACCCCAATTACCGTATGCATCAGCAGCAGGGTTTTGTGCCATTTGATGTACATTGGGTAATGAGCCACCGGGTCTGTTCCATCCTGTTGAGGTCATTGGATATGGGGGTACTACTCCAAGTGTGGGCTGCATATTATAGTGCATTCCCATATCACGTGGTGGTCCATCAACTGGTGAACCATCTGAACTTCCGGGAGACATTGAAGGCTTTTTTGTAATTGTTTGTACATCTGACATAACATTCTGAAATGATTGCTGATCTTCATTCTGCTTTCGTAGCATCATGGCTATTTTTTCACTAAATTTCCTTGGGGTGGATGATTGATGACTGCCAGACATTTTGTTGGACGGTTTAATAATGATTGTTGTTGTGTTTTTGGCTATATTGCCAAAGAAAAATGCCGCTTGAAATCTATAAAATATAAATTTGCAATATCTCTATAAAATCCAGATTCGACAATAAATATAATTTTAAAAAATAAAGAATAAGTTTTTTTAAAAATATTTTGGATGCAAAAAAAGTATATATAAAAGTAATTTATTTTTTGTATGAATCAGTAAAGGAGCCGCAGCAAAAATAGCAACAAGCCGGGTGGTGTTGCTGCTGCGGCTGCTCACGTTTTCTTTTTATCTTAACACGATGCATGAGATTCCCTGAGGCCCGCTAAACTTAAATTTTTGATGGCGCCTATCAAAAAAAGAAGAACGAACGAAAACGTAGAGTAAAAATTCTTTTTTTTGTTGTCTTCTCAACTTTCCATTTTTAGTGTCCTTTTTTCACACATACAATTTGAAACTCAGTTCTTTTCTCTCCTTTTTTGTTGCCATCATCATCGTTTCATCTAAACTAAAAGTTGTTATTCAACGAATTTTTCATTCCATGGCTGCCATTGAATTAAAAGAAGTTTCATCTGCCAAATGTTTTGGTGGCTTTCAAAAAGTCTATGAATTTTATAGGTTTGTTTTTCTTTTATTTTAAGTAACAAAAAAAGTTTAGTGTAGCACTGTTTTTTTATCAATGATTATTGATTAAACAAATGTTATTTTTAGTAACGAACTAAAATCAAATACAAAAATCGGTGTGTTTCTTCCAAAAAATGATCAAAATCAAAAATTACCTGCACTTATTTATTTATCTGGTAAATTTTTACATATATCTTTATTTTGACATAACGACATAACAGATCATTTACTTTAGGTTTAACATGTACTGAAGCAAATTTTGTCGAAAAAAGTGGCTTTCAACGTTATGCTGCAGAACATAAATTTATTGTAATTAATCCAGATACAAGTCCAAGAGGTGTTAAAATTGAAGGTGATGATGATAGCTATGATTTTGGAACTGGTGCTGGATTTTATCTTGATGCTACTGTAACAAAATGGGCAGAAAATTATCGAATGTATTCGTATATTGTTAAAGAATTGACTGAAATTGTTTTTTCTAAATTACCTGTTGATCAAAAACGAATAGGGATCTTTGGACACAGTATGGGGGGTCATGGTTCGCTTGCTCTTATCAAGCAATAAATTTTGTAATCAAATTTTTAGGAGCTCTTTCAATTGGTCTTAAGAATCCAGAAATCTTTCGTTCAATAAGTGCCTTTGCACCAATTTGTAATCCAATGAATTGCCAATGGGGACAAAAAGCTTTTACTGGTTATTTGGGAGATGATCAATCAAAATGGAAGGAATATGATGCTACAGAAGTTGCTAAAAGCTACAATGGACCCGAACGAGAAATTCTTATTGATCAAGGAACAGCTGATAAATTTTATCATGAAAAACAATTATTACCAGAAAATTTTTGTGAAGTTCAAAACCCCAAAATCGAAGTGGATTATCAGAAACGGGAAGGCTATGATCATGGGTATTTTTATATTGCAACTTTTGTGGGTGAACATTTTAAATTTCATTCTAAACATTTATAATTTATATGTGTAGGGTATTTTTTTATATATATTTTCCTGTTAAAAAGTTTTGTATGTTGAATTTTTTTAGTAAAAATTTTAGATAAATTATTTTTTATAAAATTTTTCAAACTACCGTATCAGCATTTTTAAATTTTACAAAGTGGCAAAACGTTTGTTATTGCCAAGGGGTCAGTGGTGTCTGTTTTTTTTGAACGGTTTTTAAAAATTTATTTTTTTCGTTGTATAACGACGAACTGTGTTTTTTTAGATTTTTTCAGATTTCGGTAATACAAGGCTGCGAAATTACAAATTTCTTCCAAGTATTTCACAGGCAAAAGTTGATGGATAAAAAATAGTTTTTTTAAAAAATTAATAATAAATTCTTGTACATTTTTAAACTTGGGATGTAATAATTTGTTATTTTGTATTTAATTTTTATTAAATAAATTTATGTATTGTTTTATAAAAATATTGGAAAAGTAAACAATTTATTATGAATACAGTTATAATGTAAATAAATGTATGAAATTGAATATTGCAAAAACACGTTCATTCAAATCGTGTGTAAATTATCTTTTACTTTGTTAATGTCACCGATGTGTTTTAATTTTTTTTGTATTAATAATTTTATAGATGGAGACTGAAATCTTACCTATTGCTGTTGATTTGGAGAAAATGTCTTCTGGTGAAAAGCCAATGAATAATGCATCAGAACTTATTGCTGCACTTGAAGTTGCTGAAATATCTGCTGAAGTTTTATCTGTGAGTTTTAACTTGTCGCTTGAGGTATTTTAATGGGGTTTTTTAGAAAACTCGAATTGGTCTTATTTTGAATGATTTTCGTAAAAAAACATCTGATGATAAATTAGCTAAAAGAGCAAAACAACTTATAAAAACTTGGAAAAGTAAAGTTGAAGCTGCAGCCTCTGCAAAGCCAGCTCGAATTGATAGTGAAAGTCGAAAGAAATCTTCAACTGCAGCTCCACCACCAGAATATGCTGAAGCTAAAAAGCCTAAACTTGAAACTATGAATGTTAATAATAAACCAAAACTGCCCGAATTAAATGATAATAAGCCAAAGCCTGCTGAACAACTTACCAATAATAAACCGAAGCTTCTAGAACCTTCTACAAGTATCAAAATTTCTTCTCGTTTTAAAAAACCTGAAGATCCTGTAAGTTTGTTTCTTTGAATTCATGAAAATTACCGTCTCTATTATTTCAGACCCGTGAACGAAATGTCACAATTATTTCAAAGTCTTTGACTTCTGGTACTTTACCAGATGGGTCACAGGATCCCGATGAAGTCGCCCTTCAAATTGAAGCTGCAATTTTTGAACTTCATGGTGATAGCGAAAAATATACTTCAACAGTTCGAAGCAGAGTCTTTAATTTACGTGATAAAAAGAATCCAGATTTGCGTGAAAATGTTATTCTTGGAAGTGTTTCACCTTCAAAATTTGCTAAAATGACTGCTGATGAAATGGCTTCGTCTGATATGAAAAAGTTACGTGATTCATTTACCAAAGAAGCAATAAATGAACATCAAATGGGAGTTCAAGAAGGTACACCAACTGATATGTTTAAATGCGGTAAGCTTTATTTTTTAATTTTCGGTATACGGTAGCTTTTATATTTTTATAGGCAAATGTGGAAAATACAATTGTACCTACAATCAAGTTCAAACAAGATCTGCTGATGAACCTATGACTACATTTGTAAGTCTTTTTTTTGGTTTTTTTATTTTTTAACATTTTTCATTTTTAGGTTTTCTGCCGGGAATGTGGTATGTTTATTTTACTTTAAAGAGTGCTTAAGTTTGAGTATAAAATATCGTTTATCTCTTTTTTAATCATAGATAGTTTTCTGTTTTAATCACCGATTTTGGCTAAAGCTGCACGCTATCACATTTCATCTTGAGGTTACGATAAAATAAAATTTTCCAAAAAATAGTAATAGATGTTAAAAGCTTAAGGGTGTTGCAAAAAGATATCAGACTATACGTTTTTTAAATTGAATGAATCTAACTTAAACCCTTTTTTAGGTAATCGTTGGAAGTTCTGTTAAAGATGTTGAAAATCAGCACTCGGATTATCTATTTACCTCTTCACAATTGTTTTGATTTTTTTCTTTTTTATATGTTGATGCTGAATCCAAAATATGGCTATTTTTTGTTTTTTTTTTTTGTTATCCCAATCGTTTCTTATTTCGGTTGTGGCATTTCTATTTTGTTTATAATAAAATATGTTTTCCTATTCACTATTTTTTATACGCATTACAGTAACCAAATAAAACATTTTTACTTCTTCTTTAGGTGTTATGGTAGTATTTATTGTTATTAGATATGTTTCATTCGAAATATCAATAATAACGAATACAGTATCGTAGTGTTGATTTTTAAAATTTTACTCTGTATTTTGATTCCAATAATGCTGTGCTAATCTTAACTGAGAGTACTATATCCATCGATGACGAAAGCAAAATTTTCAATCTTTAAACTGCGACTATTTTGTTTGGCAGTTTTAAAAATGTTTGAATAATTGCTTTTAGGCATGAGAGAAGAGTTAGAAAAGAAGAAAAATGGTGTGATAAGTTGAATTATTTTTGACAAACGGCTTTGCCTGTTTTTTGTCCAAAAAAGAACTAATATTATTGCATTTTTTCTTTGACGAGAAAAACATTTAAAGCAAAAAATTGTTGTTGGAGGTCAGTCAAAGGATGATAGAAGACTCTTGTCACTTTTCGGTTTTGTTTTTCCTCCATTATGTGTATGCAAAAACAAGGCAGCTTTTGAACAAAATGAAACAGTTTCTTTTCTGAGTTCAAACTCATTATTTTTGATTATTGTTGTTTTTTATAAAGGTATTTCTTGGGAAAAATTGTGGTAAAAGAATGGCGATATTTTGTGTCCCACTTATTTGGATTAAAAAATAAAAATTTATTTTTTTGGCACTTCCATTTTATATTTTCCGGACGGATGCGTTCCTTTTCGCAGCATGAAAATTCTAATTGGAACACAACATTTTTTTTCGACCAGGAATGGACAGCAGCACAGGAAAAACAAGCATGTAACACTCTCCCTTTCCTAGGCCTCGAGGCGTTGTAACTAAACTAAAAAATTTATATTTATATGTTCAACGTCAATGAAGAAGGTCGAGAGTGTCCAATTGCTTTTATACTTTTTTGGTATCATCGGAGGAGGGATGCCTCCTCCTTGATGAGTGCCAATTACAACTTCGGCGGAATCATTATTCTAATATTGCATATTCCTTCTTTCCCCTCAATCTTGAAGAAGAAGGAGAGAGGGTCATTCTTAAGTTAAATTTCCTTCTATTTTTGCCATCTGCTTAAAAGTCTCAAAATGAGAATTTATAAAATGAAAAAAGAGAGGGGATATTTGACCACCATCAAACGCCTTCCAGAGAAAATTCTATCTAAAAGTGATAAACGAAAACGAAGCATTCTTCTTTTAAAAAAAGAAGGAAGGCTGATTTGATGCGACATTTTTTTCTGTTTTGCATATTTTTGTTTTGGAATCTCCCGGGAGGTGATGGTTAACGAAAACCACACACATATTTTTTTGGTGTTGGGAGAATGCAACAGCTTTTTTTCTTCTGAAAAACAGTGGGGATGAAACTTGATGGATGCCTTTAAACGGAGCGAACCTCTCACACAAGTGACTTCTTATTCTTCCATTTTTGCTTCCAGCTTCGTTTTCCTTATTTTCCTTCTTGAGCTTCATCAATAATGAATAAATAAATAAGGAGAGATATTTTTATTTTTTTCAGGAAAGGCATTTCTTTTTTTCTGGCTTCAAACAGTGGAGACTTGATTTACGTCTTTATAAAAAGCGAAGACAATTGACTTTCCCTATTTCTTTGTTTTCTATTTGCTTGTGTTCATTCCTTGCAATTGCTCTTGCTGCATGCATTGTTAATGACGGAAAAATGATGCGCAAATTCTTCTATCGGCTGCCGTAGCGGCGAAGACTCAAACCCAAGAGTGAATGAGAAGAAGATATATTCTGGCCTAGTAGTATTGCGCCGCCTACCACCTTCAAAAATCCACTTTTCACTTTTTTATTTCTCAATTACTTTTTAAATAAAGTATGTTTTTTTGTGAAACAAAGCCCCAAAAAACGTGAAAATTGTTCTTAGAGTTTTTTACTCTCAACAACCTTCGACGACAACGTTTATTGTTGACCGCTACCCCTCAAGGGAAAGCTTTAAAAACAAAAGGCACAAAAATGCCGAATCCTTCTTTCTTTTAAGGTTACTTCTGAAGTTTCCTTCTTTTCTTTTGAAGGGCTTGTTTCCGCTTTTTCCTTTCTTCTTTTATTTTTGCTTGCTCGACGAGTGGCCGAATTTATGACGATTGCCTTTAGGGGCCACTTTGCGGTCTGTTTTCGTTGATTTGTGACTCAATAATTTTACAAACATGTGTTTTTTACATTCCGTTTTTGCTGGCTAGATTTGTTTCTTATTCAATTTTTTTATTTGAAGGAGATGGGTGGCAGTTTGTCATGTGGTGGATGCCAATATGGTAATTGTCTCAATGCTACAACCCTGCTTACCGGACCTACTTCATATAGGTTTGAAGATTACCTAATAGTCAAAAAGACAAACAAAAAATGATTTCATTATAGATTTGCAGCAGAAATATTTCGATTAAGTGATGATAGATCAGAATGGGTAAAAGTTCATCCATCAGTTTTGTCAGTGACTGTAAATCGAAAAATTGGAAATAATGAAACTATCGCAGAATTATCGGCTGCAAATTTGCGTCAACAAAATGTCTTTCAAATGCCTATTCATCGAGGTTTGTTTATGCTTTATTTTAGTTTTTTGAAATTTACTTTTCAATTTCTTTTTTTATACTTATTTCAAAATGAGTGTATCATTTGAAGTATACTGTATTTTTATTGTTTCACCAATTTTTTTTCCATAGATGTATGAAAACATCTTTTTAATTTTTTTGCATAATTTTTTATATTTCCTTTGGGGCCTGCTAAACAAAAAAAAGGCATTGAAAATTCTTTCATCGTAAAAAAATCTGCGCATGAATTCTTTTGGCATTATTTTGTTTCCTTCAAAAGCCTTTTGCAATGTTTTTTAATGATTTATTCATTTTCTGCAATCTCCCTTCTTTTCTTTTTTTACACACTTAATTAATCGGAAGTGTAGCACAAGAAAAGAAAAAAGTCCGATAATAAAAAAGGAGTGAAAAAGCATTGTTATTTTCGTTGTAATTTTACGGAAGGCTTTGTTTTTATTATATTTGATGAATGAAAAGGGGTGAACAAGGAAGAAAAGGGGGTAATTACGATATACATAAAACTTTGGCGTTTGCCGACCACAAAAAAAGAATTAGTCATCAAAGTTTTATTATTTTTGAAAAGTTTTCAACAATGTGAGAGGTGTGAAAGGCAAATATAATGCTGTAAGTATCCACTTGAAAGTCGCCTCAACAATAATATCTATCCTCAAAGACTTTAATTTGCGCAGGTGAAAAATTAAAAAAAGTCTATCACAAGGAATTTGTGGGGGAGCTTTGTGTCGTATTTTTGAAAATCAAAGAGCTTTTGATGCGTTAAATCTTTTTAAGTAATCAAATTTTGAAACCCTAAAAGTAGAAGCAAAAACAAAATTAACTTATTTTTTCTTTTGCAAATTTTCAAAGCAAGAAGAAAGTGTTAAATAATTACATTTCCTTACAAAATTTTGCACAAATTTGAAACACAAAAAAATCGTTTTTAGATTCTGAAATTAAGAGATATTCTGATAGATTTGTTTATTGGAAAGCAGAAAATGGAATTTTTGCTTTGAATGTTGTTTCCCGAAATGATGTGGATCATTTTTGCGCGGTTGCATCTACAAGCGAAATTCCAATGAGCTCTGAGCCCTCACAAACATTTCGGTGCGAAATGGCTCCATTAATGAATGCCCGACATGGTCATATTGTTGAAAATGAATCACTCAGATTTAGTAGTTGTACGGTAATATTTCGAGCACCAGATTCCATACAAATTTTTGATAAAGATGATCACCAGCTCTTGGCTACAAGTGCTGTAAGTAATTTTTAAAAAATTTATAACAATGCAAAACAAAAAAAGTTTCTTGGATAAAAAATTACGGTAATCAATTTTTGTATTTTTAGTTTGAAATTTTGCTATCTGCAAATGAGCCCCATCGAATTGTATTTCTTTCATTTCCATCAAAGGCAATTGCCCTACAATTTCGACAACCTGATGATTTTCGTTCATTTTGTCATACAGTTTTAAATGAGTCTTCTATCGCGTTAACAGGAGGAATTCGATCAAATGATCATGCAATTATATGGCTCAATCGAACGCTTGATTCTGTTGTGGCATTAATTCGTGGAACTCGATTTAATTCAATGACAACTTCGACGTCTTCATCATCGGGAATTGATTTATCAGCAGATCCCAGATTACCTGGAAATGCCATTGCTGCCTCAAAACATTACATGGAAACCTTGTATTCCCTTAAATACATGCTGATATTTAGAATTGCATCATTAAAAGGTTTTATGCCAAATTCAAATTTCTCTGAAATGATTTATCCAACTGAACTTCGAGCAAGAGTTTCATCTACACATTTACCAAATTATGTTCATCTTTATTGCTGCTTACATACACAATTTTCAATGTAAGTTTTTGATATTAAATAGTAATGCATTGCATCATTCTTGAACAAAATTGAATCAACAATTTTCAATTTTTCTATGTAAGAAAAATAATTTGTTGAAAAATGTGTCGCACAGTTTTTTTTTCAAAAATATTTGTTATTTTTTGAAGTTGCAATGTTTAAAAAAGTTATGCTTCGTCAATTAATTGAAGTCTATAATTTCGCAAGAAAAAAGTAATTTATCCATTTTTTTATCGCTTTTAATTCAACATTTATTTTAGAAAAAAACAGCTGAAAGAAATTTCGGATAGTTCACAATTTCTTCGGGTCATTGAAACTCCAACAAAGCCTTCACCCGTTTCTACTCCACAAGAACCTAAAGTTGATGTATGTTTTTATTATTATATTTTTAAATGGTAACATGGTCATAAATTTTAGGTATCAAAGGAACTTGAAAATCGACGGATCATTGATGAAAGACTTTTGAAAAGTATTATTGAACTGGTACAAACAGAAGAAACATTTGTAAAAGATTTGGAAAAATTAATGGAGCAATATGTTATTCCTGGACAAATGACATATTTGGAATGCACAGAAAAATTGATCAAAACTCATTCAATATTTTTGACTTCCTTGCAAGATGCTTCCGGTGATTTGTTGACAGCTTCTTCATCACAGGCATTAGAATATACACAAATCAAAGATGCTGTGATGAGAATATCCGCTCTATTTATCAATAAATGCAATAAATTCAAAATTTACAGCGAATATTCTGCTGCATATCTTCGATTTCAACATTTACAAAAAGGTTTGATTTTTGTGTCTTAATGTTTAGCATAGTATGTTTTTAGCTGATGATAAATTAAAGATAAAATTGGAAGAATTAAATGCTTCTGGGCAGCATAAAGAATCTGTTCAGTCATTGCTGATAAAACCAATACAAAGAGTTCTAAAATATCCATTATTTTTGGAGCAGATTAAAGATTTTTGTACAAAAGATAGTATGGAACAACGGCAATGCATTCAAGCATTAAATCGTATGCAAACTTTGGCGACATATGTAAATGAAATGCAAAGGATACATGAAGAATATGGTTCAGAATTGGAAAGGCTAGCAAAGCTACCAGAACTAGAAGAAAAGGTTTGTAAAAGTTGCTTTATTTGCATATTGGATTATACTGTAATACATCACTTTTAGAATTTATGGATGGATTTACGTGATCTTTTTATGTTTGCTCACCTAAAATGGATTTTACCTGGTGATAAGAAATATACAGATTGTGTGGCATTTGTATTTATGAGTTTAGTACTGGTACTTGGCCCACAACCAGTTGGGAAGAAAAAGCAACAAAGATTTTATAAAATTTTTCCAATTTGGGAAATCGAAGCAACTGAATTGGAATCTGAAGTAACATCATTGGCATCAACTTCAACAACAAATAATAATAATGATTCATCTCAACATTACTTTACCATAACACATTTAGGGCCATCTCAAGGTGAAATTGTTTATCCCATTTCTTGCTGTCATGTTGATATTAAAACACATTTTATTAAAAGTGTTAAAAAAGCTCTTCGAGTATATTTGTAAGTTTTCTCGTATTACGGTATAATCTTTTGAAATTTTTATTTTAGGAAACAAAAATATATAAGTGGCTCAAGTCAATCTGATTGGGGTTACAGTAGTGCGCATTAATAAGTTTATTAACATTCATACATAGTATTATTTTGTTATCTAATTTACTTGTTATTACTTTATTTGTTGTAAACTGAATGCTCAGTTTATTTTCTAGTCTAATATTTATATCAAAAAATTTTAATACTATTTGTATTGTATATATTTTAAAATATAGGTGAATAAAAATATTTTTTGTATTAAAAAATTTGTGAAGCACTGATGGAAGTCTAATTGAAATTCTTTGCTGCTGTTTTGCTTTAGCAAGTATCTGAATAATGTGAAGAATTTTGAATTCTTCAGCAATGAATTCAAAATGCTGGTATTCTCGATAATTTAAAACTATCAAGAAAAAACAATTTTAAGTTTATTTTTAATTGTAATAAAGTTAGATTCGTAAATCACAAATTCTTGTATTATAAAAAATAAGGTCACAAGAAAAATATACTTACAGTAAGAAAAGGCTAATTAAAAGTAAGGGAAAATTTTCAGAGAAATACAATAAAATATATCAGTAGCGTTAAAAAAAAAACCAACTATGAATAAATAAAAAAGTGGTTTTCAAAGATTCAAACCCGCCTTTCTTTAAATAAGGATGTCGACATCTAGCTATTTTCTTTCATGAATTCTTCCAAATTGGCATAATCACTTAGAAGTAGCTGTGCAGCACCCAAAACTCCACTAACTTTTTCTTCAAAAATGCGATTAAAATCACGAAGATCATCAATGGTTTTTTTGTCAGGTGAATTTGCAGTATTTTCATCTTGTGGACCAAAGAGCATTGTAATTGCTTCTGTATCATATTCTGGTAAATGAACATTTTGAATTGAAAATTCTACTTTTCCTCTTATAACCTAAAATCAAAATGTAAATTACTGTAAAAGTTAAAATGAAAAGAAAGAAACTGACTCTTTCAAGTTCATCTTGAACAACACCAATTTTTTGAAGCAAGCCAGCAACATTTGCACGATCTTCACCTTGTAAATTATAACTGAATAATTGCATTTAAATATAAATTCAAATACAGTAGGTAAAACACAAACCTTTCAATATTATGTTTTGCTTTTTGCAATTTTCGAAGAGTATTTACAACCTCTTTTTTCATATCATTATCCAAAGTTAAATTTGCCAATTTTTCATGTCCATGTTCATCGAAGGCTTCACGATAATCTGAAAATTGTTTTCCAACATTAATAAAAGTAGCATTCAACGTTTTAAATAAAACAAATATTACAAAACTCCAGCGATTTGTTCTTACCATGTTTAAAAATATCAAATTGTTCTTTTAAAAATCCACAACTATCAATTACACGATCAGTATCTTTACCACTTGTATCTTCAAGGCATTCAGCCATTCTTATAAATGTATAACTCTAAAAAACATAAAACAGAAATTTTTGGAAGACGAAAAACAACACGAAATATGTGAATGTATTGTGTAAACAAAAATTTTTCGTCCATCTTTTTCTTCTTTGACAAAAAAAAGAAAAACAATTTAAAGAAAATGTCCAAAAAATGCTACATAAAAAAGTTAAAAAATGGCTATGAGTCATCCATTTTTGGCAGACATTTAAATAGCAGAAGAAGGAAAAGGGCACATGTGATAACCATGCTTCTCTATGTTTTGAATGGAGAAGAAGCAATGATTGTGCTTTAATATTAAGCAAGTTGAAGAACACAAAAGAAAATAAATAAAATTGCAAAAACCTTTTTTTGCAATTTTTCAATGTTTGATGCTCCGATATATCGGCCGATAGTATCTGCATGCAGAGCAGCAAGCACCACGAGAAAGGAGAGAAAAAACGCAATTGTGTTCAACAACAATAACGCGGGAAATTTAAATTTTCAAATATTTTTGGCTATAACTTTTTCTGGATATCATTAACTAATTTTTGGTGGAAGACAGAATACACTCTTTAAGAATAAATAACGACCCTTAGTAAATTTTACAACCAAAAATTAAGAATCTAAAAAGTAATAATATTGCATATATTTCGAAGCAGGCGGATAAACAGCTTTTACTCAGTAGCAGTAAAATTTAGTGCTACCACTTTTTTGCGGGTATAATTGTAAATGCTGAAATAAATAAAATGTTTGTGTGAGAAAAGAGAGAAAGGCATGAGTCAAAAGAAAATAGAAGAGCTGTATAAATAAGTCATTTAATGTTAAAAGTAAAAAAAAAGTTTTTTTAAAAAATTAAGACAGAAGAAAGATTGACACTTATTTTTTTTGCAAAGAAACTAAATCTTTTTGGACGAAAAAAAATATATCATAAGATATTTGGATTGGATGAATCAAGTATTTGGGGAAAGAAATGTATGAATCAGAACTAAAATAATAAATCATTACAAAAATATATTAACAAAAATAGTACCAAAATATAACTCTTTTGTGTTTTGAAAAATCTTTTCATGGATTACGGTAGCTGGATTTGAACTTTGGATAAAAGCATTGATGCAATTATCTTATTTCTTTTAAAATTATTTGTTTTATAATAAAAAATGGAGTAAACAATTTAAGATAAGCTTTAAATTTTTTGTTATTTTATCTAATATTTTTTGCAAAAACAATAATTATCTAAGATAACGCTGTTGCTTTCTCTGTGTGTATTTTAAAAAAAAAACCGTTGTTTCCAAGATGACGATGAAAATAAACATTTTGCTGTTTATCATCAATGTGGTCAATATATGAATCTACCGTACAATTACAGGATCATCTGATAAATTGTTACATAGCTTTTAATAATGTAATTATTTTTTTGCCATTTTTAGAATGACACTACAGTATTCTTCTTTCCAACAAATTTTGTGCAAACCATTTTATTTCAAAAGAATGCTTTACATTTATTTGTTGTGTTTAATGATGAATAATCATTGTTATCATTTCAGAAAAATCAGCTAGCTATCATTTTTTATTGATTTTTAAATCTTCTATTATGCAATTGTTATATAAACGAAAATAATGATGACGGTTCACTAAATATAAATGTACATAAAGCATTAATGCATTAAAAAATTATATGATGTAATGATAAAAGAAAAGAAAGTTTAACAAAACCGCAAACGTCGTCTGTTGCAGAATCTTGTTTTTTTTGTCTTTAATCAAAACATCGTTAATCAACGTTACGGATAAAACAGGTTTAAAAAAATCATTCATGAATCAGCAGCACAATTATACATATTTTCACGACCTTCCATTCTCTGCCAATCTGGTTTCTGTGGATTTTCGTTGAACTTTTCCTTTTCACTTTTATTGTCGTGTTGCGCTCTGCTGCCATTTTTTAAAACCGAATTTTTATTTTAAAAAAGAAGGAAGAATCAATCGTGTTCTGTCGTGTCTCTTACTTTTTTGTACGCTTATTTAATAGTAAATTTAAATTTACTGTTTTAGAAAATCAACAATGAGTGACGAAAAAATGCCATTAGAAGATCCACCGACATATGAAGAAGCAATTGGATCTTCTTCTTCTTCAAATGGTTCTGGTATTAACAATGGTGGCACAATTAATTCATTATATCCAACATTAGAATCACCATCTGGAGAATCAAAACCCGTAAAAAGTGCAGATCTAAATGGAAATGATCCAGCTGGAATTGAGTTAATCATTAAAGCAACAGATTTCTCTGCTCGACGACATCGCTTTCAAAAACGAAAAGATAATCGAACACCATATGTTAATCATCCAATTGGTACATAGAGCATAACATTTAACCATATATCTTTATGCAAATTTTTAGGTGTTGCACATATATTAACAAATGAAGCACATATCTTTGATCCAGTTGTATTAGCTTCGGCATTGCTACATGATACTATTGAAGATACAAAGACAACATTTGATGAAATAAAAATAATGTTCGGCTCAGAAGTAGCAGGTATTTAAAGCATAATATTTGAACATATATTTTTATGCAAATTTTTAGGTATTGTACAAGAATGTAGTGATGATAAAGCAAAACCATATAATGTTCGAAAGCAACTTCAAATTGATCATGCTGCATCACATACATTTAAAGCAAAACTTGTCAAGCTTGCTGATAAGCTATATAATCTTCGAGATTTAGAACGTCAACCCCCTATTGGATGGGATAGAAAAAGATGCCGAGAATATGCAAAATGGTCTAAAGAAGTTATTTCGAAAATGCGTGGTACAAATCCTATTTTGGAACAAGGTTTGGATGAAGTAATTGAACGACTTCTTATAAAGTTCAAATAAATTTTCTTTTTGCAAGAAAAATGATTGCATAAACTTTTGAATCATCTTATTTCACGTTTGGGGGTTATCTATCTTTAATTTTCTTGTTTCTTTTTTTCTTTCATGCACATTCTTTGCCGCTCTTCTCTTTTTTTGATCTTCCTTTTTTTATTATCAGTTTTCATGATGCATTTTTAACCAAATTTTTATAATATAAATAAAGGATCTTTTTTGATTTTATTGGACTTACAACACTTTCCTGGATTTGTTACGCCAATAAAAATGGAAATGGCAAGAATCAAAAATCTTACTGTAGCTGAGATTGTTAAAGAATTAAGTGGAGGTCAAACGGTTTGTACCTTTTTTTTCTGTCACTTTACGAATCTGATTACTTTAAGATCGAATACCCGCCTCCAACAAAGATTGGAGTTCTTTTAATTAATACTGGCACACCCTCGGGATATTCATTTTGGCCGCTGTGGAAATATTTGAGACAATTCTTAAGTGATTGGAGGATTAATGAAGTTCCAAGAATTGTTTGGTATCCGATTCTTTATTTCATAATTTTAACAATTCGACCATTTAAAAAAGGACCGAGTTATAAATCAATTTGGAATAAAGAAAATAATGAATCTCCCCTTCGAACAATCTCTCGAAATCAAGCAAAACAACTTCAAGCCCGTTTTGATGAGGCTTCGAATGCTGGAGTGCCAATAAAAGTTGACTGGGCCTTTAGATACGGTAAACCAAGTATTGGAGAAAAGATTGCAAAATTGCATGAAGAAGGATGTGATAGACTTGTTGCCTTTCCGCTCTTTCCACACTATGCTTCCCCGACAACTGCTTCGTCATGTGATGAAATCTTCAAAACACTTCTTTCACAACGGAAACAAATGGCAATTCATACGGTACATGCCTATTATTCCAACAATGAATTCATTAATGTTATTGTAAATTCATTGCAAGAGACTTTAGAATCTTACAGTAATATTTCCTTTGATGTTATTCTTGTAACATATCATGGCATTCCACTTTTTATGGAAGAAAAAGGTGATCCATATGGGAAGCAATGCCATCAGACGACAGCTTTAATAAAGAAAGAATTTATTAATCGAAGCATTAACAATAATAATAGCAATATTCCAATTGTTACATCATTTCAATCAAGATTTGGTCCACGAAGATGGCTTCAACCGTATACCGATGAAATAGCTGTTGAATTTGCAAAGTATTAAAAAAAATTTAAATATTCTAAAAATAAAAAACAACACTTTTTAAGGAATGGATACCGTAATATTGTTGTTATTGCACCTGGATTCTCTTCTGATTGCCTTGAAACTCTTGAAGAATTACAAATTGAATTAGCTAATGATTTCAGGTATTTTTTAGGCATAAAAATATATAATCAAAAATGTTTTTTAAAGGAAACATGGCGGAGAAGAATTAATTTATGTCAAATGTTTGAATGATAGCAAAGAAGGTATTGATGTAATTGAACATATTACACGAAAAGAAATTCAAGGATTTTTATAGAACTATTTTATATAAGTGAACATCACAAAAAACAAATTTGAAAAAAAATAAAATATGTTAGCAAAAATATCGTACATTTAACAAAGAGATACAGATGATTATTTATTTTGAAGAGATCGACGTATTGCTAAAGCGGCTTCACGATTCTTCCTTGCACGTTCACGCATTTCAGGAGTAATAACAAGTGGTGGTTCAATTGGAATAGGAGCAGCTGGAGTACTGAAAAAGATACACGATATAAATGAATAATAATAATAACAATGTAAAATTACCTTGGAGCAGGAAGTTCATCATCAGCTTTACGCTTTCGATCACTATTACGTTGAGCAACCATTTTTTGTCTTAATTCAGCACTAATTGTTGGAGGAGTAAATGGTCTAAAGTAGCATGTGTAATAAGTTACAATAAATATATATAGATAGAAACTTACTTGAATTTACCAGTATTTCTAATAATCAAAGCTGGAGTTTTAGGAGGTTCATTTGGATATCTAAAAGCGAAATGCATAGATTATAAAAAACTATATGTGCAAAATAAACTAACTTATTTGTAACTTCAGAAAACGGTTCAGCAGAATTTTCACGTTCAGGTGACCCACGACTAAAAATTCAACATTATTATATAAAACATACGTCAACATATATAAACTTACTCCTTGTCTTCATCTTCATCATATGAATGATCTGCATCATTAAAGTTATCAACTTCTTCATTAACCGGGTCAGGTTCTGGTTCAGCATTAAGCTTTTCAAGCCATAATTGTGATTGTAAAAATTTCTCTTCTGATACTTCAATACCACTTCCATTAGCTTTTTTAAATTCAACAAGAACTTTTCCTTGTGACATTCTTACTCATATATTAATAAAATAAAAGTTAAATTCAAGAACCTCAGTTAAAAGAAGAACAAATAAAATTCTGTAAAATTGGTGAAATTTTTTTCAAATTTTACAAACACGTACAAAAAATGATAATCGCACTAGGAAATTTTTTCTGCAAAAGAAAAAGTTTGAAAATTTTTTGTCGCTTTTTTCGCAAATAATTGAATTAATGCTTGAACTACACGTTTATTCAAATGATAATTTAATTATTTCACATTCATCTTTATCAATTAAATTTAATGCCATCCTTTGGCTTTTCAAATTCGTCCAAGAAATTTTCTAGGGATTTTCTACTTTCATGTTATGCGTGACAGTAATCTTTTAAAAATAATTGCTTGGCAAAATTTATTTGAACTTAAAATATAGTTTATTAGATTTTACATATTTAAAAATCATATATTACATGTCATCTTCAATATTTGTAATATGTTCTGGCTCATTTAAAATGCACCAAAGAAATATTCTAAATTGATAAACATCTGTTTTAAAAATCAAGTAATATTATTTAATCGAATGCTGTAATGCTATGCATTGCCATATGTGACCAAAATCCTTTCTATGTTTCTGGAGCTTGCCAACCTTAGATTCTATTTGATGGATCAATTTTACCATTTTTAATAAAAATTCTGTCATCATAATCGCCAATTTTTGTTTGTGAGAAAAGTGCTAAAAAATTCAATGAGTTTTAGCTGTGAATTGAGAGTTAATTCGAAAAAATAATTCATAATGTTTATGCGGATCTAAATTATTTTTTATGTAATTAAACTTGTTTTTCGTGACCTGCATTATTAAAATAAAGAAAAGCTAAAACTATTACTTTTAAGTTTTTAAAAATCCCCGCGAATAATGTTTTTGTAATTTAAAAAGAAAAGTCTATCAGCGATTTGTTTTGGCCATTTTAAAAATAAATTTATTGCAATCATTTAATTAATCAATTTTTGGTAATTTATGTAATTTTCTAAATCCCCGTCACTACAGTATTCCATTAAAATTGAATAAATAGGTTCATAATTGTAATGTAGTCTTTGATTTATTATTACATCTCTAAAACATGAAAAATTATTTTGTTGTTTGTAAACTTTTAAACATACACCATTTTAAACAAATTAGGATTATTCATTTCGAGTAAAACTTCCTTATCTTTCAGCTGAACGCAACTACTATGCGTTAGAACTCCTAAAATTTTCCAACTTTTCAAAAACTTAAATCAGTTTCAGACATACTTTTTTTAGAATAAGAAAGAAAGTAGTGAATGCATTGATGGTGACATTAGATGCTGTTATCCGCCAAACAGCAACAATTCAAAAAAAGAATTCAATTGTTGGCTCTCTTCTTTTCGAACATCGATGTAAAAGTGCTTCCCCAAAATTCATTTCTTTAAAACATTTATTACATTTTGCATTTTGAGCTTTTTCGGCACTAATCACCGCCAGCTGATCAACTCGGGCAAGATCAACCGTTCCATCAATAGACGGAATTTGAACAGATATCGGTGATGAAACAGTTATAAATTTGGACATTTCATTTCGAGCTTTTTTCCAATCAATTTCACATTTTCGTGAATGTGATTCCAGCCTTTCAGGTTTAAAATACTTTCCACATACAAAACATGGCCGTTTTTCAGCTACTTCTTTTGGCTTAAAATATCCAATCTGAGAATTAATTGTTTGAGTTTCAGGTCTTCGAGAAAAATTAGATGATCCAACAGATTTTGACCTTTTTAAACCAGCACTTCGAGATTCACCTTTTTGTGTATTTGATTTTGATCTTCCAGAAGTTGTATTTCTTCGACGAACTTTTGATGTTCCAGCTGCTGCAGCTGATAATGGACGAAAATTTTCAGGATTTTCGGAACATTTTGGTGTATGGTGTTTTAGCGAATAAATTGAATATAAACGAGAACAAAATCCACATGGGATAAGATTTGGTGGTGGCATTATTATTTAACATCTCGGGAATGAAAAGAAATGAGCAAACAATTTTCTTGTTGTTAAAAAGTGGAAAAGTTAAAGGCAGTTACAAAGCACCGCGTTGCGAAGGGCGACGACTGATGAATGAACAGAAGAAAAGAATGGAGGAGAAAAAAGAAACTCACGTTTAACTTTCTGAATGACATTTTTTTATTATTTAAAAACAAAAACAAAGAGATAACAAAAAAAGCAATAATAGTTATTATTAAATTTGATATTTTTAAAAATATTTAATAAACACGTATTTTTTTTTGATGAGATTCAATAGTTTGATAACGTTGGTATTTTAAGGTTTGACTTAAAAAATATGCAAATTTTTGTTAAACTTCTAAAGCTTCAGTGGATGGCTTTGAAGGCTGGTGAAGCAGGGAACTATTTGTAGCAACAAAACTTGTTAAATTACTTTCGTGAACAAACATATGACATTGAAGATCTTCAGCTCTGAAATATAAATAATGTATTGTTAGAAGAAGCAAGGATTCCAGTAGAAAGACCGACCACTAATATTGTAATAATAAAAAAAAGCTTACGTTAAAAACTTTTTATCACAAATTCGACATTTTAAGTCATTTTTTGATGCATGTTTGAAGCGATGTTGTTGAAGTCGAAACGCACTGCTGAAAGTATGAGAACATTTTGAACATTTAAAAATTCTTTGATTCACCCTTGAGTGTACATGGGAATGCCCTTGCAGCGCACTCAGGGAAGCAAATCTTTTTGGGCAGCTTGGACAATCAAAACTTTGCGGATGCTGTTGTTGTTGGATTGCATCATTATTACTACTACTGCTACAACCAGGAAGAGTTTCATTTAAATGTTCAAGGGCATGTGCTGTTAGCTCATTTTCATCTTCAAATTGTTGTCCACAATGACATATTAATGGAACAATTAAAGAAATAGCTGATGTTGGCGGGAACTGCTGTTCTTGAACACTATTACATGTTCCATCAAATATTTCACTTTTAATATGAGTGCTATTTTCACCATTTTCAAGGCCATTAGAAGAAGCATGTTGTAAATAATGTTTTGCTAAATCATTCGTTGAAATTGAATAATTACATATTGAACATTTTGTTGTAGAAGATGTTGCTGTATTCGGTGATAAATCTGAATTATTATCAATATCAAGATGATATTCCGCATGCATTTTTATTTGTGAGTCATTACGAATTTTTTGTCGACACACAATACAATCCATATCACCATTAATTCCATCAGAAGAATGTAAATGCATATGGGCTGTAAAATCTGATAGACCAGTTAAAATTTGTCGGCATACTGTACATCGATCACTTTTTGGTACTTTGCAATGATTAAATAGCCTATGTTCATCTAGTACAGATTCATTGGCACATTCTTTATCACATACAATACATTTTAAGGGCTTTGTTGTCAATGTGGAACCTGCTACAATTATTGCTGGTGGATCATTATTTCCATTATACTGTTTTGATTTGGAGGTAAAGCCATTTGATGATGATTCATTTCTTCCATCATGAAATACCTGAACATGTGATTCAAAATTTTCATAGCTTTCAAAGCTTAATGATGGACATGCAACACATGTATACCGAATTTCAGAAGTCATATGCAAATTCATGTGATTTTGAAATGCAGAATTTTGAGTAAAAATTTTATAACAAATATTACACCGATGAAGAATTTCAGAATGGCATGTCAAAAAATGTTGTCGAAAATTTGCACCATTTTCAAATTGTTTTGAGCAGTGTTGACATGAGATTGTTGAAGAATTTCCAATATAATGTTCTATCATATGACACAGACGATTTGATGCATTTGGATATGAGGTTTTACAAATTCGACAAAAGAATAAATCAGAAGCATCTGGTGAAGAATTTTGAAGATGCTGGGTTCGCATGTGTGAAATAAAAAGACTCAAATTTGGAAAATTACAGTCACATGTTGGACATACAAAATTATTTGTTTGTTGAAAACTTGTTGTTGATGGGGGTGATGGGGAATATGGACGTTTTCGACTGGCTGGAGATATTGATAAAGTTGGAGCTTTCTAAAAATGTTAAACTGATAAATTTATACAGTAGTTCGACAAAATGTTTGATGTTTTATAAGCCGCAGTATATTTAATTTGTACTCGATGCTTTTTTAACCTTTTAAATGTCAGAAAAATGTAATTTTGGGTTGAAATTGAAAAAAAGAGTATGCATGCGAATTAATTTTATGAAAAAAAGCTTACCATCAAAGAAGGGAATGATGATTCATTGAAAGATGTTGAAGAAGATGATCGTAAATCCTAAAAATGTTCATGAATCATTACAGAATTCAAAATTTAAAACATCCAATAATCGATTCTTGATTTGAATTTAAAAAAAAATTACTTCAGGTGAATTCAAAGATTCCTCAAAATGCGTTTCCAATGATAAAAGATTATTATTATTACAATTTCCACCATTACCACTGCCATGTTCATTAGCTTTTCGAATCCGATATCTCTTAGCTCGGGCGGCGGCATCTTTTGTACGTTTAAGTTTTTTCTTTGATTCATATTCAAGTAATTCGGCTTCCTTTAGCTCTTCAATTTCAGCAGCAGATAACTGTCGAAAACTTTGAATTGATCGAAGTTTATCCGCTCGTTCTTTAGCTTCTTCGATTTCTCGTTCAAGTTTTAGCTGAGCTGGTTTTTCTCGATGCCGATCCATAAAACTACTGCCTAAACTTTCAACACAGAGTGATTGCTTTCGAGGTTGAATGTATGAAGATCGACGACTTGAAGCTGGCTCGGTCGCGGCTGAATCTTTTCGGATAAGGCCATGTAAAGCTTCAGCTAATTCAAGTTCAGTTGAAATTTGATTAAAGAGTGAGTCAGCAATAATTGGATTAATATTTTGTTGTGAACAAGCTTCATTAAAAATTTCTCGATGCTTTTCTAATGGATGACGCTCCATTTCTCCAACCAAAAGTAAGAGTTCAACATGAAAATTATAAAACAACAACTAACACTAAAAAGGTTCTAATACATCAACAAAGAAGAAAACGGAGAAAGAAAAGGAGAATTATGTCACGCAAACTCAAAAAAAGCTGCCGGAAAAAAGGGGAAAAAGGGAGTGAAGTAACGCAAAGGCCTTTGCAAAGGGCAACCAACACAACAGCCGTAATGTAGAAAATGAGCAATCAAAAAAAGTAGGGAACGAAACAAAGTTCGTCTTTCATCACGCGATGTTTGCTGGGGTTGGGCTGGCGATCATCATCATTTTGAGCCCAACGTTACTTATATTATTATAGAAGCAGCAACAATGCATGACGTATAAGCCAAAGCAAAAAAAAACCCTTAAAATATACACATAATTCATTCATTTAACCTCCCGGAAACAATGTCCATCACAGAAATATTTGGGTGAGAAAAGAAAGGAAAAGCATGGAATTCTTTTAAATCTAAATTTTGCCTTTGTAAATAACTAGACTCCGTTCGTTTTTTATAAGGTTTGGTGTCCAACGAAAAAAGAAGAAAACATAAAAGCAATGAGTTTTTTTTATTTTCTATCTACGTCAAAAATGTGTGATGAGCGCAATGAGAAAAAAGAAAAGGAAAGTGTGAAACGGAAAGAGCCGCAGCAACGACCCCTTTGGATAACGCTGTTTTTGTGGTGACGACTATTTTTTACATAAGTCTCAAGTGGCTAATGTTAAACTGGTGAAGAGCCAGTAACAGCAGCCTTACTCATGAGAATATTATTTATGCATTTTATAACTCACGCATTTCATTTTTTCAAGAAAAAAGCCAATAAAAATATTTCTCATCAACAATTCTCAAAGGTTCTTTTTAAGAAGAAGAGTGACTTCGATGCATACTATCCACTTTTTTAATGTCATAAAAACCAAGTTTCAAACGTCTCCTAAAGGAAATTCCACTATTTTAAAATAAATGTGACGATTCAAATGGGTTTATTTAAACTTCAACATTTTCCTGATAACGAGCAAAAAAGAGATGAGTAAGAAAAAAAGCTTTAAATGGAACAAAAAACAGTTTCAACGTTGTATTTCGATAAAATGTTCTAACATCACACAAATCAATCTATAGAATGAATCAAGGACGTATGCATAAAAAATTTTTGTTGCACGGGAACATCAGATTGTAGAAGCAAACCTTTGCTATTTCGCTGCTGATTGAAATACGAAAAAACTTCTTCTAATTATATAGCAGATAGAGAACATCCTTAGAATAGCATTACAACTATGTATTGCTGTAGGTATACTGTAGTACTATCCAAATTTTTTGTTTTAGAAACAATGAAAGATGAGTATAATCTTGATGGAAATGTACAACGTTATTAGTTTTATTACTCAGTTTTCATCTACCGTAATAGTTGATCTTACGACATTTTTTGTAGATTTGAATTTTTAGGCCGAAAAAAGTAAACAAAAATGAAACTAACCGAATGCATTGTTATTGTATGAAGTTGAAGAGTGACAACATCAAAACATGGAAAGCCACAAATTTGGCATTGAAAGAAACAAAACATTGATCCTGAATCAAATTCATTTGTTATATCTTTTGAAACAGTTGCTTTTCTTCTAAAATTTAATTTACATTTAACCATCATTCTAAATACAACAGTACAACAGTGAAACATACTGTTTAGATTTTTGGTAATCTTTTGGTCTTCTTTCATAAGGCTTCTTCTCTTCAGGGCTTGAAACTTCTTTGGAAGAGCTAAGATCAACAGGTGAATCTGGCATTGTTCAATAGGGAGCAAATGTTTAATTAAAGTAGTTCAATGAACAAGACAGGAAACAAATGATAGACAAGAATAAGCAGGCAGATGCCTTGTTGTTGTCGAAATAAAAATAGACACAAAAAGGCGTATGTTCTTTCTTAAATTCAAATCGAAATAGCAATTTTCATTTCGGTATATATAACACAGCAGAAGCCCTTCTGGGGCCATTCAGCCTCCTATCTCTTTTTTCTAGGGTCGTTTTTTTCCTGATGCCCCTTCTCTCCCTTAAACCGCCCCATTTTTTTATGTGAAAAACAGAAGCAGCTTTTGTGCCCCAGTTATACAGGAGAATGATATCCCATGTGGCTTTAACTAGCTAAATGAAAAGGCTTGTATATCGGCTGTATTTTAAAATATTTAAAAAGAAATTCCCCCAAGGGAGTTGCAAAATTTTTTTTTGTGCATCTCTCCGACTGATTAGATTGTGCCCTCTGGGAATTCTGTCTCCTCGATCCGTTTCTCTCTCTCTTTTATGACTGTAAAAGCTTCTGAAAAGTCCCAAGAGTAATTTCAAGCCTATTATCTGTCGTCGCCCCTCTTTTTCTATGTGCAGCAGCTTAAGTCTTAAGCTTGAGAGTTGTTTTTGCCTTTCTTTTTTTTTTATTTTACATTTAAAAAATGCCATCGACCGGACCGACATCCCATCCAACACCAATAACAACATCGAGGACGATGAAGAAAAAAAATAGAAAACGAATAATTAATGTCGCTCTCGAGTGGACAATTTAATTAAATTGTTTCATTACAAGATCACTTTTTTCTATCTCCAAAAGAACTTTCTATCAGGGGAATTATGGTAAAAAATACACTCTTTTTTTATTACAAAATGTAACTTTAAGCATTTTGAATTTTTGTTTAAGAATTCTTTGAAATGAGGAATAAATTGTTGCAAACAATGTTTGTAAGATGAACGGGACTGTTTATTAAAGTAGTATCAAAAATTAATAAAACATCAACATAGCAAATTAAGGCAATAATTAATAAACCATAAACACAGAAAAATTAAGTTTAAAAACTTTTGACAACTGTATTTCTCATCAGTAATTTAAAAATGTACAACGTGTGTGGTTGCAAATCTGCCAAAGCTCTTCCTGTACGTGATGAAGTAACATGCTGTACCAGGGCCACAAAAACGTTTTGATAGAAATTAAGAAGTTGTTATGGCAATGATTAATTTTGCACCGCTATTTGAAAGGTTTGGGTTACCATTTCTTCTTCTGATTCAATTGGATTCCATAAAATGCAAACACGATTATCGTGAAAGGACGTTAAAATTATCAAAGCACATTGAAAAAGCTCATGTTATATATGTATAAAATTGCCAAATTTAAAAAAATAGAGCTTCAGTTAGTATAATGTTGGGAACGGTAGTTAAGAATTACAGTTGAAAACAAAATTACATACTGTTAAACTTTTTTGTGAAACTTGATAAGCGGAAAGAGCGGATTCTATTCAACCAATCTAAGAACTTTTCCCAGCTATTATGAATTTTTTTGCGATCTTTATGAAAAAGATAAAGATCGCTGAAGCTAATGGATATTACTTATAAATTATTGATGAAGAATTTCTAAAAGGGTTATCACTTTTATCAACAGATTTTCATACTGTTTCAAAAGTTTCTGCAGATTTGCCAAGTATTAGTTCCAGCTTTTAATCAAATCAATTAATTACTATAACCAATTGATGCATGGCTAGCTCCAGATGGAATTGATTCATATAGAGATATTATGTAAGAGTTTGAAAAGTTGGAAGAGGAATTTAATGAATTTGGATTTACTCAGCAATAGTGATCGGATACCATACCGTGCTCATTTCAGTACCGTGAAAATACCGTGATGCCGTACCGCGACGATTTTCGTACCGTGAATAAATATTTCAGAAAAAAAATTGTGAAAAGCCTCAAATTTTTTAAAATTTGCTTTAAAAATGCTTACAACTAACTTATTCCAAAAAGAAATAGTTAAAAACACTAAAAAATACATAAAGAAAAAGAAGAATCTATTTTTAAAGAAGATTCAGAGACACTTTATTTTGCACGGTATTCACGGTATTACCGCGGTAATACCGTAATACCGTACCGCGGCTATTTTCAAAATACGGTATTTACCGTTACCGTGTTTTTAGAAAAACGGTACGGTATCCGTTCACTACTCAGCAAACTCGAGTTATCTGAAGAAATTTTCGACCACCAAATTTGGAAGATACTGTTTATTAACCATTTTGACGACATTTTGAGAATAAACTGAAATTACCGACAATGGCAGAAATAGTTCAAATTACGGCAACGCTCGTTGTTTCTCCTGCCACAGCTGAACGAGCTTTATCCGCATTAAAATTCATCAAAACAAGGCTTCGTAATAGTGCTGCTGATAATCGTCTAAATGCTCTCTTATCAATTTATTTCAATCATTAAATTAAATGTCCCAAGGGTGAAGTATTTAAAAAATAGTGTTTAATCAATCATTGCTTGAAATTTTTACCAAAGAATAGATCTGAATATTATCGGACCCAATCAAACCCTGTGCCCACGTCTGAACAAGATCAGTTTCGAGGGGGTAAGCCTTTGATCTTTTAGTGCCCTCTACAAAAGATCAATCAAAATCTTTGATTTCTAAGGGGACAGCTGCCCCCTTTGTCCCTTTTAAATACTGATGTTGCATAATTAAGTCATATGTTTATAAACACGGGCTCTTTTTGCGTTGGGTAAAGACGGTATTTGTCAGAATTGATTAGTATGGGCTAATTATGGTATGAAACGGTAGAAATGAGTTCTCTCTACAATAGTGGAGAAGTGCGTGAGGTTTCAAAACCCATTACTAAAGTTATGACCCGGAATTATAGCGCAAATAAACTGTATATCATTTGACGTTATTTTTCTTTATATTTACGATAAAATAACACCTTCCAAAAACGTTAGAAGAGCTTCTTCTTCTTTTTTATGCCTTAGTAAAGGCATAAAAATGTATATTTGAGGTTTTGCATCTCTATAGAAAATATATAATTTACGCATGGTGTTGAAGGTATAGCTATTTATGGAGAAAATAGTCAATGCGCGAAGCTTAGGATATTTTGAATGAGATGTTCATTTTTTTCGTGGCTTATATTTTTTTATCCTAGTATCCAGGGGCAACTTTTGGCCGAAAAACATTTTTGAAAAAATATCTTGCAACTGAAATATCGGACTTTTTCCAAAAAATTAGCGATTTTTTGGTAAAAATAGAGAACCTCCGAAGCTTAGGATATTCTAAACTATATTTTTGTGCTGTAAGTGACTACTTGTATTGCATAGCTAACATATTTAGGCAAATTTTGGCCGAAAGAGATTTTTTAAAAAGCCCACGTAGGCTCCAGAATCTCAAAAATACCGCCAAAAAAGGCCATTTTTCGTCATTTTTGAAAAATTGCAGCACCTTCCCAAAATCACTCAAAAAATGTTTATATGATAATTTCTGATGATTTTAAGTCATCTTGAGCTATTTTTTGTCGGAAACCGCTTCTACCCAACATTTTTCCCATCAAAAAGAGTCCGTGCGTTTATGTACTTTTTACGTGGATCATTACCATGGCAAAGTCTTTAAACACTGATGAAACAAATAGCGCTAAACATTTATAAATATTTACTGATTAAAAAATTCTTTAAATATAATAGCACTCCTATTTTCTTCGTTTGCACCAAAAATCGCTTTAGCTTCATGAGAAATTTTGTTTATTTTGATTCAGCCAAATTTTATTACTATTACTGTTGCTATAGTACCTTTAATCATTTTTTATCAATGAGAAATGACATCAATACAATGTTTACGCAAACAAAATCCAAAAATGCTTATCCAAAGTAAACTGTAGCACTATTTTATAACTTATATCTTTTCAAATTTATGCAATAAACTCGAGATTTTCAACTGTCGAAATATTAAATGTGTATGTGCTTTCACCAATAAAAATAAACAACTTTAAACTTTTCAATAAATTTCCCTAATAAGGCATACTATAGATTTTCCAAAAGTATTAACATTTTCCCTCGTTTTCATTATTTTAAATTTGAAAAAGATTATTATCTAATTTCCATTTGATAACATTCTTTCATACTTGTTTCATCGCAAAGTAAGTTTCATTTTGCAACTTTTATTTTTTCTAATTAGCTGTCTGAGGGGGTTGAAAACTGTTTCTACTCTTTTTTCTAATGTTTCTTCAGATTTGTAAAAATATTTTAACATTTTATTTTTATCCTTTTGTTTATAAAGTAAAAAAAAACAATATATTATACTTAAAATTTTTTGTTGAAAAATGAAAACAATAAAAACAGTAACCACAAGCAAGCAATTGTGCGGTATCAAACATGCTCAATGATAAAATTATACACAATTTTGCTCAAACATTTTAGTGGTTATTCTTGAAAGCGTATCGAAGATTATTTTTTTTAAATAAAAAATTTTTTACTTGAAATTCAATACACGAAACCGATTTGAAGATAAAGAATTTTGAGCGAAAACTTTGAAATAGCCGTTCGCACAAATACTTTGGACAACAAAATCAACGAATAAAAAAAGAAATAATAATCAAATACAAAAAAAACATAAAACAATATAAAACCATTTAATGAAACCTTTTATATAAGGGTCACTGGTGCAAAACAGATACAAAGCCGCCACTATTTTGTTGATGAAGAAGAAAGGAGGAGGATTTGATGACGGAGGAATGTTAGGAGAGCATAAAAGCGAATATGATGACGTTGACATTGAACAGAAGTATATCTCTCTCTTCTAATAAAGGTGTGAAAGAAGGAACATTTCATTTCAGAGCACATAAAAAAGCTTTCTATACAGAATTACAGTAAGATGAGAAATACGAAATTAAAAAATAGAGAGAAATATAAGAAGCCATTTCCATCACACATATAATAAAAATAATAAAATTCATTTTTGTTGTGGCTGCTTTCTTCTTCGTCTTCGGAAACAACAACACCTGCAAGTTTCAGACCTAAGTTAAGGTTTGTGGCAAAGTCTTACAAAAAGATAAACAAATATACTTACTTTACTTCACTATGATCTTCATTTTGATTTATTGGTTGTTGAGAGCGAGCAGCACCTTCATCACCGAGATCTCCAATATTTGAATTAACAACTTGTGTTGAACCAAAGCCACCTGTACCTCCTTGAATTCCACTTGCTATCGCAGCATTTGATACTGGATTTGGTTTCAGAATTTCATCTCCACGTTTTGCTGATGGCCGTTTACTGTCTGCTTTTCCATGACCAGTTACCTCTGTACCCGCATGAATTGAACCGCTTGGTGTACTCTGTAAATGATATCATTTAAATGCGTGGTTTTAGCTTTTCCCCCCACTCTTTTTCCCTATTTTTTTTCTTCCCCAAGAGATAAGCGGTATAAGTTTTTTTCAACAAAAAATACTATTTCAAGCAATTGGTACCGGACAACCAAAAACGAATATTTCTTTTTGTTGTCCCGATGGGACTTAAACTCTCTTTGCTTTTTTTGGTTTTTCCTTTTAATTTCTTTCTTGTGTAACAAAAACAAATCTTCGGTCCTTTGCTCTTGTAGAAGCAGAAAAAAAAGGATGAGTCATTACAGTTTTCTTCGTTTAAAAAATAGTGCATACTTTGCGCAAAAAAGATACGAAAAGTGATTGTTGCAGAGCACATCTTCAAAAAGAACTAAGCTTTAAAAATGTTTATTAACATTGCAATTGTTTCTTGAAGCAAAAAAGGTGTGCATGTCTGCAAAAAGAAAATGCTTTAATCAATAAAGCTCAACACATAACTGGCAAAAATGTGCTTTTTTACGTTTGCATTGGAATCATAAAAAAACAAAATGCAAACAAATAAAAAAAGGATGGGTTCCCAAAATATGCGTCGTTTCTTTAAAAAATTTATAGAGAAAAGATACGTACAGCTTGTTGATTTAATTTAGGAGTCCAATCAAATTCAGCATCATAATTAAAACCAGAGCGTTCAAGAACTGTTTTGAATAAATTATAGCAATGTTCATAATCTGGAGTTTCAAAGAAATCTAATCGACGAGCATAACGTAAATATTGAGCAAATTCTTCTAAAAAAATATTGTAAAGCAAGAAAAAGAAGAGTCAAAAATGGTCAAACCTGGGAATCCTTCACATAATACTTCAATAAGTGTTGCACGCTTTGTATCTCCAATCTTTTGATATCTTTCTTTCAGTGTATCAGCTTTAAGACCTTGCCATGGTAATGATCCACGTAAAAAGTACATAAACATATGCCCCAATGCTTCAAGATCATCACGACGACTTTGCTCTTTTCCAAGATGAGTATTTATTGACATATATCTTGCTGTACCAGTTAATGATTTATGTTCTCTGTATGCAATATGTTTTCCCGTATCACAATCAATATATTCTTTAGCCAAACCAAAATCAATAATATGCAGAACATGTTGTTTTCGCGTTGATTGTCTTCCGATTAAAAAATTTTCTGGTTTTACATCACGATAAATAAGATGTTTTGAATGAACATATTCTATTCGACGAATAAGTTGCATTGCAATCATACACACAGTTTTCAATGAAAATTTTCTATCACATAAATCAAACAAATCTTCAAGTGAATGGCCAAGTAATTCCATCACCAAAGCATTGTACTTTCCACATGGACCAAAATAATGAACTTGTGGAAGACCTTCTGCTTGTCCAAGTAATTTATAAAATCGATATTCAAGATGTAGCTGTGGAGCTTTTGATTTCATTGGTTCAAGTTTAATTGCAACATGTTCATTATTGTAAAGATTTTTACCAAGTCGAAGTTCACCAAAATTCCCACAACCTATTTTTTTACCAACCTGAAAAAGAAAGAAGAATAATGATTAATTGATTTCCACTTTATAAAAATAGATTTTACCTTGAAATTAGGCCCAACCATTAATACACCGGTAGAAGCATTGGTGGACCCGCTTGCAGACGAACTAGGCCCGCGATTTGTCATGGCATCCGATTGTAATACTGCACCAATATCAGGATCAGAGGTTCCAATACGTTGAGCGAATGTTGAAGTTCGGTGTCTGGTGCTTGCACGGCTGGAAGACACCCGTCTAAAATAAAAGAATTATAGAACAGAATAAAAAAAATAGCATTGAATAACAAAAATATGATTCGCGGAATGAAAGCAACATTACAAAAAACGCGACGACCAAATACAAAAGTGATAGGTTAAATGAGTAATAACATTTTCTACTTTAAAAGTTGGCAAATGTTATTACTCAAAAAAACCTTTTAAAGCTAAATATTCGCGATCACATTTACGACAAAAAGCAAATTAACTCTATTATTTTTTGGGTTGATCATCATTTTTTTAATCAAATCGTTCACAGACACACGCAATTGACGAAAACCAAAAACAACACAGAACAAAAACGACACAGAAACAGTTTTTTTTTCTATGTACACACGTTCTTCTCTTAATAACAATATTGGTGTTGATGCTGCCTGCCACCAGTTTTTTAAAATTTGTTGCAGTTGCTTGTTTGCTGCTATTTTGTGGCTATGGATGGTTGCGGTGATTCAATCAACGAGAAAAAGAAGACCGCTGGCTGCTGCTGCTGTTAAAAAGATGAAAAAAATACAAGCGAAAAAAAAATAAAAGCAGAAAAAGACCTAAAATAATTGATCGATTGAACCACCAAAAGATGAAAGAATAAACTTTGGGGTTTTTTTCTTCTGCAACAAATTTGATTGATAAAAAGCAAAACAAAAAAGAATCATAACAAAATTCACGTTATCTTCTCTAATTTTAATAGAAGCAACGGCACTTTTAACATAAAGCTACTGATCAATAAAAAGCCACGTTTATATTTTTACAAAAATTAAAGCAATTTTTTCTTAGTTTAATACTATATTGATTGATGACAAATTATATATTTAGAAGAAGTTTTTACCGGTCATCCTTCTGCGATGCATCATTTTTCTTACTGTTCATCCGCAGCAGTAACATAGTCAGTCAAAAAAAGGAAAAAAGTTTCTTCTTGATGATGATGAAGAAGGGAAGAGAAAAACGAAACAAACGTGTCGCCGGTTACCGCGCCTTAAAAACCATTCAATACTTGCCTAGTTTTTCTTTTATTGGTCGAAATTAGTCGCCAATCTTGGAGCGACTAACTTGTCATCAGAAAAAAACAACAAAAAAATATAAAAAATGATAGACGAAGGAGAGAAGAGAAAAAAGTAGTAGTAGTAGGTAGTAATAAAGGTATGGTGCTTGCTTTTCTTCTCTTTTTTTGATAATAATCCATGACATTGACTACGCGAGTAGTAAACGCAAAAAAATATATTGAAGCAAAAGAAGAAAATAAAAAAAACTAAGCAAAAAACCTATCAATCCCAAATTATTTGCCGTAAGCACGAATGCAAAAAAATAAAAATAAAGTGGCAGCTGACATTGACCTTAGAAGTTAGTTTTAAAATAACAAATCAAAAAATAAAGATTTAAAAAACAAACGTGTTTAAAAATGCGCAAAAAATAGATTGTTGCATATATTAAGGTAAATGGTTAGATATGAATTTTAAAAGAAATTTAAAAATATTAGCACATGAAAGCCAAGAAGAAGAAAACTTCCGTGTTATAATTTTGTAAAAAAAAGAAATGATGAAAAAATGGGTGTAAAAAAAGGGGAGTAAGGAATAAGAAGACGACGACGACAGGAAAAAAAATTATTGAAGATGCTTGAAAGCAGCTTTGCGCAGAGAAAAAAGAAGAAGAAAAATTGAACACAGAAAAAATAAAAAATAAAATAAAAAAAAACGAAAAAAGAGGGACAACCATGGATGATGATGCATCATCAACATCAATCGATATCGATGATGATGATGGTGAAAATAACAAAACTCTCGACGCCTCGTAACATGCATACATGAAAAAAAAAGAATTACACGGAAATTATACAATTTAAAAAAAATAATTTGTAATTTTTAAACACATTGCGTGTGTGTATGTTTGCCACAAAAAAAGGATACAAATATTTTTTTTAAAAAAAAGAGGGAAAAAGAAGGGAGATTTTATGGCTTTGAACATTTTTTTTTCATTTCAGGAAAATTCTCTTGCGCACGAATATTAAGAATATACCGCTTTAGTTAGTGCTTCTTTTTCCTTTTCTTTCTCATCTTCTCTCCTTCCCTTTCTTTTTTCGTGCCATTGGCAATAAGATACACGCATTTTTTATCTTTCTACACATTTTTTTAAAAGAAAGTATATTAAAAAACGAGTGCTTAAACACGAAAGGCAGTTTTTGAAGAAAAACGAAAAAGTAAGGCAACCCCGACAAACCAATTTGGCTTTCTTTCTTTTTTTCTTTCTGTCGCAATGCTGCTGCTTCGTCTTCAACATCCACACGTTTTTGGTGGAGAAGAAAAATATACACGATGAATAAAGAAAAAAGTCCATTGCAATTGATCAGCTTTCTTTTTTCCTTAGGACATCTATATATATTTGAAAGAAATAAAAGAGGCACTAAAGCGTCAGTAAAATAGCGCTCTTTCATTGAAAGAAAGCATAGAAAAAGGGGGAGAATGAGAAAGAAAGATGGGAAAAAGAGAAGCCATACCAAAGCTGCTGCTTTGCTGAGTCCCCATCCATTTTCAAACATTGAACGAACGAGAAAAAAAGAAGAAAGAATTGGAAGAAGAAATAACGCAAAAACACGAAAGAAGTAAGGTTGGTTAAAAGGGGGTAGTTCGGGCGTCATTCGTCTTTGTGCGTCCCCATTCAATTTGAGCTGAAAAAAAACGAAAACCCCAAACTTGACTGACGACTCCATTTTTTGCTTGCCGTTTTTCAATTCAACAGATAGAAGAAAAAGTGTGTTGCTGTGTTTATCGCGCACACTTCCGTTCAACACCGAAGAAGACAAAAATGAAAGGCTTTGAAAAGAGAAAGAAAATCCCTTTCAAATTCTTTTTTACAAATATTCATAAGCAGGTATTTAGTAGTAGGTAGTTACAGTAACGTATAAGAAAATAATAATAATTTAAAACAAAAAAATGTGTTTAATTTCACACTTGGAAGTTGCTGTCTCTCTCTCTTTTGAAAAAAGAGAGAAGAAGATGATCCTTTGCTTTTTCTTTCCTTTTTTCTATTTTTGACTTTATCTGGTAGAAAAAAAGTTTAAAGTATCCGCCCACTTTTTTCTTCTTTTTATTTTACTACCCGTTTATTAACACAAAAAAATCCATTTTTCAAAATTATACACACATAGGAAAAAAGTTACATACGAAAACATGATAAGTAATTTTTTATACAAACAAATACATGCATAGACAGTGTGTGGATGTGAATGTCGGAAAAAAATAAATATATCTCTTGGGAAAATACAAAACAAAAGAAAATATAAATTTATTCATGTGTAGTATGAGAGATAATAATAATAATTATAATCCCTCACATCGTGCATCTATAGGAATTTTAAATACATCAAAATCCAAATGAAGTCTTTCCTTTCTTTCAGTTCGTAAATATCCTATTGAAATTGATGTATCTAATGCTTTCATCGTTTCAATTCCACAGGCTTTCTTTATTACCGATAATGCACATTGGCGCATCTGAAAAAATAACAACAATTGGTATACTGTAGGTAAAAGGGATAATTGATTGATTGAGTAATTATTGAACCTTTTAGGGAATAAAGAAAAATCTGTGAAAAGAATGCAAAAAGCTTCTTTTTTTAAAAGTTAAATCGAACATAAACAAATAATTTGTAATTCATTTTTTAAAATGTATTTAAGAAAAAGGAATTTTCTTGCATGCAAGTTTTTTGTTGAAAAATCCTCCCAAATCTGGCTTAGAAAGAAAAAGATACATTTTTTTTTTGGATTGAAATTTAGGAAGTATAAAATGAATATTCACTTTTGTAATAAATTACATTGTTAAGCGTTTAAGCTTTTAATTAAAAGAATGCCAAATTTTTTAAAAGCAAAATATAAGTACAGATTATCTCATGTGGGAGGAAGGAAGAATTGTCTGGCTTTTGTTGTAGCTTAATTTTTAGGGTTAAGCTACAACAATTTCTAAAAAGTAAAAGTTAACTTTTAGGTTAAAGTTTCTTTTTGAAATGCGTAGGGGTTTAACCTTTAAACTTGTTCACTAAACTACAGTACTCTTCCCTTTGACGTCAAATGTGTTTTATCAGAAATAATAATTACTAGCTATGTTTAAAAATAAAAGATAATTACCATTTTAAAAAGTCCACATTTTTCACCTTCAAGATGTACAATATTTCTCATGGCAGATTTAAAAATAAATGACATAAGGGTTGATTGATGAGAAGTAGAGGAAGCCTTTAAATGTTTAACAGACGCAAGAGAAGTTTCATAAATTTGACTGATATTGGCATTTGCAGATTCCCGATATGTCCAATATTCATCCATCAAAGAGCCACATTTCATTCGAAGCTTTTTAACAGAATTTCCAATACATGGATAAATTTTTGGGGCATATTCTGGATTAACACATTCATGCTCAAACATTTGGAAATGATTCCCTATTGTTTTTAAATCTTCAATTCGCTTTTCAATTATTGCATTCCCTTCGATCACTGATCCACATAGCAATTGTTGTTCATGTTTCTGAAAAAATGATACAGTGTTGAAGGTACTGTAGATCTATCTATGATACTTACAGAACATGCCATATCAATTACTTCTGCCATAAATGATTGTGGCAATGTCATAAATTGCGCTGTAAATTCTTTAAGCCCAATTTTTTGAAGTTCTTTTGATTCATATTTTTTTGAAATATTTAATGTTCGAGCTTCAATCCTTCTGGCATGCTCATTTCCAATTGTATCACATTTTTGTAATGCGTCAAGATAATAATTATTTCTACAAATAATATTATTACTGTATTTGACAGGAAATAAATTCAAAAACAAACCTTTTTCTTTGATCCTCTACTCCAATAACATTTCTGTAATACTGAGTTTTGGCTAAAAAAAGATTTAATAAAATTGATTTTAATATTATATTACAATTTTACATGTTTAAAACTTTTACTCTTTGAGTTATTAAATTTCTTTGCAAGCCAAAAACTGTGTACTTACAAATAAAATTACCACAATTCTAAGTTGTTCGAGAAAATCTTAAAACAATAAAAACAACTTTTTTTTGTAAGAAAAACAAATATTTTTTAAGAAATCAAAAACCATTTATAAAAAGAGATTACCTTCTTCACCAATTCTTCGAGCTTCAATTAATAAATCTTTATCTGTTTTATCATATATAAATGGTAAAGCTCCAGCAATAACTCCAATTGTAAGAAAAAGATATATTTTAATAACTATCATCTTCCTTCTTCTTCACACTATTTTTTTGAAATCAAACAATAAAAATGAAAAAATAATACTAAATTTCTTCATTTAAATGTGAATGTCTTAAAAATATATATCACGCGTCGTTGTCGTCCTTTAACTTCTTTTATTTTTAAACCGCCTAATCTGAACTCCAACTTCTTTCGTTTTTTGGTTGATCAAACGCCTTCTTTCATTTTCATTTTTAGGTTCGCATTTCCGGTACTTTCTTGTGCAGACAAGTTATTTTTTCATGTGGCCGAAATAATAAAATAAAAAAATGTTTTATTGTTGCGTCAAAGATACGAAATTTATTTCAAATTATCAAACAAGAAAAATCAAAGAATATTATTGAAGGAACCCATAAATAGTGTGCACAACAAAAATAGAGGTATAAAAATATTAATTTATTACAACTGCCGTTCAATTGCCGCCGCCATTTCATCCTCAGAATCATCACCACCACTACCATCTTCTCCACCAATTTCATCATCATCACCATAATGATCTGCAGAAAATTTTTTAGTTGGTGGTTCGACATCAAATTCAGCAGATTCAGATCGTCGTCGACGTTTTCGAGAATCAATTTCACCATTTCTTAATTCTTCATCAATTTCTTCTTCATCTGTATCCCCTGCGCCAGCTTTTAATTTTGCCAAAAGTACTTTATTTGCTTCAAGATCACCTTCAGATGCTGGTTCTTCAACTTGTTCTTTGATTTCTTCAACTGGTTGACCGCTTTCTTCAGTTTCACCTTCTGCTTCTGTATCACTTCCTTTTTCATCATCTTCTGCTTCATTTTCTGATTCAGATGAAGAAGTTTCTCCAAGTTCAGCATCAATTTCATCTGTCATTGATTTCATTTCTTCTTTGCTTAAAGGTTCAAGATCACTTAATTTTGGTGATTGATTTCCAGTAGCACGATGTTCGCGAAAATGTTTAATATCAAGTCCATGATGACAAAAATCTTTTTTAGGAACATTTAACCATTTCGCTGTACAAGTAAAAAGCCATTCAGGTGTACAAACAGGAATATTTCTTTTTATTGCAAGGCGAACTTTTCTAAAAAAAGTATACGGTAATAGAGAAAAATAAATTGTAAAAAAGATTTACTCAGTTGATGGTCTTGCAGCAATAAGTACAGTAGTTTTTTCATCAATATTGTCAACAACCGTAGCACCAAATTGTTCACATAATCTATAAACGAGTGAACGCTTTTTAGGATAATTAATAGGAACAATTCCAGATAAACAAATAATTTCATTTTTTAGAACCTGTTTCCTCATATAAGAAACAATGGCAGAAACATCTGTAACCTAAAAAAATAACATTTTACTGTTTGAGTTTTATGTTAAAACAAGTACAACATACTTCTTTAGTTTTATCATAATGTTCAAAGAAGGCTCTATGAACTTCAGTTAAAACACGTTCAACATCTTCAAGGACATTATCAGAATCTTCAGGAATTGTGGGTGAAGATGAAGAAGGTGGTGGTGTTGCTTCACGTTTTTCAACTTCAGCTTTTGATCCTTCATCAGGTTCTTTTCCTTCAGCAACTTCTTCAGCTTCAAGCTTCTTAACGGAACCTCTTGGGGCTGTGGGAGGAGCATTGATGTCATCAACTTCAGAGAAGAATTTATACGGTCGAATGCGAACAAGTGATTCACTATATTCCCAAACATCATCCCGATCATCTAAAACCATCAATCATTTTTATACATATAATAGTACAAAAAAACAAACCAATTATTACGATAAGTTTTCTTTGATCGGCACATGGAAAAAGTGCTGGGATATTATTAGTTTTATGTCGACCACTTGTCAGTTCATCTCTTGACATAATTCGCTGACCAAAAAACTTCCCATCAGGATCCAAAAATTTCGCAATTTTATGAGCATAATATCTTTGACCAAAGCTTATAATATGCATATCATAAAGACGATGCATATTTTCAAGAAATTCACGAGTATGTGGCCGAAGTTTAGTAAAATAGAAGCCATCTTGACATCGAAAACGAAATAAATCATTTCTTGATTCATATTTCTTCAGAAGACGATTTGTTGTATGAATAAGAGTTTGATCCAAATCAACAAGTAAAATTAGCTTTCGCGCTTTCAAAACTTGTTCATATTCTTTTGCACCCAATTCATTTGCTAAATCTTTTGATACAACAAGTTCAGGAACATGATGAATCATTGAAACACGAGCCGTTGGTGGAGTAATTGATGCCAATGTATTATTACTATTGTTACTGAAAAAAATTTGATAAACATAAAATTCATAAAAACAATATAACAACTTACATTCGAAGATCTTTTCCACATGTTGCACACATATCTTTGAATTTGATGTCATGCTTACATTCTGCGGGATTCATATTTGTATGGCTTTGTTAGAAATGTAGTAATAACAGAGTATTAGATAGTTTGATATTAGCATAAAGAAACACAGTTTAAAATCTGAAACCAAAAAATAGTTTTAAATTCAACTTTTTAAAGACTTCTATTTTTTGTGTCACATTTTGCCAGAAACCCCTACGACATCTTTCAAAAAAAAATATCTGCGTTTCTGTTTTCAAATAAGCATGGCTCCGGGCCCACTTTTCGCCGGCCCGGCCCGTGATCAACTCGGCCGGCCTGAGCCCGATACAAATCCATGCGGGCCGGCCGGGCTTCGGCCCGAAAATTTTTCTCTTCAATTTTGTCTTGGTCCCCCCTGTGCAAAATTTTTCAAAATCATTAAAATCAAGGCCCGAGCCCGGCCTGGCCCGAAGAATCTCGGCCGGCCTGGGCCCGCTAGGGCCCAGGCCGGCCCTCGGGCTCAGTCGGGCCGAGAAGGCCCGCTGCCATGCCTATTTTCAAAAACGCGTATTGAGTTTGTTTTAACATTCATTTATTGTGTTACTTAAATGCTGCTAACATTTGCTTCCATTTTGCAACGCTATAGAAAGACAATTTATTTGTTTAAAAATGAAAAAACCACGTAATTAAAATTAAAAAAATTTGAAAGGTGTAAAAAATATATAAATATTAGTTATTATTATGTACAGAATAAAAAAATTGGTGAATAAATGAGTGAAAAATTGTAAGTTGGTTGAGATTTTAAATTTATAAATGAAGGGATTAAGGGAATCACATAAATTTTCTTTAAACAGCTGAAGAAGGTCCATTTGAGGGGGGTGGAGGGGGAGGATCACGGCGTTGATTAAAGTTGGAGATGATTGTTGTAGGGGGCAAGCGGAGTCTTCGTGCTCTCAAACATTGATAAGTTTCATGATTATTTGCATGACAAAGAAGACAATATCCTAGAGGACGAGGAGCGGGAATAACTTGTTCAACGGTTGCATTGGGGCTAATAAAATATCCTGGGCGTAATGCAGCAATATTAACTTGAATATATCTAAATTTTAAGAAAGATAAATCTCGTTTTAAAATCAAATAGAGCTTTTACTGTTCAGAAACACGTTGAATTGGAGCTGCTTCAACTGCAACATCCTCTTCATCGGATGGTAATGAATATGGTGGCATAATCAACTAATAAATCTCAAATAATTAAAAAGCAAGCAAAAGAAATGGCAATAAATACAGGTTAAAACCGAATATCGTTACAGTATCATACATACCAGATAAGTAAAAAAATATTTATTATAAGAATATAACATCTTTAAAACGGAATACAAAAGAAAAAACAAATAATATTAAAATATACTGTAAACAAACAACTAATTATCTTTTTTACTCTTCTTTTCTTTTTTTGAAGATTTCTTTTTGGATTTTGATGATTCATCACCACGTTCTTTATCTTTCTTTGAAGATTCACCAGATTCTTTATCTTTTTGATGCCGCGTTTTCGATGATGAAGATTCTTCACGTTCTTCTTTTTTATGTCTTTTACTTTTCTTCTCATCATCTCGATCATGACTTCTTCGACGCTTTCTTTCATCTCTTTCATTTCGATCACGATATGAAGATCGATCACGCAATGGTGAAACAGATCGTTTTCGAATTCTCGGATAACGAAAATCACGTGAATCTCGTTCTCTTCTTTCACGATCACTTATTTCATGTCTTCTACTTCGACGACGTCCAACATCCCTAAAAAAGAGATACTGTAATTAAGAAAAAACTATATTAAAAAAGAACTTACGATCTATCTGAATCTTTTCTTCTTAGACGACGTTCTTCATCCCTAAAAAATAGAGTAATTTTAAAAAATGATTTTTTTCAAAAATAAACTTACGATCTATCAAAATATTTTCGTGCATGATTTTCAATTCGAGGAATACGATATACAGGTGTAATATTACTTGGAAAAGCTTCTGTTCCGGGTGGTAAACTAGTTGCACTAATACTAGTAGTAACACCTAGCGGCCCATTATTTAATTGTTGCCAAAACATTGTTGAAAGTGGTGGACAATTAAAATTTATCGGATTTCCAGGGACCATTATTCCCATTGGATTACTGTAGCCTCCAATCAATGGCTGTTGATGAAAAGCCATTGGATTCATCGCAGGTCGATTTATCAAATTTGTAAGATTTGTTGTAGGTAATCGAAGAGGAAAATTTGGTGGCGGTACATTTGGATTAAAAGAAAGTGAAGAAGGTGATGCTGCCGATGTTGTGGTTGTTGTTGTTAGAGGAGGAAGGGTTCCAGGTGGACATTCAATTTCATTATTGAAAGCTGGTGAATTTGAAGATGACGATGTTGAAGTTTCTAAAAATTTACAGTACGCATACATTAAGGAAAGATAAAAAAAATGACATACTATTCAAAATCAGTGAAGGCGTATTTGGATTATAACTTGATTGTGAAAGTTTAGTAGAATCATTTTCAACTGGCTTTATATGTACCTAAAATAAATAGTCTTACAGTAAAATAAAAATACATAAAATATAAACATACTGGAGGAGTAGCAACAGCAGTCAAATTTACTGTAGGTAATCGAATTATTCCATTTGATGGAGGAGTTTGAGATTTTGAATATCCATTTGTTGTTAATACCGGAGAAGCCTATAAATATAAATGTTTACTTAAAAATTAAAGAGATATAAAAACTTACAGTAGTTGATGGAGTAGAATTAGATGAAACATTATGTGCTGCAACTTGAACTGCTGCTAATGGAATTGCTCCTGCAGCTGGCTTAGGAGTTGTAAAAGCTGCTGTTGCTTTATGTCTTATAACTGCATCACGAATACGTTTATTTGGAATCAACGAATCAATTGATAAAGGCTTTAAAACAGGACAAGTAGGGCATCTTGCACCTTCCTCATTTTCACTTGTTTGTAGCATATAATTTTGAATACATTCTGCACAAAAACTTTCACCACAACATGGAGCTAACAATGCATCAGAAAGTATTTCATGACATAGCGGACATTCAAGTTCTTGTGGAATATAACCCTTTTCATCTACAGTATTACAATTATCTTTATTTTTAGCAAGTTGTTGTTCACGTTCAAACAAGGCTCTATCAACAAGTTTACGAGTTTCACGTGCTTTATAATGCAAAATTGGAATAACATAACGACCAGATTGATGTAAAAGTGCATTCGGATCACTAGGTGATGCATCCATTAATTCTTCTGATGGAATACCAGTCGTTTTCCGAACATTGTGCTAAAAATTGAAAAAATGCATAGATTAGTAAAAACTTACCTAAGCTTGCAGCTCGTGCATCAAAAAAGTATTAATGCAAAAGTTACAAAAAAAATCTGCCCTCAAAAAACAACAAACAAAACTGAAAAATTTGACACAAACAATCAAAAAAACTACGGTATTTTTTATTAAAAGAAATTAAGGTTGCGCAGCAAATAAGAAATATATATTATTATGTACAAAGTATATCCAAGAGTCATAGATAAAAACCCGTATAAAATGGATATGATTTGGAATGTGTATAAAATTTAGGCTTCACAGGAGATCAACTGAAGGATTACCATTTGACATTGCTTTGGATGATGACCAAGAGTTCCACATCGATGACATCGAAAATCTGGAGGTAAAATACCATTTGGAAATCCTTGAACTTTTTTGGTGAAACTAAAAAATAACCAAATAAGCACAACATAAAATATTGAAAAAATCTTACTTGATTGGATTATATTTATGTGTACTGATTAGCTTAACATGTTTAAGTCGTTCTTCTTCACTCATTTTAGCAAAATCTTCCTACAAATAATTTAAATGAACAAAAAAAGCCAAGAAGTAAACAAAACATACTTGATTTATGTGACCAATAACTGGAGTTGCTTCTACAGGCTTTGATACTGATGGAACTGCACCAGAAGCTTCATTACCACTATAAAAAGAATTTTAAACTGGTTTTAATTAAAGAAAATACTTACTTAACTTTTGGCATCCGTATAGGAGTAATCCGTGGAATTCGTTTTAAAATTATTGTAGAATTTCTTGGAATAAAGCATGATCCTTCATATACCCGTTTTGTATCAGCATTTGTTAGCGATAAATCATTATATTCTATGCTGATTCCTTCCACTTGGCATATAGATTTCTTTAATTCTTCAAGAGAAACATGAATTCCTTCAAAAGATAAAGTTTTAAGCTCCACATCATTTCCAAATCTATAATGTATTGAAGACGTACTTGAGGCCATATATAAGGGAAGCCTGAAAAAAAGTGAAAATGGTTAATAAAAAATAATAATGGAATAAAAAAAGAAGTTTAAAAAATGGTAATTAATTTTTGGAATAAAACCCGCGTGCTTAATCATCAGACAAAAAGCGAGGCTAAAAGAACTAAGAACAAAATGAATGAATGAAGCATTAAAAAAAGGATGATAATAACATGTTTACAACTGGTAAACAAAAGGGAAAATAGTGGTAGTTAGTTACTATTGTTGTTCTTAGGGTTACGGTTCAGCAAAAACTGCCGGAAATAAAGCTTATAGCATAAATAGACAAATTTATAGTGAAAAAAATTTAAAGAAAATTACAAATTTTGCAAAATTTATTGAAAAAAATTTCTGTCAGTTTTTTCCAAACTAGGTCAAGATTGTTTCGAAACGAAAAAAAGCAGGCAATCTTCAAAAATGTAAATTTTTTAAAAAAAACACTGTGACTCTAAAATTGTGTACAAATTGCTTTTACTCTTTGTTAAAATTTAAATTTTTGGCTATTTATTAATCATAATTCTTGATTCACTGAATTTGTTAAATTGATTAGCTGTTGTATTATGTCTTCTGAACTTCCCAATTTTGATCTCCATTTTGCTACAGATGATTCTCTACCAATTGTATTAGATATTCATAATAATCACAAAAATTTACCCCTTCATCCCATTCCTTCCCAGACAAAATTAAAATTAACTGGATCTCAAAAACGCAAACGTTCAAGCCGTCCAGAGAAATTTGATGGAAAACATTTTCATACTGCCCTCCTCCAAGGCAATGAAACGGATGAACAGATCGCAGCAATGAAAGCAGAGGGTTCGAAAAATCAAATTGATGAAAATTTCTATGAAGAACAAACAGAATTTTGTGAAAGTTATCTTACAAATTTTTTAAAGAATTGTAAAGATGAAAGAGTAGCTGAAATGAAGCAACAAACACGTGAAGCTGCTGTTAGCTTATATGATACTGTGGAATTTGAAGATTTACCATTAGATGTTCCACATGTTGCATCAGAGGTAATAAATATATTTTTGTTGTCATTCTTACACAAAAACTATAATTTTACAGGAAATTGTTAAGCGCACAAAAAATTTAAAAGAAGAATTTAAAAAGGTTTCTGATTTGGCAGAAAAATGTGTCAATGATTTTGTTGAAAACATGTTTGACGAAAATGGTGCTGGAACGTTTAATGCTCAAACATTAATTGTTGGAGATCCATTAATAGAAAAGAAATCCAATAAGCCAGAAATTTATGTAAGTACCATATTTATTACGCCTACCCAGATTACTGTAATTATTTTGAATACTTTTTTAGCCCGATTTTAGTCATTTAACTTATCATGGTGCATATCGAATTTTAAGTTATTATCAATTATTTAATCCTTATTGCTTAACGTATCCAATGCATTACAACATTCCATCAGGATTTGAAGCAAATGGATATCATCCAAGCGAAGAAATTTTTCAAGCTCTTGGAACTTCTCGCCTTGGAATAAATGATTTGGATCCACCAGGACAAAGAAATTTTGTTGATGATATTTATGTACCGTATTTATATTCATATTGGACAAATGATTTGCAAGATGAAATTTCTTATCCTGATAACCCACCTACTATAACCCAAGCAGCCACAGCAACAACAATAGAATCTTCGACAAAGGAATCTGAAAAATTTGAGACACATATTTTTTCTTCTTTGCCTCCAACATCTTTTTCTTCTCCAACTGCTTCAAAAAGAAGAAGGCAAAAATCAATGTCAAATAATTTTGAAAATGTTTAAAAAATAAAGTTTTAAACAACTCTTATTTATTTTTTGCAAATTTTGTTTTTTTCAACTTCAAACAAACCAAAAACAAAATATGTTTGGCTTTCTTCGTTCATGTCTCTGCCATCGGAAGAAGAAGAAGCAGAATAAGAAGAAGCTTCCGTTTCTCACGATCGAAAAAAACGAAAGAGAAACTTCTCCATTTTTTTTGTCATTTCTGTAAATGGAAAATTGAAACCTTTTTTTCAAATGCTTTCTCATTTTTAGTAATTCCATCTTTGAAATATGGTACGTTTGTTCTTGGTTGTCATTAGTCAAGAGGCAAAAAGCAAAGAAAAAAGAGATTTTGATTTCATTTATTTTTTCTTTGTTGAAAGCTTTGTTTGAAATGGATGTTAGGATATAAAGACAGCTTTTTTGCCAATTTTGGCTTATATTTTACGACACTTTTTTTCCGAACAAAATTTAAGAAAATTGTATTTTTTTTATTGTTTTTCTGAAGGAAATGTTTTACTTTGTTAGTTAGCCAGCTTACTTTTAGAACAAAAAAGTGTACGCTTTTTTTTTTTATTATGCTTTTTTAAAATTTTCAAAAAAGAAAGGCAACACTTGAAACAATCTGTTTAAAATAATAAGCTTTGTCAATTTTGATGATGATGATTGTAATGTGTCGTTGTCCTGCTGCTTTTCAACATAACAAAAAAGTTGTAGCTTTTCAAAATCTTTTTCTTTTTGTGATTTCAGCTGTTCCTTCTGCTTCTGTTTTGTGTTGCTAAAATTGGTTCATTTCCTTTTCTCGTTAGATGGCAAACTGAAAAAATAAAAATGCAACAAAAAAAGTCGGTAAAAATTGTTGGAAAATGCTTTTTCGAGTTTTTTTGGAAAGAAGGACACTGCCAGCCACCAACAACAACCATCAACATCATTTTGACTGTGACTTTGATAAGCCTCTTCTGCTTTTTTTCTCCGTCCTCTGATTCGGCGTCCTCGATGTTTTTTATATTTTTGAGTTGACTAACGAAAAAGTCGCAGTTTTTTTCCATTTTTGTCCAACGTTTTTTTTGCTAGAAGAAATGAAAAGGCCAAAAAACAAAGTTGCTTCTTCAAAAATATAGATATATATTTTTTTCATCTGGAGTACATATGAACGAAGAAGGAAAAGGAACCGCCCTCGAGGACTTTCTTGCCCTTCTTCCAAATGAGTTACTTCCTCCCCTTCGTTCTTCGACTTCTTTGGCAATATTCTTTCTTTTCACATTCGTTCAGCTCCACTCGGTAGCCTCTTCTTCAAATTGATGAAGAAGAAAAAGATGTTTCTGCTTTTAACTTTGCTATCTTTTTTTGCTTAAAGTTTAAACTCGCGTTTGCTTAATTCTTTATTTTTTTTTGTCTCTCATTGAATTAAATTTTATCGCAAAATTTGTAAAATTAATTTTCTTTGCAGAAAAAATGACCCATCACATTTTTTCCATTTTATTTTTAACAGCTGTTATCATTGCTGCTGTTGAGGGTCATCGACGTGGTGGAAAAATTCCTCCTAATGAACGAGCACCTTATCTTCGAGGTCTTAATACAACCATCACAGATGAATATCATAAAATTGTTGGAAATCCAAATTTAACTAAAAAACAATTTCGTGATGCTGTTGATGCATTTGCTGCAACATTACCACCAGAAAATAAGGTTTGAACTCTTTTTTCTTCTTGTTTGAACAAAATTATCATAGCCTTTTTTTATTACTGTAACTAATCGTTTGTGCTATTTATGGATATATTTTTCTGTTAGCCAAAAAAAGTTTTTTGTTTTGGCATTTTTTATCTCCAAAAATAAGCCAAAAAGCTATAATTACTTGCCCAAAAAGTTAATGAAGAAAGAACGTTTTTTAGTCTTTTACCCTTACGATACTGTAGTCACCCCTTTCTTAAAAGCACATGCCAAAAGAAAATGGCATTTAATTAAAAGTCTAAAGTAAACAAAAAACACATTTATTTAAAAAGGTTATTTGTTTTTCAGAAACTTTATGCAGAATGGAAATCTCGACATGAATCCAAAGCAAAACAATTAACCGATGAATTTCATTCCAAGATTGCAAGCCTTTCCCCGGAAGCCCAAAATTTGGCCAAACAAATGAAATCAATTCATGACAATCTTGATATTACTCGAGCTGCCGAAAAAGAACAAATTCATAAAATTCGTTCATCGGCATCTGAATCTGTTCGAAAAGAGCTTAAAGGAATTCTTCCATTTCATGGACGGCATGGCAAAAAAGAACGTAAAAATTAATTAAAAATTTTATATTTGGGGGTATTTTTCTTAAAATAACTTTTAGCTTTTATTTTATGTTTTTTCAATAACTTTTATTCCACTGCAATTTTTTTGAAGGCTTTTTTTGTATCTTTAAAATTATTTTATTTAATCAATAAAAAAATATGTGTACAAATAATGTGAGAAGGGAAAAATATACAAGGGATGATTCATCCTTGAAAAATTGAAGCTTTTTGAGGCGCAAAAGAAGCGGAAGCGCGATAAATGTCTCCGATCGAAGAGAAATACGACGGTTTTTGTTGTTGCTGCACTTGTTGGGGCGATCGGGGGCGTGGAGGTTGTTGCTGATTAAAATTGTTATCAGCAGCAGCATTTCGATTCATTTGATTTTGTTGTTCCATTACATCGTTACTTAAATTTGAAGGTATATCAATCAGTTCTGCATCAATTGATGGAGAACTTTGTGATAAAATATTTTCAATTGCTGCAATTTCACCGGAACGAGAAATTGTACGATCATTTAAAATATTCTAAAAATAACATTAAAAATTATAAAACTGTAAAATAAAAGCATTACCTCAATTTTTGCTTTAACTGCATTTGCTTCAGGGGATAAACGATTATTGTTATTGGATACAATATTTAAATGCTGCGCTTTTGCCTGATTTGCAAGACTATTGAATTTTTCAAAAGCTATCTAAAGATCCCATCACTGCAAACTGTACAGTATCCCTTTTCAAACAACAAACCCTATTTTCAGCTGGTAAAGTAGCAGCCCATTCTGCTTTTCTTTGAATAATATCATTTTTGCTAAGATTTAGGCCACTTTCAATGGCATAAAATGCCATCGTTTTATTTTGATCAAGACCTGCCAAAAAATTTGGAACCTCTTCAGCAAAATTTAATTTAAGCAAAAAATATCCAAAAAAAACTAACAAAAATTTTTTCATCATAATTAGCAGCTCAGATTTGATATATCCCCTTTTTTATGTGTTCGATTTATATTAAATAATTTTCTTAAATGATCGTCAAAAACATGAGAAATGTTTTTAAAATGTTTTATATTTATTCAGATTAAGCTTACACAAATTTGTTCAGCTGTTAAAAAAACTCGGAGAAACTGCATAGAAAAAAAGAGTTTGCTCTCAAGCCTTGAGACTCAAGGGAGTCATTGCCTTCTCTACTGCCACCAAAAAAGGGGAAAGTGGTGAAAAGCCTTTTGATGTGTTTTTAAAACCCGAAAATAAAAAGAAAGATAACTCTCAAGCTGTGAAAAAGATTTATTTATTTAAAAATGGATTTTTTAAGAAAACAAAATGTAAACAGAAATATTGAACAAATTTTTAAGTATGATGATACATTACTACAGTATAATATTAAAATATTTAAAACAATCTGATGCATCTGTTATTTATTTAAAAATTGGTATCAAAGAGGCTTCGACTATCGCTTCCATATTGGAAGTATCAATGTAAAAAGTCCCTATTAATTTTTGACCAAATTGTTTGAAAGACAAAGAAAAAAACGAACGCGAGTGTGACATGAGCGTGTCCTTTTTGGCAGCAAAGTTTTTTTGTTTCAAATTTGTTCATATCTCTTTCTTCATCATTTCTTCTATACTAACACATTGTTGCATAATTAACTAAAATATAATGAAGCTAATTGGATCAGAAGATTTATCTCGTGAAGAAGCACAAAAATTACGAGATAAATTACTGAATTTTGTTTCAACTTCAATCAAATCTGTTGAAATTGATCGACGTGATGCATGGTCAATAAATCCAAAGGAATATATCAAAGGTTTAATTAATTTATTTATTTTTAGAATGTTTTTTAACAATTTTTTACAGGAGAAGTTTTATCAGGCAGTGATTATGGTATTGTAAAAGCAGCAGATTGCTATGATTCAAATTTTGGTTTTACTGGTAATGATTCTCGTCGATGTGTTGTTAAAACAATATATTATCGAAAACGACTTGAAGCGATTTTGGCTGAAAAAGTTTTTCATCGAACAAATTCCCCTCTTTCAACTGATGAAAAGTTACGTCGTTTTCTTCGTCGAACTTTTATGGAAATATATGTTTTAAGCCGGTATGTTTTATCAAGGGGCTTACATGTATTGGTATGTATCTAATATATTATAGTTGTCGACATGAAAATATTATTCATTCTCACGCTATTTTCTTTTCTGATAGTGATTTATATCTCGTACTTCCAAGATTTTATGTTCTTCATGATTTAACTGAAGCTTATCGGGAACGATATGATGCAGAACCAATGCCAGTTGGAATTATTGCAAGAATTCTTCGACAAATATGTTTAGGTCTTCAATTTTTACAAAAAATTGGAATTATGCATCGGTAAGTATTCTTTGTCAATATCTTCTGCTGATATTACTTTTTTAGTGATGTCCAACCAGATAATATTTATATGACTCGAAATGGTACAATTAAGCTAGGACATTTTGCTCAATCTCGTGCTCTCTTAGACAGCAATAATGCATGTGTTACTCCAGTTGGCAAAGAAGAATTTATGGCATTTGAAAAACTTTTTAATCTTGAAGTTTCATCCAAATCTTCTTGTCTAACATATTCATATTCTGCAGATGTTTGGTCCCTTGGAGTTTTAGTGCTTCAAATGATAACATATTATCCAAATGAACAATTTCATAAACTTCCAAAGAATTTTGCTGCTCAAATGTATAAAGATCGTATGCCATTTTCATATTTTACATCGAATATGATGGTTTGACATTTTATTTCGTATACTGTAACTAATATAAAACATTTTTAGCAATTACGATCACGTCTATCAAAATCTGGTGGTGAAGAATTGAAATCATTTATTAGTGAAAAGTTGCTTGTTGTTGATGATAAAAGACGTCCATCACCTTCTGAATTGCTCAATACAAAGGAAATGCGAAAATGGTGTTCCCCAAAACTTGAAGATGATAAAATGTATTTACGAAAAAAGTTTATTGATGATTTAGATTTTGCAAATCAATTTAAGCTTGAAGCAGATGGAATAAATTATGATTGTTTAAAATCTGTGAGTTAATTTTTTGTTTCACATAGTTATGGTAAGAATCCTTTATAGAAAGATATTCCTGCAAAATTTTATTGGGATGATTCATGGAAGATGCTTGATGAACAAAATTTTATTATTGAAGCTGAAACATTTGATAAAACAAAAATTTCATCTGAATTTCTGTGGGGCAGTCCTTCACCACTTTTTTCAATTTTTTATCCCTTGATTGAAAGTGATGCCATTGAACTTTCCGACCTTCTTTTGATTGAACCAGCAGTGGATAATCTAGCATTTGAATTGATTGAAGAATTAAAAACAATCAAAAATCAATCGCTATCTAAAGGTATGAAATATTTTTTTAAAAAACTTAAGTAATCTGGGCGTTTAGAAGCAACTGTAACATTACCATCATCAATTTCTGAATCAAATCGATTTATTAAAATTATTCTTAAAATTACAACTTGTAAACGTCGTGATTCTTTTGGATGGTCAACGGATTCTGATTCCGATAATGAAAATGATGACGATAATTAAATCCATGTGAATAATATTTTTGATCTTGTGCTTTATTAAATTATAATTTTTGATAACTTTGAAATAATTGTGTTATATATTTGTTGTGAATTGTAAACGTAATAATATTTCATCTTTCTTTAAACAAATCACCGCTCTTTCTACCGATCGGATAGGTATCAAGAAAAAAATTTGGGGAAGATTAGTAGGTCAAGACGCTTTCACACAAGGTCATTCACATTTTTTTTATTCTTTTTCTTCTTTGCGGTTAGATCCAACCTCTACCGCAAAAACACGACCCAAATCGTTCCTTTTTAGTTTTTTGCATTTTAGCAAAAAAGACTTGTGCCATTTGTTTTAGTTTTTTCTTTTATCAATCTAAAAAATACAAAAATGTTACGAATCGTAACGTTTTTGGGATTGAGCTTAATAGCTTTATCCAATGCTTCATTATTTTGTCCACATACAAAAATGCCATCAGATTTAAAAAGTTTTGGTATGCTTTTGTAAACTCTAAATTACTGTAATTTATAACTGTTTGCTTTTAGAAACTTTAAGAATTCAACTAAAGAAGCCAGTTGGACAAGAGCCAATGTATCGAATTGCAAATGTTGAAGATACGGATAAATCTTTTACAATTTCATCCCCAAAATTTCGGCTAATAACTCGTACAGATAATGTTGAATGTCCAAGCAAAGGTTGTATTACGGAATTATCTGCTGCACAACCAAAATATCAATCATCAATTTTGTATCTAACTAATATTATTGGAAAAATGATCCCACCTGGATTTCATCATGTTGAATCATCGACACGACTTTACTGTGTTATTGTTGCAGGTAATTTACTTGTTTTAAAAGGAGTGCTACTGTAGATAAATGTATTTTTTTTAAGGTGATTGTGGTGCAACAGTACCAATATATCGATATTATAAATTTCTTCCATCTGGTTTATATCATGCATATTCAACAAATGAAGATATTGAAATACAAGGATATATTCGTGAACCACAACCCCTTTGTTATGGATGGCAAACTCTTTCAACTGAACAGTTACGCGCAGAAGGAATAGAAGGATCCGGTGAAGAAGCAGATTTTTCAAGTGAAGAGATTGAAGTGACAGACGCAGAAAAAGAAGAAGGAAAAAAAGAAGAATTTAAAATGCTTCGAGAAGTTTGTGATGATAAAACTCCCCCTAAACCATCATCAATGAAAGCATTAAATGTTTATGTCAATGACAAAAGTGGTGCACTTAAAGATCATTATTACACTACAAAAGTCGCAACAGAAGAAGATCAAAAGGATTCCGACAGTGAATTCTATGGTTATAAACTTGATGATGTAAGTTCGCGAAGAGGCATTACAATTTTTTAAAAAAGAACTTTATTTGGGGTCACATTTGAAAAACTTGCAAAATTTTATATTTGCATAATCCTTTTTAAAAATAGAACTTAAAAACCCGACTTATTTTAGAAAGTATCACATATTGGAATGGTTGTCGTTGATGAAGAAAAATCAAAATGCGGGTGCCTAATTCGACTTTCACAAATGTTGGATAATCAAACTGGAATGTTTAGTAAGCCTATGCTCTTTATTTGAGTTAATTCATATTCAAAATATTTTTTAGCTCGAAAAGATCATAAACTTGCAGCAGATTTTAAAGAGCCTCCTCCCTCTGGTGGTGAAAAATATGTTGCTTTGGATGAAGAAGCTTTTTGTGTCCGGGAACAAGGGGCATGTGGAGCAAACGTTGCACTTCGAAAATATTTTAACATTTTGGAACTTGATACAATTTATACTGTTGACAAAACTGATATCCCACCTTTGACCGTTCCATCACCTCCTGGTGTCCTCTGTTATATTTGGCCATATGAAAAACCACACAAAAAAGATCCTAAAAAAGAAGAAATTGCAAAAAAGAAGCATAAAACCCCAACAACTGAAAAACCAAAGGCAAAGGATGCCCCCAAATCTACTACTGTATCACCATCAACAACAACAAAATCAAAGCCAACCACAACAGTTACAACTAAAAAACCAGAAACAACTCCCACATCTTCAGCAGCAGCTTCAACAACAACAACAAAATCATCAACTCCAGTACAGACAACTACGGTAACGACCGAAAAGGTTAAATCTTTATCTGTTACAACAACCCCCTCAACTACAGTATCTTCAACTATTGTAACTGAAAGTACGACCCAAAAGTCTACAACTGAAACAACTTCTTCAGCTGTCACTTCAACAACAACAAAAAAAGCTGAAACAAAAGTAACCAAAAAAGAAGAAACTTCAACAACTTCTGTCCCAAAGCCTGAAGAAAATACAACCAAAAAAGCTTAAAAATTTATAGTCCCATTTTATATCATATTTTTGATTGTTCAAACATTCCAATTCTTCTTTATTAAGTATAATAACTTTGTTTTGTTGATAAAAAATATTCCAAACTGAATTAATAAAATTATTTGGTTACTTCTATAATGCTTAAAGCACTTATGTTTTATTTTATACACGTATGTTTTGATATAGCGAATCTACAAAACCTTAATGCTTAAAATTTTTTTGGTCGGCCTATTACCACAATTTTTATTTTGGAGTAAATTGATTGAAAGTGTACCCCTTTTTGTGATAGCCAGTTTGTTATAATTTTTTATATGTAGAAGATGTGAAAGAACAAAAGTCTTTAATAGCGGAACAAAAAAAGAGGAGAGAGTGTAAGAAATAAATACATAAATTGATCAAAGTTCCGAATGAAAGAGCAAGACTAATTATTTTGCCATTTAAAATTGTTTTCTGGCTCTTTTAAATCAGTTGTTTTGTTTCAAAATTTTAAAATCAGCTGAATCTTTTTAAAAGGCTTTTTAAAATAATGCAAAAATTTAATCTTTGTATTATTTTTATTATTACATTTTTGGCATTTTCTTCAGCATTAAAGTGTTATACGGTTTGTTGAAAGAAAAAAATAACATTTTTAGGACTTTTATTGATTTTTTACTTTACAAAAAAAATGAATGAAATTGATTCTTCAAAAACTGAATTAGAATTTTTTTAGGGTTTTAAATTAATTTCTGGACAAAGTTTTGGTGATGAACAGAAAGAATGTGAAGATCGATCAGATTATTGCTATAATATGACGGCATCAGCAGGGATTTTATTATCCGCAATGAAAGCTGGGTGCTCTACTTACAGGTGCTTTTTGTCACAAGATACTTGCCGATCAATGGATTTTCAAGTAAGAACATTTTTTAAAGTATTACAGTTTTTAAGTTTAAGAAGGTTTTGAAACATTTTAAGTTTTTAAAATGTTCATGATTCTAACATTTCAAATTAAAAGTTGAGTTGTACAAAAACTGTACGTTAATCATAGTGATTTGGATGCAAACAAAACTATATAAAAAATGCAATAAAAATTCAAAAATAAAAAGAATGTTTTCACTTACAATTTTTTTTAGGGAATTCCTGTTTCATTTTGTTGCTGTTCAACCGATTTTTGCAATGGCGGAAATTAAGATATTTTTTACATTTACTTTTACTTAATTCTTTATCTACGATATATTACTACATATACAAAAATGTTTAAATTAATAGACATAATAAATAATATTATTTTTAAATAAACCAATTGTTTGAAAGACCCTGAGATCGAAAAAATGATAAAAAAAATTATTCCCGAAAATTTAAATGGTATTTTTTTGTAAAGAGTTTGAAACTATTTGAAGTGTACTGGAAGAGTTGTATTGAGTAAGCTTGAAATATCTCGAGCACCTTCTTCAAATAATTCAATATATGATTTTGGTAGAATACTGTCTTCACTTGTTGTGACCCGTATAATATTTATGGCATGTTTTAACATTCGAATTGCCGTCTATAAAAATAATTCCTTTAGAAATATAGTATTTAAAAAGATTTTAAAAATTTATATCGTTTTTGCACAGAAAAACTACAATTAAGTTCTTTTCGGAAAATTATTAGATTAATTGTTCAAAAAAACTCGAACATTTCTTTTCGGTAATAACTAAAAAATGTTTCATACCTGCATTTCTGACATTAATAGAATAATTTTAGACATTCTTTCATCAACTTTTTGTCCCGTTGAAATAAGATAATTTGAAAGATTATGAAGTAGCTGCTGACGACGCTGTGAAAGAATTGTTCGAGATTCTGGTGATACTGCACTTAACATTTCTGTAACAATACAAAATGATGAAATTACAGTAATTCTAAGATAAGCTTACCAGGACGTAAAAAGAGTAATGCCGTAAAAGCAGCCAATTCTTCTTCATTCATTGAAGCGCTAACCATAAAACGAGAAATTTCTAATGTCGTATAAGTGGCAAGATTAAGAAGGAATCGCCCAACCATTTCAATGATCACAGGACGCTTGTCTTTTATTGTTGCAAAAAGTGGCTGCCAATATTTAAATGCTGGTTCTTCGCTAAGCTAAAAGCAACAAAAGATTACTAAAAATATTCTCATATGAATTAGTTAATACCCTTAAATTAGTGCCATCAGGGAAAAACATTTTTTTAGTTAAATGTCCACCGTTTCTTACGGTAGATAAAACTTGTTCATGGATGGTCCAAACAACAGAATAATCCCCAAAGAGAATTCTTTGATCGGCAGATGAAATTCCATCAAAGACTGGAGAGCGACTCAAAATTTCAACAATTAAATGTGATTCTCGTAGCCCCAATCCAACAGTATGATTGCAATCAACAAAAGCATTTTCATCCATTTTATTTCTGCCGTAATATGTTTGCAAACGATCATAGGTAATTTTTCGACGAAAATGTAAAAAATGATCCATCACAGAATCCCCAGATGCAATGGATGGAAATGAAAGAAGTGATTCAACAGAAGTTTTTGGAATTGTAGAAAGTGATGAAGAAGAAGTCGTTGAAATTTTATGATGCATTGGATTATCTAGTTTTTGATTGTACAATTGTTCTTTCTATAAAAACATAATTATACGAATTATTTAAAAATATAAATATTTACAGATTTTAACATTCCGGCATCAATGCATCGACTGAATCTACAAAATTTGCATACTCTTCTGTTTGGTACCACTGTAAAAAAGAGATAAAGAGTCAGTGAACAGATTACAAGGGATAAGCTTACAGTTTGTTTTTCCACAAAGTTTTGAATTGAGGCATCGATATGTTTTTTGTTGTGATACCTACAATTTACAGTAGCCTTATAAAAAATGTGTTAAAACAGCTGTAATTTTAATTACTGCATTAAAAACTAAAAACTAACAGATCTTCGAAAGAATGCTCGACAGCCCGTACAAACATCAACATTAAAATGGGATACAGTAGCTGGTTCCATTTTACAAATTGTACATGGATGTGAAATATCGATTTTTTGTTTTAAAATTGTTGGACTTTTTTCATCTCGATCGACAGAAGATTCCGAAGTTTCACCGGGTTCATTTTCATCTAAGCAATGCGATGCTGAAATTCTTCTTTGATTTCCTCCAGCAGCATTCTGCTGTTGTTGATTTAAATAATTATTTGCAAGTAAAACTAAATTGCTGAAAGTCGAAGAAGGGCCTTGTGAAAAATCAAGATTTATTCCAAAATCGAATGCTGGACGTGTTGGAGATAGCTTGTCCACAGCAGCTTCCATATCATGGACCATTTCTGCAGCTGGCATATCTGCAGAAAAAAATTACGGTAAAAATGTTTTTAAAGTGTAACAAAAATGATAAATCAAATGCAACAAAAAAGTTGGATTTTTTTGTTGCCTGCCTTCACGCTACACGTTTTTCATGTTTCCACCCTTTTTTAAAAAAGTGTCACAAGATAATTTTTGTTTTGGTTTTGCAAAAGAAAAAAAAGAGAAGAAGGATGATGGGGGATCAAAAGAATCACCAACCATTCCCAAGCAAAGCAGTGCACACAATGTACGGTGCAACAAGCAAGCACATGCAAAAGCTTGTTAAAGGCCGTGATACACAAATGAGCAAAGATTAAACATAAAAGAAAAAAAATTGATGTGTGCTGCTTATTTGATTTTTCTTGGACATAAAAAATAAAATTTAAAATGACTCAAAAGAACGAGGAGAGGCGTATCAAAAAATATTTTTCCGTTGCAAAAAAATAAAGACATAAATGTTTCTGCAAAAACTTTTAAGCAAAGAATGAATGAGTGAGAAAAAAAATTAGAGTTGAATTGTTTTGTGTATTGGTTGATGGTTTTTAAAAGCACAAAAACGTGGAAAAAAAATATGAAGTCGTCGGTTTAGTACACCGTAAAAATGGAGGGCAGAAGTGGTAGTAGCAAAATTATGTGTGCATACATTTTAAAAAAGTACAAACATAAAAGAGAGAAAGTACATAGACACAAAATTTACACAAAAAAAGAAACCCGCAACAAAACATAACTTTTTTAAAAAAAACTCGAAAAAAGCTTTTTTTGCTTGCAGCTGCTTTTCGTCAGGCCAACAAGCTTATGTTGCTGCTGCTTCTTCACGCGGGACACGGCTTTTTTTCTTCTTGCTTGTTTCTTCTTCTAATCTAAATACTACTATATACTTAAAAGAAAATGCTTTTTGGTGCATATTTGACACAACCCTTAGTTGCAGCAGCAGCAGTAGCAGCGTTGCTTTAGTGACACAGGCCTTACCCCCAAAAAATGAACAAATACATAATTACTTTTAAACTACAAATTACATGTTTTTATATTTTTTAAAAATTGTTAAAAACTTGTAGCAAAAATGATGACAAAAATGAAGCATGAAATCGGTGCCATGGCATTATGCTTAATTTACAGTAATTTTCAAAAAACGGACTGAATTAAATTTATTTTATGATTATTTTGCAAGAGAGAAAAGAATTTTACAAAAATAAGTATGTATAACTTTTTTTAATTAAAACCTATTTTGAACATGTCAAATAAAAAAATGTCCTTGATCATTTTCTCTCATCTTTTCTTTTTTCTTTCTCTCTGCTTTTTTATACTTTGCTCAATCTTGTCTTATTCTTAATCTATCTATACTCTCCCTCTTTCTCAAAATTGATCAGAATAAAGATAAAAAAGTAATAACAAAAAAACTCGAATTTAAAAAAATTCATTCATGATTACAATTACGATATTGTGAAACTGCTTTATTTTAGTTACTATAACAGTAAAAGAATTAACTCGATTACGGCATTAATTAATTTAAGATACTGTAATAATTTACAAGTTAAAATTGGCGTCATCTATCTACAAGAAAACATATATACTTACAACAAAAAAGGAAAGTTTTTTTTCGTACTTTTCAAAACGCAAAAGTATAAAATATAAACGTATTTTACAAACAAGCACATTTAATTGTTAAAAAGAGCAACACATTTTTGACACAAAAACAAGTTTTTTAAAAAAAACAAAATTAAAGCGTAATTTAATTCTCTTCTTTTTCTCAATATTTATTTTTTCAGCTTAAAATAAAATCAAACAACTTCATTAATAATAATTATATTTTCACATACCCTACCTCCAAAAAAGGGGATAACAAAATATGTGAAAAAAGACTGATTTTCTAAAATAAAAAAGCTGCGAAAATAAAAGGAAGCAGAGGAGGCTTGAGTTTTTGGTTATTTGGACTTTGAACTAACAAGGGCCTGCCTCGTTACAAGGGAGGCTCAAACAGATGTGTATTTTTTTCACGTGCACGGCAACAAAAATGTGCAAGTTTTTTTTTCTCGCCGCACTCCCAACGTGTTTGGTTCAGTATTGCATAAAAAATGCAAGTTTCTGCCTGCCTTCGAAAAAAAGAGCTTTCATGAAAACGCACAAACGCACGTAAAAAATAGAGCGAAACATTGCCATCACAAAAATAATCATTTTTTTCTTTTAATGGTCTCGTTTTATGATGTTCTAAAATGTGACACTTTTATGTTGTTTTTTTTTGGATTAGAAAAAAACAATAATAATAATTTTAGTAAATCAAAAAAATGTATAATTTGAAAGTGGGAGGTTAAGGGGGGGGGGGGGGGGGGGGGGGTATTAAACTAAAATAACAAAAACACATAATGCACACATAACATTTTACAACAGCCAATTTTGATTCTTAATTATACGTCTTCTCCCCCATCATCGTCTTATTAGTGAAAGAAAGAAACGACACAAAAAAATATGCGTCGTATTTTTTTTTTATATTTTAAAACACAAATTTGTACCAAATATTGCCCCTCTCTTTCTTAAAGAAAACGAAGAAGAAGGAGAGAGAGAAAGAAGTCTGATCATTTGGCTACAAAAAAAATGAATTTAATATTTACACGATTATTTTTTTACGGGAAGACACAAAGTACAAGCAGCAACGACAGCAAGCAGGGGTTGGAAGAAAAAATAAAATAAAAAATAAATTATTGAATTTTAATTTCGGCAACATTAAATTAATTACTTTCATACCAATAACTTTATTTTTAAAAATTCAGAATGAATTTTCTATCACTTGCACTTTTACCAAGTAACAATTGCTTTTTTAAAAATAACTTTACAAAGCTTCGGATACTGTAAAACTCTGATTGTCTTTGTATTCTTTGGTTAGAGAGTATATTTTTAGCCGAAATCTAAAAATAAACAAAAATAATGATACTTAAAAAACAAAAACAACACAAAAAAAAGGGTGTGCATAATAAATATTTTTAATCTGTTTGATTAAAAATAATATAATTTAAATAATTTAACATTTTATTGTCATGCTTTTTTGAAAAATAAAAAATGTTCGAAATAATATTTTTGATCTCGAATGTTTGTTTGAATTGCAATTTTTGAACATAAAAGATTTACGTCCCCTGTTTTTAAAAGTACAAAATTTTTAATCCGTTTATAAAAAATAATCTTTGAATCTAAAATAGAAATAACACAAAAACATTTAATCTAGAAGCTTGTTCATTTACATGCCGTATACTGTAACAAACAAAACAACACTGTCTTAAAAAGTTTTATAAAAAATGCTTGCAAATCAGTGCATGATATTAAATTCACTTTGTCAAATGTCAATTATTTGTTTTTCATAAATTTTAATAATTATAATTGCAAAAAGAGACATTGCATAATATACAAAGTATTTACTTGATTAATATCAATAATATTGAGTTAGTATTTTTTATCTTTTGATAGTAGTAAAGTCAGTTTAAAAGATTTTGTTTCATTTAAATTCTTTGTAAATTTTTTTTCAGAATGCAATACAATATTTGTAAAATTTTGGAAGATGTTTTCTGATTTAGCTTATTATTTAGATCCAGCTGGAAATAGTGGAAAGCAGTGTTTCTTCGTTGAAGCATTTTACATGCCGCATAAATTTAAAATTTCCTTTTATGATAATATCATTTTTTTTAATATTTTAGTCTGCAGAATTTGGTATGAAAAAATCCACAGTATTCTGCGCGTAAACATGTCAAATCAAATTTATGCAGCAAAGGAAGAAGCTCAAATTAGTGTAAGAAGACTCTTATACCATAATCAGGGTTGTGCGATATTCATTTTCGTCAGTCGAGATTTCGATATTCGATATACAAAAAAATAAAACGATATCGATATTTCGATCATAATATAAGTTATATTCATTTTTGACAAATGTTAACTATCATACTTTCATTTTGTTGGTATTCTTATAAATAAATTATATAAATAAAATAAATTTTTAAAACTGTCTTTTTCTATAAATTGTTTAATATCGATTACTTCAAAATTCTGCAAGCTTCATCTCTTAAACTAACAATTTCATAAAACAATGGATCTTAAAAAGCTTTCTCCTAAAAATACGCCCTAAAATTACTCTCACGACGAAAACAAAATACAGTAAATACACAAACAAATTCCAAAAATAACGCTTTTTTATAATTTTAAAATGTTTTTACGTTTAATGTTACACAAATAACTTTTACAAATAGGCTCATATTAACATTGTTGTAATTGCGATAATGTAGTTTTTTTTGTCGATGTCATTTAAAACTTTTGAACATAGAAAAAAAGCTGCAATTGTTGTCATTTTTTCCGCTTTTTGCTTCAATACATAGAGGAAAATAGCAGAACTTAAGTCTAGTTATTCCATTTGCTTGAGTCGTAAAACTTTTTTTTTCTTTCTTCTATGATTGTTTACTTAAAATTCTCTCGGTCTTTGTCGTTTTTCTTTCTCTGTTTAAATCCATTCTGGTAATATTTTTCTCTTTCAAAAGCATCATCATCATCCATTATCCCGTGATTCATTCATATACATAAGTTCTATATATTTCTCTCTCACACACTTTTTCTCTCTTGTATTTATATTGTTTTCCTTCTGTTTAACCGTTACTGACTTTTGTCACACAATTGACACTAAAAAATTTCAAAAAGAAAAACAAAAATGAGAGTATTTCACTCACTTTCTTTTTCAAACAGATTGTACATTTTAAAAAAATTGGTATTATTAATGAAATGTTAATGATGATATCATAATTTTGTTTGTCTCTTTAGTTGTTTTTTATGTCAATCCTCGTTCTTTTTTTTTACTTTTGTAAAAAGAACGAGGATTGACTTTGTCAAAAAAAGGACTCCGAGAAAACATTGATTTATTTTTTAAATAATTGTATTTTTAATTTTTTTTGTTAGCTATGGCAACTCCAAAAAAAAGGAAGCACTATAATGGCGATGTCAAACAAACAAACGAGAAAAAAACTACTATTACTTTTTTTCTCTGCATGCATGAATGGATAGATGGTAACGTAAACTTTTGAGGGCCTTGACTTTGATTTGTTACAATAACCCTTATTCCCTTCCTTCTTTCTAAATTTATTGACGTGTTTACGTTTATTAAAGTTCAAGTTTGGAACAAAAGTGAAATAAGATTTTCTATTACGTTTTACAATTTTTAAGCTGTTTCAGTAAACTGCAAATTTTGTGTAGTTTTTATTTATTACAGCTTAAAAAAAGGTTTTTAAAGTTGTTTAAAAGCTTTCCCTAAAAATCTGACTCATCAATACAACAAATAAACCTGTTTTTTCTTCATCGGTTTCATTGGTCCAGAAAAAAAAAGATAAACGCGTGTACGAAAAAAAATCTTTGAATTGGTTGTTTTTCTTATCATTAATTAGAAAGCTGTGATTGACTGACTTTAACTTTGGATTGACGAACGTCTGTGTATGTTAGCTAAAATAAATTATAGAAGTTAACGAAGACTTTTGCTTTTGCTAACAGGAAATGCCTCCGAATTTTAAGGTAATTTTAAAAATTAATTAAACTTTAAAACTATTGTTAAATGTTATTGTTTTTAAATTTTTTAAATGTAAAATAAAAAATAAAATAATTTAATTTTTACTTGTACTTTATAAATTTTGTCTTGCATGGAAATATGGTTACTCGACCAATCCTTACTTTTTTGAGGCAAATGTTGGCTTACTTTTTTAAATTTATTTAATTGATATTTGTAATAATAATTTCATAGATTGAAAATTTAACAAAACCAACAATATCGTCTGAAGAAGCTTCAACGCTTCTGGACTTATCAAGTCCAGATGCGGCATCGTCGACAAAAAAGATCTCAGAATTTGCAGTTGAAGAACCAGATGTTATAACAATTCAATCAAAGAATCCATGCTTTCGTACAAGGCTATTCAATACATTAGAATATGTTCATCAAAAATTATTTGCAGGAATTCCAAGACGTCTTATTTTAATTCTTATTTTGGTAGATATTTGCTTTTTGATTGCCAGATTTTCTTTTGGTAAGTTTTTTATCCACTTTTTAAATACTATTATTACATTTTTTATAGAACATTTTGGTGCTCCACATTTAGCTCGAACATTTTTAATTCTTTTTATTGAACTTGCAATGACAATGGTTTCAACATTTCTTTATAAAAGAATAGTTTCAATTCCATCAAGAAACAAAAATAATAAAAGTCATCAACAGGCATGGCCTAAATCAGCTCGAACAGCTTTAAGAATTTTTGCATTTACATGGATATTATTGGCACATGCATGTTGGATATTCTTCTATATTCCGTTACCAGAAGATCTTTTCTTTGCTGTTATTTGGTTAGTTTTTATTTCAAAGGATTAGAGTAATTTATTTAATCCTGGGATTAATTTATTATAGCTTCCTTGCAATTGGAGCTTATATTCATTGCGCTGTATTTATGTTTACATTCTTTTTTATTGAACGTTTTGCGCATCTTCTTGTTCCACTTTCAAAGAATCCTGTATTAACATCTGAAACTTTGCACACATCAATAGCTGTAATATTTGCGCTTCTTTTAACGGCACAAGGATTTATAAGTACTTACCGTAAACCCACCGTAAAAACTTTAAATATTCTTATTCGTGATTTACCGGAAGAACTAGATGGATTTTCGTTGGCATTAATTACTGACATACATATTGGACCATCTGTTGGAAAAAGTCGAGTAGCTGAAATTGTTCAAACAATTAATGAAATTCAACCAGATGTTGTTGGGATTGCTGGTGATCTTGTTGATGGTTATGTTGATTATTTACGTCCAAGAGCAAAACCATTAGCAGATATTCGAAGTACTTTTGGAACATATGTTGCTTTAGGCAATCATGAATTCTTCCATGAAAAAGTTAATAATTGGATCAAATTCTTTAAAGATGAATTAAATATGACAACTTTGGTAAATTCTGGAGTGATTTTGGAAAAGAACGGAAAACAAATTTGCTTTGCTGGTGTTGATGATATTTACACAGAAACTATAAACTTTGAAGGTAGAGGATTGATTACTGTAAATTTAGCACTTAATAAAAAACAATAATTAAGGTCATACATTGGATGCTGAAAAAGCACTTGAGAACTGTCCACAGAATGCTACAACAATTGTAATGAGTAAGCTTTATTTCCTAAATTTATTTTTCAAATTATATTTAATGCAGGTCATCAACCTAACGGCGCAGCCCAAGTATTACAAAGTATTGAGAATACAAATAAACGAGTTGATCTTATTTTAGCAGGTAAGCTTTATTTCCTAAAATTTATTTTTCTAATTATTAATTTAGGTCACACACATGCTGGGCAAATGTTTGTAGTGTATCCATTGAGCTTTATTTCGAATACATTTTTCTATGGCCTTTATGCACACCCAGCAAGTGGCGCGCAGGTATATGTTTCATCAGGAGTTAATTATTGGGGACCACCAATTAAAATGCTTCCATCACTTTGTGAAGTTGTAAATATTAAACTTCATACTGCGCCAAAACCAAACAACGTGGATTTTTCAACTTTCAAAGAACAATGAAAAATGTTTTTATGTAAAAATTGAAGTATCACTTATACTCGTATCTTTTCGCCTTCTTTACTAGTCTTTATATATTCATTTTTTCTATTATAAATTACCGGTAATTTAAAACAAGTCTCTAGTGTATATTTTGCCTTTTTCTTAATGGTAAAAGAAATTTATTTGTGCACTATGTAAATCTCATGTGTATTAATTATACTTATTTTAAATAAATGTCCGCATTTAATTTTTTATTATATTTTTTACATTTTTGTGGTTTTAATCCAACATTAAAAGTTACTTTTAAAATTAAATTTTAATCTTGTAACAATCCTCGTGTTTTAGTGGTGTAAAAAGCCTTCATGACAAAAGTTGTATTTTGAAGTGTGTTGAAATTAAAATGAAGGATAGTATTCCATCATTGATTTCAACGAATAATGCAGCTTTAGGCTTATATGGGTTTGGGATAACATGTAAAAAATTTATTATTTATATTTTAACATTAATTTTTCTTTATTACAGTATTGGTGCAATTGGAAATGCATATGTAAGATTTAACACAGCATGTTTACCTAATTCGAATAATTATTTTTTAGTCTACACAAGCCACGGGATATGAAATTGGTAATCGACGAAGGTTGATCTCTGTTTTGAGGCTTGAATTATTGATGATTTATTTTTCAATACCAATTTATTTACATTTATTCAGCTATTTTCATAATCTATCAAAAAATGGTAATAAAGAACAGCATATTTATCGTCGAAGAAAAGAAATCCTTCAAAAACGATGCTTTTTTGTATTTATGATTGTTATGTGTGGTGCACATATTACATACTTCTTTTATTTCTTGCCTTTCAATATTCCATATTTTATATATTGGCCCTGTGCTCTTTCATTAGGTTTATGGATGCATCTTTTCTTTTTTAGTTTTGGATTCATGGTTGGTAATGCTATAATCTCAGTTCTTATTGTAAGTTTGCTTTCTTTATTAATTAATAATACACTCTTCTAAAATTTACAGTTATCATCTGCTGGTCGTTCATTTGTTGCTTTAATTTGTCAAATCAAACTTTTTAAAAAATTAATTTCTGATCTTCGAACTCAAGTATTATTTACACTTTTTGCTACAGCATTCCTCTCAGCTATTCAATGGTATAGTTCAGATAAAGTTGTTGTGAAACAACTTGAGCTTTCACTTCCACATTTTCCTAAAACTTCTAAGCCGTTGCATCTTGCAATGCTATCTGATTTACACGGGGGTGCAATGGTATATCGTGAACAAATTGCAAAAGTTGTTGATAAAGTTAATGGAATAGAAACAAATTTTGGTGTTGAATTGGATGCCGTACTTATTGTTGGAGATTTAATTGATGCTCCACGGGAATTGATTGAAGACAGAATGGAACCATTAAGACATCTTCGAAGTCGTCTTGGAACTTTTGCAGTTACCGGAAATCATGAATATTATTACGGTAATTATGAAAAATGGCAACAACTTTATCGTGATTATGGTATAAATGTTATGGAAAATGAGTGAGTTCTATTTAAGGTTGTTTTGATTTCTTTTACAATATAATATTTTAGTATTTATAAAATTGATAACTTTGTTTGTATGGTTGGTCTACAAGATTTATCGGCATATAAAAGTGGAATAAAAAATACTGCTATGAATGTTACCGTGATTAGTCAATGTCCTTTTAATCAATCAATTGTAATTATGGCTCACAATCCAGCAGCAACAAAAAAGATTATGGCATATGCAAATGAAACTCATCGTGATATTGATCTTATTCTATCTGGACATACCCATGGGGGACAATATTATATTCTGATACCGTATGTGTACTGGTTTCTACCGTATCTCGATGGACTATATTCAATAAATAATGATTTAACAAAGTTATTCGTGTCTGCTGGAAGTCTCTATCAAGCAGCTCCGATGAAAATGTGGGGAAAATCAGAAATATGGCTATTAACTTTATCGGGTTTTGAATAATTTATTATTTTTTAAATATTTAATAAAAATGAAAATATCTATATCTGTTTTCTAAAATTTGTTTGGTTTAATACCATAATCATATATTTCCTAATTTTAAACTTTGTTTTTATTAAACAACTTTTTAAGGGTTTCTCGCCTCAATTTGGCGATTATTATTTTAGATTTAAAAATATGTCTATTCTTGCGGAGCCTCGTAGAAAGCGTAAAATTTGTCTCGATCCTCAAGTAAGCTTATAAGAGTACATTAATATTTTATTATTAATATTTTAGAATTTGGCATGGAAGAATGATACCAATAAATTTGGGCATAAAATGTTACAAAATATGGGATGGAATGATGGACAGGGTCTTGGACGTAACAATCAGTAAGCTTATCATAGATTATTAATAATTATTAATTTAAATTTATAGAGGAATGACTGAAAATATTAAACTTAAAGCAAATTATACTCAAAAAGGTATTGGAGCTGAAGCATCAGATGCTGATCGAACATGGATTGCTCATCATGATGAATTTTCTGTAAGTGTTTTAAATTACTGTAGCTATATTTAAAATGATATATAATATTAATTTTTAGTTTCTTCTTGAAAAATTAAATGCAAAGAAAGCTGCAAAAGTTACTGAAAAGGAAAAAGAAGAGGAAAGTGGAGATTCTGAAGGAGAAAGTGACGAAGAAAAAGAAGCAACAAAATCAAAAAAGCTCCGTAAAGATGGCTCAAAATCATTGGAAGAAAAATCAAAAGCAACAAAAACTCGTATACAGTAAGTTCGAGCGAACTATTAGCAACTGACTTTTAATTTATCGAATTTTTAGTTACAAATATACCAAAATGAAGGATCTTACACGGTATTCAGAAAAAGATAAATCTGCTGTCATTGGAGTTGGATTAAAATCAAAAATCGTCGAAGAAGAACCAAAAGAAAAAACTCCAGCCGAAAAAACTTTTGAAGAACCTGCAACTGTCAAAAATAGCGCCGTTTCAGTAACAGATTATTTTGCAGCAAAAATGGCAAAATTTTATGCAAAGAAAAATGGAACAGAATCAACAACACCTGAAATTAAGGAAGAAGAAAAAGTTGAAAATGTTGATGTTGTTGCTGGTGAAGCAGAAGAAGAAGAACGCCTTCGTCGAAAAGCTGAAAAGAAGGCTTTGAAAAAAGCTAAACGCGAAGCTGAAGCCGCTGCTGTTGAAGCTAACAATTTTGAGTATGATGAAGAAATATATCTTCGTGAAAAAGCTGAGCGGAAAGAAAAAAGACGGAAAGAACGCCGAGAAGCTTTAGCTTTGGCAGAAGAAGCCGAATAACAGAACATTGAAAAAAAGATTAATATTGTTAAGTTTTTATTTGATTGTTGAATTTTTTGATTGAAATTTTTTTGAATAAATTAAATATCGATTTTTGAAGAAATCACATGGGATGTTTTATGGGAGAGGGACTTGATCATTAACTACAGTGATAAAAATTCTGTTATCATTTTTAGCAGTCGTTTTTTTCCTGTACTTTTATTGTTTAAAGGACATGAAAAAAAAACTGTGTCTAACAAGTAATCTTTTGAAGTCGAATGATAAGACAGCGAATAATTCTAACTGATATATAAAGAAGACCACCCAAGAAAGTTCTCGTCATTAAAACTTATTCTCTTTCAAGTGCACCGCTGTCATGGAGCTTCCATCTAAATTCCTTGCATTTACTTTAATCATTCATGGATTAATTGGAAGTTTTGGAGAAATTTTAGATGCAATGCTAAATAAAATGGCAACCCCCTTAGGAAATTTCTACAATGAATCCATGCTTTTGCATTATAGCATTGACCTTGATGGAGAAGGAATTCAAACATGCTTATCGATAATGGGAAACTTGAAATTAATTGGATCAATTATTTCTGTAATATTTGTTCTTCCAAAAATGGACTTATGGGGCAGAAAACCGATTGCTGTTTACATTCGAACAGGCTTCTCTGGAGCTGCAGCCGTTTTAATGATTATTTCAAAATTCTCAAATTCTATTGAACTTTTTGGTCTTGGAGCTTTAGCAATGGGGGCTGCGTTGCCTTTAAGAACAGGCATCAATAAACTGTATATTTCTGAATGTGCACCAGATTCTATTCGAGGTTTGTATCTTCAATATTGGCGGTGTAACGACTGCAGATTTTTTTAGAAGCAATGTTTGAAGATAAATTTTTAAAGAACATTTTTTGCAGATGCAACATTTGCGGATTTTTTAGCCAATTTCTTAGGAAATTCATCACAATTTCATGCCAATCAAGAAAATTGATTGAGTTTTTGCTAGTAATGCTTACAATAATTGATAATTAATCCCTTTTTGAGTAACAACTTTAAAATTATTACATTTACAAAAAAAGCTTAACTATTGCAATTTTAAAAAAAATCCGCAAATGTTGCATCTGCAAAAAAAAATCTTCAAAAATTTTATTTAAAATTTTGCATCTTTTAACTATGCATCTTAAAAAAACAAATACTTTTAAAAAAATATTTTGATATTGCATCTTAAAGAAATATTCAGCAAAAAATATTCTTCAAATTATCGATCTTTTTAAAAAAATCTGCAGTCGTTAAACGGCCTCAAAATTACAGTAAAAGCATTCTAAATATATTTAAGGATTTTCAACACAATCTATTGCCACATTAAGTCAAATTGTTTTACTGATTTCTGGAGTGCTAATGCTCCCTGGAACTTTTGGGAATGATAAGCTTTGGTATTTGGTTCCAGCACTTGTTCTTATAATGGCAGCTGTGTTTTTGGTGTTCAGTTTTCCAATTCCAGAATCCCCAAAATTTTTAAGTATTACTGGAAAGAAAAAAGCTGCATGTGATGCAATCCGAAAATTTTCTGGTGAACTAGTTAATTTAGGTAAAACAGCAGGCTTTGATAAGCTTGCAGTAAAAAACGATTTGCGAAAAATAGTTTTTGAAATTGTGTTTCTTAAGAATTTTTGAAAAAACTACAGAGAAAAATATTGTCATTATATTAAAATACAGTATTACATAAATTTATTTAAAAAATATTCTTTTAAAACAAATATCATTTTTCAGATGATATTCTGCACAAATATGACCTCGAATTTCAAACCACTGAATCTTCACATACAACAATCCGGCAACTTTGGGCTGATTCAACACTTCGAGATTCTCTTTATCTCGTTTTTATTACAAGTTTAGTCCCGTATTTTGGTTTACCCCAGATTTTTTATCTATACGGAATTCCCTTAAAAATTCGTTATGGTTTTACAAATGAGCATGCCCTATATTTGGATTTATTTTTTTCATTTCTCTTTGTTCCTGTCTTTTTTGTTATCCCATATCTCTATGAACGAATTGGAAGACGACCCGTTTTTCTCTTAACAAGTTTTTTGTCTGTTACCGGATCCGTTACTGTACTCCTTGCTCAAATTTGTTATCGTTTTAGCGGTCCTTCAATTTTCACAGTCATTCTTGGGGGAATTTTTTCATTTCTTTTTATGCTTGTAAACGCAATGGGGGCTTCTATATTTTATGTTATTTTAATTGCTGATCTTTTACCTGCAAGTGCCAAAGCTACTACATCACAAGCTGCCCTTCTTACTGCGAGCATATCGGCGATAATCTCAAATTTCGGGTATGCAAATTTAGAGCCTTGGCTAGGATCTGCTGTTTTCGTACCATTTGTTTTAATTCAAATATTTTTCGTTTTTTATTGTTACCGTAATTTACCAGAGACTCGCCAAAAAGCTGTCTATGAAAATTATGAAATTATGAGAAGTCGATCGAACTCTTTTGCTCCAATTATTTCAAAATCTCGACGGCAAACTTTAAATTATGGTACGGCTAATAAAGTTACTCAAGGATACTCTTATGCATAATCTTAATTTAATCCAAGTCATTGAATTTATGTTTGTTGTTTGTTTATATGAATGAAAAAAAATAAAGATCACAAAAACTTTTGTTATCAAAAATCATTTTTTGAAAAGTGCAAGTAATAAAATAAGAAAAACAACCTATAATGTCTAAAGAAAGAAATCAAAGTATTAAAATTTTATGGAATCATTTATCAAATTTGGCTTTACACAAAGACACAATTATTTTTAAATTAATTATTATCCAGCAGATTTCAAATATAATAATAAATTGAATTTAAAAACTTCGAAGTAAAGGCAAAATGCGATTTCTCCAAAATGGTCGAAAATCAAATGACAGAATGGATGGATTTGCCGGAATTTGAATACCAGCGGGAAAAGAAAATATTAGGGTAGTTTCGTTATTCTTGAGCATAACAGCATTTCGACTTGGAATATTTTCTACAGTAGCCATGGCCTTGAAAGCATTGATGTATACATCGACATCCCCCAAAAGTGGAGTCAATGAAATCCTTGCAGTTTTTCCAAAAACCGCTTCCTAGAAAGTCTTTTTTTACCATCTCTCTTCTACAAAGTAAAACAAACTTGTACAAAATTAGTGACGCCTTCAACCGTAAAAGAATTGTTGGAAAAAATGCACAATGATTCCAAAGGGTTGCTTGCAGAAGTTTTTTGGGCTAAATCTTTCAAAAATTTGTCATCTGCTTCATTTGAGCGCATAAAAGTCAATCGGCGATGATATTTTAAAACTTGAATAATTTCAAGGATTGGAAGTTTAAATGTTGTCCGTCGTCCAATGCAGTTAACAGTGTCACAATTTGGAAGACAAGAAAAAAAGTCCACCAATAGTTTTGGGCATGTTTCATCAAATTCAACCATTGAAATTGAGACCTATAAAAAGTATATTGTTGAAATGCACAGTAATAAAATGCCTGAATGTAGCTGTTTATTGAAAAAAAATTTAATTAATGATTCTTTGTTTCCGTTTAAAAATTAAAAAAGAAGAAAAGCACAAACATTTTTTGTATATTTCATTGCTTCCGAAAGTTCCTTCCAAATTTTCGGGAAAAAGCTGTCATTAATTGCATGATTCCAATTAATATTTACAAAATCTACAATGTAAATTTGTTTCAAAAATTCAATAATATTTTTTGCGGAATCCATTTTTTTCGAGGTTGAAAATGCACTATTGTAAATTTCACATTCCGAATTGCTGTTAAAAGTTAATGAAAGTGCTGAAAGTTCCTTTCTTGGTTTTGAACGTTGAAAAAGTGCATAACAATGCTGCGAAGTTATTCCAAAATTCAAAGCTTCAGATGGAAGAAAATTCGAAACAATTAGATTTGAAATTTTTTGCTGAACGAGAATTGGAAGCGAATAAAATTGGAGTTGAAACGAACCCATTATAAAAAATAACAAGGGTGGCTGAAAAAAGTCTTTGTAGAGAGAGTTCGTTGTGCTGACGAGGCAATGCAAAAAATATAAGAGAGAAAAATTTTTATGGTGATGAAACTTTCATAGTGAGCAGTCAATAAAACTGACAATGAGTAATCATTTGTTTATCAATGTAATAAAAATGGTAATTTTTTGGGCATTTAAAAATACACTATTCTGTCAATTCCTTGTTACTGTAACTTTAATGTATTTCAAAACATTTTTAAAAATTAAGATATAAACTTTTTTATTGAACGATTTCAAAAAAATGTTGAATAATAAAAATAAAATAACAACGGAGATCAAAGAATGCACAAAAAAGAGATAAAAATAATGTTTTAATCAACTTCTTCCATGCGTGAAGCATCATCTTCAGCGCCTTCAACTTTAACTTCACTTGCAGCAGTGCTTGGTCCAGCAGATACTTCATGGCTGTCATCTTCATCTGCAATATCAAGGCCGAGTTTGATCATTCGGAAAATTCGATCAGCATGAGATTGGGGTTCGTCCAATGAGAATCCAGAAGTAAGAAGGGAAGTTTCGAATAAAAGAACGATGAGATCTTTTGCGGCTTTATCATCTTTATCTGCAGCAATTCGATCACGAAGATTTCTAAAAAAAGAAGGGAAAATTAGAATACATTGTTACATAATAGGCATGATAGAAACTTACTTAATGATGGAATGTTCAGGATTGATTTCAAGATGTTTCTTTGAAGCCATATATCCCATTGTAGAAGAATCTCGAAGAGCTTGAGCTTTCATAATTCTTTCCATATTTGCAGACCATCCATATTCACTTGTTACAATACAGCATGGGGAACTTTCAAGACGATTAGAAACAGTAACTTTCTGAACTTTTTTGTCAAGAATATCTTTCATAACTTTACAAAGATCTTCATATTTAACTTTATCTTCTTCGAATTTCTTCTTTTCTTCTTCAGTTTCTGGAAGTTCAAGACCTTCTTTGGAGACTGAAACAAGCTTTTTGCCATCATATTCTTTGAGTTGTTGAACACAGTATTCATCAATTGGATCAACCATATAAACAACTTCAAAGCCACGTTTCTTAACACGTTCAACGAATGCAGAGCTATTAACAACATCACGATTTTCACCAGTAATGTAATAGATAGCTGTTTGATTTTCCTTCATTCTTGAAACGTAGTCAGCTAATGAAGACATTTCTTCACCAGATGTTGAGGTATGATAGCGCAAGTAGTCAGCAAGCTTTTTACGATTTGTTGAATCTTCATGAATTCCAAGTTTAATATTTTTTGCAAATTGTTCATAGAATTTTTTGAAGTTATCTTTATCTTCAGCAATTTCATCAAAAAGTTGCATGCATTTTTTGACAAGATTCTTTCGGATAACTTTAAGAATCTTTGATTGTTGAAGCATTTCACGGGAAATATTTAATGGCAAATCTTCTGAATCAACAACACCCTTGATGAAATTCAAATATTCAGGCATAAGTTCTTCACAATTTTCCATGATGAATACACGACGAACATAAAGTTTGATGGAATTTTTAGTTTTTTTATTTTCAAAGAGATCAAATGGAGCCCGTTGTGGAACGAAAAGTAATGCACGGAATTCAAGTTGTCCTTCAATGGAGAAATGCTTTACAGCAAGATGATCTTCCCAATCATTTGATAATGATTTATAAAATTCAGCATATTCTTCATTGCTGATATCATCAGGATTTCGGGTCCAAAGAGGCTTAGTTTTGTTAAGTTCTTCATCTTCAAGATATTTTTCCTTGATCTTCTTCTTTTTCTTTTCATCCTTTTTGTCATCATCTTTTGATTCTTCAACTTCTGCTCCATCTTCACTGACTTCCTTTTTCTTTTCAGCTTCTTCATCTTTCTTTTCATCTTCAGCTTCATCATCAGAAATTTCTTTTTCACGTTCTTTTTCAACAACTAATTTAATTGGATATCCAATGAACTGTGAATGCTTTTTAACGATTTCTTTAATCTTCTTTTCTTCAATGTATTCAGTTTGATCTTCTTTGATGTGAAGGATAATTTTTGTACCACGGGTAAGTTCGGGGTCATTGATGGTTTTAATGGTGAAGGAGCCACCAGCAGAGGATTCCCATTGATAGCATTCATCATCATTATGTTTAGATGTAACAACAACTCGATCTGCAACAAGGAAGGCAGAATAAAAACCAACACCAAATTGACCAATCATAGAGATATCTGCACCAGCCTATAATTTAAAGCAGGGATAAATTTTATTCTTTGTTTTATGTATAGGGGCAACTTACTTGTAAAGCTTCCATAAAAGCCTTTGTACCAGATTTAGCAATTGTACCGAGGTTATTAACAAGATCAGCTTTCGTCATGCCAATACCGGTATCCATGATTGTAAGGGTTTTATCGGCTCTATTGGGGGTAATTTTAATGTAAAGTTCTTTGCCAGTATCAAGTTCTGCGGGCTCTGTAAGAGCCTGATAGCGGATTTTATCAAGGGCATCTGAGGCATTAGAAATTAATTCTCGAAGAAAGATTTCTTTATTGCTGTAGAAGGTGTTGATGATTAAGCTCATCAATTGAGCGATTTCAGCTTGAAAAGCAAAAGTTTCTTGGTTTTCAGCCATTTTGAGGGATAATTTTCTGAAAGAAAGTGATACTTCAGTAATTTATATTTTATTATAAAAATATATTAAACCAGTAGCACGGTCTAAGAGTTAAGGCAATTATTGTTACTCCAGCCTAAATTTTACAATAATTTTTAAAAAATACAAGTTTTCAGCGCACCTAAATTCAAGCTATAATGAAAAAAAAGGTTTCCTCGACTTATCTTATATATGTATAGGCAAAAAAACTTCCCGAACGTTCTCTCTCTTTCTACCCCTTTTTCTTTCTCAATGGTTCTTTTTCTTTCTTTCCTTCGTTTCTGCCGCCAGCCCATCAACAGCCAAGCCAGCAAGGGAAGAATATTCTAGATTTTTTGCTGCTGCTGTTAGTTATAGAAAACGGCCCGATGAGACTTTCACTCAAGAGAAAAATGTGTGCAAAAATGAAGTATCGAAAGATTTTTCTCATGAAATAGAAAAAAAACGTTGCATAAAAAGTATTACATAAAAATAGATATTTTGTAACTTGGAAAAAAGCTCTATTATTATGCCAGAGGATGAGATTGGGAAATAATAATAAGATATTTTGTTGAAATAGTGGATAAATTAGAAATAACCAATTTTATGGCCAAGCAATTTTAAGAGTGGTTTATTGGCGGTATTTAACTGTGACTACAAAAAGGTCATACTTTGAAGTGGTTATTAACGAAATTTTTACAACAATGATAACTAAAATAATTAAAGTATTAAAATATTGGCTTTATTTTGCCGTTTTGTACAAAAAATCACTAAAAGCAAACTATTGAAAACCAACATTAGAAAAAAATTTAATGTAATTAAAAAATGAGTAACACCAAAAACGAAGACTACAGTAAGAAGTAATTGCAATATTCTTTTTTTTATATTTTTAAAACTTGTAATGTATTTTAATTAAAAATAGTATTGTTAGATTTTTCTAAAAAAAGTGATAATCATATTTATTTCTCTTTTCTTTTTCTTTTGCTTTTACAATGAGTATCAAAGAACAAAGTATAAAACAATAATAACTTTAAAAAATAAATTTCTATAATAATAAATTTTCAAAAATGCTTTATGAGCACTGAAACAAATTTCGATGTTGGATCAGATCGAGGGGGTTGTACTAATTCAATATTATTCCATTTTGAACCATGTCCGGATTTAAGAACGACATTTTTGCCCAAAGGGTCTCCCGCAGTAAATTTATGCGGAAGACGAAGTTCCACGGGGCAATTAAATTTGAGGCCTTGTGGACCACATACGACGAGTGGAGACATTAAAGCTTCTTTATTTGAAAGAGGTAAATTATGATGGGGTCCTTCTTCACATACTTCAACATAGATATGTTGTTCTGTGCCAAGGGAAATAGCATTTTCAGGAATCCGAAGTTCAACCCCAGATTCTGGGCAAGAAAGAGTACCCCCGGTCCAGTCTACCAGCCCCGAGACATGTTCTTTAATTTGATTTTGATTTCTGTTTGATAAATCTTCTGATAAATCGGTTACGGTGTCAAGATTAAGAGATTTGGATGGGGCATCATCAATAAATGGGGGATCATAATTCGTTCGAGTAGTTGATCTTTCATCACTAAATTTAATAATATTATACATTAGATTCAATTAGCATGCAAATTATCAACTTACGCTGAAATAGGATTAATTCGATAATCGATGGCATTTTCAGGTGTTCTAGAAGATTCTCGAGGTGATGAAATTCCGCCACGATAATTATTTTTAGAAATATTTTCAAAAAATAAATTTCTAGCGTTATTTGAATTTGTTGTTGCAATATTTGCAGTTCGCTGTTGGTCACTATTATCATGCTTAATTGGGATTTGATAGGGTGAAGCAGATAAACGGGATCTGGTATCATCATATGTTGGATTTGTGGAAGTTGAAGTTGAGCCATAATCTCCTATTGCTGAAACCGGTTTTATAACATCAAAATATCCGCCTCCAGATGCAGTAGCTTGATTTCCATTTGAACGATTTATAAATGGATCTAAAATTTATCAATTAGGCATGTTTTTCAATTACCATGTAATAATGTCTACCGTATGGTGATGGAGCAGAACCACCATAATTACTTCGTTGGCTAGAAGAATATGAATATGGAGAAGATCTTGCAAGGGATGAATAAAAATTTGGATTTCTATTACTGCCACTACCGTATGATGACATTGCACCATTTCCATTCAAATTAATTCCACTAAATTCATCTTGAAATCGACTAAGTGGATCAGATTTTGCTGAATAAATTCCCCCGACTGAATCAAGCGTTGAATTATTCGTTGTACCCGTTTGAGTTGAATATAGCTGATTTCGCATTTCTAGCTGTTGTAAATTTGGTGAAGTTGTTATACCGTAATCCCCACCCTTTAAAGAATCAGCATCAGAATCATTATTCAAATTTTGAATTGGGAATAGTCTCATTTCATGCAGGGGTCTTTCAGGTCGCATTTCAGGCATCCAAACTCGACGATCTTGAAGTGTAAAAATTGTTTGCTTTAAAGTATCAAACCAATGATCTTCTTTTTGTAAATCAATTGTTGCCGTAATTAGATTGCCATGATGCTTTTTAAGTTTTTGAGTTTGTTCAATTAACTTTCGAGCAGAATTTGTTGTTGCACCAGATTTGGATCTTAGATCTCGAATACGGCTTCTTGAATCACAATCCAACATGATTACAATCGGTGCATATTGTGCGAGGTGAAGTCTTTCAACAGATCCAGGTGAGACAGACATAACTGCATGCTTTCCAGCAGCAATAATGGCATCAATTTGTGAAAGGGATATTATCTTTGCTGTTTCATCACCAACTCCAGCAAATTTCAAGGCAAAATTTGAAAGTAATAACTGTTTTGCAACATCTGCTAATGGCCCATATAGCACGATGGGTCGAGGGAATGTTGGTTGTTTAAGGGCAACTCGTTCATAAGCTGGTAATGGAATATCGAAAGCTGCCAATTCATCTTCCATTTGAGTTGTCAAAGATTTGGTCTTTTTTGTTTGAAGTTTTTTGCGGAAAAGTGATCGGCCCAGAGTTGACGTTTCCATTCGAGATTCTTTCGAAATTTCTTCAGCTTTCTTTAAATTTGGAATTACACCAATTTCTTCGTTATGAGAAGAAGACTTCGTATCAGAAGCATTTGCCGAAAATAGCTTTTGAACTTTCCATTGCCCAACTGATCCACCAAAAAGGGTATCCTAAAAATTGAATTGGGATTTTAAAAGCTAATTGATAGATAAATGTAATTACCGTCACTCGAAGAATATCGCCTTCATCAAATGTAATTTCTCGAAGTGGAGGTGGAATTCCACCGCTTCGACGATTCGATGGATTATAAGCAAAATGTGGCCTAAAAATTAATATTTAAAAAATTTGATGGGGATTTTTAAAAACATAATTTGGTGTTTTACAGTTCCTTGATAAGAGTCTCAAAATATTGGGTATGCAGACGTTTCCCTGACTTCCATTTCCCTGACCGACGTTTCCCTGACTGACATTTCCCTGACTTGGACATTTCCCTGACTAAGACGTTTCCCTGACTGGACATTTCCCTGACTTTTTCAAAAGTTGAGTTAACTATAAGAAATATTAAGAAAAATCTTGAAATATAAGTAACAATCTCAGCCCTGTAATTATACTATTTTAGTGAAGCTTAGGATGGGCTCGCGAGGCCAAAGGCCGAGCGTTAGGCTTAGTCTTAGGCCTTAGGTCCTCAGGCTTAGGCGCACTGGAAATTCGAATTCATACCTCATTTAGTGTAGATGTCATCTCATTTAGTATAGTTGTCACCTCATTTTATTGATATTTCTGGAGTAGTAACTCAATTTTTGAAAAAGTCAGGGAAATGTCCAGTCAGGGAAACGTCTTAGTCAGGGAAATGTCAGTCAGGGAAACGTCGGTCAGGGAAATGGAAGTCAGGGAAACGTCTACTAATCAAAATATTGAACTTCCAAAATTTTCCCTTTCCATAAATAAAAAGCGCTTACCTAATATAAAAGTTATCACCAAGTTGATTATTTCTGACAGTTAAAAATTCATCAAATGCGCTTTCAACTTTCAGCTGAACTTCATCACCAATATTTAACAAATATTCAACAGCTTGTTCACGGGTTACTCGTTCCATGGAATATGCATTTACCGCCAGCAGTCGATCTCCAATTTTAATTCCATGCATTGCTGCAGGAGAATCATCTTGAACAGCCGAAACGAAAATTCCAACTTGATTACCGCCAATCACTCGAATACCTAATGCTCGACCTTTGGTAAATGAAACCACCCGGGTGTCACTTCTTTGTGGACCTCCAAACATTCTTGGAGAAGAGCAAACTGATGGAGTTTGTGATGAGGGGCGCTGCTGTTGTTGGAGATTTGTTGTTGGAAACATATTGTTTGACGATAAACGAGGAGATTCACAATATGGATTATTTGAAACATATCCCATTTGTGGAGATCTTGGAACATATCCTGGTGGAAGGGATTGCTGGTGTTGAGAGGATGGCGGGTATTCAAATGCACGAGACATTGGATCAGAATATCTATAAATGTACTGAGATCTATTTAGTGACAATAAAAAGATGTAGCTACCTCTTCGAGTTTTGTCCAAATTCGGCACTAACTTTCCTGGCTGTGTTTATCATATCTGGATTTGCTGATTGTGTATAATGCATTGGCGTGGGGGAATGCCTTGGAGTAGCTGATACACTTCCAAGCCTTTCATATACCGTATTCTGTGAAGACCATCTTGATCCAGGTGTTCCACGTCGAACATCCCTTTGAACAACCAAAGACAGTTTTTCCCTCGATCGTTGAAGCCATCGAGTTGCTTCTTCCAAAGTTACACCATCAAGCGACTGGCCGTTAACCCGCAGCACAACATCACCCTCTTTTAAACCGGGATCTTTTTCAGCTAATTTTGGATTGGTTATTTCTTTTATGTAATATTTACATCCAAGTACAATACCAAAGTCATCCTTTTTTCGTGATTTTGATAACGTAAATTTTAGAGTTCGTTGTTCAAATTCAATAAATGGAACTGGAACACGTCGTTTAACAATCTAAAAATATTAATAGTTTATCTTGGGGGACATGATTTATCACTGATAAAAATTTAAAACAACTTTGTATAACTTATGCCTAAAAATGGTCTCAAAAAAAAAACAGTAAACTCTTTTGAAACAAGTTTTAAATGATTCATTAATTTTTATAATTGGATTAAACTAAGGTCTTATAAAAATAATGTTTTAATAGGATTAAATCTTATGGGATTAATTAAATCCTCTTTAAAAAAACGAACCATATTAAGTTGATGAGCGTCTTTCATGATTGCAACTGCCGTCGCATAATCAGCGTTTTCCAAATTTTGCCCGTTTGCAATAATTATTCGATCGTTTAGCCTGCAAATAAAAAAACTATATTGAATCAAAATCAAAAATGATATAAAATCAATCTCAATCTTCTTTTTCTGTGTTTGTTTCTTTTTTTTATCAATAAAAAAACGTGTGTGCTATTTTCATTTTAAAAAATCCATTTAAAAAAGAATGAATGGAAAAGAAAGGATGATGGTTTTTTGTTTAATTTTGATTTCTCGGGGATAAAAGCAAAAAAAATGTGTTTAACAGTGAAAAAAGAAGGAAAGCGAAAAACACTTACTGAACAAGCCCGGCTGCAGGCCCTGATGGCACCACGTCGCTGATTAAAATTGTTGGATCACCCGAAATAAAATGTGGATTATCTCGGCCACCAGAAATAGCAATGCCAAAGCCAACAGCTGGAGACTAAAAAATAAAAATATGTGTAAATAAATAGAAAATATGATTTTTTTGTGCAATTAAAAAACCACTTAAAAAGCTTCATTTTGATGGGGGATTTTAAAGATGTAAAGTGGTAGCAGTAGTAAATAGATTTTTTTATTCAATTTCTATGAAAGAGAAAAAGGCAATAAAAAGATTGTTAAAAACAATCAAAAACAGAAGGAAAAATTTAACTATACTTTTTTAAAAGGCTAACAAAAAGATTGGCACATTTTTTACACGCTCTTTTACATCCGGCAGGAAACATGGAGTAACAAAAAATGGCTCTCGTAAATTTATTTTCGATCTTTATTTTTGATTGCAATAAATTTACGCATGTTTTTTAAGCGTAAATAAATAACCGATACTTTTTTAAAAGAAAAAAGAGGTCTAAAGAGGGTGGAAAGAAAGGCAAAAAATGAGACGGATATCTCTGCTTTTAAAGAGACAAATATCCGAGAATGGCTGTTGTTTTCTTCTACTCTGGTGAAACAAGTGGCCATCAATGAAAATTTGAAAAAAAGAGGGGATCGAAGAAGATCAGTGTAAAAAGTTGTTTTCTCTTTTTTTCTTTTACTTAAGGCACTAAGGAAGAAGGAATGAATGGATGCCCCTTGCACCTTCAGTCACAATCATTTGACATTGGCATTGGTGAAAGAGTGACTTACTCGATGAAGTTCAACAGAAAACATTTGCCAACTGACGCTTGCATCGATCTAAAAAAATATATATCTTCATTATATTGGCAGATTACTGCTACTATCATTTGGGGTTTAAAAAAGCTTTTTAAGTGCTAAAAAGAATAAAAAATGGGGAGTGAAATTTATCTGTCACATTTTTGGGCAATAAAAATTTTAGGATAAAAAGGTAGGTAAATTATTTATTTTTGCTTTTTCCGGTTAAGACTTACAGGATCATCCATTGCGGGTGGAACTAAAAATTCTTTTCGATACATCATTGCTGGTGGAGGAGGGGGAGGGTGATGATGTTGGGGTTGAGTGGCTCGACGCATAGATGCATAACCATTTGTAAAAGTTTGATTAAGTCTTCGAGAATCTGATACTCCAAGTGTTTGCTGCTGCTGGTGTTTGGATGAAGGAAAATGATAGTTATTATTTAAATTTAAAGATTTTGCTGAAGTTGGAGCAGATTGATTTTCTTCATCTGATTTATTGCTTAAATTTTGTTGTTGCCCAAGTTCTATTGAGGATGATGTCATTCCACTTACAGATGGCTGTTGAGGATCCACAAATTGCGTTGATGGATCCTCTGTCATCATTCTCTCTTTTGCTCTCTCTGAAAAATTTATAAATAACAGATTTTTTAATTTTTTTGAAATTTAATATCCTAATAAATGAATTCGTGTAAGCAAATCATAAAACATAAATGAATAAAAATGAACGAAAATAAATGATTCAATAGTTTAAAGCGAAAGAAAACAATCAATTGGCCTCTCTGTATTTCTATTTTTAAATTTGAGTTTTGAAAATTCTTTCTTATTGTCTCTAAAGGGATTGTTAAAAGGCTTTGTGATTTCCCACTTCAGTCATCATCTTTTATTTCTCATCATTCATTAACTGTCTATATCTATCTATAAAAACTCAAGTGGATCATCAAAAAACACAGCAGAGGCTCAAAAACAAATTCAAAATCGCAAATGCGGGAAAATGAAGCAAATTCAAATCTGCAAAAAAGGCACAGATTTGCAACAAAAAAAGGTTTCTGTAGAAAAAAAGAGTGACCAGAAATTAGGGTCAAAAAATGGCAATCTTCCAAAAACATTGGGTTTAATAAAGAAAAAAGAAGAATAAGCAGCAAAAAGCCTTTAATAAAGAGAATGGAAGCTGCTTTCTTTTGGTGTTGGGTAAGCGACTAATTGATGCGTTTGGCGACGACCAAAACCCCCCTAAAAAAGGCTTTACGCTTTCTTCGTTCTGGTCAATGAAAAATGTTTCAAAAAGAGGGGAAAATGAATGAAAAAAGGGGGATTGTCGTTTTTGGTTTGCTGTTGTAGTAGTTGTTTTGAATGCTTGTATTTTTGCGCGAACAACAAAAAAGGAACCCGAGTTAAAAAAAAGTGTTTTTGCGCAAAATTATTTCTTGTTTTCACTCTTCTTTTTCCCGCAAAAGTGGAGGGTAATCCCCCCGCTTTTTCCGCTATGAGCAAGTGACAGATGATGAAGTGAGTGACTTGAAACAGATTTGTTTTCAGAAAAATATGCCAAAAAATGAAACAATTACATAGGGCGGAAGTTGAAAAGAGGATAACAATAATAAAAGTGTGAAAAATGAATATTATCGGTTAAATCCATGTGAAAAAAGAGAGAAGAAGAATGAAAGTGTTGTTTGTATTGGTCAAAGTTAAAAGCAGAGGAGAATAAAAAAGAAGTGGACAGAAAAGGGGGAAACGATAAAAATCTTTTTGACTCTCTAGAGAAACCCCCAAGAAAAAGACACAGTTTCTTCTCATTGAATGATTACAACAATAATAATAAAAAACCAATCTGTTTTTTACAAAAGCTTTTTTGTCAATCGATCAAACGGAAAAATATAGGAAAAATGAATGGCATGTATTTCTTATACATTCCAATACAACAAAAAACATGAGGGAAAACAGTAAAAATGTAGAGAAGCTAGTCATTTTCATTTTTAGAGTCATGTCATGGATCACAAAAAAATATATTGCTTCCATAAGTGGTAGTGGGTGAGGAAGGCATTGCCCTTCTTCTTTTTTTGACTGTTACTTAAAAAAGGAGAAGATAGAAGCAACACAATTGTTGCCACCCCGGCATCAGAAAGAAAAAAAGTGTCGATGATGACGGAGACTTTTTGCTCTTCCAAAAAAATTTATTTTGGAAGGGGGAAACGTGACTCATTTGAATACTAAAAAAAGAGAAGGAGGAAATGGTCACTTTTTTCAAAGTAGAAAAAAAGAGGGGAAATGACAACAATGTTTAAACAAAATAAACGATCAAAAACAAGCAATTTTATTTTTATTCTTCTTTCTTTTTTTAGTTCTCCAGCAAAAAAAGAAAGTGAAACTGCGCAATCTAAAATAAAAAAAAGTGATGGGTCTTGCGAGCAGCAGCGATCAAGGAAATTTAGGCTGCAACACCAACACCAACACAACACAGCAGCACATCAATGGCAGCAGGAACAGCGGTATATTTCGACCTCGTGCTTCCTCCTCAATTCTTTTTTTTATATTTTTTAGATTAAAAATAAACTTGAAAACAGTCAGTGTCCAGTTCTTTTTGTTGGCGGTCAAAATTTCTTTGATCTCTTTCTTCTTCAAATAGAGAAAAAGAAGGGAACGATAGCGCAACAGTTGCCAAATTTATTTTTTTATTTATATAACGGCTACCAATCTCAATTCAATTGAGGCAAAATAGAAAGGATGAAAGGAAAATGGACATTGGCATTTCCTTCAGTTTTGTTTTAAAATTTGTAAAAAATGGAGTGAAAACAAAAGCTTATACAATTTCTTTCATTTTAACTTCTCTATAGGGACACAAAGAAACTGAAAAAAGAGGAAAGAAGAAGAAGCGTCTCCGTGGACCATCGAAATTCAATACATACAACAAATAGCGCAATCCGTCTCTTGTGAAAAACAATGTTTTAAAAAAATATATAAATAAAAAAGTTTTTGCCACTGTTCTTCTCGCCTTTTTTGCCGATGGCTGCTGCGCGCCGTTGCGTCAAAAACAGCGAAAACAAAGAAAAAACGTTCCAATTTTTTCAGATTTCTTCTTTTCCTTCTACTTCTGCTGCCTGTTGTGTATATATTGTTACATATATTTCTTTAAAAGCCTTAAGGAGGCATTTCCTATTGTTTTTCGTTTTCTTCCAAAATTGACTAAAACTAAAAAAAGAAAACAAAAAGTTTTTTCTGAGCCAGTCTCAATTGCAAAAAAATATTTTTGGCCGTTGCCGTCCGGGAATAAAGGCTTTGCTTTTTATTTTGTGATAATAAATGTTCACTTTTTGGGTGACAGAAAAAGTTCCTCCAAAATGCCTTTCTTCTTTTTTTGTTTGATTACTTTTTCGCCAAAAACAATCAAACAAAAAGAATAAGGAAAAGCCAAAGAGTAACGATTTTTATTTCCAGTTCATAATTTTTGTGGAATTGAAATTGATAGCCGATAAAAGAGAGCTGTTAAACTTGTATTAGTTTTTATAAAATAAAAAATATTGTAAAATACTTATTGACAAACAACTGTTATGTTAGTGTAATTACAGTAATTGTTATCGAGGTATTCTTATCACTATACAGCTTCATTAAGTTAATTAAAGCAGCAGTATTAAAATATTGTTTTTTCATTTAAAGTGAAATAAATTGATTGAAAACAATTGGTGCAAAACATAACAATAATAATATTCAAAAAGATATTATAAAAATTGTTTAATAAAAGAAATCAAAATTTTAAAAAAATATTCAAAAACATATAATTCAGATAATAATGATGAAAAAAGGATTAAGAATTTCATTCTTTTAAAAGACTTATATTAACTGAACTCACGAAAATAAAGGTTTTTTGATTCACATAACATTTTTGTTCACCATAAAATAGAACACGAACGAAACTGTAGGAGAATGGATTTTTTAATGTGTACTGAACATTCCTCGAAATTAACATTGGAAAACAAAATTATTAAGTTGTGATAAAAAAAAGCGAAAAATTTGATTTATCTAGGCTTCCAAAAATTATTTTTAACGAAAAATTTAATAGTTACAAGGATGTAAATTTTGGGTTAGATGTTATGCCCTAGTCCACGAAGTGAATATATATGTATAGGTTGATAGATGCAAGTTGAAACATTATAGATGAGATAATTGAGCTTTTATTCGAACAACATCATACAAATGAGAGAGACAACCGAGAATGAACAATTTACAATGGACAAAGAGACTATTTATACAGAAATGATGACGTGGCAAAAGGAATGAATAATATGCTAAATTAGCATATATTCGCAACTTAGAAATTAACTTTTTGCCATTATTGTCTCTGAATATTCTGGATAATGAAAAACACTCAAGTTGTTGTCATATTAAATTGATAGGCCATATTCTTGCTCTGTATGTTTTTACAAAAATTGTTTTCACTGAGAATCAATGAATAGATTTGTCTGTTTTTTTCTGCCGACGCTTTAAACCATATTTGCTTTTGATAAAGAAACAATGGTTTCAAGAGGCATGCGGTTAAAAGCAACCTTAATTTATGGTTAAAAGTATCCCAAATATTGTAACCATCCCAAATATTGGTAAAAAGTGTCCCAAATATTTTAACCGCCCAAATATTAGTGAATGTTGTCCCAAATATTTTAACCACCTTAATATTGGTTAAAGTGACCCAAATATATTTTTTAAAAATAATAAGTGTTAAAGTAATTTAAGAATTTTTTTATAAGTAAAATGCATATCTCTGTTGCAACAAAAAGTGTGACATAAAGCAATATGATTACTGCAATTTTGGTTTTTTTAATTTTTTAATTTAATCATTTCCATCATTTGGATTTTACCCTGTCAAGTTATCAAATAATGGCTCAACAAATGATAGAAAGAAGAAGAAGATTTGTGTATTGTGAATTTGAACCTGCTGTTGCTGAAAGTCAGCAAGATGATGAATATTCTGTTGAACCACCAGCGGCAAAGAAAACACGCGGGGCAAATGCTAAATATGTTTATTATGGTATTGCAGAATCACTGGAAGATCTTATGCAAAAAGCAACTGAAGCTGGACTATTTTGGTAAGTACAGTGCACACATGTTGATATAAATAATGAATCTAAATTTTTAGCAAAGAAAATAAAAATGGACGTGCATATTTTCAATGTCGAAAATGTCCACTTAAATGGAAAACAAATATTATTGTTGTTGTTGCTCGTTCAATCATCATATAAAGTTGAACTGTTGTTGCTCGTTCAACTTTATATGATGATGAATACACTTGCAATTGTCCAATTGGCACTCTTCGAAAACATTGCAAACATGTTCTTGTTGTTGAATGCTTAAATGGTAATAGAGAATGGCCAAATATTACATTATTACGTCACACAATACAACAAGCTGAAAGAAATGGACGTGTTGGAAGACCACGAAATCATACTCGAGCATTAGTTGTTGATTAATGTTTTATTGTTTTGTATTTTTTTATTATTTTTTTCTTGTATAAATATATTATCTATTGATTTAATTTATTTGGGACACTATTAACCATTATTTGGGTGGTTAAAATATTTGGGACACTATTAACCAATATTTGGGATGGTTAAAATATTTGGGATACTTTTAACCAATATTTGGGTGGTTAAAATATTTGGGATACTTTTAACCAATATTTGGGTTGGAAATTAACTTTTTGCCGTTTCAAGAGAGACAAAAATATGACAGATAAAAGATGATGCCTCTTTTGTCTTGCTCGGACTGTTTGCTTCTATTCAAAGAAGGAAGGAAGGGTTATTAGTCTATACCATATGCGCAAAAAAAATATTTTTTACGACACCGTTCATTCTCTCTACTTCTTCCTTCATTTTTGTGGCATTTAAACTTTTGTTCTCTGGTTGATCTGGGTTTTTTTTGATAAATTTGAAGAAAAAACTAAAGAAGCTTTTAAACCAAAACATGATATTTTACGTTGAAAAATTTATGGGATTTAAAGATAAACGAAGTCTTCTTCTGTTTCTTAAACAATTTTTTAATGCTATTCTGAATGATGAAAATATTTCTTTTAAAGAAGTTTTAATGGTTCTTCAACGATATTTGACTAAAGAAGTTCAAATTTATTATGAATCATTTCGTCTTAAACGTAATGAATTACGCTTTGTTTGTGCCGGTTTGGCTACAATCTACTCCCTGTAAGCTTTTTTCTTTGCCATTTTTAAATTTAACTAAAAAAATGATAAATTTTTAAGACGAGAAGATCAAAAAAAAATCGCTGAAGTTGTTGATTATTTTATTAAAAAACGTCGAGAAAAAACTACGTTTTCTTGTATTCCAATCAAACCATCGAAAAAAGCAATAATAATCAAACAAAATTGTCCACTTTAGTAAGTAAAGCTATTGTAATTATACAAAACTTTTTATTAAAAAATAATTTAAGCATTAACACTATTACCGTAGCTGAAAAGCAACCACTTTCAACATTTTCTTCATCAACAAATGAAAATATAAAGCAAAGTGCATGCGTGAAAAGAGAGGGGCCTTCTAAAAATAATGCATTCGAAATTGCCTCTGTCCTTGCTGACCCGAAGCCTCCAAAATTTGCTGTACAAAACTATAAAGCTATTAAAGAAGAATGCCTTAAAAATGGAAAACTTTTTATTGATCCATATTTTTCTACAAGCAATGCATATTGTTACTGTGATCCACAAAAAAAAATTCAATGGCGTCGACCTGGTGAAATTGTTGAGAATCCATTATTTTGTAGTGATGGATTTTCAAGATTTGATGTTGTTCAAGGTGAACTTGGGGATTGCTGGGTTTTAGCTGCATTGGCTACCGTAACACTTAATCAAGAACTGTTTAATAAAGTTGTTGATCCCAATCAATCATTCACCAAGAATTATGCGGGAATTTTTCATTTTAAATTCTGGCGATATGGCGCCTGGGTTGATATTGTAATTGATGTAAGTGACTACATTTTGATCTTAAGACAACAATTTTTTCTCATACAAATTGTTTCAGGATCGGCTACCTACGCATAATGGAAAATTGATGTATATGTATTCAAGTGATCGTTATGAATTTTGGGGAGCATTGCTTGAAAAAGCTTATGCAAAACTTTATGGTTCATATGAAGCATTGGATGGTGGTTGGGAATCTGAAGCACTTGAAGATTTTACTGGGGGACTGGCAGAAATCAATAATATTAAAAAGTTTTCACAACAGGATTTGCTTAAAAAAATTTTCCGTGGACTTGAATGTGGTTCACTTTTTTGCTGTTCAAAAAATGAATCTGGAACAAATTCAGAAGCTCAATTACCAAATGGTCTAATGAATCTTCATGCATATTCAATAACGGGTATCAATATCGTGAAAGGCAAAAAGAATGCCACTCCACTTATTAGAATTCGAAATCCCCATGGTAAAGCAGAATGGACAGGAAAATATTCTGACGATTGTCCTATGTGGGATGCTATCTCCCTTACAACACAGCAAAATATAGGATATAAATCTAAGGTAGATGGTGAATTTTTCATGTCTTTTGCAGATTTTCAAAAAGAATTTAAAACTCTTGAAATTTGTCATATTGGCCCAGAAATTATGCATCAACTTCATCAACAACATTTTTCTCAAAATGACGAAGCATGGAGTGTTAAAACTTTCCATGGTGTATGGCGTGGGGGACATTCAAAATGTTTTTCAACAAATCCTCAATATTTTGTTAAACTTATGGATTCACATGGTAATGAAGAAGTTACAATTATCATTGGATTGTTGCAAAAATATCGTCGTGAATTGAAATCTAAAGGTGTTGAAAATCTGCCAATTAAATTTGCCCTTTATGAAGTTGAAGATGTTGCAGAAAGAAAAATGGAAAAAAACTTCTTTGCTAAAGCAAAACCCTTTTTTGAGTCTGAAGTGACTCATCTTCGAGAAGTTACAAGCAGATTAAGAATTCAACCTGGTGAATATTTAATTGTTCCATTTCCTATGAAGAATGAAGAAGCAAATTTTATGCTTCGAATTTTTACTGATGGAATTGTTGAAACTCGGTAAGTTACAAATTTAATTACTTTTTGTAATTAATAATTAAAACTTTTAGGGAATTGCTTTAAAAATGTGACCAAACTTTCTGCGGTTTTATAATTGCCATTCACTTTTTGAATATCAATCAAATCTTTATCACTCAAATATTTCTTTATTTTCCAATTGCTTACCTATCTTTTATTGTTTCTATTTTGTCTTTTTGTAAAAATAGTATTTTATATTGTACTTTTCTCGTTTACTTTTTTTTCACCAAGTTTTTTGTTGTATTCAAAAAATTTTTTATTATTGTTACAATGTTGTTTTTTCAAAATAAATTTAAAAATCCCCAATTATTATCACCACTGCACCACCATCTTTCGAAAAAATTTGTTGATCATTCAAAAAAAACATAAGAAAGTATTGAATAATTGAAGCTTGCATACTTCAGTATTTTTTGATGATTTTCTATTAAACTGTAAAATAGTACAACAACATCATTTCCATCTTTATAAATGCATTATGTATAACAAAAAGAAATTATTATTTTATTATCACTACACAGAAAAGTATGATTTTTAATATTTCAACAATAGGAAAAATAAATAAGCGAATGTAATATGAGTAAATATAAAACCATAAATATAAATATGTAATACAATATTTTTGAGGCAGTCTTTAGATAAGGCATAAACGATACTGTAGAAAGAGAAATGAGTACATTTATTATAAAGCATCACCATTAAATTCGTGTTGACCTTTATGAAGTTTGGATGTATCTCGGAATGGAATAGGCGGAGGAGTTTTAACCATTGATATTTGTTCATTTTCAACATTATTTTCTTCTTCTGTGACTTCTTCTGAATTGGTAATATTGTAAATTTGGGGTTCTGGTGAAGTCAAAAATGACTTACAATTAAGTTCTCGTAAAGCTTGAAGCATTTCTGCATCTTGCTTTGCTTGAGCTTCTGCAGCAGCATGTTGATCAAAATCTGATATTGAAAAGCTGTTACCAGTTGATTTTTTGTGGTATGGTGAAACAAGTTTTGTCCGGGACATTGTAGATCGAAGAAGTGTGGCAGCACTTTGTGGAACAGCTCGAAGTAAAACAGATGATTGCTTATCAGTGGTTGAATCTTCCAATGAAAGTGATGATGAAGAAGCATGTGTAAAAGATTGTGAAGAAGTGGCTGCTGCAGCAACTAAAGAACCTGATGCTGGAAGGTGAATAGAATTAGAAGGATTAAGAAGAGATGGAGCAGGACCAAATTTTGTTTCGATATTTCGACGATAATCAAGGAATAGATCAACAAGCGCAGCATGAAGAACTTCATTAACATGTGTTGGCTTTGAAGCATGGATGCAAAGGCAGTATTCCAAAATTGTTACATGATGAAGTAGCAGCCGACGTAAACGGCTTATTAGCTTTATTTCATAAGAGCTTGCATCAGCTTTAATTTCATCAGAAAAGAATGTCTAAAAATATCTATGGTTAAAGTGTTTCAATACACAAAAAAATTGCATACATCATAATTTCGAATACCTCCACCAACATCGGCTTGGAGTACCCCACGAATATATCCACTTAATGAAACACAATATTCTAAATGTCCAGCAACAACCATTTCAGCCGTTTCACGAAGGTGTGTATTAACTTCTTCAATCTTTCGAATTGCAACTGCTACTGGATTTTCAGGCTCTTTTTCTTCTTCAGCTTCAACAGAAGCAAAATTCAAAATTCCTGGTAAGACTTCTGATACTGTATAAATCTTTTGACGAATCCATAGCCGCGTTGCGTCATTCACTTCCAACTTTGTCCATTTTGTTTCATCACGTCTTTCAGAGCGTAAGTGTTCAAATTGATGGATATCATTATGCTTATAATACCATCGAATTAAAATATTTCCATTTGGAATTTGTGAAGATTTTAGAGATTTTACTGGTGTTACAGGGATTATCTAAAAGTTTAGTTTTTTCAGTGGCTTAAAAAGTTTTTATCAAACAAACTTGAATGTGTTTTCCTTCAGAATTTATCATATCATCTCGGGTATCAATGGTATCAATTGATTGTGCGCCATAAAATTTTGCCATCATTCTTTCTTTAAATTGAATCAGCTTTTCAAGATGTTCTCCACGAAAAACAAATTTCTTATTTGCCAAATATTCAGGAAAAGCATTGCCATAAAATGCAACCAAAAAATAATGTGATTCTGTTCGAATTTCTTTATTAATTTTATCATATAAATTTCCGATTCTTCGATGCAATTCAGCTAATTTGCCGTAATCATTAAAAGTATTTTCATAAACTGGAATCAGCTGTTTTAAGACTTCAATAGATCGCTCCCAATGTTTTCCATTTTCAAATAAGTCTGCTATTTCAATGAATAACTTTTCACGTAATTCAACTTGTGTTGAACATCCACGATGATATGACCGTTTAATGATATAATCTGGGATGGGATCAAGAGACCATTCTAAATGATCAGCAAATCGTAAAAGGGTAAAACCTAAAATGAGACTTTAAATGGTGGTAATTCTTATTTACGTTTATACAATAATGTATAAAAAACTTACCGGCTTCAACATCAGAAGAAGATTCGAGATGATTTGCATAAAGGCTATGAAGATGATGAACAATTAGCTCATTTTGATTAATTGATGAATAAAAATTAATCAGCTGTACAGTACACAACTTTCCAGATTCAATACAATCAGCTTCATTCTTAACTTTTCGTAAATTAAGCAAAAGCCCCAAAAGTCGATCAATTCTTTCAATAAATTCCAGTTGAAGTAGATCATCTTGTGAGCAATGATCACTTAGCTGTTCACGAAATTGTACCCGAAATGCTGTAGATCCTAATCCGGCGTCCATTTGTGGATCTAAATGCATAATAAAGCTTTGCACAAAGCTTTGCTCTTCTTCATTCACCATTAAAATATCGTAGTAAATTGGAATTATCGTTGAACGAATTTCTGGATCATCTGCTAATGTGACGGGAAGTAAATCCCCCAAGATTTTTTCCATAATAAATGGTTTATCTTCAGCTTCCATTGAAAACCACATTGAACGAATTGTTACAGCAGCCATTTTTCGCATTAACCGAATCTCAGAATTATAAATATTTGTTGTTTCATTTGGAATAATTCTTTGGATAATTGATGAAACAGTTTTAAAAAAGTCGATATAAATATTTATGTCATCTTCTTCAGTGAAATACCGTAATACATATGCTTTAATGAAGCGAATATGTTTCATAAAAAGTTTATATTGTAAATATCGCATTTGATACCTAAAAATTGAGATATAAGATATTACAGTAAAAGTGTATGTACAAACCATTCGTGTGGAAATGGGCATTGCTCAAGAAGATCCCGAAACATGTGTAACATTTCACAAAGCATATTCCTTCGCTCTTGAAGTTCGGTTAAATTTGCAAGAAAATTTATAAAAATTTGTGTTGAAAATTTATCCAGTAATGCTAAAAGTAGAGCATGAACAGGTCGAATTCTTATTGGATCTCGAGGAAGTAACATCACAACTGTCTGATCCACTGCTCGAAAAGTCTTAAAAATAATATGCTCCAATTCTTCTTGATGAAAATTTTGATGTACTGATTTCAGTTGTGAGAATGGGAATAACTTTTCAATGATATCTGATAGCACTTTTGCACATAACTTTGCAGTCTCCAAGTAGGTTTCGGTATCGAAATCTGCTCGAATATTTCCCTCAGTAGGACATGGAGACATTTCGGCGATAATAATATCAAGGAATTTTGGAAGTAATAATGAAACACAATCAGGATCTGCAAAAATATCTGTGGCAACAATCTCCGATAAAAATGTTATTCGTTCCCGGGTAATAACATTTGGAGATAAATCTTCCAAAATATCAAGAACATAATTTGCCAAATAAATTGATTCAAATGTATCCGATTCAATTAAAGGTTGAAACATTGATGGAATATATTTGATTGCAGTATTTTGGGATACCCGTTTCCGGGATGAATCTTGAACTAACATTTTAAGTTTTTGAAATAATTCAACGAAATTCTCGGCGATTGAAAGTGGATATTCTGCTGGCGTCATAAAGTTATAGATTTTCAAAGAATTAATTATCGTAATTGTTAAATACTTTAGCGAGCGTAGAATTGGTACCAATGGTTCAGGAGTGCCTTCAGGAGATGGCAAAATATCAATGCTATCAGTGAGAATTCGTAAAAGTGGAAGAAAAACATTTGCAAAATAGAATTTATCAAGATATTCAATAAAGAACTTTTCATTTTCTGAATCTTCACATAGCCGAATCACATGTACATAAGCATTGAAGACAGTCACCCTTGTAGCTTCTTCATCAGAAACCAGAACATGAAACAGCGAATCACAAAAAACTGGTAAAAACTTTAAAATTTCAGAATTTGCATCATCCATTTTCAATAAAGTATTAATAAAACCAAGTACTTCACGATTCTCTTGTCGATGGGTAATAATATATCGAAGGTGTAAATTTGTTGTTAAAATTGATGAAAGTACTGTAGTTTCAAAGTTGAGGCTATTCTTTTCATTGAGAATAACATTTTGATTTTCTTGTTTATAGGGGAGTTGTTGAAAACTTTTTAATTCAGTTTTTGTAGTTGCCATTCGAATATATTGCAGAATATGTTCTTCATATTTTTCAATTTTATATATCACCAGTTCATCTATAGTTGGTTTCTCCAGCACACCTTTATATAACAAACGAAGCCAGGAAACTGCGAATGGCTTCTGAGAAGTTTTATCTTTGTCAGATTTATCTGAAGCTCTTCGATTATAATACAGTATTCGAAGATGCAAATCTTTTGTTAAAACTGCTGGAAGTGAAATTTTAACCATTTCATTAAAGAGTGGTCGATCGTCGCCACAATATACACAGGATCGATAGAAATCTTTGTATACAATTTTATCAGGAGTTGTTGTAGGAAAGCAGCCAAACCTTGGAGTTCCTTCATCATCATATACTTTCAAAATAATTTCAATATTTTTATCAGAATATTTTCCACCATGAAAATCACTATTTCCAATTTTGAGATATATTTCATTTCTTTTTTCTTCAATTATTTCTTTTGCTGATGTTGGATTTAGACGAAGAAGACTTATTGGCCTTGGATTGAAAAGTTCTGGATGCCGAATTTCTATCTCCTCTACAGATGGGCCAGTTAAACGTTGAATTGTAAATTCAATAAAGAAATCACTGTTACGATTTGATTTAAATTTTTCAATTTGCATCAGCGGTTTAAATGTTAGCCGAAGTTCCCGCTTTTCTTTATCCAAAATATCTTTGAGTTTATCATTTAGCTTGAGGGAGCCTTGTGCAAGGGGTTGCCGAACATTAATTGGATCTCCAACAATTTTAGCAGGTTTTCCACTCAATGCTGATAAAGCAATATCAATTGGAGCATTCACGGTTATGGTAGCAGTGAGCTCAAAGGAGTCTTTTGCCAGTTCTGCCACACTTAATCCAACAAACATTCCATTCAAATTTTCATGAATAAATTTTTTCAGTTTTTTATCCCACTGGTAGACGATTGATTCGGTTAAAGCTTTGTTGGTTTCGTTATCGCATAAAAGGAGTGTTAGCTCACAGTCATAATTAAGCTTGAAATCAATTTGATTTAAATTTATAAATAATATTGAAAGTTGTGGTTCTTCATTGAAATTATCTGAGATTATTTTGGAATATGCTTTTTCATGTTCACGATATGATGAAATAACAGAGAGATTATCAATCCTTAAAATTCTTGAAGCTTCATCCCGAATTGGCATTGCTAACCCCATTTTGTGACTGCCCAAATCTATCTTTTTTGCGGTAGTATGTCGAAGTTCTCGTAACTCTTCTGTTGGAATATTCCCAGATAGTATTCTTTTTCGAATGAGAATTAGCTCTTTGATTGAATCTTCATATTCCACAAAATCAGAATCCAATAGTCCACGCGAATAATCTTTCTTCAAAAATTTCCACCATGCTTTTAAAGTTTCTGTAATCTCGGATAAAAGTTGTTTCGATTCTTTGGCCGAATCAAATACTGAAGATGAAAATCGTCGAGCATCATCTTCATCCAACGGATTTTCATCAATAGGTTCAATAAAATTTGATGGAAATATTCCCGTTTGTGTGGGATCTGCTTCAAAATGCCCAAAACACCAATTATCACAATGTGAAATAATTTGAAGTCTTTCACCAACATAAAATGGCAAAAAGTTTATTGCTTTTGAAGTACTAGGAGATGGTAAGGTGGAAGGTGGAATAAAATTACATATTGCAATACAAATCACTGGTGGTTCAGGTTCTGTAGGGCAGAAGAATTGCATATTTAAAGAGAAAAATACCCGTTTCTGTAAAAGATAACGTTAAGTTTAAATATAAACACTGGGAAAAGCATATATACGCGCACAAATATGAATCATTAAAAGAAGAGTTTTTGTTTCTTTCTCGATTCATGTTACACTCTGATACACTCCTCAATTTTAAACCCAAAACATTGTTGTATAAAAGAAAGCAGGTGAGTAAAATTTATTACAACAAAAGTAAAACTTTTTTCGATTTTAATTAATGTAATAAAAACCGTTATATTTTATTACAAAAAAAGTGTGCGCGATCACTTTTTTCAGATGAACAATTTGATTGTGGTTTATACAAGTGAAATGAAAGGGGATGCTGCGAGACGGCGACGACGTTGTGTTGATCCAAAAAAAATAGAGAGAGAAAAAGTGAGAGTGAACGAAAGCGAGCAGCACCGATGACTAAACTACTGCTGCTGCCATTTGACTCATCAAACTCAAATTTTCAGTTTTATTATAAAAAATATTTATTTATTTTTTCTCAACATTTATAAAAAATCAACAAAAACAAAAAGCAGCAATAATTCTATCGTAATCTGCCGAAAAAAGGTCTCAAAATTTTTTTAACAATCTTCTGAAGTAGGATAACGTTGAATTTGAAGCATTACAGTAATCCAATAGCACAAAACTTCTCAACTTTTTTTAAAACTTCAGTGTTTAAAATATTAAAGTTAAGAGTTTAAACCGATAGAAAACTTTCAAAAGACAATTCAAAAATCATCATCGAACAAAAGAATGTTTTATATAACAATTTTTTAATAAATCTACAAAAGAGAGATATTATTCAAAAATTTCAATAACGTTGATCTTGAGACAAAAGTAAGTTTTCCATTTGACTTTCAAGTTGCGGTTGTGAAAGTTCTTTATCAGCTTGACTTTGGCCTAAAATATTTTTAATATTCATTTTTCTGTTATCAAAGTAATAAAAAAAATGCTTACTAAATCCTTGACTCCAATTACCAATTGGTTGACTAAGTTGAGAATTATTATCAGAAATTTGGCTCCAATTGCCATTTACTTGTGATGACCCGTAACCTTGTGAAGATTGAGAAGCAAATCCATCATTAACCAAATCAGAAGAAATTCTTTGTTGTCTTCCGCCCTTCTTCTTTTTAGCTTTTCTTCGATCAGCTGATTGTGGAATAACTGGACGAGGTTGCATCATTTCTTGGAATGTTGGGAACATATGCACGGGAACAGGAAGACGCGACGAATCACTTGTTAAAAGACCTTGTGGATCATTTAAAGTTTTAACATCAACATGAATTCGATCTTTTTCATATGGACCAATCATCATTTCTTGCATTGTATACATTGCATTATTCATAAATCTTGCACCAGGATTATTTGGATTTGTTAATGGTCGAGGTTTCGGAAAAACAATTTGACTTGGCTTTAAATTATTTAAAGGGCCTTCAACGAGATATCCATTTTCTTTGCACATTACAAGCATTTGATGCCATAATGGTTGCCGAGAGAGAACTTTTGCATTGCCGATAATAATAAGGCCATATTTTGCACGAGTTAAAGCAACATTAAGACGTCGAGGATCATTAAGGAAACCAATACCACCAGCTTCATTTGATCGCTAAAAATTTTGTATAATATGGTAGCAGCTTATTTTTAAAAAAAACATACAACTGCTGTCATAATAATAATATCTTTTTCACGTCCTTGGAAAGCATCAACATTTGCAATTTCCATATCAAGGTACAGCTTGCTATGCAATGTTCCTTGTGTTTGCATATAAGAAACAATATAAGCACGTTGACCTTCATATGGCGTAATAATTCCAATTTGTTCAGGACGGAAACCAGCTTGAAGAAAACGTGTTGCCATCTTTTCAACATTTACAGCTTCAACCCGATTTAAATATGATGTACCCGAGCTTGAAAGTTCTTCTTGACCAGTTGTATTCCAAAATGTTACAGGTTTGCTTGGAACAGGGAATGCAAAATCCATATTACTAAGTTGTCGCTCAACTGTAAATTATACATTTTTTAAAATAAAATTATATCAATATAAACTAACCTTCACTAACACCATTTTGCAAAGAACCTTCATAAAAGACATTGCTCGGAAATGCAGATAATGCTGGATGCATACGGTATTGAACTTGAAGACGAAGTGGTCTATTTCCAAGCAAAACTAATCTTTCAAATAATGACTGCGAAAGTCCAGCAGAAGCAGCTTTTTTACACAAACTAACAGGACCTAATTGACAATGGTCTCCAACTAAAACAAGTTGTCGAACACCTTTTACAACTGATACTATTACTTCTGGTTCAGTTGATTGTGTCTGAAAAAATAGATAAAAATCATTGAGTTAAATTTGTGATCATACGGTAATTTCCGAAAATTAGAAAACTTACACTTTCATCAATTAAAACACATCTAAATTCGATAGAACTTAAACGTCGATCAGCTGCAGTAATGCAAGTGCAACAAATTACATCAGCTTTTGTTAACAATTCCTTTTCTTTTGCATCTTTTAATCTTAAGAAGCGATTTTCATCAGCTTTTGATAATTCACCAAAAGTTTCCTAAAAATATAAATTTAGAAATGCACTACAAAATTATAAATTTCATACTTTAAGTTCAATGAATTTTTGTAATTCGTTTGCACCATGAAGAGCACGCAATTGATTATGTAATGAAAGGAATGCAACAGAACTGTCAACAGCTTCACGGCCTTTTGCACAGAATCGAACAACTTTTAAACCTAAAACAGTGACCATAAGGATAATTTTAAAAACTATAAACGCGAACCAGTTTTATGAATTTTTTCAGCAAGTTGATCCACTGAAAATTAATTTATATTATTAGAAATTAGCAAAAACATACGTACCGTATAAATAGATAAAGAGAGCATGAACGTTTGTTTATTATATTTTCTTTCAAAAAAAGATCGAGACAGCCTAGACAAAAACAAAAAAAAAGCAATCGTTGCTGCAACTTGGATTAACTAAAATGAGATCTGCATCAAAAATTTTTGAAAAGTTACGTGATATTTTAGATAATAATTAATGCTGCAGCTATTAACTTTAATGTTTTCTCTTTTTATCTATCCATACCCGTTTAACATAAATAAATAAACAAACTTACCAGCTATGTTGGAAGGAGCGCAAACAAGAACTTGTCCAACATGTTTAACCAAATGATATACTAATGTTGCAGATGTTACAGTTTTACCAGTTCCAGGTGGCCCTTGAATGAGAGAAAGTGGTCGTTGAAGGGCAGCTTTTACGGCATTTGCTTGTGAATGATTTAATTCTGGTAAACCAGGAGCATTAAAACGTTTTGGAAGATTAATTTTAAACATAATATCATCAACTTCATGTCCCATAAGTTTATGATAAATGTATTGTGAAACGCAATCATGAGAGGCAAGACGATCTAAGGCACTATACATTCTAAAATTGTTATTCGTTAAAGATTTGTTACAGTAGCATAAGGTTAATGATTTACCGATCAAAAGAAGTAGAATTCCAAACAAATTCACAAACAAAATTAGTTCGACGATCTGTTGGAATTTGAATATTTGTATTCATTTCAAGAATAAATTCATCATTATGATTATCTGGTACTTTAACAATTCGGCCCTTGAATGTAACTTCAGATCCATCAAGTGTTTGATGATGTTTTAAAGTTAACTGATCACCTATCATAAGTTTTGTACTACCATCACGAAATTCAGGTAAATGGAATGTTGCAGTAACCTTTTTATTGAGAGCAATATTCCACCGGACTTGACCAATTGGAACACTCATAGATTCTTTACACTTTTTATCATAATCTGCTTCAAGATGTACAAGAGGCATAAAAACACGTTTATAATGAAATGCATCTTCATAGCGTAGCTGAACACGATCTGGATCCATGTCAACTCCCGGTCGATCAAGATCTTCAAAAGTAGCATCAGGATTTTCTTTCCATAATTCTTCTATGCGAACAATTTGAGCACTTGTTGTTTGTTTAGCACGCAGCTGATCTTGTTCTTCAGGAATTTTAACAAGCCAAGGCAAAAGTGAACGTTCTTGAATCAACGATTGCCAGTCTTCAATATTCCAATTTTCATTTTTAGCTTGCATAACACACGGCATTCGGCATAAAATGACAATAACTGAATCAGCTCGAGATGGAATATAACCAAGAAGAAAAACATTTCGAGAGGCACAATGATAGCATTCTAAAACCGTTTCACCAAGTGGAGAATCTTCATGTAAAGCAATTTCTTTATGACCAGATCGAACCAAATGATTAATAATATGACTTCCAGTAGTTAAGCCCCTTCCATTACAAAACCATTTTTGGCAAGTTAAACATTTTGCGACCATTGATGGATCAAAAATGCCACAATATCGACAAGCATGTGGAGGTAAATTTGTTTGTTCTCCGACGTCATCATCATCATGAAAATATAATTCTTTTTCCATATCAAGTGCTGCAGGAGCTGAAGGTTGAGAATAGTTGGTAAGGAATAAGTCATTCGCATATGCATTATCTTGTTGTGTAATTAAATTGCTCAATGGATTTGTTTGAGTCATACCCATATCATCTTCATTATCAACAAAATTAAGAGAAAATTGAGAAGGCGCATAAGGATCCATATTTATCACTTCTAAATGAATTTAATAAATATTATATAATTTTTATACTTTTAATTTAAAGCAGTTATCAATCTGTTAAACAATAAAAAGAAATTTACGATAATTTGTGAACAGAGAGAGTAAAAAACATAAGAAAAGAAGAAGATTTTGTAAAAACGTTAAACAGTTTTGATCAGCAAAAATGTTGCACAATATTTTCGCGGCAAGAATGATCGTATGAAGAAAAGGACTTCAAAAGATTTTTTCAAAGGTGGAGAAAAGTAGGGTTGGATAATTTACCGGTAAATAATGTTTCGGTTAATTAACCGAAAATGCCAAAAGTGGTAAAAATACGGTAAATTTTAATAAAATGTCAAGAAAACGGCTATAAACACGCAATTTATGCTCTTTTTCCCTAATTTAGTTATTTTGTTTAGTTAAACACAACCTTTTTAATGTTTTAAAGTTTATGACTAGCGACAAAGCTTTTCGACAAATCAGAGTGAACGCTTTTTTCCGAAATTGGCTGAAATTTAAGCATTTTTAACACAATTTATGGTTTTCAAAACTTTTGGCATAAGCAAAAATTATAAAAATTTTCTAAAAAGTAGTAAAAAGTCTCAGAATTTGAAGGTTTTACAAATTATAATTTACCGGTAAATTATGCCTCGATTAATTAACCGGCCAACCCTAGAGAAAAGGCTCATAGCCATAATCAATCCAAGAGTTTTGGAAGAATTTTTTCAAACTGAAACAATTTTATTTTTTTGTGTATTTCGCTTCAACGTTTTACAAATTACGAAATGATCACGTTATCGTAATTTGTGGGATTATGCAATTTTTAGATTCTTTTTGAAAATTGAGTAATTTCTAGATCTTCAGTTTTATCTTTCTGTTGTCGAGAAAATTCAAAGGCATCTTACAGAAGTAAAGATTACTATAAAAATTTTCATAAATCGTTTAATTACAGTAATTTGCTGAAGTTCGGGAATTTAAAGATAAACAAAAATTAATGAAACAATAATTCTCAACAGCTGATCCTCACAGTGTGAGGCTCACATGCTATAAATTTATTTGAAATATGGGATCGGCTGACGTCAGCAGTTTTAAGGGTGGATGAGGGTTAACCAAAACCTGACGCTTCACCTTAACGCGGCAAACATCAAAGGGAGAAAACTGACGATAAAGGCGGATGGGTTTTAAAATTTCGAATTTGCCTGATTCTTCTAGAGAAATCAAACAGAAAACAATTTTATTTCTTCTTGACAAAACAATAAAATAAATTTATAAAAATCAACAAAAAAAATAAGAATCAACAATATTTTTTAATCATTTTCTTCTTTGACATCTGTGCCATCAGGATTTTTGATAAAATCTTCCTTTGATGCTTCAATTGTTTCTTCTCCACCATTTTCCTTTTTGATTGATTCAATTTTGTCATCAGTTCCATCAGCAGTTGTTGTTGTTTTAGGCTGTCGACCCCCTTGAGCTTTCATCTGGCGTGTGGTTTGAACCTATAAAATTTAAAATATCAATTAGAAATATCATATTCTTTTATGTGTTTACCTGTTGACGTAATTTTGTTGCATCATGTCCAAGCATTGTTAAACAATGAATTTTTTCTTCTTTTGTAATAAAAGCTAAAAAAATGTTATAAAGTTAAAGATAATTATGCAATTAAATAACTACAAAACTAACCAGTTACAGTATGAGCTCCAAGCCAACAAACAATATCTTTTTGAAAATCACCATTTCTAAGCTTCAAAATAATACTTCCACATGGCAAAGTTTTAAGTTCACCAGCTTCCGAAAGTTCATCCAATGTAACGAAATGATTATCTTTACTTCCTTCCAAAATTTTAATTGCATCTTCAATTCCAACTGTAACAATCCGTTTTGTGATAAATGGCGTCATAAATGAAAGACCCTACAAAAAATAATTCATTTAATTATCAAAAATATCTAAAGCAAAAACATACATCTTGCATAACTCGATATTTGCTAGCTGAAACTTTATCACATCTTCGAAGAATTCCAACTCCAGCATTAACAATTTTAAAACGAGTTTCATTATATTTCATAAATTTTTGTAGATTATCATTTACAAAATAAATAACTTTTTTCTTTTCTGTTTCGGCGGATCGAATAAGCATATTACCTATAATATTTGAACAAAGGATTACGGTAATTGGTCTAGTCGAAAAAAAAGTTACCGTATGGAAAACTTTCTTGAATACCGTAATGTTCTTGTAAATCACTTTTTACATCAGCCGATTCTTTTTCATCCAAAAAATTGAAAGGATCTTCTCGAACCATCCGTCTTTTACGTTTTCGATCTGGTGGGCCACTAAAAACAGAAGAAGAAGAATTAAATTTATAATAGATGGAGTGAAACTAACAAGAATGATGGCTTCCAAACTTTTGTATCAGAATCAAATGCTTCAGTTTTTTCAAGGACAGCAACATAAAAGCCTCCAGAATTTTGTTGATGTGGAAGAATTCGAAAACCTCGTTCAAGATGAAATTGTTCAGCTTCTTCAGGGGTTGGAGGAAACATTGATTGAAGAATACTTCGACGTAAAGCTTCTGGAACCGCTTCAATATTTGAATATTCTGTCATAGTTTTATCAATAACTTTCCAAGATGAGATTCCGGGTGAACGAATAAGACCTGGTAATTCATTTGAAACATCAACAAGTTTAACCTTTCCTTCATATTTACGTAAAAGAAAGCTTATAACTGCTTCATCTTCAATTGGATTAAGGCTGCAAGTTGAATATACCATTCTTCCACCAGGCTTTAAAAGCTCTAGTCCTCGACGGGCAATATGGATTTGAATTCTATGCAAATTTAAGCCCTTTTGTGGATCCCATGTCTTCCATAATTCAGGATTTTTACGGAATGTTCCCTAAAAATGTGTTGTTGTTGTATAAAGATTAAATAGGATGTACGGTTGCTTACATCTCCTGTACAAATAACATCACACAAAACTCGATCAAAAAGAACGGGCTTATGATTTTCATCAACAACTGTAGGAATTTGTGAGCCATCTTGATTAACAACAATACAATTTGCAGTTGGCATACGTTTAAGAGTTTGATGAACAAGAAGATAGCAGCGACTGTAATCAATATCATTTGCAACTAAAAGTCCAGATGGATTTGGTTCATCTTTATGCATTAGCTCAATCAATTGCATTGTTTTACTACCAGGTGCAGCACACATATCCATAACCATATGATGTGGTTTAACATCTAACAATAAAGGTGGAACCATTGAAACAGCTTCTTGTCGACTTAAAACACCAATTTCAGTTTCACTAACAAGAAATTGATGCAAATCTCGAAGTAATGGATGGCTTCTCATAACACTTCGAGGCATAACTGCTTGGTATCCATATGGAACAAATTTGATACTTTTTGGAATTGAAATTGCATCAGTAAGATCAGAAAGTTTATCAAAAAAATGTTCATGCAAATATTTCTCAACTAATTTTGCTTCACTAAAATATATATTCGTAGGTAAAGATTTTATCTCTTTTTTTTAAAAGAAGGACATACGGTAATGACATTTGTACACGAAATGATGAAGGTAAATCAACTTTGATAGTTTCAACAAATGCATCATATTCTGATGGAGGAATAACTGGTTGTGCTTTATAATATGCAAAAAGCTTTTCATTCTTTTTAATAATTGGATCAAGCTGATAATTGGCACTACGATTATCAACTTTAGGCTTTTCACCACCTTCTTCAACAACAGAAGTATCCATTTGTTCAGCTTCTGTAGTAGCCATTTGTACCCTATAGATATAAAAAGTTTTAATAGTAATTAGTTGTAGTATTGTATATTTATTAACAACAAATTTTTGTGATAATTAGATTATAACAGACAAGGAATTTTTTCACCGTTTTGGTTAATAAACTTTAATAATTTAAAATGAAAGCAAACAGACTTTAATTTATCAGGTTACCAAAAAAATCAGATAGATCCGAAAAAGTGTTTGCTGTACATTTGTAGGTTTATTTAGTGCTCATTTTTTCAAAGGTTCCCGGTTCATTGGCAAGATGAGACCCTGGCATAAAAAAGTTGGAAATTTTATTGTTACTGTAAATAAAGTATCATACAGAATTTTAAGAGTTCATTCTCTCTTTATTAAACAAAAAAGACAAACATTTTTTCTGAATTTGAAGGATTAAGCAATTTTTGGGATGCTTTAAAATGCATAATTTCTGGTTCTGCAGTTTCCTCTTTCTGTTGTCGAGGAATTTCAAACATTCCCTGCAAAAAGAAAACTATTACTATTTAATATTTCAATATTTTTGAATTTAATTTTACATTTGTAGTGCTAAGAAGTTGATCATTTGAAGCTTTATCAATATTATTCTGAAAAAAGAAACATGTAATAACGGTAGCAAAGAAGCTAAAAATTACTTGTTTAAAACTTGGTTGTTTTGCTTCTTCTTCATGATTATTTTCATAAGCGGCAATATGAAGTGAAAGGGTGCTACTATTGAGATTAGTTTGTGCACTTTTTTTATCATTTTTTTCAAGATCCAAAAATTGAGTTGGATTTAAGCATGATTGTTTATCATCATTTTTCCATGACTTTGAATTTTGTTTTAAATTTTCAAAAGTAAATGATTCTGATATTTCATTTAAGGCTGCAGTTCCATCAGATTATTTTTGACAGCTTTAAACTTTAATTAGAAAGAACAAAAGTATTAATACTTTTGATATTAAATAGAACTCTTTAATCAAATTTTACTAGAATGCTGTATTCCAAGAATACTGCATTCTAATAAATAATCCGAAACTAGTGTTCATTTCTCGTTTTGTTCTCGCCGAGAATTCTCGGCGAGAACGAGAATTTCTCGTTCCCGTTCTCGTTCTCGCACTGATTTTGTTCTCGCAAAATTCTCGTTTTCTCGTTCTCGTTGCCATAAATTCTCGTAAACAGATATTTTTTAAAGATTTTTAAGGATTTGTTCATTTTTTCTGTCAAAAATTCTTATTCCTTATGGTTTTTGTAGTATTAATGAATAGTGAAATCACATATTTCGTTTTTACAATATTTTTGAAAAGAATACACCTCAAAGTTGGTGTAATATGGGGCAACTGATTTTCAACGAGAATTGCGAGATTCTCGGCGAGAATTCTCGTTTCTCGTTCTCGCAAGATTTTGAAAAACGAGAACTTCTCGTTTCTCGTTTTTTTCGAAAAACGGAACGAGAAATGAACACTATCCGAAACTGCAGCCTTTGTTTTACCTTTATTTTCCTTTCCTGGTTTTTCACCAGCAACAAGTTCTTTTGAAATTTTTGGGTCTTTATAATCTTGATTCAAATTGAGATTAGTGTACTGATTATCAATATCACTTGAAACATTTTTACAGAATTGTTTGTTGTCTTTATTTAAAGACAAACTAAAATCCTTTGTTGCCATCTATAAATAAAATAAATTTTAATAAAAACAAAACAAAACACGCGATTGCTTATTAAAAAATATTATGATATACATTTGAATTACTTTGCATTAATTTAAATGACTTGTAATTTATTAAAGTAATAAATTTGTTTAAAATAAAGGGAGATTTTTTAATAGCTACCAATAAGGGATTTATTAAAAAAAGAGACCTAATATTTGTTTGCCGATAGCGTTCAGCAACTACAGCTGGCCTTTACTGTGAAAACATAAGAATGATGCAATTTCCCATCGGCTTGTAAAAAAATAAAAAATTAAAAGGAAATTATTGCAAATAAGACGTTTAAATGTGCAACATAAGTTTAAAACTAGATAAAACATTTTTTTACAAAAAAAAACAAAGAATCAGTCTTTTCTATCTTAATCCTATATAAGGATACGGTAGAATAATAGAACACTTTAAAACTGTACTGTGCTAATTTTAACGACAAATTCATTTGTTGTTTAAAAAAGACAATCAATAAATCACAAAACGGGCTTTATACATAATTACAACAAAAATGAAAATCTAGCAAAATATGTGAAGCAAATGGTATGTACAATAACAAAAAATTCTAAACAACATTTTAATTTCAAATCTTTTACAATCAATGAATGATAATTCTTGCTTAAATAAACTCAAAGTTGCAACAATCAAAACTTTAAGATATTACTTTCACAAGTACACAAAAATTTGTAAAAGAATTGAAAACCAGAAACTTTACACATAAACCCATGATTCTTTGGAAGCACTACATTTAGGGCTTTCATAAATCTTTTTTTACACCCGATGAATTCGAAAATGAAGCACGCAGATCACTTGCACGACTTGATTCCAAATATTTCCTAAAATGATTAAACAGGTACTCAAATTTCAACACTCCGAAAAATAAATACCTTCTACATTCTTCAATAATTCGTTTTCTTTGCTGACCAAACCATGTATTTTGATTTACATTTTCTTTTATTTGTGGGGGATTGAAAGCATTTAATGCAGCTTCAATTGCATTTGGAATTGGAACTTCTTCTGTTTCAGATTCTTCACTCTCTGCTTCTTCAGTATCATTGGCTTCTTCAACTACTTCATTCACTTGTTGCATTGGAGCATTATTACCATTTTCAAGTAAAAAATTTACAGCAAGATCTACAGAACCAGTTAAACGAACAGCATGAGTAACAGCTTGTCGGGAATACTGTGGAAATACAGCAATAACCTGATCAACCATTGCATTAATTTGTGTTGGAGTTAATTCAGCACCAATATTTGCACGCTGGAACCATCTGAGTAGCCGAAATAGTTCCATTCCAACAATTGTCGCAGCTCCAAATTCTTCTTCAACATGATTGTCATCTCGAAGAACTTGACTTAAATGAAGAGATAATGCAGTTCGACAAACTGCACAAGATGAATCTTGTTGAAGCCATCTTCGAAGACATAGCTCATGAAAGATATGACCACATGGGAGTCGACGAGCTTTTTCCATTGTTTCCCAACAAATTGTGCATGAATCTTGCTTTAATAAATCTTCTTTTGATGCTTCAGGATATCTAAAAATAATTTAGTTTCAAAGAGAAGAATGCAAAAAAAGGTGATATGACTTACGAATCATTAATATGTTTAACAATTCTTTGATGTCTAACATGTTTTCTAATTGTTTCTGCTAATGATACTAGGAGCATTCGAAATTGTCTAAAGTTCTAAATTATATAAAATGAAACATCATAAAATGGCTTACAATAACATGATGAAGCAAGCAAGAGTAGGCCATGAACGTGAATATATGTATACATGGTATGAGGTAAAGAAATCCAATGCATCAGAGGCAAGAGAATAAAATATTGACATATGATGAGAAAAGCTATCAGATGAAGGTCTTGAAATTGATACAACAATTTTATGAAAAACATATATGGCTTGAATAGCTGCTACTAAGCACTAAAACTCCAAAAGTTAACTGATTAATACCATATTATTGAACTTACATCAGTCAACATTAAAATTTCAAATTCAAAATAAAGATTATTTGATAGCCAAAATAAATAGCAAAACGCAAAAACAGATGAAACAACACATCCCCCAGCAGCAATCAAATATTTAATACGGATTGTTTTTGTCAAAATATTTTGTTGTGCCTAAATATATTCAGCTTTAAAGGACATATTTTAAGAGAAAGCGGTAACATACACTTGATAATCGAAAATCTATTAAATCCAAAAATGTTGTAATAATAAGAAATCCAATCAATGATGGTAACCATGTAAAAAAGTTTTCAAAGATATTATTATGTGATAAAAATACGGTATAAGCAAATCTGCATTGAATAAACATTCGATATGTATTTCGTAACATTTCATCTTCCTAAAAGCTTTTTATTTTCAAAATGCTGTGCGTGTAAACTTAGTAATTTACCTGAGCAGAAGTAGGTCCAATAAATATTTCAAGTAAAGCTTTTCCAGTAAATACAAGAAAAGCACAAAGAGTATTTAGTAAAACCTAAAAAATATTTTGTACATTTTTATGAACGTTTAAAACACTTACATAAAAAAGTAATGGATGTTTAGTTACGACTTCTTTCAGCGTTGAAAAGGTCATTGGAGTAGATTGTGATGAGGAGGTATCAGTGACCACAGCAGATTCATCATCTGTACTATTCCCAAATGGCGACTTAAAAAAAGCCACGTGATTAATTTAAAAAACAAACAAAAAAGAACATACCGATATATTTGAACTTTTTAATACCATATAATAATAATAGAATCCACTCACAAATAAAAATGTACTGAATGTTAAATAACTTTTGACAGATGGTAACGGTATCTTTGGTAAAGAACGAAATGCGCCGATTCCAACTCTTGGCATTGTTTCGAAGAATTTTTTGATAACTAAAAAATGAAGGAATGAATGTTTTTTTCGTTACTGTTTTATTCAAAAACAACAATAAAAAAATTGCTTTAAAAAACGTGTTTGATAAACAAAGGTAGCGTTTAAAAATGTGATGGAGTAATAAATGATCACAAAAAATAATAAACTAAACAAGTTAACAAAAAAAAAGTGTCAGTAGTGCAGCAACAGCAGCAGCATCATTTTGTGAACACTCCGTGTATGTTTTTTTCTTCTTTTTTCTTTCCTTTGACTGACGTATGGATATTTGCGCCTGCTTCTTTTTTCTTTCATTAGTTAGTTGGCTTTTTGTGCCCTTTTGACAAATATAAAAGTTTTTTTTTCTATTCCCGCCTCAAATCTTTTTTGCCACTGCTGTTGCAATTACGCAAAGATACTTTCATAATCTTTCTTCAACAACTCCTTTTTTATTACTTAAAAACTCATTTAATCCACCTTTTATTAATTGTGCTGTAAATCTCCTTATTATAAGCGCTAAAAACTTGTGTTCGTTATGTGCTTGAAATTTATGTACAACTATTTCGTGCTTAACCTTTCACACTTTTTGTACTTACTTGTTTTTCAGGGTTTATTGAACATAAAATGGCGTTTAATCCTGACTTTCTATCTATTGGAGAAGCTTTTGTTAATCATTACTATTCTACATTTGATGTAAATGATCCAAATGCTCGTGTGCAAGGCTTATTTGGTCTTTATGATCCTGAGAATTCATATATGACTTTTGAAGGTGTTCAAGTCAAAGGACGTGATCTAATTTTACAAAAGTTTTCGGTAGGCATTTTTGAATTATTTTTTTAAAACTTTACTGATAACACTTTTAGAGCCTAACTTTCCAACAAATTAAACGTGCTATCACAAAAACTGATTGTCAACCTCTTCCTGATGGATCAATTTTGGTTAATGTACTTGGTCAACTCAAAACTGATGATGACCCTATCAATTCATATACTCAACTTTTTATTTTACGTCCAAATGCTGGCTCTTATTACATCTCTAATGAAATCTTTCGCCTTGTTCTTCATGATCATTAAATGATATAAATTATTGGCAACAAATTATTTACAATACTGTTTTGCGGAAAGCTGCTGCCAAGCTAACCCCTGTTTATGTTTGTTTTGAACATATATATTTTATTTTTTTTCTGTTACATTTTATTACAATAAATTTCTGCTTGTATTTCCCTTTGGATAAAAATGATAGAGTTGCAATTTGAAAGCTGAAAGTTAAAGTACACGACAACTTGTTTACAAGCAATTTTGAGATTGTATTTTTAGCGCTAAAGCTGCATTTGAGTTTTTTTTGTGTGAGGGTTTCAAATAGGGAAATTTCTCATTATTCGATCTTCAGAATTATAGAGAAATTTTTTGAAAAAAGGATTGAAATTATTTGGCTAATTTTTCAAAAAATTATGCATCTCTCTGATTGTGATTCAAACATTTAAAATAAAAACTATAAATGTTTAGATTTATAATTTCGATTTGAAATTGCAAAAAATAATGAATTATAGTAGAGAGACTTTTGTTTTTAATATGTTGGGAGGAATATTACTGTATCTCAAGTACTACAAGCACTGTTAAATCATTTGTAATAGCGCCGATTACGGTATATTAATTTTTGTATAAATTTTATGCATCAAAAAAGAAAGTTTAAAAAACAAAACTTTTTCAAAAGTACAAGAAAGCTTAAATGTATAAATTTATAATAAACTTCAAGCATTGGGCATACGATCATTTATTTTTTCAACAACACAGATGCAACGAATGGAAAAAAAACTTCACTGGAAATTATATTAAAAAGATTGTTTTTACACAATTGTGTAAAAACAATCTTTTCCATCGAACAATAAAGAACTGTATTTTTAAGAAGGCATGTTTGAACATAACTAATTGGCTAACAGTTAGTTATGTTCAAACATTGTTAGTATCAGAGCCATTGTCGACACTCATATTGCACGCAACATGCAAAAACAGTATGTGTGTAACATAAAATTTGAAGCAAATTTGCAATTTTAAAGATTTTGATACTTTTAATTCTATGCTTTTGTCTTTCACTTTTGATGGAAATGCTTTTATCGTTTTATGATTACCTTAATACTTTTGAAAAAAAAAGTCCGCTTAAATTTTTTAATATAAATTTTATGCAGTTCGAAACTTGATACACATACACTTTTTTTGCTGTTCTTTTAATTATTTATCCAAAAATATTTTAGAATGAATACAAGTACTACAAAAGGAAAGCAAGCCACTCGTGGTCAACAACTTATTCATGATGAAAATCAAGAAACAATTCGGAATTATTTTCTTGCTGCTGCAATAGTATCACCGATAGTTGCATGCGCATATTTATTTTTATTCGAATCTGTTGGTTCCGGTTTTTGGGTAAATTATTTACAACATATTTTTTCTTAGTTTCTGTAATTAATCTTTTTAGATTGGATGGACGCTTGCTGTTATACTTGCTGGTGGAGCAGTACTTTTTATGATGAGTATGATGAAAAGTGGCCGAAATGAAAAAGGAAAAATTACTGATGCAGGTGTCGATTTGAATGATCCACAAGCATTTGGTGAATATTGTAAAGATGCAATTATATTAAGCTGTGGCGCACAAATACTATCTTTAATTTGGTCAAAATTTATTTTTCTTATTGCTTTAATTCCCGTTTATGCAATTATCAAATTATGGACAAAAGTTCTTGCACCATGGTTCTTTGCTCCTGCACCAGAAGATGAAGCAATGGATGATAAAAAGTTAAAGAAGCAACAACGCACAAAATTTGTTCGAAGATAATCATTTATGCAATATATTTATGTAAGATTCCAATTTTTTTATTTATATTTGTAACACCCTTTTTATTATTAATTTTGCTTGTATTATAAATATTTTTTTGTAATAAGTTGTTATACACAAATATGTGTGCCGTTACAGTAATATTTTTGTGGTATTTTTGAACTTGTCGATTCCTGATTTATTGATAAATTTAATAATATATTTTTTATTTTTTTGACTATAAAATTTATAAAAAACAAAAGTAAAAAAATTAATAAGGCCCCATTAATGGTGTGTTTAAACTCAAAAAAAGGATGTGAACAGACTTTTTTTAAAACAAAAAATGGCATTCTTGGAAGGAGAAAGAAAAAAAGAGTGAAAAACAAATAATTTTTAAACAAAACATTTAAAGATAAAAAGAAGTATCTCAAATATTAGATACTGTATTTTTTGAGAGACAGAATTAAAAAGCCTAAACCGTTCTGACAATTTCTTAAAACAAATACATATTTTTAAAGAAAGAAAATAAAGACAGATTTCAAATTATTTTTTTTTATTAAAATGAAAAGAAAAACTGAAATGTGTGGATGCCGTGGAAGAAATCTATAGAAAAAAAAGTAAACGAAAATGCGGCAGTAAAATTATTTTTGAAAAAAGAATCCACGAAATTTTTAAAAAATTTTTGGCAGTAATTTGTAAGAGTGTATTTTTTTTCTTTGATTGCATGAAATGAATGAATGCGTTTTTAAATAATAAAAACAAACAAGGCAGAAAAAATAATAATAAGAATAATTGAATTTTTATAAATGAATTTTTAAAGTTCTGAATTTGGACGTTGTTTTGTTGTAGCAGTTTTTGAGCTTCTCTCAAATGTGAGAAGATGAAATAAAATATAAAGTAGAAAAAAATTGGCAATTGCCAATAATAATGGCACTTTCCATTTTGCGATCCATGCCTGAAATACCGCAATATTGTCAGTGGGATACGGTAGATGGACTTACCCTTAATGCAGGATGATAAATATATCTTAAAGGATTTACTCGAAGAAGTTCTTCTTCTTCACGTAGTCGCTGATCTTCTTGTCTTCGAGCAGAAGCCAGTCGGGCAGCATCTTCACGATTAAGCTTAACACCTTGTCCTTCGAGTTCGGCAAGATTAGGAAGGGATCCTCGGTCTTCCTTTGCATCACCAAGTCCAGTAGATTTTGTTGGACCAGCAGCATCTCGTCGATCTCGAGCTGATGCAAGTGTTGAACGACGATTTAAGCCCTATAAAAGCGTCAATTTCAGTAATTTATTGTAATGTGAAAGGTGAGATACCAATGCATCAGGATGTACTTCGCTTTGTCGAGTAAGGGATGGCCGATTTCTTCTTATCCTTGAGCCATCTTCACTTCGACCCATTGTATACTGATCAAAATGATCATCGCTTAATGAAATAACAGACCCCGCACCATGTCGATTTCGACGTAGTGGAGCTATTCTTGGTGAAGTATCTAAAGATGATGCAGAAGCTTGTTCCGCATGGGCTCCAGATGCATATGATTTATTGTCAGGTCTTGTGCTCTAAAATTATTTATTGTTTATTCTTTATCATTCTTTCGAATACAAAATTTTACTGTAGAAGCACCATCATTAATTCGAAAATCTTCTGGTCCTGCAGCATTGCTGGTGCTTGTTGTATGATGTAATGCAGATGGACGATAATCAGAAGGATGGTGTCCTCCTGCTGCTGATAATGTAGGACCATATTGTTGTGCATGAATATGTTGTTGTTGCTCATATCCATCATTGACATGTCCAGCTCCAGTACCATGTGTTGAAGTACTTGGTCCTGGAAGGGTGTAATCAAATGATCGAGAATATTTATCCAGTTGATGCTGAGAATCTGCTATTCTGTTTTGTTGAGGATTCGGTAAATGATTTGGGATATTGTGGAGTGGACGATTTGGTCCACTTGTAGCACTCATAGGGATATGTTGATAACTTTGTGTTGAACGATTTCCTAATGCTGAGATAGACGGTGGACCACCAACTGATGTAGATGTATTCGATAGCATTGAATCAAATGATACATGATTTGGATGTCCAGAGATATGATTTAGCATAGCTCTTTGTGGATCACGATTTCGACGTAATGTTTGTAGACCAGGTTGCACAAAAGTAGGATCAAATTGTGTTGCGGTTATTCTTGCCACATCACAATCCCCTCGTGCTCGAGCTGCCATTGTTTCAGCGGCATCAGCTCTTTCAGCGGCTGTTTGTGTTCGAGATGATGCAATATCAGCTTTCTGGGATGCAATTGATGACGCTCGAGTTGCTGCTTCAACAGATGCTTCAATCTTTTCTCTCATTCGAGAATTTCGAACAAATAGTAATGCTTTTCTTCGACTTGAAGATACCAAAACATTATTTTTATACCGGCCTTCTTCTTTTCTACAATATTATCCTTGTAACCACTGCAATTAAAATAAAAGTAAAAACTTACGTTCCATCTTTAAAGTATGTAATTCCGTACCCATTTTTTCGATTTGCAAGCCATTCTCCAACATATTTAAGGCCATCACTTCTTTCACAAATTCCAAATCCCGATCGTTGATCATTCTTCCATTCACCTTTATAAGTTTCAATAACACCTGGTTCAATTCGTTCTTCTGGAGGTTCACCCAATTCGGCATGAATATTTCGTTGATGCTCTGAATCATCTGATGTACAGCTAACTAGAGAACCAGATGATCGAAGGCTTCCCGTCATAGAGGTAACCTTTTGATGAATATCACCCGTTGAATGTTGCTTTTTTATTCGCAGATTAGATAATATTGATCGCTTCATGGCTAAACTTCTTTCAGACAGTGAACGGCGTCGCTTTGCTGGTGCATCACTTCGAGCTCTTAACACAAATCCTGCTCGACCATCTACACATTCTGGGGCATCTGCTTGCTTATCTTTGGAAGAAGGCTTGTCAGATGGATCTTCTTCAAATACTGATCTCAAAGATGAAAGGGACGCATTTCTTTGGGAAGTTCGAGGTTTGTGTTTTAATGCGGCATGATATGGGGCTGATCTTCGAATACCATATCCATGACGCATGGATCGTTGCCATTGTCCTTAAAAACAATAATTGAATTTGTATCATTATAATGTAATGATGTACTACTAACCAACATATGTTCCACCATCCGGATATGTTTCAGTACCATATCCATCATTAAAACCAGCGGACCATGTTCCCATATAATTTGCTGTTATTATATTTGTGCTGGCATTGATCACTTCACGTTTACCGTATCTGCCCCTCTGACCTTGTGTCCATTCCCCTCGATAAATCCATCGCCCACGAGCTTCAACTCCAAGACCATGTCGACGGCCATTTTGCCCTAAATTATTTAAATTTATTTTTTTATAACAAAGCTTTATGGCAAAGCTTACATTGTCCAGCATACGTGGATCCTGAAGGCCAAGTGTATACACCAGAAACCTATAAAATTTGCATTTTTTTGTGTTTTTAATTTGAATAAAATCTGTTTTAAAAAAAAGGTTGCTTCTTTTTTCCCTAGGTTTAATGGTGTTTTTTATTTTATTTCTCATGGGACCAATACATTTGTCTTCCTTTTTCTTCATAAAAATAAATAAATCTGCACAATTTGAATCTTTCGATGCTTCTTTCCTTCCATCTTTTTCCTTCAGTCACTCAAAAAGACATAATGATGATTGCCCCCTTTGGAATGAAAAATTTAAAAAACGTGTGTCATGCTTTTTTCTTTGTTTTAAACCTTTCTTGAGATTTTCTTCTTTCTTTTTTTATCCCCCACCAAAAAGTATAAATCCATCAAAATGAATTAAAAAAAATTTTAGGAATGCATGTTTTGTGTTTTTTGGAATTATAAAAAAAAGAGAGGTTTAGCAAAGATAAAAAGGGACATAAAAAAGTGATGTGAGAAAAGAAAGAGAAGAATAAATTTAAATTTAAGAGGAGAGAGAAAACAAAGCACAATTTTTTTTTGAAGCTTAGAAGTTTTGAAGGGAGAAAAGAGATAGAAAGTTGTTAATCAAGGCTCATTCATTCTTCTTTTTTTCTAATAAATAAGAATTTTAAAGGAGATTCTTTCTTTTTTTTGGGGTTGTGATGGTAGTAGTTCTTGTTATTCTTTCCCATCGGACCGGAAAGAAATAAAAGCACCCTTATATGTCCAAAATTGCCCTTCCAAAGAATAGAGAGAACTTCAAAAATAAACTTTTTTTATGCCTAAAAATTGTGCCCTGATGTTATCTTTCTATTCTTGCAACATTTTACTAGCTATTTCCCCCCTCTTTCAAGCTCTTGTTTTTTTCAAGCCACAAAATATAGCTGCTGCTGCTATTGCAACGTCCGTCTCCTTTCAAGCTTGTCGACATTTCTTCTATATATTTTTTTTGATTGTAATAAAATGTCAGAGTCCCACCGCCTCTCCATCGCTCTTTTTTTATTTTTCCTTCGTTTATCCTCCACTCCCCCTATCTAATATTGAAACGAAACGCGGGTGGTGAGAGTTATTGCTCCAGAGGGCACAAAAAAAAGAAAAGCGGGTGGCAGCAATAATGTCGGAGACGGTGCCGTAGAACAACGACCAATAACATAACTTGTCGAAACCGAAACCAATATACTACAGCAGCAAAAACGAGCAAGGAAGCAAGCGATAAGAAAGAAGAATTTCAAAGAATAAGCAAAAAAGAAGAAAAGAAATGCCACCTGTTTCTGCTTCCTCTTCTTTAAAATCTTTTAAACAATAACAACAAATCTATCTTTTGTCTTTTAAAACATTGATTGAAAATAATAGCAAGAAATTTTAAAAAATTTGTTTTTCTTCTTAATTGATAATAAAAAGGCAACTCTTTTAATTTTCTTTTTTACTTCTTCGATCAATGAGCACACGAATAAAAAGAAGACAGAAGGAATGCAAAGAAGCTAAAGAATTTTTGCCATTCTTTAAATGCCTTTAATACTTCATTAATCATCGAAAAGAAAGAAATCTCATCAGCGTGAGATTTTTTAAAAAAGTGGATTTTTGTTGCTTTACTACTACTTTTCTGCTGCTGTCTTTAAAAATATATTCTTTCGTCTTCCGTAAAAAGACGCATTTCCGTTTACTTTTTGAAAAACAGAAGCAAGCAGAAGCATTGATTGTTGTTGTGTGTTTTTGCTTTCTTTATTATTACTTTTTGGTGGTGCGCGGAGGCGCGCTTCTCTATACTTTTCTTTCTTAAATGAAATTTTCCCAAAAAATATTTTGGAAAAAATACAAATGCAAAACAGAAAGAAAAGCTTTTTGGCCGGATATTGAGCTTTCTCCTCCTCCTCCAAAGCTTCTTCATTCATCTTTGAGACGATGTGACTCTACTTGCTGCTTTCTGCCTAACGGATATTGTTGTCTCGCGCATTTTCAATGAGTTGCTTTTTTTCTTTAAAAAGTAAACGTTGAAACATTACGCAGCAAAAGCTTTTAATGTGCAAAATAAGAAAAAAATTTGTCTCTGATACAATATTTTTAAAAAAAATGAAAAGAATTTAGATGAAAAAATTAAATAATGACGCAAATGTAATTCTTTGATGAAAATAGTTTTTTTTAAAAAAAGAATAATGAAATGCAACAAAGTATAAAAATGTAGTGTAATATGGTGATAATAGAAATAAGAAGTAATTAGTGCTGATTATAGTTTTAAGAAAACGAAATTTCGTTTTGTATTTAACAGATAATTCGCTTAGCTACGAATTATAAAAATAAAAATAATATGAAGAAAACTTTTTATTACTATGATTATTGCTGTATTTAAAAGGTTACAAGCCCTTAAAAAATCAAAAATTTGCATAAAATCTAAATGTCTCGAAGCATATTTTTTGCCCTAATTTAAAAGTGATCAATTGCTTTTTTAAAATCAAATCTTTTTTTGTGGTCGTAAGTAACAGCTTTTTGTCTTCTTTCTTTCGTCTGCTCTGTCTTCAAAATCACTCTTGACAGACGACGACGATAAATAAAGCAAGAAAACAAAACGCCTGCTTTTTGAAGTGGTTAAAGAAAAAGAACCAGAAAAGAAGAGGGATATGAAAAAGCTCTTTTTTTATCAGAGAAGGCACAGTTTTAGTCAGTCCCCACACTTAAGATACTTGAAAGAATTCGCGGCTAGGTTAAGTGAGAGTGAGTGAGTGTCCACGGGAAAAGAAGAAGCAAGTAAGACAAGGAATATCAAAAAAAAGAAAGAAAACGTTGAAGTTCAATCGATCAATGTTGAATGAACAGAAGAAAAAAACAAGATAAAAAGATTTACAAAGATTTGCTAAAAATTAGCTAATCCCATTGAAACAAATCAAATGAAGGAATAACCAAGGATTCAAAACAATTAATTTTGAATTGCAAAAAATCAGATGGATTCAAAAAATACGAAGCAAATGTTACAAATACTTTTCTGAATAAATATTGGTCGTAAATTGTAAGAAGCAACCCTTTAATAACATAAATACAATAACAATTTTGTAACAATAATCTGTTACAAACTGTAATATTTTTTGCTTACTTCAAAGCCGTAATGCCAAGCTCCAGCATATTCACCCTAAAAAATTTTTTCGTTTTATTAATGCTTCTAAATCAATGATGTTCTAACCTTGCCATCAGGACCTGTGCAAACACCATGGCCATTTGCACGACCTTCTTCCTAAAAATTTATTTTTTTGGTTTAACGTTTTTAAACATGTTTATCACTGGTTTACAGACTGAGTATAAAAAATTACTAACCCAACTTCCGCAATATGAGCCGCCATCATCGAAATCAAAGCGGCCTCCATTTCGAGCCATAATTTTTATTAAATTTTTGTTTCAATAATATTAATTAATAGTGTTGTTGGTGTTGTTGTTGGAGAAGGGAAGGAAGAGGAGGGGAAAAGTTTAAATAATATAAATTAAACTTTTCCAAATGAATGAAAACCCGCAAAATATGTTATTAAAAACAGGAATGGCGCATTTGCGCCAATCAATCATTGTAACAATAACATGATCCGTTTTTTTGCTGTTATCTGTGGTAAAAATAAATGTATGTATGTGTTTATAATAATAATGAATAATAATAATAACAAGAAAAAAAGATCTCTTTGGCAATAAAAAATAGGGATTTGAAAGGCACGCAAAAACCAACACAAAAAAATAGAGTTAACAGAAAAAAGTAGCAGCTGCAATCAATCGTTTTTGTGTCTTTGAGCTAGCTAAAGGGAATTTTTTGAGGGAAGTTTTTTTAAAGCTGCGATATTCTTTATTCTTGGGGAAAGGGAAGATAGAGATATGAAAGAAGGAAAAGTCTGGTGTTGCACAGGCAGTGGAAAGAATAAAGCAGCTCAAAGAAGAAGTATCGGCAATGAAAAAAGAAAGGAGAACAAAAATGTTCAAAAAAAACCGTAATAGAAAAATCTGAAACATAAAAAATTTGTAAAAAAAAAATATAAAAGAAACATTAATTTTGAAAGTTTTTTTGTTTCTGTTGCTCGTGGAAAAATTTAAAAGAAGGGTGGAAAATTGAAAAAGGAGGAATCGGAGTCATAAACAATGCTTTTGACTATTTTTTTCTCTTCTTTTTATTTTTTATTTTGATGAAAAGCCGCTGCTCCGCCGTTTTCATTCCAATTACCCTCCTTCTTCTACTTTTTTTTCACTCCTGAATTATACTCAATACACACGCAATTCTATCAAAGTAAAATGAAAATACCCAGAAGAAAAGCCGAAAAATAAAAAGTATGCAAAATTCATCAAAGAGGAGAGATAACTGCTCCAATATTTGAGAAAATATAATTGCAGGATTTTTATTTTAGCATAAATAAAATTCCTTCTGGAAGGATATACGTAATTTTAATAATAGAATTATGGAAAGAAGCCAAACTTCATAAAAGTCAAAAGAATTGCATAATTTAAAGAAATGCTTTTAAAAAACAAAGCAAAAAAAGTTAAAGAAAATTTGAGAATAAAAAAAGTGTAGCTAACTGCAACAGCACGAAAAAAATGGGAGGAAAGGATCCGCGGATTACGAAGAATAGAAGCTATTCTGCTGCTTTTGAGTGTCTCCAAATCCATTAAAGGGGGGAAAAGACAAAATGAAATTTCTTTTCTTTTTTCTTCTATTTTTAAAGGGGGGAAATGTTGTCGTCGTCCCTCTCAATTTACATTGCCTTTAAGAAAAATATAAAATAAAATGCAAGACAAAAAAAGAAACAAAGAAGGTATAAAAAGCTAAAAACGAAGAAGGCAAAAAAAGCCCAGGTAAAGAAATGGGATTCAGAGGGCATAACTTTATTTAAAAGGCGTCTAATTTGTTTTAAACGCATTATTTTTGTTGAAAAATTTCCCTAAGGAGATGATAAAAAAGAAAAAATGTTTCCTTTTTCTAAAAGTATGAAACAGAAGAACAGGGAAATTTTCTTTCTTCGTTTTATTTTTTTGGTTTGCCCCCGGAACACGCGACACGGATTTGTGCCCTCCTTGGACGAGGAGAAGAAGTCTTTCTCGGTTTTTTTTTTGGAGCAGTCACAGCAAGCAATAATATTGCTTCTTTCTAAAAGAAAATGATGGCAATATTCTGTTAGCTTCAAAAGCAGTTCATTAAAAGCAGAAGATACATTAGCTTCATCAACTGATGAAAGAGGGGGGTTCCGGTTGCGCAGTTTGCCTATTATAATATGATAGATCGGCGAAGAAGAAGACCGCTTGCTGCGCAATAAAAATAGCGGCTATCAAAAAAAAACTGACAAAAAAGTTTTCTCTTTTTTTGACGACGATGTCGTCGTTGGCGGGCGTGAACGCTTGAATGGCTTGGGTGGCGGCAGCCAAAAAAATATTATATGAAGTTGAGCCCGTCTCAAAAACACAAGCAGCTTTTTTAGCCTCAAGGAAAAAAAGACTACTGAGACTACACACGCATATTTTTTTCTGCTTATACTGGGCTTTTACTTACGTTTTTTTGTTGTTATCTTTTTTTGCCTGGAGGCGAACAAGCAGCTTGCAATCTTAAAAAAAGATATTCAAGATTGGTATTCTTGGTCGGTTATATTTTAAACATGAAAAATATTTTTAAAAAACTCTTAAAAAAGAAAAAATGGACATAAAAACAGAAAATATATTTATTTATATTCGCGTATATAACAAGAAAGTAAGCAAGAAAGCTAAAGGTACAATGCCAAAGTAGCTGTCTACTTTCCTTTTTTCTTTTCTTCTTTTTATTTTTTTTTCTTGTTGTTGAATAATGTGAATGCAGCTATTTGCTTCTTCGCCTTCTTCCTTTAGCTGCTTTTGCTCGTAACTGCTGTTAGTCTTCAAACACCGCAAAAAAATATATGCGACAACGACGATGGCGGCTTTCAAAGAAGTTTAAAGCTGCTGCTGCAGCTCACAGTTGAATAAGAGTTGCTTTGCTTCGTTTTCGCTAATCAAAAAGGCGTGTCACAGCTAAACAAAAGTTTTCCCTTACTATTTTCCTCTCCGTTAGGTGCTGCCACTTTTATCGTACAATAATTCAAACTATCTTGCTCACTCTTTTATATGTCAGGTCAATATCTATCTTGTTGGACCTTCGATATCCGCGCGTGCGCGACCTTTTGTGTTTTTCTTCAAAGCAAAGTTTTAAAAAGAAAACGAATCTCCCTCGCTTCCCTTTCAATATTTCTCTTGTTATGTTGGGTTAAAAAGCTTTTGTCTTGAATCTTTACCGTTGGCAATCAAAATGTGTTCTTATTGGCAGCTGCCACGCCACCATTTCCGTTCACCCTCATTCTTTAAACACAAAGGTCAAAGATTTGTTGTTTAATTAAGAAAAAAAGATACATGTATCATTTAAAATTTTTAATCTGTTTTACACCAATTAACGCAAAACACAACAACATCAAGTAAATTAAATTTATATTAAATAAAAAGAAAACAAAAAATATTTTAAACCTTCTGATGCATGATTATGAATACAGTATGGTCTTTTTATCAATTTTGAAAACAGCAATGATGGAAAACAAGAAATATGCTAATTTGCCTTTGTTGGTTCAATAGTAGTACCTAAAGCAAATAAACAAAAGTTATAAAATGTAAAATATCAAAAGAACTATTGAACCTACCTCGACGAATTGTACCCCAACCAATTAAACGCCAATGTTTTTCAATACGACGACTCAAAGCAATTTTTTCATTTAATTCAGTACAAATTGGATCAGTTAGCGTTATCTTTGCAGCATCTCCTATAAAAAGAGTTATTGTAAATACAACTTTTTTTTATCGATATATGGAAGTAGGTAACTCATAACATTGCTAAGTCAGCAATATATATTCACATAATAGTGAAACCGTGGCATCCCCCAAACAAAAATGAAAGAAAAACCGACTTCCATCAATATCTTTACCTTTAACGGCGGTAACTCGACCACCAGTTGAAAGTGAACCAATATTAACCATTAATACTTCGCCTTTACTAAGCTTTTGAACTTTTGCTGCCTTTTTGCCACCTTCAGTTCGAACACCAAGTAAACGACGAAGCAAGAAATAAGCAATTTCAATATCAACAAAAATATCAGGCAATGTTCCAACAGCACCAAGGATATGACCAACAAGACGATCACCACGACATAAAGTTGGATCAATATTTGTTCCAACACCAATAAGCCCACCGGGAACAGCATATTGCAATTGATTCTGTTCAGCAAATAGAGAAACAATTTTAGAGAAAATTGGTCTACATTGAACTTTTCCATCAGCAGTTTTGCTTACAATTCCAGGTCGAACTTCAATTTCTTGACCAACTTTTAAAATACCTAAAGGGAAAACAGCAAAATATAACGATATTAAATTTAAAGAAATACCTTTAAGAATTGAACCACCAGCAACACCACCTTTCAAATTTTCAACTTCAGAGCCTGGTTTATTAACATCAAAAGATCTAATAACAATAAGACGCGATGGAGATTCAAACTAAAAAAACAATACGTTAACGAAAGCAATCATTTGTTTAAAATTATTGTAAAGGATAGATAAAGCTTTGTGAACATTTTATAAAAAATCACATATAATTCTTTTGTTTATTAATAAAACTTTAACTAAAAAATCTTACATCTCTTATTGGAACAGGAACTTTTTTGCAAAGATATTCGCATACAGCATCAACATTATATTTAAGTTGTGCAGAAATTGGAATGACAGGTGCAGAATCAGCAACAGTACCTTGAACGAAATTTTTAATTTGATCATATTGTTCTGTAGCTTGAGCTTCTTTAATTAAATCAATTTTATTTTGAAGAATGAGCAAATGCTTAAGTTGCATAATTTCAACAGCAGCTAAATGTTCAGATGTTTGTGGTTGAGGGCATGGTTCATTTCCAGCAACCAATAACATTGCAGCATCCATAACAGCAGCACCATTCAACATAGTAGCCATGAGAATATCGTGACCAGGACAATCAACAAAAGAGACATGTCGAACACAAACAAATTGACCACCACAACCTTCACGAGTACATGGAAGACGATCAGGGCTTATTGATCCAGCAGAACTAAAACAATTTATTAACTGTATTTATTTTACAACTTTAAGGTAAATATTTATACCGATAACATCCAGGACGAGGACACTCTTCATTGGAGCAACGATAAATTTTAGCATTTGCATAACCCAATTTAATAGTAATATTACGTTCCAATTCATTTTTAAATTTTACAGTATGAACCCCAGAAATAGCTTTTACCAATGTAGATTTTCCATGTGCGACATGACCAATGGTTCCAATGTTAATAGTTGCTTGACGACTTATTACCTAAAATATAATTCTATAAAATGTAATGGAAGCAAAAGTAGAATAATCTACTTCTTCAGTGAGAGGATTAAGTTCTTTTGGATTAATCTTTGATAGATCTTGTTTAGCAAGCCAACTTTGAGCTTCATCTTGTTGCGGCTCTTCTAAAAATTAACATTAATTTAAAGAGAAATAAAAAAAATGCATTAATTTACCGGTGCTCATTTTGACAGTAAAAAATAGGATTTAGATAGCTGAGAGAAACTGAAAATATAGCTCTTAGATATTGCAGCAAAAAGAGGGATTAAAGATTGTATAACACGATACAAAAAAGAAAGAGACAGAATTATAATGATAAAAATATACAATGATGCAACCAAAAAAGATGTTTGAGAAAAATATTTGAAAGAAAAATATTCCAGCGAGTTCAAATAAATTTTCAAACTGTATAATCGTGTTAAGATTCTACTACACAATCTTTTATATAGGAAAAAAACTGAATTTAATTATTTCGATGCTAAAAAACCATCATCTTATTTTTTAAATATCAGTGATCAAAACTAATATATTGTTGATTATTATTTATCAAAAAAGGCGATTCTTAAGGATTTTGTTTTATTTACCAAAGTTAACTTACAAAAGCCAATGATTTTAAAGGGGAGACATTCCTTATAAAAACTCAGAAAATCCTTATTTTACCTAGTATAAATTTAATTTTTCACCTGTATTTTGACTTAATTAATCTCCTCACGCTGGTGGGGGAGGAGATGACAGAAAGATACTTGTCTCATCCTCAGGTTACGGCACTATCAAAAGCATTGTTCATTTAGTTTAATGTTATTTGTTTAAATATTACATAAATAAAAACATTGAAAAAACATCCTTTAAAATTGTATTGCTGCTTTGTGTGATAATTAATTTACAATACCTGTTGAAAATGGGTTTTAAAAATTTTAAATCCATTTTTACAGTAATCTTTTTCTCTCCCATTGCAGTGGTTACTTTTTTTTAAAAGACCCATTGTATTAAAGAATCCATAAATTTTTTAAACAAAAATGCAAAAGCGAAATAAATAATTTTGATAAAACGAAATCAAGAAATTACAGTTGCCTTTATTTCGGCTGTTTTATTTCATTAATTTCTTTTACTTAATAACAGATGCCATATTTAATACAAAATCAACTGTAATTTAAAATTGAAACGTTTCTTTTAAACAACGTTTTCAAATTATCTTATATGTTTTATATTATTGCTAATATTTGTTTATTTTAGTTTTAAAAAAGAAATAACAAATTTTTTAAAAAATGTAACAAAAAATATTACAAAAACAAAAAGAAATTCCATAACACCGTGTATTTTCTTTAAATATAAAAAATGAGTATCATATTGGTGATTGGATTTTTTGGACTAAAAGGTTATATCGCTGCTGAAAACAACAAATGACGACATGTATGATAAGAATGTCTTTTTAACAATCGTGTTATAAATGTTTACACACAAAAACGACATGATCTTGCGCAATCTTTTTGCATGTAAATTGTTGAACTGATGCAAATTCCGGGTGATGACTGAATCCATGCTTCACACCATCGTGATCGATCAAAGCATGAATTTGACATTGGTGCTAAAAACAGTTTTTGTCAATCTGTTATTTTAAAATAGATGTCATTACCAAATTGTGATTGTTGTTGAAGTTGTTGTTGTATTTGCTGCTGTCTTTCGTATTCTCGCTGCTGAGCAATTCGGGCTTCATAATCTCGGCGAGCTTTAAGCTGCTGTTGCCGGAGGCGATTAAATCGTTCATGCAAAGTTGAACGAAGATTTGTATTTGTTTGTTGTTGTTGTACGGTATTAGTTGGTGGTTGTTGAACAGTATTTTGAATTCTTGATCGAATTGCTGGACGTGTTACAAGTGAAACTTGAGCTGTCGTTAAGCGAGCAGTTGTAGGTCGTGGAGTTGTTGTAGTTGGACGAGGAGGAGTTGTTGGTCGAGGGGTTGTTGTTGGGGGAGGAGATGATAGACGAGCCTTTTTGAGCACAGCATTAAATACCTCTTTTACGCCTTCCCATGTCTCTCTTCCAGTTGGAATAAGTTGCTTTCGATCCAATAAAAATCCATCCCATTCTAAAATTTATTATTTGTTATTTATTTATATTTTTAGGGCATCCTATTTGCTTACGTTCTTCCCCAGGACGTAATTCAAGTAAATAAACATATTTAATATTTGCTTTAGCTTTTGCCCAATCATCTGATCCCCCGGATGAAGGATAAAGAATATCAGCGCCAGTGCCAAAACGGAATTTCGTTCCATACATTGATTCAATGGCATCAACACCTCTTCGGCCAACTTCTTGTAAATCATCAATATCTGCAGGAAAGGATTTTCTTTCATGATTATATGGATGTATCCACCTTAAAGATAAATACATGTATTATTGATATTTTTATTAATACAGTATATCCTTACATTTGACTATACGTATGTAGGGTAATAAAAGCATCAACTTTTCCCCATAATTCTGCAGAAAACAGTTTATCCCTAATTGCCCGGGATTCTGGTTCACTAAAAGCTGATGCACCTTGATAAATGTCTGAACAGATATCATTGGATGAACCACTTTCTGAAATTATTTACGTTTTATAAATTTTGTAATAAGTTTAAAAATAAACCTCCAAAATGAAAATCGAAATTTCGATTAAGATCAATCCCTCCACAACATCTTTCACGATGCCATCGATCTTTTGTGCAGGTGATTCCTCCACGATTTTTCCGCCAAAATCTTGTTTGTGGTGTTACATCTGAACGAGAATATTCAAATCCATCTGGATTTGCCACAGGGGTAATATAAAAATTTAGATTATCAAGATATGCGGTAATTTGGGGATCATATTGATAATTTGCGACAAGTTGTTCAATGAAATATAAGGCTGTATGTCTAAATATCAAAGCTAGAACAGATACTTTTATTCCAAAACTTACATGGCTGCCCATTCTCTTGCATGTATTCCCCCGTCAACCCATACAGCCCTTTTTGTGGTAGATTCAATTGGACTTCCAAGTTTTATTCCCTTGATGGGTCGACCTTCAACAGATGAACCAAGTGTAAAAACTTTTGCAAGTCTTGGATACTGTCGTTCAATGTCTTCCATCCATTTAATCATTTCATCATATGAATGATATTCCCCAAATCGATATTTTGCTTTATTCCGTGATGTATAAACTTCGTCTTTTGAACGCTTTGAAAAGAATGATACCAAAAGTGGATCCAAATTTGTTAAATTTTGCTTACTCAAAAATCCTTCTGATGTTGTCACAGCTGGAGACTTTTCTTTTTCAATTATCTTTCTAAAAAATCAAACGAATAAAAGACGTTTTTTCCTTTTTTCGTGAAAAAAACTTACTTTTGTACATCATCAACTGTCACTTTATATTCAATTTCTTTGTCAGAAAGTAATTTTTCTGTTGCTTCTGATAATTCCGGTCCGACCATTAAATCCACAAATGCTCCTATCGCTGTTGGAGCTTTCCAAAAATCAAACTGAAAAAATGAGCAGTTTTAACTTTGTTACAAAAATAGGATACAGTAACAAAGAAGTCTAAATTGCTTTAAATTTACTACCATAGGTTGTTTAAATAAATAAAACCCAGTAAAATGATACTGTAAAAATTAATTTGTGTCTTTTACCGTAATTCTTGTTAATAAAACAAACATACTTCAAATTCAGATGACGCTTTATAGAGTTCATGCAAAAATTTTAATTGATCAACATTTTTAGGCCAAATTCGAAGTAATTTAAATTTTTGATTATTATTAAATCTGTCTGATAACTCTGAATTTATTGTTTGTACCCAAAATAGAATAACTGTGAAGGCGGTAAAAATGGACAACCGCATTTTTTATCTAAAAGTTAGTTTCAAATACAAATTTATAAATAAATAAAAGGCATACAAAAATCGTGGGAAAAGATTAAAAAAAAGAGATAAGTCAACGTTAAAGCTTGAATCTATTATAAAAGAGAGGGCATTTTTCACGTCATGTTTTTTTATAAACGAGTGGAGATAAAAGGTATGCAAACACAAAGATCTCCTGAGGCAAGCGCCAAAAAATTTTGAGCTATTTTTTTAACAATCAGTTTTTTTAAAAAAGAAATTTCGGATGATTCGTTCTGACGTTAAATAAACGGAAAAGAAAAATTTGAGGAATGCTTTCGTATAAAAAAAAATAGGCGTAAAAAACGGAAGACAGAGGAAAAAAAGGTTCAAAAGGGATCAATGAATGAATGGGAGAGGTTTCAGATCATCATTTTGTCATCACCACCATTATGATGATTCCCAAGATTTTAGTTTGAATTGAATTAAAACTGGTTTCTATATATCTATAAGAAACGGATTTTGGTCTTCAAACATTTATATTCAAAAGAAAGGGTATCAAAAAGGCTATCATTAACAAATTTTTAGCAGCCGAAAAAAGTTGCTGCAAAACAATTACATCAAACAAAAAGAAAAAGATATATTTCCCATTTTTTCTTCATCTCCCTATCTTCTTCAATTTTGCTTTCTTCTTTTTCTTAGGGGCTATGGGTGAGGTGAGGACACGCTCGTTTGCGCAATCATGAAACAGCCAAAATCAACCATAAATTTTATTTGGAATGAATGCTAGCAGAAGAAGAAAAATATCATTTACAGAAACCGGTTAAGTCTCGTTTCTTTCCCTTTACCCTTATCAGACACCTACGGTCTCAGTAATTTTATTCTTAAATTTTTATGACTCAAAAATTTCAGAACACGCAATCACTTAAAAAAGAAAGGAAAGTAAATTGTTGTTTTTGTAATTACACGCATTTATAATTTGATGAATTCTTGATAGTTAAGGTATTTATATAATAAATAATGAACGGTTTTCTTTCTTGTTGATCAAATACCAAGAAATGAAAGGAATAATATAAAGATCAAAAAATGTACTGTTATTGATAAATTAATTTATTACTATCAACAACTTCTTTTTAAAGGCATAGATCAAAAGTTAATTGTATTATCTGAGGAAATTCATCCAAAACAAAACTTTAAAAAAGGGGACAGAAATTTGGAAACTAAAAAATATAATTCTTCCGTTTGAGTCAAAAATGCCAAAAAATGGAAGAAATTCTTTGCTTTTAAAGGTCATTTTTGAAAAAGCATTTATTTCACCTTGAAAGATTTTGCAGACGTAGAACCAGTGCTGGCGGTTTACCGAATTTTTTCGGTTTTCGGTTTCGGTGAACCGAACCGAAACCGAAATTCCTCGGTTTTTCGGTTCGGTAAACCGAACCGAAACCGTAAAGCCTCGGTTCACCGGTTCGGTTTACCGAAAAACCGAAAAAAACCGAGTTTTTTTTAAAAGAAAATTTTTGTTTTTGTGCTCAGAAAAAGGATTTTAGCCACTTATTTTTAACTTAAATGTCATTCAAAATGATTTTGCTACAAATTTGTAAGTCAAATCAACAAAAAAAGAACTTTTTAAAGAAAAACAAACAAACATTTCAAACCGAAAACCGAAATTTCTCGGTTCATCGGTTCGGTAAACCGAACCGAAACCGAACCGAAAACCGAAAAACCGCCAGCACTGCGTAGAACAACAAATTCCGGAAGCTTAAAATTCTTAAAAATAAAACTTTTTATCTCAAAAAAGTAACGGTAAAGCTGACGTCTGTGACTGACGCAATATTTTTTGGTTGAATTGAACCCCAAAAATAGCTCACTTTATGCGTTTCAAACTCCTTAAATAGCAGGAGAAAAAGATTTTCATAAAAAATATAGTATTTCAAAAAAACCAAAATTTGGTCTTTTAATAAAATCACAAGAAAAACAATAATTAATCAAAACAAATTAAAATCATTTTAATAATAATAACAACATTAAAATATCGCTACAAACCATAGTTTCGAACGAAAGAATCACGAGAAAGCAATTAAATTCAAATATAAAAAATAAATTTAAACCAATTCTTAAATATTTAAGTGAATAACATTTTTTAAAACGTTTTTTACTGATGCTGATAATAAAAATGACACAAACGATTTTTCGATTTTTTGGGCTAATCAAGTCAAACTCCGGTTCATTTTAAAAAAATGACCGTTAACCACATAAACGTGTTTTTCTTAAATGTTCTTATTTGAATCTTTAGGGAATAGGTGTTTAAAAAAGGTGATAGATATAACATTTAATTGGCTGACAATTTGGCACAAGTTTGTATTGTAACACCGAAAAGAACTGAGAGAGAATTTTGAACATTGATTTTTTATTGAAACTTTTTTATGATGATTAATTAATGGGTGTATGTACCAAGAAAAAGAATTTAATGAAAATATTTTAGAAGTTGTAAAATTAAAATGTCATATTCTAATGAAAAATGTAATCTTTTTTTGGATTATATGAATCATACGAAGAAATCATATAATATGATACGTATCACCCAGATATAATGTTGTTACACTAATTATTACTTTTTTATATCATATCCAATACCCGTTTTAACTTTTCTTATCACATAATAAATATTTTTTTAATCAAAAAAGAATCCGCGCAAAAAAAACTTTTTTGGCAGGGTTTTTATCATGCATGTGTAGTAGTAATATTAACAATTAGAAGAAAGGGGAATAACCTTGAAAAGACAAGACCAGCAGTGTTTTGTGTTTTTTTGTAAATCAATTCAAAAATTAAAATTTTTTTATCAAAATTTTAAATATATAAAAATTCACCCGTAAAAGTGTTACAAAAAGTGTCTTTTTTTAGCAAAGATTACAAGTTTTCGCGCATTGTCGTTTCATAGAAAGTCTTGAAGTTGAACATAAAAGTGGGGAATGACTTAACCATCGATTACAGTCTTCTACAGAATCTCGACATGAAGAAGAAAATTGTTGCTGTTGTTGGGGTTGTCTTTGATGGTGTACTGGCATTCTTGTTGGTGCTAAAGTAGTAGGTCTTGTCATTTGTGGTTGAAGAAATGTTGGTGCCGGTGGTGGGGGAATAGTTGAAGGTCGAGCAACTCCAGCTGATTTATTTCTTGCTTCTGAAGCTACTGTCTCCAAAACAACCATAATTCCATCAAAGGTTTCTCGAGCTGTTGGAATTAGCAATGTTTTATCAAGTACAAATCCATTCCATGCTGAAACAGCTATCATCAATTTACTTATGTTTTGTAAATAAAAGGAACTGGAAAAGATGTTAAAAATAATACTCACAGTAATAGGAGGGTCTTAATTCGATGGTGTAGCTGTATTTAATTTTTGCTGTCTCTTTTGCCCAATCCGATGAACCACCAGCATATGCGTCTAAAATTCTTACATTATTTCCTTGAAAACAAAATTACTACATTAGAAATTTTTTAAAAATGATTTTTACATGTTGTCTGTTTTATTAACTCAAAAATACCGTTTTAAAACATTTTTTAAAAATACATAATAATTGAAACTCTTACATATAATTTCTGGCCCAGTTCCAATTAAATAATGTGTTCCAAATAAACGTGAAATTGCAGACACGGCTTTTTGTGCAACTTTTTTTAATTCTGCAACATCTTCTGGGTAATGCCGTTTTCGATTAGAAAATGGATAAATGAAAAGTTGTGAATATGCGTGTAACGTGATATATGCATCAATTCTTCCGGTTAATTCTGAATTAATTATTGCATCTCTTACATTTCTGAAATATTAAAATGTTTTTGTACTTTTGACGCTCGCCTAATGAAGAAATATACCTAGATTCTGGTTCACTGAATGGTCCAGCACCATGATAGATTTCTGAGCATGGATGATAGGAGGTACCAGTTTCAGCAAATTTATATGCAAAATTTCGATTTAAATCAGTACCTAAATTAATGTAACATTACATTAATATAAATAACCGTTTCAAAAAATTCAAACCTCGACAACATGTCTTTTCGCCGATTCGATTTGTGGCACATCTTTCGTGGGAACGAGATTTACGCCACATTCGAACAAGAGCATTTCTTGGATCGGATCTTGTATACTCATATCCATCTGGATTTAAAACTGGAAAAGCAACAATTTCGACATTTTCAAGGATTCTCATTAATTTTGTATCATTTTGTAGGATTCCATTTGCAAACTTAAAAATCAAAAAAAGATTAAAAACTTTCAAAATAGATTAAATTATTACATTAAAAATTGTGTAAACACTCGTGTGAACAGCCGTCCATTCTCGGGCATGAATTCCTCCTAAAAAAATTTTTTCTTATTAATTAAAAGAAATTTTAATTTGTTTTTTTATGTTTCAGTGTTTCAAAAATGCATGGGTATTTGTTTAATTAACAAAATTGTGTTTCAAGGACATCAGCATTTACCTTTTACAATTTTCATTTTCTTTTAATTATGTCTTTTTTCAATCAAAACTTGTCTAAGAATATTTTTTTTAAAATTAACCTTCAAATAAATTGATTTAATGTAACATCTTCATCATCAGCAGCATTGATATAACGTGATGATGATGACATGACAAAATTAATCGATCATACTAACTTTTTTTTACTTTGACTATTTTACAAACCCCACTATTAAAGATATCAAAGCAATAAAAAAGAAGATGTAACAAACCATCAATCCAGATGACCCGCTTCGATGAACCACCAAAAGCAGAAGAAGAGGAAGAAGAAGCAGTAACCGGATTTGTGGAGGTAAACTAAAAAAAGAAAAGAAAAAGTGGAAAAGAAATTTATGTATGTAATTATTTTTACGTAATGCTTCTTCTTTAAAACGTTCATTTATCTTTTATTTAATTATCCTTCGCTTTTATATCCTCTTCTGCTGTTTTTTAAAAAAATGCGTTTAAAAAGAAAAAGCAGAAATCATAAATTTGCTGCTAAAGTTTTAAGATCAATGATAATTGGTCGGCCATATAAAATGTGTCACAGATAAAAACAAAAGAAATTAGCAGCAAAAAAACTCTTTTTACTCTGTTTTAAACTTTCAAATTTTAAAAACAAAAGTACATCAACTTTTGCGTCAAGGCCAGTGGCAAAGATTTTTCAACTTTGTCAAAAAAATGATTTGGTCATCTTTTCGTTGACTTTTGTCATTTTTTACAACAATGTTATCGTCTACTTTTATGAAGGAAGTTTTAAAGCTTTGAAAATATAAAAAGGGTCGTCGTTCCACTAAATTATTTTTTTTCATTTTCTTTTGCCTAAAGCATAGGCCTAAACATTTTATGCACATAAATTTATGGGTGTTTCAAAAAGTTGCAAAAAGGAAGGGCACTTCTTCAGTTTACTCCCCCTTTTCATTAAAAATTTACATTTTTTTTTATTTTCAAGCAGCAGCACACAACCGCTCGGCATCCCACCCGCCAATTGGCGCGCCAACCCCTGTGATTTTCATTTTCTACGTGTATTTTATGTAAATTTTTCCTTACACAAATGAAGAGGGGGAGTAAACTGAAGAAGTGCCAAAGGAAGTTATTTAACATTCGAGGTTGAAATTTAAAGAAACATATCTCTAATTCTCTACCTACCTTAATTCCATACGTTTCTCGGCCTTCAACAGTTCGACCGATTGAAAAAACTTTTGCATGTCCAGGTCCAAGTCGAGATTCAATCCGAAACATCCATGCAACAATATCAGCATAAGAATGATATTCTTTCATTGAAAGACCAAAATCATCTTTTCGATTATCTGCAATATCACCCAAATCCCTTCGGCCACCATTTAGCCTTTTCAAAGCCCTTGAAGACCATGAATCTTTATTATCACCTTCTTTTTCAGCAATTAATTTATTCAAATCATTTACGATAACTTTAAAGGGGATTTCATATTTTGATGCAAAAGCTTCCAAAAATTTTCGTTGTTTTGAATCAACCATTATATCAACAGTTTCACCGATCTTTGATGGGGCACGCCAAAAATCAAGCTAAAGATTTTTTATTTTTATGGATGTAAAATTGAAAAAAGAGACAGCGACATACTTGGCCTTCTTCGAAAAGGGAAATAAGTGATAAAAGCTTTGCATTGTTTTGAGGGATTAATTGAATAACGGATATCAAATCATTTTGAACACTTGCAAATGCTAATCCAAAAAGGATTAATTCCACCACCAAAACCGATATGTATTTCATAGCCAAAATAAAAGGAATGGACCAAAGTGCAACTGCCTCAAACAAGAGAGAACATATATCACTTCTCTCATTCATCACTGCCGCCGCCATCATCACACATAAACGCCGCCCCCTTTTTCCCCATTAATGCAGTTCTCTTTTTTTAAAAAAGTTTAAACCATCCTCCAAAAAAAACGTCTTTATTCAATAAAAAAAAGGAAATTCAAATGTCAAAATATAAATAAAAAAAATTCAATCCATTATTTTTCTTCATCATTTAATCTGAATCACTTTCAGGTGGTTTAATTTGCTCTTCTGATTCAGCTGGACTTCCTGCTGTTGCAAGTACTGGAGGTTCTTCATCATCTTCATCGTCGTCATCATCACTGTCTTCTATTCTCGCACGTTTAACTGGTTTGCTAGGACTTTCATCTTCTTCATCGGATTCATTCTTTTTAGGAGAATCAGATAAATCTGAGTCATCAGAAATTGCAGGCGGTGCTTCTTCATCACCAGAAACAATTCGTTGAGGTTGTGATGTTCCACCATTTTCATTATCAGATTCTGAGCTTGAACTTGAAGAAACATACGCACGACTTTTAACTAAAATAATTTGAACATTTTCTTAAAATTTAAAATTAAGTAATGGGTTACCTTTTCCTTTTCGAACAGGTTCTTCTTCAACGACAGGTTTCTTTCCTGCTTTTCTTTTCTTTTTTGGAGCTTTGTTTTCACCTTCACTGCCGCTACCGCCTCCACCTTCAACATCGTCACGCTTTCGCTTTCTTCGTTTTTCCTTCTTCTTTTTTATCCGTTCTTCTCCATCACCACCATCACCACCTTGACCTCGTTCATCAGAATCATTAAGGAAGTCATCTTCATCTTTATTCTTCTTTCTTCGGCCACCTGATTTTTTCTTAGTTTTTTCTTCCTTTTCTTCAACAACCTACAAAATAAATAATGAAAACAATGCTTGTAACTAAAAACAAACCTGTGAAACTTTTAATATTTCTTTCGTTTTTTCAACATAAAATGCACGCTGCTTTCGAAGTTCTGCTTCAAGTTCTTGCTGCTTTAATAATTGTTGACGTTCTTCCTCTTGACGAATTCGTATCTGTTCTTCTCTTAAAGCTTTAATTCTTTCTTGCTTTTCTTTCTCTTCTGCTTCTTTTTTGTATGCACTTTTATAGAGTTGTATTGCTTGAGCCAATAAATCTTTGCAAACACCAGCTTCACTTTTACAAACTTGTCGAGAAATATATCGATATCTTGTCATAATTTCATCAGGTTGTTGTGATAAATATACAAAAGTTTTTTCTGCAATTTTATAATCTTCTACAGCACCAGCAAATTCTTCAACAGTTGCTTTTTCTTCACGCATAATATGTGTTGCAGTACATTGTAAAACAACGGCAAGACTAAATCGTAAAAGTAAATTTGCAGGAGCTTCTAGTATTGCCTAAAATACATTAAATGCAAAACGAATTAAATTTAAAAAAAGCAAATAAAATCTTACCCTTTGCAGCAGATCTCTACATTCACTCCAGTTATTACATTTCCATGCAGCTCTAGCAGCATACTGTAAAAGTTGAATATCAAATTGTCGCTTTTGTCGTTTCATAATAGATTTATACATTTGTAATGCAACTGAATACTGTCGATTATCCATATGTATATGAGCAAGATTAAGAAATACATCATTAAGTTCTGGAGCAGCTTCACGAACTTGAGAATACAGTTCTCGAGCATCTTGTGTTTGTCCTTTATGTGCAAGCACACATCCAACTCCATTTACAGCCCATGCATTATGTGGATGATGTTTAAGAACTTTTAAATAACAATTCATTGCATGATCACGGAATTTAGTCATTTTTTCCTAAAATTATATCTGTAAATAAATATTTAATATATTAGAATAAAAACCTTTTCATCTTGATCTCCACGTTTTACACTGAAAAGTGCCTCAAGCCATACATTTCCTAATCCAACTAAAGCATAAGCATTATCTTTATGATCCCTTAATTTAAGAACCGTTTCGAAAGTTTGTTGAGCTTCTTTTATTTTATTTAATGATACATTCAAATTTGCCATATACAAATATGGAACATCACAGTTTTCATCGGCGGAAATAGCTTTGTTGTAATATTCTATAGATTTTGTTGTATCACCTCTTTCACGATAAATGCATCCAAGTCGAACAAATGCTACAAAAACTGACTGGTATAAAACCTACAGTAATAATTAAACTTACAATCCATATGATTTGGTTTTTGTGTTAATATTTCATTATAAAATTCTTCAGCAATTACAAATCTGCTCAAAGCTTCATAAAGTCTTCCAAGATTATACTGTACAGTTATTAATTTTGCTTCATGTTCATCGCCCAATAATGAACCATTCTTGGATTGTAAAAGTTCTTCAGCTTTTTCATAATATGTTTTTGATTTTTCATAATGACCAAGTTGATAATGTAATGCTCCAATATTACAGTATAACTCAGATGGAACTTCAAAATTTTCATCTGCTTCAAGTATGGCACAAGCTTTTTCATATTTTTTCAAGGCTTCAGCAGGTCTTGTTGATTCTTGAAGTTGTGCCAGTTCAAGGATAACTTCATAATCTTCTGGATTCATTTCAATAACTTTCCGCAAAAGTTCTTCACCTTTTCGTTGAGATTCTCTAATTTTATCATCTTCAATTGGACCTTGCCATCGAGTATAAATTGAACCAAGAACTTTTAAAGTTTCATAATCTTCTGGATATTCTTTTAAAACTTTTTCAAAACAATCAATTGCCTTAAAATTTTTGGATAAATGATGTTAGAAAATAATGCAATTACATACCTGATCAAATTCCGCTCTACCAAGATGTATTTGTCCAAGTCCATAAAACGGTAATACAAATTTTGGTGCACCAAATTGTGATGCTTGATAATAATATCGAAATGCTTTATCATATTCTCGTTTATGATGATGACATCGAGCAATCAAAAAACAACTTTCAGCTTTTAAATCTTTTTGTACAGAACTATTATACGCAGACCAGGCGATTTCTTCGGCTTTTTCATTTTGCTGCAATTTAAATATATTTTTTAGAAAACATTGCTAAAAAAAAAGGTTAAAAACTTACATTAGTTAAAAAATAGACATTTGCCAATTGATTGAGAATAACTGGATTAGAGCTATCAGCATTGTGACATGATGCAAGAGCTTTTTCAGCTATTTCAGTATCACCATCATGAAAATAGCAAACAGCAAGTGCGACCCGTGCAGATATATTTTTTGGATCGAGAATTGCAACGCGATTAAATGCAGCTCTTAAAAAAATTACATTTAATAAAAAAAATTTTTTTCAAAATTAAAAAACTGACTTGGCTTTTCCATAATTTTTTAATTTTAAAAAACAATGTCCAAACCCAAGTCGTACTTCAGCAGGTAAATCAGGTTTCATTTTTAATGCTTTTCGAAAGAATGCTAATGAAGCTTCAAATTCACCAGATGCATAATTTTCTAATGCTCTTCCAATTATAGCAGAAGTATCAGACGGACGATAATTGATAACATAATCAAATTGAGCTTTCGCTTGTCCAGATTTTACAGCTTCCAATAAACAAAAATATGCTAAAAAATATTATTAATGACTCACAAAAATTTTTTGACGCTTAGCAACATCAAACATTTGAGGTTTTAAAAAATCAAAAAGAACTTAATTTATCACCTAATAAGTTGTCAAAACACTTACCACGTCCGATCAAATGAGAAACATCATACATCATCAGTTTATCAGCAGTCGTATATAATACTGTAGCTTTACTAAAGTATTCTTTTCTGTCTTTTTCATTTCGAAAACTTCTTCCTTTTTTGACATAATATGCAGCAAGTAAATCCATGCAACGCATTTGATCTTTTGTTTGGTCTGTTTTTTTCTTTTCTGCCTTTTCAAGAAGAAATACAAATTCATCATATCGTTTAAGACGATAGTACCCCAGCTGCAAAGAATTTTACATTTTTATTTCTGTGTTTTTGTGTATACGTGACTTACAGCAATATCAGGCCAAAATGAAAGTGGAACATTTTCGTCTTCCAGAACTTCAAGAACCTCTTGAGCTGTTGGATACGCTGTTGCTTCAAGAATGATTACTTCCTAAGAAAGATAAAAAGAATTAATTTATATATTTTATATAACAAAACATATTCATAACAAAGTTAAAGCATATAAACGTCCAATTACACTCTTATCAATAAACAAAGACAAATTCCAAGAACTTAAAATAGCCGAAAATAAATCAGAATTATCATGAGATCCTACATCAATTAAAGAAGCTTTTTTAAATCCTAATTCTTTCTCATACATTTTAACTAAAGAAGAAAAAAGATCATAAAGTTCATCAACTTTTGTACGTAAATCCCCATTAGCAATTTGACGCAATGATGGTATTGTGGATTGAGCCTTTTGAATTTTTTTGTAGATATTTTTAAAACGAGCAAGAGCATCAGAAAGTTTTTCAGCATCGCGCACAATTTCTTCTTGTTTCAATGAGGTGATATCACTTTGAAAAGTCAGATACATACGATTATTCGTTAAACGATTAAGAGTTTCACAACTTTCATTGTTTATGGAATCCCATTGTTGCGTAAGATTCCATATATCAACAATTAAAAGTTTAAAACGTCTCTCGATAACGATAGCATTCTATAGAAAAAAAGGAACATAGATATTTTAAAGATATTAAGTTAAAAAAATGGCAAAACTTACTCCATCGGCTGTATTAAATGAAACATTTTCCATTACCATTGTTAAAGCGGCAGGTGTCCACAAAAAAATGAAAAATAGTATTAAAAGTTCTCTGTTTGACCAATATTAATTGAGTTTATTAATTATTATTACACTAAAATAAAACAATACAAATAAATATTAATGATGAAAAATATAGAATCGATTCTTTTAAAAATTAATAATAAACACACACAAACCAAGCATACCACAAAAAAAGTCAAAGGATTTTTTGAGTTTCGAAAAGCAAGGTTTGTTTGAACACATTTTGCCAGAACCATTAAATTTGAAAACTGTTTATTTGCAGAAGCTTCTAAAATACTGTGTTCAATATTTTTGCAAATCTGAAACTAAAAGCTTCATAACATTATTCGAATACACGTACTTCAATTATTTTAACAGTGATTTATTAACAAAATATAAACATGATTTATGTAGTGCCTAGCGATGTATACTTTACGCAAAAAATAAATTGTTTTTTTTGAAATCTACAGTATTCTTAAATGCTTTAAATCTAAAAAAATTACATGATTTGAAATTTTATTTAGTTTATCTTTTAGTTTCCTTATTTTTCTTTTTCTTACGTTGACGTTACCAATTGTATCAAGGATAAGAAGGAAACTTTTTTGTCATGCACTCTTTCTACCGTAGTCAAAATTCGTTTAATGAAATACTGTATTTTGATATTGTAAAATGAAAAACTATTCTAATAGTTCTTATTACTATTGCAATTTCTGAATCTCTTCTTTTAATACAGATGTATATGAGGATATACAATTCTCAACACGAAAAAAGGAACCAAAGAAAGAAAGGTCCAAAAATAGCGTAAAACATTAAAAGTGCGCAAAATAGTGTATAAAAAAATACGAGGAAAAAGTTTTTTCTCCCTTTCACCTTTTAAAATAAAAACGATCAGGAGTAGTAGCAGCAAGTGTGAGGGGCTTAAATCAAAATTTCATTTTTGACTGACCTCCACGCGTCATTTGATGAAAAAAGAGAGAAGAAGCTATGTCAAGAAGGCCGCTATTATTTTCGGCATCATACGATGAAACAATTGTAAGTGTTTTATATGTTTCATGCTCTTTTTGAACCGATATTTCTAATTTCTTTTTCTTTAGAGATTATGGGATGTGGTTGACCAGAGACAACTTGAATCAATTGCAATCAAAGTATTTTATTTATTATTATATTGCTATTTTTTAATTATATTATAGGATACACAAACAAATGCCTTATCAATAACACCCGATGGACATCAGTAATTATTAATATACTTAAAATGGGAAATAGTGATAATTATTTTTAGATTAGCAGCAGCATGCTTTCAAACTATTCGATTATTTGATTGTTGCCATCTAGGAAATCAACCCCTGCAAGTTTTTAATGTACACGATCGAAATGTCACTACTATGGGATTTTCACATGATGGTTCATGGATTTTTACTGGATCAGAAGATCAAACTGCAAAAGTCTGGGATTTACGATCAAATACTTTAGTATGTCAAAGAATTTTACAAGTAAGTTTTTTCTTTAAAAATATTTTTTAAATTCATAAAATTCTCAAACGTTGGATTACCTCAAAATAATTTTGAGTCCCGTTTTTTTCTCAAACAATGTTTAAACTCTTTGATTTTTTGAAAATAAACCAGTTTTTTCCCTGACTGTTTTTGTTTTTGATAATACATTAGATAAGAATCTTTTTTAGTATTTCAGTTTTAGTTGAACTTTTTTGATTCATTGCATACTTTGTTTTAGTTAAATTCAACAGTCAATTCAATTGCGTTACATCCAAAAAGCCATGTTGAACTTATTGTTGCAGATTCGGCGGGAGGCATCTTTTTATGGGATATTCGAACAAATCGTGATGATTCATTACAAACTGAGCTAAGTTATACTGAATTTGTGACAAATCTGGATATTGATAAAAGTGGTAAACATGTTGCTGCAATTACAAATAAAGGAAATTGTTTTGTTTATTCAACAACATCGGAATCAATGCTTGGACCAGATCAGCTATATTCTGAAACTGAATTAAATCCCGATCCATTTGGGGCTGCACCATCGCCAATTCATCATCAAAATGAGCATCGTCCTAAACCAATTATTTTTAAACCGCATACGCAATATGGGCTAAAATGCAAATTTATGCCCAATGGAAGTGGCTTTGTTACAACTGCAGGGGATGAACTACCAAAGCTATGGGATTTGACTTTAAAGGTATATATACCGTATATTTCTAAAAATTTTAAATACTAATTTAAGGATGAAAATGGTGGAATTAAATTAAAGCAAACATTCTATGGTGAACCAAAAAAGGGTAGAAAACCTCAAGATCCCAATGATAATTATGTAAATATGAAATGGATTTGGGTATATTATATAGAGTAATATCGTATACTTATATGAAGGAAATTTTAGGATGTTGCATTTACGAATGATTCAACCAAATTATTTTGTGGTGGAACTGATCATGCTATGCGAATGTTTGATGTTAATAGTGGACAATTACTTCGAAGATATCAAGGACATAGTAAAGGTATTACAGCCATTGCATTTTGGGAGCCAAGTTAATTAGTCATTTTTTCTTCTTATTTGTTTTCATTGTTATTCGTTTTTGTTGCATTTCTTCGTTTGTATTTATTTTCAAAATTCTGATTCATTATGAGCAATATGTATCTTTTCCCCCAAGTTCTGACACTAAAAAAATATTTAGAATCGATTGTAGAAAAAAAACATAAAATAAACATTTAAAAAACTTTTGATGGGAGAAAAACTGAGAGAGAAAAAGAGAACGTTAAAAATAATTCAAGGTTGAAAATTCCTTGTTAAATATTTTTATAAATCTTAAAAAATGGCTTCTAATCGTGAAAAAAATCTTTCAAAGTTTGTTGCTCATCGAAATTTGAATCGTCGAAAGGTGAGCATGTTTGCTCGAAAGCAAAAGCCATCAGATGTTCAAACTTCCCTTCAAAAATTTATTGACCTAAATCGAGATCCATCTTCAAGGGCAAAAAACTTCAGATTAGCATTGGAATCTTTAAGTGTGCCAGAAAAGCGACAACTTGTTGATGATTATTCTTTTGAAACCTTTCATTTGGTTGATGCTCTGCTTTTACAAGCTGAATTTTCCGTTGATGGAAATAATGTTGCTGATGCGGAATTAGCTTTATGGACGCTAGAGCAGCTACTTTGTCTTGCACCAGAATTAATTGGAAAAGGTTTGTATTTTTTATTTTGAAACTAAAAATTTATAAGATTACGGTGGCTTAGGATAATAATTTTTATTTCGATTTGCATTTATTACCGTATTCAACCTTTAAACAGTTTAACAATGATAAAAGGTTAAACATGTTTCATACTGTTATTATTAAAACTAACATCAATTAATTTTTAAACACTTTTTTAGGATGGCAAAGAAATGCAATTGAGAATGTACTTAAAAGGGCCCTACTTCCAAATAATTTAATAGCAGTTCGAAAAATTGCCATACGACTTTTTTTACTTTGGTATCAAAGTTTAGCAATGTTTAATAATGCTGGACAACAATTGGATCGAATTTTTCAATGCCTTCTACCTTATTTTCCTTTACATGATGGAAGTTCTACTGAACGGGTTTTATCAGAATATTGTGATAGCTGCTCAGGTTTAAATAACAAAAATGTAGATAGACTGGATGTACTTGGATTTAATCCAGGACCGATAAAGAAAACTCCAATTCTTGTCAATACACAAGCAAATAGTCAACCATCTTTAAGAGAACGAGCACAAATGTTACAAGTATATTTGGATAAATTTTTGGATTATTGCCATCGAGAAACTGTTAAAATTGAATGGAATGATGAAACAAAGCAGCTAGATTGTGCAAAGTTTCTTTTGGATCGAATAATTGTGCTGTATATTTATCAAGTGTTTCCGGATATGGAAGAAAATGGCGTGGATATTTTTGAAGGATGGGAAGGCACTGAAGATGCTGGAGATCAACTAGATACCGCAGATCCAATTGTTATTGCAAGATATTGGTTAATAAGTAAATAATAGTAGTTATTTGTGTAAAAGATTACGGTATTTGGTTTTTAGGATGGATGACAAATATTGCTGCATCGACGATGGTTGAGAATCCTGCCCCTGGATTGCTGCTATTTCGACAAGCACTATTTTCATCTCAAAAAGCCACGAATACTTTACTTACATTAATGAGAGAATCAATGCAGCTGCCACTGGCGTGTGCAAATGTTGTACATAAAGTATTATTCGTGATTCGACAATGGCTTTTACAAATTGAATTTCCACCATTTGTTGAAAGGAATACTGTATCTATTGAAGCATCTTCCCTACTTTTAATTCATATTTTTACGAGTTTCTTTAAAAGTCCTTACTTAACTTCTTCAGGTGATCGGCTTTCTTCTGCTGTAACTGTCACACATTCAATTCTTTCTAGTAAGAAATTTGTAGTTACCTTATTCTGATGTTAATACAAATTTTTTTCAGTTGCACGTGAATTAAGTAATCCATCAAATTATCCGCTTCCACGTCCATTACCCAAAGTTGTATGGTCTGAACTTATTAAGCGAATTACTGAAGCTGTTGCATTATGTTCTTCACGATCAGATGCATTTTCACGGGGTACTGCTGGCGGCTTTACAAATACTTTGCTTTCCATTTGTGTTTTTATCTGTGCAATTCGTGAAATAGATATTGATGATAAAATGTGGGATGAAATTTGGATTGTATTTAAAAATGGAAATTTCTGGCAACAAATGGTACAGCAATGGTCAAAAGTTGTTGATAATGTTACTCGAGCATTAATCCTTAATTTATTCGCAATTGATATTCTTGAACGTTCTGATGACAATAATGGCACAGATGGACATGGTAAACGTATAACATCAAATCGATCTGATAAATCGAGTGAAAATGGTTCTGTTAATGGTAATAATAGTGGTGGAATGTACGGTAATAGTGATGAAGAAACCATTATTGAACCAAATACTGATAAAGATATTCAATCTGTTGTTCAAGTAAATTTAGATATATACTGTAAATAATTTAATCAATCAGCGTTTTTAGTCAACTGGAAACTCAAAAAATTGGCTTCGATGTTGGATGAGGCTCGTCAATCTCGTAGATCCAGCAGAGCCCCAACATTCTCAACAAGCTGTTCAAACAATCTCTCGTGCAATTGAAACCCTTTTAAGTATTGGGTGTGCGAAGCAACTTGTTCATTGGCTTACTGGAAAGCTTTTACGTTTAAATATAAGCCATCAACCACATGCTATTCCAGCACTTTGTTCGGTATTCATTTTTTTTTACTTAAATTTGTTTTTTTCAAACCGATCTTTTAGGTATTAATTCGAGCTGATCCACCTCCAGAACAAAGAGCACAAATACTTTGGCATCTTGTTGATTGTTTAAAAGCTGATGTATCGTTAATTGTTTTGGAACAGCTCCCCAATATGTCCGTTGAAGATACATCTGTATTAGCCTCACCAACAATTGATGCCTTACAAAAACTTGTTAAAAATTCTGAATTTTCATCTAAAGCTGTTCGAGTTACTGCTTTATTGGCGTTAGATCATCCGGAAGCTGAAAAAGTAATTTATTATATTTGCTTACAGTAATCCATTTTAAAAAACTTTTTAGATTCTTTTGTCAATACTTGAAAATCGTGAAATTGAAATTGATATTTCATCGTTGTGTTTGTGCGTAAATGCTCTATCAATTTTAATTCTTGAAAGAGCAGATGCACAGCTTTTTGATCATTTATACAAAGCAGTTTCAAATCATCCAGATGCAGCACCACATTTACTTCCAATTTTATGTTCAAATTTGGTTTCATCAATTCGAATTGGATTTCATACTCGTTTAATCGATGCTTTGGAACGAGCATGTCAAACACCAAAAGATTTTCGAATATTAAATGACCTTAAATGGCAGTATTGTGCTTTATCAATTCTCGAAAAGCCTCGTGCATCTTGGAAAGCTTTAATTCATCGAATTCATACCCATCGAGATACATTTTTGGAAGGAATTTTAATTACATTAGCAATGCAATATCCACTTCCAAATTTCCCAATTACACAATGGAATTCAATTGAAAAACCTTTGACTTTGATTGATCAAAATCAAATAAAAGATTTTCTTAAATCTACCGTATTCATTACAACGCCTGCTTCTCTTATAAGGTTTGATTTTTTTTTTTATTTCTGTCACTGATATTCGTATATATTTTTAGTTTTCAAAAACCTCATACTGTAAAAGAGCAAAATAATGAATCAATAAATTTTACAACTCGTACAGTAGTTGGAAGACATGCTTGGTCTGTCTCTTCTGAAACGGTAACCCCTCCACGGATATCCCCAGCAAATGCGTGGCTTAAATCACTAGCAATTCGATCTCCACAACAATTTGAAGAAGCTTGTCGAAATGGTTCACAACAAAAACAACGTTCAACGCCTGCCAAAGAACTTTTGGATCCTTTTCAAGCATTACCATCCTTCTCTTCAGCAATGTCTGCATCAGAACGTGGTATGTTTTTATTTATATGAACAAACAAATACTACAGTACATTGTATGACAGTATGCCTATTATTAATTTTTTACAGCTGCCCAGGCTCAACAAGCAATGGATATGTTGGCATTTATTCGACGATCACATCGTCGTCCACTTAAAAATATTTCTACAAAAAATACCAATAAAGAAAATGTTTCAAAAAGTTCTGCTTTACAAGCATGGAGAAAATTTGCTGCAGATTTTTCATTCATCAAATCAACGCAAATTGCAACACCAAATTTCCCGAGAGAACTGAAACATTTGGATAATACATCTTCCCGAGAAGTTCATAAAGTTGCTGTAATATATGTTGGAGAAGGACAAGATGACAAACAATCAATTCTATCAAATACAAATGGCTCATTACATTTTAATTATTTCGTTGAAGGTCTTGGATGGCCTGTTCAGATTGGTTCTGCTTCACATTTGGGTTATTCTGGTGGACTTTCAGCTGGTCAAACATGTCCATATTATTCTACCGTAGATACAGAAGTAATCTTTCATGTTTCAACACAGCTATCTGGTGATGCACAAATGAAAATGAAACATCTTGGTAATGATGAAGTGCATGTAGTTTGGTCAGAGAATCCTCGACAATATCGTCGTGAGCTACTTGCAACACGATTCTGTGATATTTTAATTGTTCTTTATCCGGTTAGTCCTGTGCTAATCCGCGTACACATTGAAACACAAAATCAGCTTTTATTATGTGGTCCGTTATTAGATGGTGCAATTATTCATACAAAACAAGGTATTTTTATCATTTAATAATTATTATATATTAATTAATTTTTTTAGTTGCATCTCTTGTAAGAGATACTGTAATCAATGCATCACGAGCATATCGTCTTGCACAAAAAGAATGTGATCGACCAAATAAATTACGTGAAAAAGTATTTGAACAAACTAAATCAACTTTAAAAGAAATGTCCGTGGCAGATTCGATCACACAAATTTATGTTCCAAAATTTGCGTTCCTAAATTAACTCAAATATATTTCTTTTTTCTAATCTCATTTAAACTTTAACCAAAAATGAAAAATAATTGCATAATAATACTTTTTTGCCTTATTATTTATTACTAACCCTTTTTTCATGTTATTCAACTTTTTTGTGCCTTCTTTTGCTCATATCACATATATATTTTGTTTCACTTTGCGCAACTCTTATTATATTTTTCACTTTAAAGATTTTATTAAATAAAAATAAAGAGATTTTTACTGACATTTTAATATCAATTGACAACTGTATTTATCGGGTTTGCAATTACTTGGAAATATTAAATTTATACAGTAATAAATAATTATTGTTACAGGTCTAGAAATTCAAGATGAATATTTTACCAAAAAAGAAATGGCATGTACGAACAAAGTATGTTTAATTATTTACAATTACATTATGATCTTTAAAAATAAAATTATAGAGAGAATATGGCCCGCGTTCGACGCGATGAAGCTAAAGCTGCTGAAGAAGAAGCAAAAGTACAAGAAAGAATTCGGATTGCAGAAAATGAAGACAGAATTCGACGTTTACGTGGTATTCGAGCTGACGATTCAAGTGAAGCAGGTTCAAGTTCAGCATTTAAAACTCATTTTTCTGGAGGTGATTCAATTATTGGTGGAGATGGCAAAAATCACATCAATTTTTTTGCAACCGAAGAAAAAATGTTTAATTTGGAAAGTCGAAATAAGGAAGCTGAAGCGGAAGCTAAAAAAGAATTGGATGATCATGAACATAAACTTGGTATGTATGTTTAGGGGAAATGATATATAATTATACATATTTTAAGGAATTAAAATAAAATTTGGTGATCCACCTGATACTCCCTGGTATGAAAAACGACCAGATCGACCGTATCTCGAAAGAGAAGACGTTGAAAAAGAAAAGGAAAAACAAAGAAAAATTAAAGAAGAAAAGGAAAGGAAGGAAAAGAAAAAGAAGAAAAAAGATCGAAAAAGAAAGCGTTCAAGTGACACTGATTCAGATTCTGAAGAAAGAAAAAAAGCAAAATTGGCAAAACTTCGTGAAGAGCGATTACAACGTGAACGAGAAGAAAAACGACGGGAATTTGATCTCCTGCATCCAGAAGTTAAACAAGCTCGGGAAGAAGCAAAAAAGAAACAAATGGAAACATTTTATTCATCTCAGTTTAACCCAAATATTGCAAAGCAAAACAGATACAAAAAATAATTCTCTTTTTTATTGTATTTGTCAATTTTTGTAAATATTGTGTAATAAAATTATTGGCTTTTACAATGCGCAGTATGCGATTTTGAAATCTGCGGATGATCCATTTTAAGAATAAAAGCTTAACATTTATAACACAATAGAACATGATTTATAAAGAAACTGACAAAAACTTAACAAAGCGAAAAAAACAGTGATGAAACAAATCCAAAAGAATTATTCATTGTTTTCACTTTTTAATGAATGAAACGGAAAGGTTTAAAGCGTTCATAATCAAGTTGCATTTTACGTACCAAAAAATGGCCACGAAATCGTTGAGCATTAGGATCACGAAGAAATTGTTGAGCAAGTTCAACCGTTTCAAAAGTTGCAAAAATACTTCCACGAAAGTTTTGAGTTGTTCGTGCCCGGCGCATAACAAAAGATAGAATATCACCATAACGAGAAATATAATCATTCTTAATATCATCAAATGTGGCAACAAGAGGAAAATTTCCCTTAAATAATTACGAATTTTTAAATGTTGTTAAATACAAATGTAAACAGCTATATATTTACCGTATCATATCGATACACAAAAATATAATTTATTGTCTCGAATATAAGAAATGTTACTTACAATATAAACAGAACGTTGTTTATAATTTGCCAAAACTTGTGCATGATTTCCTTCAGGTTTATCACGGCGTCGTCGAACAAATTTTTTGTCATCAGAAATTTCAACAAGCTCTGATTGTTTCTTTAAAGCAGAAACAACTTCATTCTGATCAACAGTTAATTCACGAAGATGTTTAAAAGTCATTAAGATTTCCATAGGGATCCCTACTATTTGATAAGTTATAAACTACCAAAAAGTCAAAATAAAAGCAGGCTTACATCCTTCGCGATTTTCATTTTGAATATAAGTTTTTAAGAAACGATCTTTATAAAGATTAATATCACCAAAATAGTACTGAAAAATGTTAACAATTAAAGTGAAATAGATTGAAAAAAGAAACTTGCTTCAACTTGTTTACAAATTTCTTTTTGAAGCCCGTCTTGAGGCTTTTGAGGTTCAGCAGCCTTCATCTTTAATAAAAATTTGATAAAAATAACACTAAAAATTTATTAATTTATAATCTTTTGTAAATTTAAAATGAAAAACGACTATTTTAAAAACTTCGAATTTACGAAAAAAGCAAAATCAATAAATCGATGAAAAAAAGGGATGCCGTTTACATAAAAGAGAGAGAAGGCTTTCGTCATAAGAATGAGAAACAGTTAGCGTTGAATATAAACATTTAAAAAATACGGCATTTTCTTGTTGGGCTGTAGCAATTAAAAATATCTCAATGAAAAAAAAGACGAAAATAATAACTTAATTTAAAATATCGACAAACTCAGTAGTTTGCATTTCTCAATCCGTTTTCACGTTTGAATCAAACATTAGCAATCTTTTTTTGTATCTGGATGACACTTGTCAATAAATTTATGAAAAATGCTAAATCTGTAAAAAAAGAAGATTCCACAGTTGTTGCAACCTTTTTTTTGAAAATCAGTTTTTGTAATTCCCATAACATTTGTTGTTTATATTTTGAAATCATAGTTCCAAAAACAAAATGATCGTAAAAAATGTGTGCCCTTTTTGTAAAGCAACAAACAAAGAACTTTATAACGGAGTGATTGCAAAGTGAAGAAATGCTTGCGTTTCAAACAATTAAAAAGCCAGATGTTGAGAAGGGTTATCTCCATTTTTTGAGAGAGATAGAAAACCAAACCAAATTATGAATGCTATTATTACAAGATTAAAACCATTATAAATTTTATAAAATATTTTTTAGATATCAGAAAAACAATAAGAATGATAAGGGTATCTAACAAATTAAAAAATAATAACACACTAAGATTTTTAATAAAAAACAAACATAAAAATATTTTTAATGAATTGGTACGGTAAAACAAAATCTTGTAGATTTATGAATTTCAAATTATAATCGAGATTATTAAAAGCACGAGTTAAAGCTTGTCCAGTTTCCATTGAATCAAGTCTTGTGCACCAGGTGCAAGGCCATCTTTTTCAGGTTCATCAGGGAAAGCCCCGCAGCAATATGGGCAACATGATTACCATGTGATCCAGGAACACAAATTTCTATTCCTTGATTATGAATTGTTACACAATATGTTATCATATCCCGATCAGATATGTATGCATGTTTAAATTCATCACGAAAATTTGTTAAAACTTTTGCAAGATTTAATCGGCCCCGATATGATGTATCAACACAAGCTCTCCATTTTTCACCATCAAACCATACAATGCAATCAGCGACCGGCGTAACAATGGGATCCTTTTCAACTTTTTTAAGATATTCAAGTTGATAATTTAAATTTTCACGATCTTCTTTATCAGCAAGCTTATCATGTTCTACCAACTTCTGTTTCATGTTTACCCAATTGTCTCATAACATCTGCGATACTCATTTTATGAGCTTGTCGAACAACTTCTTCTTTTTCAGCATTAACAAGCTTTTTAATATTTTTAGGATACAATTCATAGATAGGTTTAATTCCCAAATGCCATTTTCCTGATGGATTTTTCCATGAATCAGGTATTTTTAGCTTTCGACCAGTAAGTCCAATAATAGTTCCATCACGGTTAGCAGTTTTAACCGTCGAAGTATCAACATCTCCAGCACCAGTTAGATCAACACAATCAACCACTTTTGGAAGACCCGCTGAAGTTTTTTGTAGTCCAGGGCAGCTTGAATCAACACCAGTACCCAAAATAGCAATCAAAATATTTCTTCCATCATATTCTGGATACTTTTTCAGAAATTCTACTTGTTGTGTAGGTTCTTTTGGAAGGTGATCTTTAAATGGAAAGAATAAATTATCAGGATTTATTGATGCTGATGAATCTGGTGGCGCAGCAGCCATTGTTGTCCTTTGATTAACAGGGTTAGTAGTAGTAGTGAAAGATAAAGACAAGCACGACCTTACTCGAAAAACACGAGTCGAATCACCAATTTCCCCTAAACTTAAATCTGAACGAGGTTTCATCCCTTTTCTTAAAAAATTAATAATCTTTTTTCAAAATCTAATTGAAATACATACATCAGTATCTTTTTGCACTAATTCTTTTCCATAAGTTGGTTTGTCATACCATTGGCAAACCAGAGATCTGCAATGTTCAACTCCAATACTACAATCAAATGATTACGGTGATTGATTAAAGCATGGTTGCTGTACAAGTAGAAAACAGATACAGCACTGTTGGACCTTATAACCTTTTACCCCAACAACACTCAAACCTCGAAAAATGGAAAAAAGTTTAAAAAACTCGTGGAAAATCGTGGAAAACCGTAAAAAGTCGTGGAAAATTTAGCACGGTTTTCCACAAATTTTTTAAACTATTTTCCTTTTTTTTATCATTTTTCGGGGTTTCAGGTATTATTTGGGTTCCAGACGGAGTCTAGTATATTGGGGTCCCAAAAAAACTGTTCCCCAGGTCCATACGTACATTTTCCAAAAGTTTCATCTAATTTGGTCTTCTAGAAATCGTTTAATGGAAAAAAAAACGGGATGAAAATTTTGTGTTGTGTACTTAAAAAGCAGTTTGTTTTTAATTGCATAAGGTTTAGCATCTCCGTTAGTAATATCATTTACAAGAGTTGTGAACCAATTACGAGCATTTTTCATATCAGGTGAAACATTCATAGAAATTCCGTTTTGTCTACCAGGATTATTTGATTGAGGAATTCTTTCATTTTTGGCTGATATTTTAGATGCCGAACGCTTCGTTTTTTTTGTCACAATCAGCTTCAAAGCTTGTTGAAATAAAATTTTAAAAAACATTACACAAGTTTTGAATCCTTCCATTCGTGGAAAGAGAAAGATATAGCGAAATTCTTTTACCCTTTTCTTGAAAAAAGAACCTTCCTGAACATTTCTTATAGAGTTGTCTATTTGTTTTTTTTTTGCGTGAATGCTGCTCTTTCTTTCTTTGTTTATTACTATTGAACGGCAATTCGTCTCGCCTGGCAAAAATGCGAATGCGAATTAACGAATTGAATGCGAAGTGAAAAATCAGGCGAAGCGAATTGGCGAATTGGATTCGCCGAAGCGAATTTGCGAATTATTCGGCGAATTTTAAAAAATTGTCAGTAATTTTAAGAGCAAACGCTAGAATAATTTACTTATACTACTTGGTCAAAAAATTAGTCAAATTAAAGACAAAGAGACTAGTTGACAGATATTTTTCATAAAAGAAGCATTCTCAAAACAAAAACCAAAGCTGAAAAAGAATGTATGAAAACATGCGAATTAAAAATTTATGCGAAGCGAATTGACGAATTTTAAGCGAATCCAAAAATCAAGCGAAGCGAATAGGCGAATCCAATTCGGCGAAGCGAGGCGAATTGCCTTTCACTATTTATTACCTTTTTTTCTGTAATTGCGCTTAAAAAATACTATAATTTTTTCCAGCTTTCTCCTTGTTTATCAAAAATGAATGATACAACAGAAGAAGATTCTCGGCCTGGTTCGCCTTTTCTTGAATCAACCAAAGATAATTCAAAGGTTCAAGACATGATTACTCGAAAACCTAAGGTTTGTTTTTTCAATGCTATTTTTAAATCTTATAATATTTTGTTTTCTTTTAGATTCAAAGGATCCGCTGTCGTCGTAATTTCAACGCAATTGTAACAAATGTCGTTTCACCTGGTGAAGTTTGGATACAAATTATGAATAACATTGCTAAGGATCTTGTTCATCCTACTACGTATGTCTCGTTTATATATGGTTTATATATTTTATTCTTTTTTAGGGATGCCCCACCACTGGAAACAGAATTAATTGAAGATAAGTATGTCATGACTCCAACTGATAAAGATACGCTTCTTCGTGGTCGAATTATCAAGACAGGAGGTACAAAAGCATTCATTCGTTTAATCGATACTGGCAAAGCTGTTTGGCGGGATGAAAATGCAATCTTTAAAATGCCACATAAGTTCTATTCTTATCCATGGCAATCACAAGCTGTTTTACTTCATGCTGTTTCACCTAAAGCTAACGTAGGTTTTTTTTTATTGCTTTCTCTTTTGCTTACATATTGAAATTACAGGATGAATGGAGTACAAAAGAAATTGATATCTTACGAGAAATTCTTCTTGATTTTAATTATGTTTATGTTAAGCCTACTGTAATTAAAAAAGATAGAATTAATGATGATCGTCTTATTACAAGTGTTTCAATGATTGGTATGAATGGAGAACTTCAACAAAATATCTATGATGCAAATGGTATTCGTATTGCTCCTGAATCTTGTGGAATTGATATTGCTCAGTTATATTACATCTTTAATAAAACAATACCAACATATATCCATGATGTTAAAGATGAAGTCATGTTTCCGTATCCTGCTGAATCATCTGATGATTTATTTTATACTACATATCAATCATTTAATATTAAACCAAATCCAAGTAATACCTATGTTGAAGAAAAGGAACCTGTCGTTATTCCAAAGACTGAAGATGCAAAAAGTTTCACTGAATACAAAATTCTTAAAGAACGAAAAAAATATGTTGCACCTGCAAATGCCAATACTGCTAATGCTTAATAGCTTTTATTTTCTTCATTTTTGTTAAACTTTTCTTCTGTTGCTTTTTTGATTGTTTCATGCATTTGTTATGCTTTATTATAAAAAATTCATTTATTATTGTTTTGATTACTGTAGCCTACGGTTACAATTCGTTAGTTACGAATGAGATACTTTTGTGCAGTAATATAGAGAATGTTCAATACACAGATAATATAAAATCTCTGTTTTTATTAATTATTATATCTCTCTTTTAAAAAAGGCAGTACTGTCATTTAATAATATTATTATAAGCTTTGGATGAGTTTAAAACAAAAAAATTAAACACTTTTTTGAAACAATTTTCATAAGGTATGGCTGCTGCTATCGAAATTATTAACGTGAATATCCATATGGCCAGTAGGCATATTGGCCTTGGCCTTGTTGTGAATAGCCGTAGGGGTTGTAGGCTTGCATTTGTTGATCTTTGCTCAATGTTCCAGTTGTAACAGTTTGAGTATCAGAGACAATCTTTTTGCTGTTTTTGTTTGCCTAAAACGTGTATTTATTTTATATTATATTTTTAAATAGTATCATTTTTCTACTGCAAAAATAATTTTTGAAAATTTATATACTTTTTTAACGAAAACTCTGCGCAACTTTTTTATTTAAAAAAGATATTATGGAATGTAAAACAGAGACAGAAAAGGTATCAAAGATTTTTTGTTGTTCTTCAGTTTTCAGTCACTATTATTGACCGCAATTTTTGTCTTCCAATCACACAAAATCATTCCGTAATTTATCAATATTCAAGGCCATTCATAAAATTTCTGCTGCCCAACAAAAATAATTTCGTTGTCTTATTTTATATCTTATTTTGCCGTCAAATTTAATTCCATCTTTTTTTTCTCGAAAAAATTATAATTATTATGGTTTTATCGTTTATATGCCCTCAAGGGGGGTCACCGATATTATCATTTTGGTGATTCGAAAAGAAAGATATTTTGCGGATTAAAATTGAGTATTTCAAAATGAATAAAATTATAAAATACACATTTCAATCTCAATTACAGTAATTGACTAAATGCGATACACGATAATCTTAACCATAATAATGAAAAAACAAACCTTTTTAGCATGAAGACAGGATGAGCATGTTGCGATACACATTGGAAGAGTGAAGAAAAGAGTAAAGAGAGCGGCCAAAGTAATTGCAAATAATGCAATAGAAGCCCAAAATCTAATTCTCATTCCACATCGAAGATTACATGCGGGTTGTTGATCTTCACCAACTCGATCAAAAAGTCCTTTAACGCATTTTCCATAGGTGAAGAAAGTGAAATAAACCTCTTAAAAAGTTACTATTAATAAGTGATAAAGTATTTTGATTAAATGATTGTGTAGATTTACAAAAAACCTCCGAAAGAGATCTATACCGTTACAGTATAGCAGTGTTTTTAAGTTAAAAAAAGCTTGCCTTCGCATTCATCTTCACATCGAGATTTGGATTCTTCATTTGACGAAGAAAAATACCTAAAAATAAGAATTTTTAAAATCCAATTTGCCTCCTATTAATTCCACCTTTTTGTAAATAAACGGTTCCCGTTTCACTCCCTTTTTCCTTCTTCCTTTGATAATTTTGTCACTTCGCCAACTTAGAAAAGAAAATAACCTTCAAACCGGTTCACTATTTTTTTGTTGTTTTCCCCCCTTCGTTCCAACGTGAACTTTTTTTAAGTGAAGAAGAGCCATGTTATTTTGTTTTTCTGCTGCTCCTCTTGTTCTTCCTCAAAATGAATTTTTTTAATGTTCAAAAATGAATGCATAAAAGAATTTTGTCTTTTTACATTCTTAAAAAAAGGCCCAAACAAAAAGGTTAAATTTATAAATACAAAAAACATTGCAAAAAAAATTGTTTGTGGTCGATTCGTAATTGAAAAGACCAATAAAAAAAGAAAGTGAAAGTAAACATTGCTTTTTTTATAATTAAAAGGTAGGCACTACTGATTCATTTTGCCCTTAGGCAATAACACTTCTTTTTTAAAACATTTCCTTTCCCCCTTCTTTGTGATTGATTACAATCTGATCGGTCATTTATAATTATTAGTGTATGATGGTAAGTTATAGTTGAAAAACAACAACAATAAAATTGAGTTGAGTGATTTGTCGGATAAAAACTAGCCTATTCCCTCCAAAAAACAGTAAAAATTATTGCATCAAATCAAGCCTTTTTTCAGCAACAAAAAAATGAAAGGGATCAAACGGAGTTTGACCGGATTTTTTAATGTTGTCTCTTTTTTTTTAAAAAAAGTAATGGCGATAGTTACGTTTGACAATGATGCAAAAAAGAAAAGAATCACCTAACTGACAATAAAAAAATAATAAACGAAAATAACAATAAAAAAGAAGTAAAAAAAGGAAGAAGATAACCTGCACAATAGAAGCAGATACCGTATAATTACTGTTACTTAAATAAACATACCCAGGTGCACAGGTACAAATCTGTCCATTAAATAGCTGATTCACGGAACAAACGGGTTGAGCATCTTGTGCAGCAGCGATTGCAAAAATGCCAATTAAACACAAAATTAAAGTTCTTGCCATTACTTTTTTTTATTTTGAAGAAAAATAAAATCAGCCCACAAGAAAAAGACTAAAAAAATGTATGGGCCTTAAATTGTATAAAAAAGACTGACAAAATTAGCAGTAGTAGTAAAAATAAAAACCGCGCCGACAATATAACAAATATGACAGGTTTTTTGCGTACGAAATTCTTCTTCTTCTACTTTTTTTGTTGTTACATTTCTGCCCCTCTTCGGTAACGCCCTTCTTCATTCATTTCCTTCTCTTCTTTTCATGATTGTTACGTTGCGTTATGTTTGAACCCTTTTTAAAGAGATAAAAAAGAAGGCGGTCCTCTTAAATATTTTATTATTATTACAACAAAACAAAAATTCAAATTGAATATAATTGTTCAAATCTTAATATTGGAAAAAATTTATAAAATTTTGTACTGATAACAAATGTTAGAATTTTAATGCTCATTAAGATGCTTATAATAAAATAACAATTCAACAAGAACAATAGACTATTTTTTTTCATAGGTAACATTAAAAAACGTTTTAATTACAAAAATTTAACATTCTAAAAAGTACTGTAAAATCATGGATGATCACGGACTCAGAAATTCTCAATTTAAAAAAATTATGTACAAACAAATCTTCATTATAATATCACAATTTAGGTAAAAATAGAAGCTTAATGAGTTTTCAGACTATGTTGTTAATTTTATTCGATGGGGATTTTTTCCAAAGAGTACATAAAAAATTTAAAAATTATCTATTCAAAATGAAAATAAAGAAAAAAATCTTTGCTGATTCATTCATGTTCTTGCCCAACATAAAAAAAAAACTTACAAGGGACCGTTCTGACATGACACCCGGGGATTTCTTAGGTAATAGCGGGAATGAATAGCTTATAGCAAGGGATGAAAAACCCCCAAGGGTTTTTTTCCCGTTCGCTATTTTGAGGATTTAATAGCAATTTGCTATTACACAGTAAGTAGTAGGCGATAAACGTCTTAGCTATAAAATTAAGTTTGTGGAGGTTTTTGATGGTTGTAATAGCATGGAATATGATTAATTATTTATGAAATATTATGTTTTGCCATATTTAACCATCCAAAATCAATACAAACGTAATTCATATACTTAGACGTTCATCGCCTGCTACTCACTGTGTAATAGCAAATTGCTATTAAATCCTCAAAATAGCGAACGGGAAAAAAACCCTTGGGGGTTTTTCATCCCTTGCTATAAGCTATCCATTCCCGCTATTACCTAAGAAATCCCCGGGTGTCATGTCAGAACGGTCCCTTGTTAGTGTTGTGTAGGCCCTAACACCTACTGATCCCTAATGCGATACCCGTGAGTCAACTTTACATATATCCTAGAAGGAGGCTCACTTTTAACCTGGGTGCCACCCATGGAATTCGTTTTAACCTCAGATCCACCGAGCACCCAACCACTCAATTTTATAATGTTTCGTCTCCGGCCGGACTCGAACCTGGGATCTCCAGGCCGAACATCCACCGCGCTACTCCACTATGCCACTGAGCTGGCAAATTTAATTTCTTTATATTGTAAACTATCAAGAAAGTAAATTTTTCATTTGATATTTGTGAAGTTTTAACTTAATAAACATTTCGGAAAAAAGCATTCATTCATACTTGAAAATGAGCTGATCAAAAATTTAATGCAGAATACAATATTGTATGGCCGATAAATTTATGACTGCAATTATACGGCTTTATCCCTTGCACATTTATTAATTGTTCATCATAAATCTGACAGTTCTAGATCATTCAAAGATTTATTTTAATCTATCTTGAAAATCCAACCTTAAAACACCTTTTAAAATGACATTTTAATCAATTACATGAAGTTTTGAATCGTAAATATTCCTTTTTACCTTCATTAAATTTATTCAGGTTTTGTGGTTTATTTTTTTGGCTTTAACCTTGTCACGTCTTTTTTTATCTACGATAATTTTGTTCAAGATAAAAACGCGTTTTGCACAATGTAATAAAAAATTTAATATAATTAAAAACACAGGGACTTATAATAAGTCACTTATTATTACAAATTTATTTTAAAATGTTTGAAAGTCTTTCAAAGGTATTTTTAATGAAAATACGCTGAGAAATCACGAAAAAAATCAAGGCAGGCCTCGGCCAAAAATTTGTCCCCCGAGCCAGCAGGCGGCTAAAAATTTTCGACGTGCCTGCGGCTGGCCATCACTATTTTAACCCATTTCCATACAAAGTCAAAATCTCCGGCCAAGGCCTAGTGTTAAAATAGAAATCAACGAGATTCTGAAGTGATGAAATATTTTGGCTGAAGTTATAGCACATGGAATCCAATGTTAAAAATGCGCCGTTTAAATTTTACAAATAAAGAAAAAAAATATGCATAACAACTTACTCACATAATTTTTAAACACATGTCATACTTAAAAAATTTTCTAATATTACCTTAATCTTTCATTAACATGACATTTTAGTTTCCGCAACGTGAAGATTAAAATTTTGGAATATTTAAGTTGATATTTTTTATTCTTCAAAAATTATATTACCAAAGAGGTTTTAGATTTGGCGTTAAAACATCAAGAAAATTTTTTTAAAGATAATGCATTTTTTTTTCTATTTATTCCACAAATAATAAGTTGCCCAGTACATCAAATTGTGCTTTAGCATTTACATGGCAATCCTGATAAATTTACCAAAATTTTTCCTTATCACACGAACAATTTCTTAAAAAATAAAAAATAATAAGAATAGGGATTGTATCACAAAAAAATATTTACCGGAATGAGCAAATTTGAGGTTGAATTTTGGAGTTGAAAAGGCTCTTTGTCACGTTGAAATAAAATGTGAAATCTTGTTCCGCAGAAGATAGAGTTAAAACATTCACATTTTTCATGTTTTTACCAACAAAGAATGCGAAACTAAAATTAAATAACACTGAAAATTAAAATCAGACGAAAAAAATATTTATTTATGCCTACTGTGGTTATTGCTGCCTTTCCCATGCCTTTGAAATACTTAAATCTATTAATAGTTTGTGTAACAAATTGAAGCTTATCATCATTTCCTGTTTTTTTGGGACACTTTCACAATTTTGCAATTCAACGAGCGTTCTAAAATACATTAATTGTGTGTTACGGTACTTTTCTCATGTCAAAAAGACATGTTTTCAAAACATTCTAATAATTTTTGGTTTTAAGTGTTCGAAATGAAAACCAGTTTTTAAAAAATAAACAGATTATTTAAATATAAGCGTTTTTGTTTAAAATAAATAGGTTTAAAATTTTTTGATGCATTATTTGTGAAAATTTTATCGATTTGAACTTGTGTTTGAGCTTTGTTGCTGCTTAAAATTCGGTACTAAGTTTTGTGATCAATTAATTTAATCACAAAATATAAATAAACAATATTTTTTTAATTTTATAATATATAAATCTATGTTCGTCACTACTAAAAGATTCTTTTTTCAGTTTTTTTTAAACATTCTTTTATCGGCAAAATCATAAGTGTGAAAATTCCTGGAACGACATTTGTTTAATATGTTCTTTTAAATTTTGGCGCCGAAGAATTTTTTTTTTGAAAATGGTCAAAAGTTTTTTTCTCCTTTTTGACTCAATCAACATCAAAGGATTATCTTTCGCTTTATTTTTTTGTCTCTCTTTTTAAAATTATTGTTTAGAAGTTTGTAATCCTTAAAGGTCGAAGTTTAATTGTTTTGTAAAGAAAAAAACTTTTAAATAGTTTTTCAAAAAAAGTAGAAGATCAAATGGCTTCTTCGTTGATGTCTTTGAATGTTTTTGTTGTAGATAGAGAAGGGGTTGAACAAGAGGAAACTAACAACCACCCGTTTGAATCTATTTTTTTTCTTTCGAATTTTAAGCTTTCCTGCGCGAAGCTTATTGTTCTGTAATTTCTTTTCTCCTTTAATGGAAAATTGTCGATGAAGAAGAGGGAAAGGAAAGCGTGCAAACAACATCTCTCTTTTCTCTCTTATTTTTTTTGATGATGATGATAGAGCCAATTGTGTTTGTAGAGTGTTCGACCCTTGCAGAAACACTTGACAATCCTTAGTTTTTTTTATCTAAAAAAGAGCAAAAAAGTTTATTCTTTTCCTTTAAAAGGTTAACGATTATTTTGAGATATTCATTCTCCCACATCTTCCCTCATTGATCTTATCTTAATCTCTTGAACAATACTTGAGAAGCTTTTAATTTTAAAATTAATTAATTTAAATGAAAATTACCTCCACTCTTCTTTGATATTGAAAATGTTGTATTTTTTATACCTTTGATATTTTTCTTTCATGAAAGTTATCGCTCCATAAAAAGACTAAAAGTTTCGCGACAATAATCCCCCCTCTTTTTTACTTGATAAAAAAACAGAAATGTAGTAAACTCAATTTTATTAAAATGGAAAAATGTTTACATAAAGTTTTAACCCAAATCCCGGATACATTTATTTTGCTCCTTTTTTCTTTGAATTTTTTTATTAAAAGTACATTGTTGTAAAACTATTTTTATGTCTATGATGACAGTTTTTTAAACTCATTTATTTTCATTTGTCATCATGGCGCGTGTCTCCTTGTCATTATTTTTGTATTATCGCATCGTTCAAACGGGTTATTTATTTTGTGACATGGTTGCCACCCTTTTTTTATAAAGCATGTTTTTATTATAAATGTTTTATTCACAGTTTTTCTTCATTTGCCTTCCGAAAACCGCATTTTATTTATTTTTGTTGTTTGCTTTTTAATTATTCCATTTCATTTTCTATTTTGTTTCCAGGGCAATTTCTCTTTCTTTCTTCTTCAAACCAGTACGAACAAGCTCAAGCTCAAATAAGAATAAAAATGCCATATTGTGATACTTTTTCTGATTTTGAAGCTGCTGCAAAACGTCTTTGGTCTTCGTCTTCTTCTTCAACCCCTCGTCTATTTCTCAATTATAAATCTTCTGGTCAAGTTGTCTTTAAAATAACCGATAATGCCTCGTGTTTTCTTTTCTCAACGGATCAACAAACAGATTTAAAGAATTTTGAAAAACTTAACCATGAACTTATGCGAATGGCGGTTTCATAAAACAACACATATGGTCTTTCTTTTTATCTTTTAAAGATACATATATTTCTTTGTCTTTTTTTCTCTTTTTTACTACTTGTTTATATAAAACTATCGGTCTCTTCTTTTTTGTTTCTTGTTTAAATATATGCCTTGTTTTGGGCAGTCATTTTAATTTTTTTCAACGCAGCTGTTGATGCTGCTGCTTATGTTGACCATTCTCTGTTTCCTTCCAATTGCTTCTTTCCCCCTTTTTTGGTTCGTTTTTGATTATGTTTAACATTATATTGTTTTTGAGTTAGCTTTTTCTCCCCACAACTCCTGAAAACTTTTTTTATTTGTTATTTCAACGTTTAAAGCATTGATGATGAAAAAAAAAAAAAAAATATTTTTACATTTTCTTCGAAAATGTATTTTTTTCTTTCTTTCTGGAGAGTGATTCAGAGCTGACATTTCAATCCCCCAAAAAATTATTTTGGCCTTCGATTATTACGTAAATATACAAGGACCAGGAAACCTGCTTTCCTCTTTTTCTTCTTCCAATAATCGATTTAAATGTTACTTTTAACAACAAATATGAGATACCTACCTACGTATGATTTATGAGGAAGAAACATTTTATGTTCGCGGATTTTTATTTTATTTAATTCCTCGGAAAACAAAAGATAATTAACTTTTTTTTCCTTTTTCTACGATTGACTACGAAGAGGGGTCCTAATTTTGGATGAAAAAAGGTTCTTCTTTTTCTGTTTTCGGACATTTTTATTATTGGGTCACAAACATTGTTTTATTCCTCCCTTCTTTTTTCACGGATTTTTATGCAAATTGTATCGTTCCCGTTTTTAATAATATACCCTTATGTAATAATTCTTTGACTTTAGATAGATACAAATTTTGAAAAAAAAAACTTTTTTTAGGCTTCTATCCAAATTAATTAATTAATTAATTCAGTGCTCATCAAAGCGGGTGCAGAGCCCCGCCCTTGATTTTTTTATGTTAATATTTTGATGATTAACGCCTGATTCCCTCTTGAAGAAAAAGAACTGATCTTTATATTGTGTTGCCGCTTTTAAAAAAGAAAAAAGAAGTGACTCAATTCTTTATTTTTTGCTGTTGTTTTAAAAATAGAAAAAAGCGGCTTCAGGCATTTTTATTTCTTTTTCATTCTGATACAAAAGAGAAATGTTAGCTGAACGAAGAAGTGCGCTGTTTGCAAATCAAGAAAAATGGAAAGAAAAAATTGGGAATCAAAATAGACGAACTTCTGATATTACCACTTCAAAGCTTTCATCATTAGAAGCAAGAAAAAATGCATTACTTCAGGTTTGTGATCATTTTTAGTAGTAAATATAGGCTATATGACTTTTAAATCAAAAGTATTACGTTTTGTTTTTCAGGCTTCTGGAGAATGGAAAAATCGAGTACAAAATGATGAAACGGTTAATTCTTTGAATGCTGCATATCGTTTTCAACAATCACAAGCTTCAACACCAAAAACTCCACTTTCATATCGATTACATCCAAGTGAACCAAAATCTGTTCCAAGACATACTCGGTTCTTTCCTGTTATTGAAAACAGTAAAGTTAAAGAACTTGCAAAAACAACAGTTTTAATTCGAGCCAAAAAAGATGAATCAAAAGAAGAAGATGATGTAAGAAGCGATAATAACGATAATATGGAAAAAGGTGATGCTGAAAATGGAATACAACGTGATACAGCTGTGTATGCTCTTTTTTCTCCTTAATTATTTTTATACATGAATAATATTTCAGAATTAATGCAATACGACGTACAACTGCTCGTCCACAACGAAGACCACCTTCGACGATGGCGCCGCTTTCAGTCGATGTTTCTGCACCTTCTACCGTAACAACAACATCCATGAAGCGATCACCAGCTTCGGATAGAGAAAATGGAGAAGAAGAAAATGGAATCAAAGAACCTCCTGCAAAGCAACCATTTTCACCACAAATTGATAGAAAGCCAAAACTAGGAGTAAAAAATTGTGGAATTGCTTTGAAAAAGCCTGATCTTAAACGACCGTATCCTGATGTAATGTTAATTCGTTGTAAAGGTACAATAATTTTTGATGCTAACTTAATACAAAATTTATTACATTCTTTTGTAGGAACAAAACATATTGATGTTCGATTAGTGGCACCTCAATCTTCTTCCATACACGAGTGTGCAACATTTGTTTTAATTACAGCAAATCGGTTATTCATTTTTGAAGGAGAATTTTCATTTTTACTTGAGAAAGCTAGAGCAAAACAAATTGCTCACTCTGTTATTGCTTCACGAGATCTATCATGTGCTGCATCAAAATTCGAACATGTTAAAGATGATTCTCGGGCTGAATCTGCTTTTTGGGAAATGCTTGGAGATAAAAATGAAAGTCGAAAAATTCCTGAAGAACTTGAAAAATTTATGGATGCTGAAAGTGTAGAAGATTTGTTTGAAGATTCAGTTAAAATTGCAAATACGGTATATGAAATGGATAGAAATGGTAATGTAACAGTTATTTTAACAGATGAAATACCACATAGCAGCATTTTGGATTCATCAAAAGTGAGTTTAGTTTTATGGGATACTGTAGCAAGAAAAACAAAACTTTTAATTGTTTTGACATGGATTACAGTAACAGTATTATTAATATTTTACTTTTAGATATTTGTATTTGATTTTGGTACTGAAATATACATTTGGCTTGGACATGATTCTGATAGAAATGGAAGTAAACATGCAATGGAATTTGCTGAAAAATTAGTAATTAATTTATCACTCTTTTCAAATATACACTAATTTTTGTAGCGAGCAACTCCAATCACTCATTCTGAGATTGTGGCATCTATTCCCGAAAATCATGATGAACGTCCAGAATGGATTTTAATTCGAAAATTTACAGAAGGCTTACCAGATTGTTTATTCAGAATAAAATTCATTGATGCCATACCAGAACCAACAGAAAAAACTCCAAAAACATTAAAATTTACAACTGAACGATTCATTTATGCTCATAAGAAATCAGGAAAGATTGCACCAGTACCTGCTTGTGGGGTTGAAAATTTGCTGAAAGATGATGAGGAACTTATTGAAAGACTTTCTGAACGACTGGTCAATGAAGAACCACATGTAAATGTCCTGGAGCTTGAAGAAACTGAACTTCGACCAGAGGATGAAAGTATCTTTACTGAAGGATTACTGTATTATCGTTTAAATGGGGAAGTTCTTGAAGAGATAGAAGAATTGAATGAATTTTTTGATCGTGAATGTTATGTTATTAAATGGCTTTACCGAGTTGAAAGATCAGGTATTTTTATAACTACGATCCAGTATTTATGGAGATTAGTTAATTTTTATAGGTATTCGAAAATTGGATGGAACACCGGTTCTTCAAAAAGATACAGGTCGACAAAGAGTTGCATATTTTTATTGGTTTGGAAAATTAGCCTCAAAGAAATCAAGGGGTTCACTTGCATTAGCTTTACGTCGACTAGATAATGAACGGCGCGAGCATGTTTTAATAGAACAAGGCTCACAAAATCCACTTTTTCTTAAATTATTTGATGGAAAAATGATTATATCTTCTTCGGATTTGGCTTCATCATCTTCTACTGATACTCGGGTCTATATTATTCATGGCTCTACTGATACATATTTTTATGCTGAAGAAATTGATGACATGGATGATCTTCAACTTCGCATTCTAGCTTCATACATATTTGTAAATTCTTTAACAAAAGCTGTTTCACAATGGAATGGAAGACTTGCAACAAAACAGTTAATCAAAGGTGCCAATAGAATTGCTGAAAAGATTGCTGAATTACACAATTTTTCTTTATCAACATCATTGCCCTCATCAATTAAATATGCCCCAATTGAACCATATGATTGGAGACATGCTCCACAAATCTTTCGATTGTTTGATACTGAAGCAGAACAATTTCATTCACTACAGTATGCAAAAACTGTCAATTTTACATTTCGACAATCTGATTTAAGAGATTCACTTTTGATTGATCAAGGCTCTCATCTATGGATTTGGACGGAAGTTCTCGTAACAACTTTTCATCTTCAAGTTGCATCAAAATATTGGAAATCTAAAAATCGTACAAATAAACCCGCTACAGTAATCTATAAAGGAAAGGAACCAAATGAATTTAAAGCTTTATTTCCTTCGTGGACAAAATGGTCATTTGATTTTAACGAATTTGAAACAGAAGAGCCTCAAGAACTTGATATTTTGTTGAACGAAAGAACAAAGTTTCGACCGCTTGAAGAAGTTAGAGAACGAAAATTACCAAATGGTTGTGATACAAAAAGGCTTGAAAAGTTTTTGAATGATGAAGATTTTATGAACGTTTTTAAAATGGAACGGGATGCATTCTACGCTTTACCAAAATGGAAACAAACTACCCTCAAAAAAGAAGCAAATTTGTTTTAGAATTTTTAAATAACTGTAACTAATTTTTTTGTATATAAACTAATATGTAAAATATGTATTACTATGTTGAATATATATTATTTGCGTGTATTCTGAGAATAAAGATTCACAAGCATCTTCTTCATTTCAAAAAATTCAAACAAACATGAACAAATTATTATATGATGAGTATCCATAGTAAACACAAACAAACCAGTCACAAAAATAACAAAGTAAACGAATTAAATAAAATCAGAGATGTGAAGTTCTTCAATTCCCCAATCTTCAAAAGAGCCATCAGGTAAATATCTACGAATAATAATTGGAACTTTTTGTTCTTTTAATTCTTTTCTTGCAATTTCAAGTGGATCTTCATCATCTTCATAAACAATAGAGATCACAAATATATCCAAAATTGTAGTTTTTAATGACGCTTGGATCTTTTTACAGTATCTTTTAGACTATCAAGAGACATTACATATATCACCTTTATTTTTACCAGTTCTACCATTTTCTTTTTGTTGTGCAACAGATTTTTCAATTTCACGTTCTCTTTGCATTCGAATACTCAGATTTCTAACAGCTCCTTCAATATATTTTAAAAGCGTTCAGTATATTGAGTCCAAGATTCAAGAGTTTCAAGCATTGCAGGTAATTCTGATGCATCAACAACACAATCATTAAAATTAGTAACTTCAAGGCGATGATGAAAAGGATTTAATCGGCTATAAAAATAAAAATGTAATGAAAAAAGGAGGTGTTAAAGAAAATGATAAACTTACACCTTTATATAAATTGCAGAAATAGTAAAAATTTCAAGAGAATCTACATTATCAAACGAAAGAGCAGGCGTTAATTCATCAAAGTAAATAATAGTTTTAGTACTATTCTAGTTTAATCCCCCTTCTAAACAATGTCTTCATTTTTTTAACTTAGAAAATTTTTGTGTTGAAGACGAACAAATTTACATAAAAAACCACACAAAAAAACAATAGGGGGAATTAAAGTAGAATAGTACAGATACGGTAGAATTTAAAGCTTGAAGTCGGGCAGCACCAGTCATCTTTATTGAAAAATAAACGATGATGATGAGTAATATTTTTCTCCGTTCACCGAAATTTTTATAACGTTGAGTTTCGCATTAAGACTTTTTTGAATGGTAAAGATATTGGAAAAAATAAATTGAAAAAAAAAACAAAGTTGGAATTTTTGATAAACTGTATAATTTTATAGTTAAATTTCTACAGTACTAACTGGAAAATATATTTTATTACGATATACGTAAACCTGAACTATAAACTGAAAACTCAATTACAAGAGATTTATGTAATTTGGAACTTGGCAAGAAACAAAAAGTTCTTCTGGTAAAATTTATTACTACAACCGATTAACATAAAAATCACAATAGGTTAAACCTGCAGAATGGATTGAACATGATCGTCTATGTTAGTTATTTAACTGTAGAATAAACTGTTTAATGTGACAAACTTTGTTAGCATCTGTTGATCGACCCAAGCTAAAGCCAATTACACTACCACCAATTCCGCCATCCATTAAAAGAGAACGAGATAATTATCATCCACGTAATGCAGTAGCCACCTTCTCTTTATCTTCTCAACAGCAACAATAACAACCAGCTAGCTCATCATCCAATAAAATGATGATGATGAACCACGAAATTTACTTTTAAAGCATCGAGAAGTTGAAAAAGAATTATTCGAAGTTATCAAAGATCAAATTTCTGTTCGACAACTGACAATACAAATAATGAGAAAAGCAGTTGAAATTCATTAATTTTCTAAAACTCAATGTAATTCGCATGGCTTTGATACTCAATAAACTTTTTTTAAACGGAAACAAAAGTGACCAGAAATACGGTAGAATAGATATTGCTAAATTTACACGTACACATATAAATTATAATAGCAGAACTAGGAATAAGCAGTGAATAACAGCAACTATGAAAGAACTTCCTTCTTGCATCGTTCAGTTACAACTCTTATAGCTTGTGAATGAATTGTTTCGTCAACAGATTGTTTGTTCATTACGTATTTGACGAAGCTGTAAATTATCATCGATATAAACTTCATGAAACAGTAAACATTTGTAATAATGTAGTAACTTATTAGTGCTATGTTTAAAAATTTTAAATTTTATTACAAAAAATATAAATCAAAAAAAAAACAAATATAATATATAATCAATAAACATAATATAATCAATCTTCTAATCACTTTCATCTTTTTCTTTAGCTTCCTTTTCATCTTCTTTATTATTCTTGCCCATCTTCTTATTCATGCTTCTTAATCGATCAACATTTTCATCTTTTTCTTTAGCTTCCTTTTCATCTTCTTTATTATTCTTGCCCATCTTCTTATTCATGCTTCTTAATCGATCAACATTTTCATCTTTTTCTTTAGCTTCCTTTTCATCTTCTTTATTATTCTTGCCCATCTTCTTATTCATGCTTCTTAATCGATCAACATTTTCATCTTTTTCTTTAGCTTTCTTTTCACCTTCTTTATTATTCTTGCCCATCTTCTTATTCATGCTTCTTAACCGTTCAATCTTGAATCTAGCTTCAAATTTTTTATTTTCAGCAGCTGCTTCTCGAAGTGTATCATCTCTGAAAAATATGCACATTAAAAACAAATGCAACAGTTTTTAAATATTAATTAAAGGCATACCCAAGGTAAGAATACTCTTCCTTTAGGAAAGAGACTTCGCTACGGCTGGGACGGCTTTGAAAAGCTTGATGTGGATATGATGATTCAATACGAGCACCATCTTGAACTCGTCCACCAGGTTGCCGTTCAGAAAGTATATTTGCAAGATATCTTGGCATATCAGCTTCATTAATATTGAGATCACTGAAAAATGAATTGGCATTATATTCCACAACTAAAACTGACAATTTCTTTATCGCATCATGTTTTTGAAAACACAATGCAAAATTTTGTATCTTGCTTAACAAAGTGTTTATAAGACAAAACAAAAGCATTATTTTTAGAGCAAAAAGGGTATATTAGAAAAGCAATACAAAATTTTAGACTTTTATCAAAGTATATAGACAATGTTTGACTTACCGTAAAATCCGAACAGCAACTCGAGTTGTGGTATCGAGATCAGAACGATAATCTTGTGAATTCCCATTGAGGCCATCTCCACTATGATTTCGAGAATTATTAATTGAATTCAATGAAACATTTCTTGATTGTGAACTACCAATACTAAAAAATAACATTCTTTTAGTTAACGCCAAAAACATGATCATATGTATACAATGTTATTCGATAAAAATAAATTTTAAAAGTACCCAAAATTGTACTTTTCGTATTTTTAAGCAGAGAGATTTCTTCCAAAATAAATGAACAGAGAAAAAATGGAGATAAGAACAATCATTATTTTGCAAAAGAAAGCTTTCTCTGATATTTTAAAGAGACCTTTTTTATCTATCAATACCATTGAACATTTCTCTCAATATTTACAGAGAAGCTTACAAAAACTAATAAAATTTCAAAAAATAATCAATCTTACCGTTGTCAATGGTAATTTGATTCTTCCCATATTTTCTCAGTCAAGGTCTCCAGAGATCCCTCACTTTTTAACAGAGAATCTTACAAAAAGTAATGAAATTTCTTATAAATTATTAGCCTTACCTTTGTCGAGTAGAATCAATTTGAGAAGAGCTTCTACTATTGTAATCAGGTCTTGCACTTTCAGCTAAGCTTTGACGTTCAGGTGATGGGCCACGAGGAACTCGATCAATTCTAAAAGAATAGCTTTTAAAATTTACGCCAAAAAGAATAGTATTTGTGCAAAGTTATTCGATATGACTACATTTAAAAGCATCCAAATTTGTAAAGTCTTAATTTTTGTTCTGTGAAAGCACAGTAATCTTTTGGGAAAAAAATAAACAGAAACAATACAGGAAAGAGAAAAATCGCCACCTTGCAAAGTGTAAATATTTCGCATTCTTTGCTGTTTTTTCAGAGACTTAACAGATATTTACTGTTTTGAAAGCGCAACAATCAGAAACACATATTCTGTTGCTCAAAAAAGCAAAAACATACATGAAAAATGTTTTTAAATTGTATGCTAACAAAAAGCAAGCTATCCCTTAATTTATAATTTCCGTTTTCACAACAGTGAAAATGTCGGTAAGGTTTCTTTGTAAAAACAGCGAAAGCATTACGGTACTCCGAAGATGGTAATTTGATTCTTCCCATATTTTCTCAGTCAAGGTCTCCAGAGATCCCTCACTTTTTAACAGAGAATCTTACAAAAAGTAATGAAATTTCTTATAAATTATTAGCCTTACCTTTGTCGAGTAGAATCAATTTGAGAAGAGCTTCCACTACTGTAATCAGGTCTTGCACTTTCAGGTGATGGGCCACGAGGAACTCGATCCATTCTAAAAGAATAGCTTTTAAAATTTACGCCAAAAAGAATAGTATTTGTGCAAAGTTACTCGATATGACTACATTTAAAAGCATCCAAATTTGTAAAGTCTTAATTTTTGTTCTGTGAAAGCACAGTAATCTTTTGGGAAAAAAATAAACAGAAACAATACAGGAAAGAGAAAAATCGCCACCTTGCAAAGTGTAAATATTTCGCATTCTTTGCTGTTTTATCAGAGACTTAACAGATATTTACTGTTTTGAAAGCGCAACAATCAGAAACACATATTCTGTTGCTCAAAAAAGCAAAAACATACATGAAAAATGTTTTTAAATTGTATGCTAACAAAAAGCAAGCTATCCCTTAATTTATAATTTCCGTTTTCACAACAGTGAAAATGTCGGTAAGGTTTCTTTGTAAAAACAGCGAAAGCATTACGGTACTCCGAAGATGGTAATTTGATTCTTCCCATATTTTCTCAGTCAAGGTCTCCAGAGATCCCTCACTTTTTAACAGAGAATCTTACAAAAAGTAATGAAATTTCTCATAAATTATTAACCTTACCTTTGTCGAGTAGAATCAATTTGAGAAGAGCTTCCACTGCTGTAATCAGGTCTTGCACTTTCAGGTGATGGGCCACGAGGAACTCGATCCATTCTAAAAGAATAGCTTTTAAAATTTACGCCAAAAAGAATAGTATTTGTGCAAAGTTACTCGATATGACTACATTTAAAAGCATCCAAATTTGTAAAGTCTTAATTTTTGTTCTGTGAAAGCACAGTAATCTTTTGGGAAAAAAATAAACAGAAACAATACAGGAAAGAGAAAAATCGCCACCTTGCAAAGTGTAAATATTTCGCATTCTTTGCTGTTTTATCAGAGACTTAACAGATATTTACTGTTTTGAAAGCGCAACAATCAGAAACACATATTCTGTTGCTCAAAAAAGCAAAAACATACATGAAAAATGTTTTTAAATTGTATGCTAACAAAAAGCAAGCTATCCCTTAATTTATAATTTCCGTTTTCACAACAGTGAAAATGTCGGTAAGGTTTCTTTGTAAAAACAGCGAAAGCATTACGGTACTCCGAAGATGGTAATTTGATTCTTCCCATATTTTCTCAGTCAAGGTCTCCAGAGATCCCTCACTTTTTAACAGAGAATCTTACAAAAAGTAATGAAATTTCTCATAAATTATTAACCTTACCTTTGTCGAGTAGAATCAATTTGAGAAGAGCTTCCACTGCTGTAATCAGGTCTTGCACTTTCAGGTGATGGGCCACGAGGAACTCGATCCATTCTAAAAGAATAGCTTTTAAAATTTACGCCAAAAAGAATAGTATTTGTGCAAAGTTACTCGATATGACTACATTTAAAAGCATCCAAATTTGTAAAGTCTTAATTTTTGTTCTGTGAAAGCACAGTAATCTTTTGGGAAAAAAATAAACAGAAACAATACAGGAAAGAGAAAAATCGCCACCTTGCAAAGTGTAAATATTTCGCATTCTTTGCTGTTTTATCAGAGACTTAACAGATATTTACTGTTTTGAAAGCGCAACAATCACTCCTTTCTATTTTCTCACTCAGTTGCTTTAAAGAGCTCTATGTTTGTTGAGCGTAGTAAATTTAAACAGTTCAAAAATGGGTGCTTTTCGAACATATCACAGTCATATTTCGTAGAAATATTTGGTCTTACCTTGGTCGTACAATATTTGTACGTGGCTGTTCATTTTCTCTTGTGAATGTGCTCATACGTCCTGTTCTATCGAATGTAATATCCATACGTCGATATCGGGGAGTTGAAGAACGTTGATATATTGGTAATGAAGTTGTGGTTTCATTTGGAATTGAGCTAATGTCATTGTGGGATAATGTAGCAGGTTGAACAGAATCCATTCGAAGAGTTGTATCAACTAAAAAAGTTTTTTTTTAGTTACAGATATTACAGTGGACCGTTTTGAGATCCGCCTTAGGGTTTCTTAGGTAATACGGAGGTCCAGAGTACATAGTAAGGTAGGAAAAACACATGAGGGGTTTATGCGAGTTCGCAGTTTTAGGGACTAAACAATTTTAAGAGAGGTAGACGTTTACAACCGTTTGAAATCACCATAAACGTAATTTACATACTAAGATGTTTATCGTCTGCCATTTTTTTACAATTTCAAAACGCTATTTAACCCCCCTAAAACCACGAACGTGCAAAAATGCCTAGTGGGTCATTCATACTTTACTATTTACTGTCGATCTCCCATATACTTTAGAAATTCAAGGGTGACATCTGAGAACGGTTCCTTGCAAAGGTATTTTTTTAACTCAAAAACCCTTTTTCACTAAGTTTATGCAAAATGATTAAGTAAACTTACTTTCGTCTTCAATTTCGTCTTGTTCTCGTTGATTAACTAAAAAAATTCAATTATTTTTTGGGTAAAAATGTTAAAAGTGTTTATATATATTGTTTGTTTTATGATTTTGTGTTTGTTTAAATTGTGTTATGTATAAATGTATAAGCTTACCAACACCACAACTATGATTTTTAATTTCAAGAATTTCAAGAGAATTTGAAGATGTTACAGTTATACCCTTACATCCACGTTCATTACAAATGTATACTTTCTTTTTATCACTTTTCTTTTGTCTATTCCTTCTTGATGAAGAATTAGCAATTCTGATGGTTGCCTGTTTGTTCGGTTGAGCACGAAAAATGGTTACTCTTTGGTTTGTGCCTACAATTTATAACACAATGGGTTATCGCTTTTGCCAAAAAAAACTGGGGCTAACATTGGGATTAGAAAAGAAAAGTATATTACCTGATCGATTTTCAGTATATTGATGTAAAACAACTTTATTTTCCTTTGTTGTTGATGATGAAGCATTGGATGGCGTTGATTCTAAAGTAAAATTGTCGGATGGTAATCATTCAAATAACTTGAACGCTCACAATCGGGTAATTATCCTAATAACTGTCAAGATTTTTGCCAGTTTTGGGCAATCCAAAAGCTTTTAAATTAAAAAAAGGATAAAAAATGTAAATAACAGAGAAAATAAATTACGAAAAAAAAGACTTTTTGAAAAAAGCAAAAAAAGCAATCAATCGATTGCGATAATGCATTGCGCATATTGAGTGCGCATCACTTTACAATAAGAAAGAAGAGAAAAGATGCAGAGACGCATAGTTGTCTCTTCAACAGGCTCTTAAGTAAAAGGCAAATAAAATCATCATTTGACCGCTTAAAAATCTCTGAAAAGATATACTGATGGCTACTACTAAACTCTTTTCCAAGTTTTACCATTCAACAGTAAACAAAAGAATGCTCACATACAAAAGTATTTTTGTTTAACTTAAAAACAAAAGATTTATTTAGTTATTTAAATGAATGCCAACTTAGAGAAAGTGTATTTTTTTGTGGTGTATTGTGTGTATTGTATGATTCAAAAAACAAAAGTGAAACGAAGAATTTACCAATCATTCTGCCAGGAGCAGTTGAATTTCCCGAAGGATTAAGCAATTTTTGGGATGCTTTAAAATGCATAATTTCTGGTTCTGCAGTTTCCTCTTTTTGTTGTCGAGGAATTTCAAAAACTCCCTGCAAAAAGAAAACTATTACTATTTAATATTTCAATAATTTTGAATTTACACTTACTACAGTTGTATTGGCAAAAAGCTTTTTGACATCTGGTTTATCACTATCATCCTGCAAAAAGAAACATGTAATAACGGTAGCAAAGAAGCTAAAAATTACTTGTTTAAGACTTGGTTGTTTTGCTTCTTCTTCATGATTATTTTCATAAGCGGCAATATGAAGTGAAAGGGTGCTACTATTGAGATTAGTTTGTGCACTTTTTTTATCATTTTTTTCAAGATCCAAAAATTGAGTTGGATTTAAGCATGATTGTTTATCATCATTTTTCCATGACTTTGAATTTTGTTTTAAATTTTCAAAAGTAAATGATTCTGATATTTCATTTAAGGCTGCAGTTCCATCAGATTATTTTTGACAGCTTTAAACTTTAACTTTAATTAGAAAGGACAAAAGTATTAATACTTTTGATATTTAAAAGAACTCTTTAATCAAATTTTACTAGAATGCTGTATTCCAAGAATACTGCATTCTAATAAATAATCCGAAACTGCAGCCTTTGTTTTACCTTTATTTTCCTTTCCTGGTTTTTCACCAGCAACAAGTTCTTTTGAAATTTTTGGGTCTTTATAATCTTGATTCAAATTGAGATTAGTGTACTGATTATCATTAACACTTGAAGCAGTATTACAGAATTGATTGCCCTTTTTTAAAGACAAACTAAAATCCTTTGTTGCCATCTATAAACTTAACGAATTTGAAAACTCTTAACGTTACACATATTAAATATAGAGAAACAATGCGACAGTTAGATAATTTTATACAAAAAATAAGAGGGTGATTTTAAGGGAAGTGAACCTGTTTTATTTTGAGCATGTAATAAAAAAATTAATTCTGAAGGCAAAAACCAAAGAAAAGTAAAAATTAGGCCAGACAAAAAGCTATGAAACACGATTTTGCAAATGATGCATCAAAAAATGAATTTTAAAGATCTGATTTCAAGATTATTAAAACAGCAAAAGTTTTGCTCTAAAAAGGGGAGGAGTTGTGACAAACTTATATTTATTTTTGATAATGAGAAGGACACGAGACATACAGGTCTATCAAGCTCAAAGCTTTCTTTCAACTTTAGTCATATGTCTAGTTCGCAGATAGCTAGCAATTTTGAAATAGACAAGCAAACAATTTTTTTGCTTCTGTTACAAAAAAGGGTAAGAATGATGCAAGATTAAACTAACACATGATCTATCTCTATCTAAAGTTTTTTACGAAAAAAGTGAATCGAATGGACAAAACATGGAGGGCATCTTGTTTGAGTAAGTCATGAAATTATGTAAAATACACTTGCATGGTTTATGCGTTGTTTTTTTATGTCAAGTATTTAACAGAAAAATAAATCTGCCAAAAATAAAGTAATAGTCGCAAAATGTGATAATAGTTTTGATGCTTTTCGGGATATTTATTTATATTTGTAATCAGATATTTTAGGTTTAAAATCATACTGTTTTACAATTATCAAAATATTACGTGATACTTTTATTTTGAAAACAGAGATTTCAAAGAAATTTTTAATTTTTTCTTATAAACAGTGAAACATTTTAAAGACAGCAGGGTATTCATGGAAAATGAAATTTTAATACATCATAATATATGTGTTATTAATGGATTTTGTTTGCTTTCGCTCCAATATTTAAAAGAGCTTATCTTTTCTTTAAGAGATTTGATTGATTCCTTGTGAACCAAACGTATTTTCCGTTATTCAAATTATTTTAAACGTTCTTTTAACATTTTTCCATTAACTTGCTTTTTTGTGTGAATTTTTTTAAAACAGTTTTTTTTTTTGTAAAATTAAAGTCAACAAAACAGCCCGATAGCGTCAAAAACGATTTCTTACAGTATTTGAAATAGGTTTCTCTCTTCGATTCTAAAGTGTTTCCTCAAAGCCAGCGAGCCACCGCCGCCGCGACCGGTGGTGGCGGTGATTTTGAGAAAAGATCAAAAATCGGCATGCCGATTGTTGGCGCCGCCAGTGGCGGTGGCATTTTGAAATTGGAAACACTGCGCGAAGCACTGGAAATGTCACAAATTGTTTTTCATCGATGATAGTTTGTCCTTTTTTGCTGCCCCCGTTTTTTCTGTATTTTGTATTGCATTATGACCAACAAAAAAGAAAAGGCTCACAAATGTAATTACGAAAAAGAAAAGAATTTTTTCATCTTTGAAAAAACTGAATGAAAAAGAAGTTCAAAAAGGTAACATTCTTTGAATTAGACGAATTAGACAAGAAAATTAAAAGCCGTCACATTTTAACTATCTATTATAAAACTCTTAATTTGATAATGGAATTCAAAAGCCTGATTTGTTACGCGTTTATCAAAAAAAAATTTTTCCTTGATAGCTGAGAAAAGCGGCTCAAAAGCAAAAAATTGCATATTTTTGTTATTATTTCGTTTTAAACATCGGCGACTAAAACAGTGACCATAGATCTCGTGAATAAAAAATGGCAACAAACACAGCAAGCTGAAAAAAGCTGCAGCAAAGCACTCAGCAAAATGTCTGTCGCTTTTTCTTTTCTGCCAAGAAAAAGGCTGCTGTCCGACAGTGAATGAACAAGAAAGAAGAAAGAAACAAGCATAGCTGCCTGGCTTGCGTACATCTCGTCTCCTTTCTATATTATTGCTTTGTGTTTTTCTGTCTTTCATCACACACTGAAGACTATTTTTCTGCTTTTTCGTCTTCTTTTTAGGAGTCAGTTCATCAAAAGAACAGACGTTCTCCCGGGTTTCAATGGTTCAAAAATTTTCATCATTTTGAACATAGATTTTTAAAAACCTCCCATAAAAGCTAAAAGAAATTGCGCAATCTTTGTTGTTTTTCAAAGAAGACACAATCGTTAATTACTTTTTTTTCCTTCTTCCCTGTTTTGTTTGTTGGGGTTCTATCATTTGTGTTTGGTTCTTCTTCTCAATTTTCCGTTGTTGTTACAAACCTGTCTCATCAAATTTGATATTTCTTAAATCTTATATTTTAATTAATTAAATGTATTTTATTGTAAATTAAAATTGACTGACTAAAATGCTCTATTATGTTATTTCACTTTTAAGGTTTGTTTTTTTAAAATTATTATTACAAATAATAATATGATTAAAAAAAATCCACTATTTTTTAAATAATAAAAATTGATTTCGTAAAGAAAAATTTTGTTGTTGTTGTTTTCCCTTAAAACAATGATATTTTTAGTCAAATTTATTGTGATGGCCCAATTTTACAAGCAGTTCAGGATTCAAGGTTATATCCTGATTCAAAATATTTTGTTGATATGCCATTAAAAGTTGATCCAGGCATGTTTTTTTTTTCCTTTTAAAAAAATATATAAACTAATTTTTGACCTTTTTTGATACATCTTAGATCATTAATCTTATCGTCTTTATAAAGACATGAAAAAAAATAAAGTAGTTTCATTGAATTTTAAAATTGATGCAATGAAATAATTTTGACCTCAAAAATGATTTTAAAAAAGTCGAAAACCCAGTACCGTAATATAATCTATAAAAAAAATTACAGTAAGAACATTACGAGATTTTTATGCACTTGGTGAACGGGCGCAGGATGTAAATGTTTTAAAAGAATTCGTAAGTTTTTATGCGTTAAAAACGTTATTTATCTAAACCCTCTTCAATTAAAGGTTGATGATCATTTTGAAGAGCCCGGGCATGAATTGATTGAAGTATATCCAGAAGATTGGGTGCCATTTCCTACAAGCTTTCAAAAAATTGAAGATTATCGACTTCGACGTTGGGCCCTACATTTACATCGAATTTGGAGAGATTTATGCCGAAGGGTCAAAGATGATGTTCGACAGCATCAAGAGTTATATTCCCTGCTGTACGTGCCACATCCGTTTGTAATTCCGGGTGGAAGATTTCGGGAATTTTATTATTGGGATTCATTTTGGATTGTGAAGGGTTTACTCTTTTCTGAAATGTTCGAAACTGCTCGTGGAATGATTTTAAATCTTGCATATATGGTTAATCAGTAAGTACTTAATACACATGCATATGCCATTTATGTACATCCTAATTTTAAGTCATGGATTTATTCCAAATGGTGGAAGAGTATATTATCTTTCGCGATCACAGCCACCACTTTTAACTCCAATGGTATATGAATATTTTCTTGCAACTGGTGACCTTGATTTTGTGCAATATGTTTTGCCGCTTTTGGAAAAGGAACATAACTTTTGGGTTACTCATCGTGCAGTACCATACATTGATGAGGATACTGGCCTGGAACTTTTCCAATTTTTCCAATATAAAGCAACCCTAAAAACTCCTCGTCCTGAATCATATCGTGAAGATATGGAACTGGTAAAAGATCTTAAAACTGAAGGTATGAATTAAAATCTATGACAAAGGATTACGGTAGCCCGTAAAAACATTGTCATAAACTTATGTATTTTAAAACAGTTTAAACTTTAAAATAATTTATAGAAGAAAAGCAACGTCTATGGTCTGAAGTTGCATCAGCAGCTGAAACAGGATGGGATTTTTCAACACGGTGGTTTGCACAATCTGGTGAACATCGACATGATATGAAATCTATTAAAACTTGGTCAATTGTACCCGTTGATTTAAACGCATATTTATGTATTAATATGAGAATTCTTGCGTCATTCTTTGAAATAAGCGGTGACTTTAAAAAAGTTAAAATTTATTCACAACAATATGAAAAAATGAAGCTTGAAATGAAAAAGCTACACTGGAATGAAACGGATGGAATTTGGTATGATTATGATTTAGAACAAAAACGCCATTCAAATACATATTATGTATCAAATGCAGTTCCACTATATTCAAAATGTTTTGATGATGAAGATGATGTAACACCTCATCGAGTTTATGATTATCTTAAACGGGAAGGTGTATGTTTTTTATGTAATCTTTTAGAAAAAAATTTATGTAATCTATTAATAATTTTAAATAATTTCCCTAATTGACAAAAAAACTATAATTTTAATAAAATATTTTTACATTTTTTAGGTTCTTAATTTCACAAAAGGTATTCCAACTTCCCTTGCATTTAGCAGTGAGCAACAGTGGGATAAAGATAATGCATGGCCACCAATGGTATGATGCTTACCGTAATCCGAATATAAACTAATATCTCCATTAAATTTTAAGGTTCATATGATTATTGAAGGCTTTCGAACAACTGGTGATCCAAAACTTATGGCTGCTGCAAAAGCAATGGCAACTCAATGGCTTATTGTTAATTATAAATCTTATTCAACAACCTATGCAATGTTTGAAAAATATAATGTGTCTCTTTTGGGTAATGATGAATGTTCTGCAGGTGGAGGCGGCGAATACGAGGTAAATCTTTTTAGAATTACACTATCTTTTTATTAATAAATGTTGTTTTTTAGGTTCAAAAAGGATTTGGTTGGAGTAACGGTGTAATCCTAGATTTGCTCAATAGCTATGGATCAGATATGTCTGCATCAAAAGCAACATTTACGGGAAAAACATGGTTCAGCCTCATTGCTGCCATTTCTTTTTATATGATTCTGCATTTCTAGTCTATTTATCATTTTTATAGTTTTTTAGACAGTGTTTTAAATTAATTGTATACTTCGAGTTACTAGTAGTATGATACCCCGTGAACAAGCGAAACCTTAATATGTGTATGTAAAATATCATTTAATAAAAGTTTTGTTTTTTTACAAATCATTTTATGTGGAGCAACAACAGAGAAATTGAGAAAACAATTTATTATAAAATAACAAAACGTACATCAACCAACAAAGATAAAATTAAATCATTCGAGCGAGCAAAGTGTTGATTTCTTCTTCACGATTACCATAATCACCACCTTCGCAGAAATGGTTAGCTTTTTTAGTAAAACCACCAAGTGGATTGCTAAGTTTAAAAGGCCATAAGAAGTTGGTTGCTTGCTTGAAATTCTTTCCAACATTAAAAACTTCATGGATGATATCTTCAGTACAAATAATATTTTGTTTACCAAGACGTTCTTCAATGATAGCATTATCAGTAATTGGAATTCGTTGTCCATTAACTTTGCCATAACCACGTTTGTAAACAAGATCACGAACAGTCTTTTGAGTTGGATAACCCCAAGCAATGTAAGGATCAGCAATACGAAGCATAGCAATAGTAGCTTTGTTAAGTTTTACGAAGACACCATTATTGATTTGTCTTAAACGCAAAAGTTGCAAAACTTTACGTGGACGAGGATGAAGCTTGTTAATACCACGAATACGAACAACAAAAGCAAGCTTTGGTTCTGCTGGAACATAGAAATTACCGGCTTTCTTAGCACTTCGACGAAGATTAAGTTCAGCACGTTGCTTTCTTCGGTATTCAGTAATGTATTTTTCTGCACGCTTGAAGATTTCTGAGCTACGAGTTTTACGAAGCTAAAAGAGATATACAGTTAATAAGATATATAATAGCATTAGTACGAAAAGAACCTACAGCTTTAGCTTTAGAAGCAGCAAGAACAGCACGTTCACGTTGAGTTGCACGAAGCTTGCGCTTTTTAAGAATTGTTTCAGGAACAGAGGCAAGTTTCTTAGTTTCAACCATTTTCTACCCTGAAAATTAAACAGTAAGCTTCAGATGTATATACAACAGATATTCGATAGTTACGTAAAATTATCACAAATATTTAAATTAAAAAATATTAGCAAAATGAGAGGTAAATACAAAAAAAAGGGAAGAAAAAAGTAAAAAAAAGATATCAGAAAAGGGAAGAAAAAGAAAGCAGCGGAGACAGCGTTTGACTTGGACCAGACAAGAGCATACTGTGCAGGCATTCCAGTCGAGATAATTTGACGCATAAAGGTGAACAAACAAGCAGCCGTTTTGAAGCAAAAAAAGAAGAAATTATTGTAAAACTTTTTAGCGTAATTTTTAAACACTATTTTTTTAAAAAATTGTAAAACAGTAACTTTTTAAGAATTGCATATGATGTTCATACGCAACAAAAAAATTTGATTGAAGCACAACGGCTGTATTATCTCTTGCAAGAGACTAATGAATTAAAAGCATTTGAAGAACAGATAATAAAAACATCTTATACAAAAATATTGATTAATATAAAAGTTGCTAATTTATGCATTAAGATATGCCTTTCTTTGTGTCCTTTTCAATTCTTTCTATAGTCTCTGAATGAAAAGAAATGTAATCTTTGTTGCATAAAAAGGATGTTTCACTTTTTTTAAAGGATCTACTATTTTTTAATCCAATGTTATACTTGACTTCCTCTATTTATATATTTATGCGAAAGGAGCCTTTGTCCATCTTCATCATCCCCTTTTTGTTCCCATTGTTCTTATTGTATTTTAAAATATTTTTGTTGAAATTTATATTTCTGTCAAAAATAAATTGCCTCCTGTTAAAAAAATGTTTTACCACGAAAGAACAGTCAACAATCGATGAGAGTCGGTGTGTATGGTTCTCAAACATTGCCGCTGCTGCTGACGTGGTTCCCTCGTGCTCTATTGCTGATTCGGTTTTATTTTGATTGAACGCATTTTTTTTATTACTGATTTCAAGCTGTATTTTCAATTGTTATTGTCATAATGGGATCTCGTGATGATGAATATGATTACTTGTTCAAAGGTATGTTCTTATAGCTTTGACTTAATACATATTTATGCTTGTAACTGTATTTTTACATTTCATATATCACATATATTAACAGATAGAACATAAATCTTTGAAGTTAGATAAAAGATCCAACGATTTTCTACTTTTTTTTTCGATTTTAATAGCTATGTTTACTAATAATTTTGTTTAAAAACTTTTGAAATATATTTATCACCATTTTTTTAAGTTGTCTTGATTGGTGATTCGGGTGTTGGAAAATCTAATTTGTTATCAAGATTTACACGCAATGAATTCAATTTGGAATCAAAATCAACGATTGGTGTTGAATTTGCTACCAGAAGCATTCAGGTGAGCTTGTTTTTTTTACTTCGGTTTTGATTATTTCGCAATCAGCTTGTTTGTTGATGAATCATCACCATCTGATTGTTATCGATTATTTAATTCATCTTTGATTCTTTTTTTAGTTGGAAGGTAAAACAGTGAAAGCTCAAATTTGGGATACAGCAGGTCAAGAACGATATCGAGCAATAACTTCTGCATATTATCGTGGTGCCGTTGGTGCTCTTCTTGTTTATGATATTGCAAAGCATGTAACATATGAAAATGTTGAACGATGGTTAAAAGAATTGCGTGATCATGCTGATCAAAATATTGTTATTATGCTTGTAGGAAATAAAAGTGATCTACGACATCTACGTGCTGTACCAACTGATGAAGCTAAAGCATATGCTGAAAAGAATCAATTATCTTTCATTGAAACATCTGCCTTGGATTCAACAAATGTTGAAACTGCTTTTACAAATATTTTGACTGAAATTTACAAATCTGTTAGTAAGCGTCAATTTGGCCCTGATAGAACTGTTCCACTCAGCACTGGCACCAATATTACCATTCAACCAACAAACAACGATGCACAAAATAAAAAGCAATGCTGCGGTAATATTTGAAATTTTTTGTGGTAAATTTTTGTTTTTTGTATTCGCTTACTTCCGCTTCTGTGTATTGTATTCTTTCTTGTTTTTTTATTATCTTTTTTCATAATTAAATTATTATATTTTATTTTGTAATGCGGAAAATAAAATTCATATCGTTTATTAAATGTAATATTTTTTTCATGTTAATTTAAAAATTTAAATATATGAATAAATAAAGCAAGAACTTTTTTTTATTATAAATTTTTATTTCAAAAATCAAAAACAGGTAAAGCAAATGTAAAGGTTGTGTGCTATCAATTATGTCTAAAATGTCAGAAACAACAACTGCAAAAGTTGCTGGTGAAACGCATTATTTGGTACCGTTAGCATTGGGACTTATTGCAGCATTAATCGTAATTGGAATTATCTATATCGTAAAAATTTGGCATCGTTGTCAAAATTCAAATGAATCTTCTACCGTATCTGATTTACCTCAACATGATGGAGAAGAAGTTCCACCAGTAGTCATCTCATCATCGTGGTCGTCTGGTGAAGATAATGTATATTATTCAGCCGCAGCAGTTTCATCCCGAAAAACAAATGCAACACCTGGACATCCAATTTATAAAGCTCACCATCTATCTTCTGTTCATCAATCAAAACAACTTACTACCGTATTACCTGAAATTAAAGAAACACATTTTTGTCCACATTCTCGTGAACAGCAACTGCAAGAAGCAAATATTCAATTTGCTTTACATTCTATACGAACTCGTCCAAAGGCATTAACTCCACCACCATCTAATATGTCAACTCCAACTATTTCAACTTCAAAGACATATGATTCTGCTTGTTCAATTACACCGAAACGTTCACATCATCGTCGTCAATATCATCATGGTAATAAAGGCAAAAATACAGTTGCACCACCAAGCGAACAACGTTCTGAAGATGCTAATGAACAAAGTAGTACTGCAAATATGATGGTATGCTTATGAATAGATATACTGTAATATAAAAAATATTTTTTAGGCAATGAATAAAATGTCAAAAGATGATGCAAAACGAATGCGACAAAAAACATTAAAAAATCGTCCAATTCGTCGATCAATTCGAAGACCTTTACCTGTTTCCGCTGAAGCAATTACAGCTGCTTCAACTTCATCAAATGAAGGACAAATTTTGCCATCTGATGATTTAAAAGATCCTCGTCAATATTTATATTCTCAAGAACATGTTGTTGATTATCAAAAGAATGAACCGATGCTTAAATCTGATATCACTCAAAATGATGAAATTGTTGAAATGCCACTTAAAAAGAAATAAAAACAAGCAAATTTTCTGTTTTATAAACCTTAAACTTATTTTATTTTTAAATGTATTTGAATTAAATAAATTTTTTAAAATCTTTGATTTTGTAGCGGCCGAACAAAGCACGTAATAGTAACACTTCTCATAGTAATTTAAGTTGACCAACAATTCAAGAGTGGTCTAATGAGTAGGGTTGGATAATTTACCGGTAAATTATGTTTCGGTTAATTAACCGAAAATGCCAAAAGTGGTAAAATAAGGTAAATTTTAATAAAATGTCAAGAAAACGGCTATTAACTCGCCATTAAAGCTGTTTTCAACTAGGCTATTAGCTGTTCTAAGTTTTAACCAACGTTTTTAGTGTTTTATAGTAAACTGTTAAGTGGTATAGCTATTTAAAAAACAGAAAATGAGAGAGTACATGTATTTTCAGCATTTTTGAGGAAAATACTGCTTTTCACGACTTTTGGACATTGAAAAAATTATCAAAAAATTTAGAAAAATGTGAAAAAATTTTAATTTTTTTGTTGAACTTTTCAAAAAATTTTTCATTTGTGCTACACACAAATTTTTATAATTTACCGGTAAATTATGCCTCGGTTAATTAACCGGCCAACCCTACTAATGAGGGAACTATTCGCTTGAACTACATGTAAGTGTTTCAGAACAAGCTTATGAATGCATCATAAAGAACTTTTTTTAAGCAAAGTTCTAATACTTTTTAGCAAAACGCAATCTATGGATTATACCAAAAACATTGCTTTCGCTACCGTAATTTGTTGGCCCTTGTACCAGCTGGTACACCAGTACAAAATGTAAGAAAACAGACATTTTTGAATTGAAGGTCGAAAGTAGGCATAAGTTAGCTCAATGATTCATAAAAAAATTTTTATTGAATGTTTTATTTAATCGAGAACAAAAAACAACACAATTTTTTGGTTCATCCACACTTGCCCCGTTTTTTTCACACACTGTGTGAAGATTTGCGCACTTGCCCCGTTTTTTGAGTGATGAAATGCCAAACTGTATAAAAATCTTTTTTAAAAAAGATATAACACTATAAATTATTTTTTATATGTAATATCATTCATTTGCTCAAAGCTTTTTTTATTATTTTACATTAATATGCATTTCAACACAAAATATTTAAAAAAAAACATACACGTTGATATATGTCAAGTAAAATTAAAGAGCACATAAATTGCCGAAAAAACTTGAAAAAAGGTTTATGTCCTGTTAACTTTTTGTGTTCAATCCCTTTTTAAAATCTAAATAACTGTCAGAATTTATCGATTCTGAACTTGAAGTATGTTCATGTTGAGAGTTATCAAAAGCTTGAGTGACTGACAATTTAAAAGTAAAGAGTTCAATCTTCAGTTCAGCAAAAAGTTTGGTCAAAAATTGATAACGAAATCTTTCTTTTAACGTTACTAACATAAAGTAACCATCTCATCCAAGCACTTTAATAAATTTCTCCAAGGCATCTTCATTAATTTTAATTTCATTGTAAAAAAGATGTTAAACAAAGGAATATCTCTTCTTTGAGGAAAAACACTTATAGGTGAATCGTGATCTCCATATTTTTACTGTTTTATTTATAATCAAAAAATTTTTAAAAATTAATAAAAAAATTAATTTAGGTGAAAAAATTTTTTTCAAACAATTTATTCTTTCAAACACACAGTTTGGCATTTTATCACTCAAAAAACGGGGCAAGTGCGCAAATCTTCACACAGTGTGTGAAAAAAACGGGGCAAGTGCGAATAAGCCAATTTTTTGTTAATCATCATCCAGTAAAAAGCTACATCTTTTTTTTTTTTTTATTTTTTTTCAAAGCGGTCTTAAATGGAAAAAGAAACTGTTCCATTGATTCAATTTTTTTCTTCAAAGCATTTCTTGCTTCTTGGTTTTTCGTATTACTTTTTTTATCTACGTGCCTATTTTGTTGTGAAGCTTTGGAAATCTTTTTTTTGCAGATGATTCATTCTAACGTAATCTTAAAGTCAATATCTCAAAAATGTATTCCACCACTTTCTACTTCTCGAACAGCAGTTTCATTAGCATTTAATCGATTTGGTTCTCCACAAAATCGTTCACATCCACCATTAGTAATAGGCCATGGCTTATTTGGACATAAAAGCAATTGGAACTCAGTATCAAAGCAAATTCAACGTAAACTCGATAATCAAATTTTTGTGATTGACTTTAGAAATCATGGTGATTCTCCTCATGTTTCATCAATGACTTATCAAGATATGGTTGAAGATTTAAAGCTATTTATTAATGAGGTTGTTGTTAAAGAAAGTGGATATGATTCTGCACATATATTAGGCCATTCAATGGGTGGAAAAGCAACTACATTGCTAGCTATGGATCCTGATGGTCAAAAGCTTTTACGAAGTGCAATTATTGAAGATGTCTCACCTGTTTCTGAAAGCCGAAATATTCATTTTAAACGCTATATAAGTCATATGAAAAATGTTGATTTATCAAAATCTCGTAAGCTTATTAGTGATGATCTTGCTCATGTTATAACTGATTTACCAACTCGTCAATTTTTGCTTACCAACTTGACACAAGATGAAAATTCAAATAATCGCCTTCGATGGAAACCAAATCTTGATGCATTAGAAAATCACATTCAACATGTTCTTCGCTTTAATATCAAAGAGGGCACATTTAACAAGCCATCATTGTTTATTACTGGCGAAAATTCTCGTTATGTTAATGAATCGAATCATGCAGAAATTAAAAAGATGTTCCCAAAAGTTGAATTTGTTTCTATTCCAAATGCCGGTCATTGGGTTCATGCCGAGAATCCAGCAGCTTTTATTGATGCCATTGTTAATTTTTTAGAAAGGAATTAATTTATTAGTACTGTAGTAATAGATTGTGTTAATGAATTTTAATTTAAATGTTTTCTTTCGCGTTTTCTATTTTGTTCGGTTTAATTTTACCGCTGATATTATTTCTTTATTCTATAACAATTAATTTAACACAAATACATTTTTAGGATTAATGACAGAATCAAATGGAAAACTCATTTCAGAACTTAAAGTTCATGAACTTCGTTCTGAATTAATCAGTCGTGGATTGGATGGTAATGGTGTCAAGGCAGCACTTGTTGCAAGATTAGAAAAGGTAAGCATTTTATTTACATTAGCAAAAAGTTACAAATTAAAATTCTATGCCTTTTGAAAAGTAAATTGTGAATAATGCATGTAACATTCTTGTTCATCTTTATGTTGTGTAAAAGCACTGGGGGCAGGAGTATGAGCAGATGCAGTTATAAGACAATATCCATTTGCTGCTAAATAATCAAATGCTTGTTCCAGAAATGTATGCTTAAGGTATACACGACTTGTGTATCTATCTTCACCCATATCTCCATCCCTTCCTTGATTTAGCGTATCACCAAACACCTGTCGACAATCTGACATTTTACCACTTACTAAAATTCGATGAATTTTTCTAAAATTTACATCTGCTGAGAATCCTTGTTTTCCAAATGTTAGCGTTCCATGATAGGCTATTAAAATAGAACTTGGAGTTGCATTTACAGGAGCTAAAGATGCAATTTGCTTTTTTAAATTATCCAAACGCAAATATCGTATTTCTTCAATAAGTGAATCATAATTTGAAAAGTCATCTGGTAACAAAAATTTTTCTTCTGGATGGCGCAATGCATTTATTATATGACGAATTAAGGTTGCATCTCTTTCCAAGCAATTAAGTTTAATAATTTCTTTTGCGCTTTCCTCTTGGCCGTCAGCTTCTTGTAGTAAGGCGGCAAAAAGGCATTTTGGATATTTTGTTAAGACTTTACGAGTTGTTAAAATATTTTTATTTGAGGCACAAAGTAACAAAATAATATCTCCCATGTAATATTTTCTGGAAAATACAACTTTAGACAATATTTTTGTTTTTTAAATAGCACTTTAACGCAAAAAGACACAACTTTGAATTATTTATTTTCAAATAACGCACGCTAGAAAAGGGACTTAAAAATGCCTTAGGCTATTATTCTTCCATTGGCATTTAAAAAAAACAAACGACATGCAACGATAATTTTTGGGGTTTAAATATAATCAAAGAGTTAAGCCTAAGAATTCGAATGGTGTCTTTTCTTTTAAAAAAACATGTCTTCCGGCAGGCCACTTCAGAAAAATTTTCGTGAAGTTTTTAGTTTTTGATGGTAAAAATGTCTATAACAGACTTCTTTAAAGTTTCGTATTGTTCTTCCTTGTTCGTTCTTAAAGAAGAAAAAGGGAAAGAAAAAATTGCAAGTACACATTTTTTTCAATTCTTGTTAGATTCTTTGTTGTAAAATAAAAAGGGCTGCTTCTTTTCATTTCACGAAAATGCTTTTCCTTTTTTGGTTTGTTTTTTTGGGGACAATTTAAAAATAAGAGAGCCGAAATAAGTTGCGACAGCATAAAAAACATATGAGCAAAAAATAATTTAGTAAAGAAAAAAAACAAGAAATAGCAAAAGATTACGGTACAAAAAATAAATTATAATTATTTCATTTTAGTATCTCAGTGAACAAGGTCATGATATCAATTCATATTTATTTTCATCAGCAAGTGATGCAAATTTAACTTCAGCTTCAACAACATCATTGGAAACAGAAAATAATGATGCCGCTGCTCAAGCTGCTGCTGTTGTCGCAAATTCTTCTTCAAAAGATGAAACCGGAAAGGACAAAGAAGAAAAAGAAGAGGCTGTCCCAGAAAATGGTAATTCTTTTTGCTTGTTTAAAAATATTTTTTTTAAATGGGGTTGGGAGATGAGAGACTAAGCAAAAAAACACAATAGTATTTTATCTTGGATGAATACATCTGACTGAAAGCAGTAACTGACGACTTCCCGTTCTTGCATTGGCTATCAAAATTTTTTGAGAAAAAAATTGAAAGACATGTCTTATCTTCACAAAACAACGCCTCCAGAGAATTTGAAAGGAATAAATCTTTTTATTTTGAAGACATTCATCATCAAAAGCCCAGGGAAATTTTAAATTGAAAAGTGGGACATACTAAGTTGCCTGGGGATAATTTTCATTGTTTACTTTTTATCCTCACTTTAAAAAATATTGGATTGTTTGATTTTGTAGTTATTAAAACATCTGAAGTTCAAGGAACAACAGATAGCAAACATAATGAAAAAGTTTTGACTTCATCGACTGCCGATGTTCTTACTGAAAAGGTAGAAGATGAAATTGATGAAGCTGAACTGCATGGTGAAAGTGAAGATGTCGTAGAGAAACCTGGGAATTCTAATGAAAATGGTGCCACAAAGGAAGAAGCATCTCCTGATATCGCAGATTTGGAAGAACGTGAAGAATCAGAAGGGGATGATACCAAAAATGATGAAAGTATTCCTATGGAAACAGATTCAGAAAAGAAGACGACAGAACAACAAAAAGTTTCTGCAATTCATGATATTTCTGATGAAGAAGATTTGGATGAAGATATGCTCGCGGATGAAACTACAGCAAATCAAAATGTGAAAACGAAAGAAGAAGAAAACCAAAATTTGGATGTTGAAATTGAACCTGCTGAAACCAAAGTCAAAGAAGAATCTAAAAGTTCAAACAAAGAAGCAGAGTTACCAGCAAAACCAAGAATTCCGGCTGGACTTAATTTTCCAAGTGATGATCCCAACGGACTCAGATGTATATGGATTCGTGCTCTACCATATGAAACTCGATTATCTGAACTGAAGGTAAAAATAATTATTCTAATTTAAGAAACGTCATTGCATATGGACAATCCTTTTAGCTTGCATTTATTGATGCTGGATTTACCGTAGAATCTGCAAAAATTTTTACGACAAAGCAATCTTCACGTCCTTCTGCTTTTGGATTTATGACATTATCATCACAAGATGGAGCAAAAAAGGCTGTGGAAAAAATGAATAATTCTATTTTTAAGGGAAAAATTATAACTGTTGAGCGGGTTTGTATATAAATAATCATGAAGAGTTATATCTAAGGAAATTTTAATCGATATTTAGGCATCGGATGCATCTATGCTTGCATCATCTGATTTATTACCACCGCCATCATCAAAAACATCATCAGATCGTCCAAAGATTCATCCACCAATAAAACCACCAGAAGATACCAAACCAGTTTCAGAAAGCAGTCGTTCCCGAGTCATTTCAGCTACTAAGTCTTCAAGAACTTATGATACCTGTAAGACTGATACAATTTTAACCATTTTCTCAAATCGAAATACAAATTCTAATTTATCTATAGCTCACTCATCTCGATCTGAACGACGTCATTCACCTTACAAGAATACAATACATCGTACACGAATAATTCGTACAGAGCCACAACGTATTGTTGAAGCATCTGGAAGAAGCATTCGTGTTGTTGCATCATCACGGGATTCAGGTCCACGTTCAAGCCGACCCAGTCGACATTCACCAATACGTCCACCTCCCCGCGAACGTGAAAGAACTCCTCCAAGACGGCATCATCGAAGTCCTGATCGAGAAAGAATAGCCGATCATGAAAGAAGAAAATATGAAGATATGATGCGAAAACAGCAAGAAGAATTCAAAAGAAAGGAAGAAGCATTACGTGTTGAAGCTGAAAGAAATCGTATTAAATTGGAAAAAGAAAGATTAGAAAAAGAAAATTTAGAACTTAAACTTCGACTTCAACAAGAACAACTTCGTGCTGTTAATACAAATGTATCATCATCGCGCCGTGAACCATCACCCCATTCAACATCTCGTCATCGAGGAAATACTCCTCCACCAAGAAGAGCTTCTCCACCCCGGTCATCCAGACATGCATCACCACCACGGCATCATTCATCATCTCGTCGAAGTCCAGAGCGTAGTGAACCTCGTCATCATACATTATCATCATCAAATTATCGGCAAGAGCCACCTCCGAAAGAAGCATATCCTGCTCGGAGGTACCAATTTGAAATATTGTTGCATTTTTAATTTTTTTTTCTCGATTTAATATTTAGCATGTGTACTTTAATTATCATTATATTTACTCTTAATTTTTTCAGACGCAGCAGAAGTCGCTCTCCTGTTCGAACAAATTATGATCGCTCTCGTCCAAATGAATATTCTCGAAGTGGTCGTCCACAAGAGCATGGTAGTTCAAGACATGGTCGTCCAATATCTCCTATAAGAAATGCCCCTCCTCCACCAACAAAATATGAACGGCATTCACCAAAACGTAATTATGAATCATCATCTCGAAGTGATCGATCTCGTCGAAATGATAAACTTGATACAACTTATCCACCGATCGAAGAGCCTCAACGAAATTGTAAGGATTTTCAACATTTTTTTTTAAATTCCTAAAAATGAAACGTTTTTGTAGCCCGTTCAAGCCGTAACGGTGGTGGAAGTGGACGTGATTTTTCTTCAGGTAATTATGATCGCCCAAGCAATGGAAATTCTTCGTTTGAGTCAGCACATCGTGAATTTATTCCACCTCCTCAAGCAATTATTCCTGTAACAACTTATAATTTGGCAACAGATTACCGTACTGCTGGAAATCCATCTTATTCAACAACACCTGGTAATTCAAGAAATCAAATTCCAGCAACTCATAATTGGGCTCAACAAAATTATGCAACAAGCCAACCAACTTGGGGTCATCAACCACAAAATGTTGCAAATATTCCTCAATGGAATCCATTCAATTCATCAGGAGGTAGTGGAATGCGTGGCAATAACAGCAACCCTCGATATGGTGGCGGCTTTTAACTCTTTTTCTTAGAATAAATTTATGTTTTTTTTTGTATTTCTGTCTTTTGATGTTTAACCACTTTCTTATTGTTTCAATGGTGTTTTAAAATAAACATTGGTCTAACGATATCTTGATATTTTTGAAAGAAATTTACTTGTTACAGTAGTTGCAAACACAGCGCATTAGGAAATAATTATCAATATAATGTGGCTTTGATGGATGTGCTGCTATTATTCTCAAATATCGTTCAGAATCTACTTTTGTAAAAATTTACATACTTTTCTGGTTAATTACCAAATGTACAGGTTTAAATAAAGAAAAATAAAATCTTAAAGTTTCAGTTTTTTTCGAGAACTATCATAGATGACCACTTGCCTGCAAATTCCAGTAGTTCGGCTCTGATGGTTTATAAAATCCACTTTCTTGAACTAATTTTCTGAAGATTTTTATTGAAGAATATTGTATTGAAAAGGTAATATAAAAGAAACATTTATGTTTTTACTTTAATTAATTACTAGGGTAACCCGCCCCTCCGGTGCGGTTACCGATGACTCCACGTCGCATTACTTTATTATCACATTTCGCTCATTTTCTCATTCTATATTCCTAAAAAAGGTAATAAAAATGCGAGGATCGTACCCCCACATCTAATAGCGGAATCCATTCCTAATCTTTGCATCCAAAACACACACCGAATCTTTATTGTCCTTCTTATTTCACATAAAACCCGCAAAAAGTGACAGGATCTTTAACATGCAGCTTGTTAATCCCTTTTTAACCCAGTTCTTGTTCGACTTTACACCCGCATTCACCTTATACTTTCCACCGTGATCAGCTCTTCTTTTAACCCCACTGCTATCCCACTTTTCTTTCTACCCCCATCTTATTAACTTTTCCGCATGCAACTTCTTTTTATCTTCGTGCATTACATTAAAAGACTCATGTCAGGTTTTAATGGTCCATTTGACTCCTCAAAAAAGTCAGGATCTCTCTATTGGAATCTCATAAAAGACAACAGCAGCAGTTAAGATCCTAAAAAAGATCCTACTGGCACGTGAGATCCTTATTACACTTCTACCATTATTATTCTATTGATCCCTGCCCATAAACTTTTATAGATTCTACAAAACTATAAAGGATTTATGGATAACATGAAGGATCCTATAAGGTGCCAGGATCTTTTAACTATCGTCACCGAAAATACAAAGGCAATGCAATCATTCTTTTCGTAGAAATGATGATTGTCTTGCCATCTTTTGCATTCTCTTTTCAACATTCTTTTTTATTTTCCTTGACATTTTTTTATTCTCCGACAAATTTGCATTAACTTTTTCATTCTCCTCCGGATCTTGCCTTTGAGCGGCCATAACTTTTTCAAATGGGCACCTCCGGACTTAGCCACTATCATATTTGTTTTTTCCATAAATATATCTACCTGATGATACTAAACACAGCTATTAAAAACTTTTATGCAACACCGCACTAACACTCTCTATTTATAGGAAGGATTTTAAAAGATGGATAAATTGTTTAACATAAAAAACATTCCGCCAGGTTTTTTAGCGGCTAACACCAATATCATCAACTTTTTTTTTGAATTTTTATAATACGGCCTTGCTTGTCACTGATTTGTTTAATGTTTTTGTTATTACTGTTATAACACATATCTTTTTTATAATGCGTTTTTATTTTTCAATCAATGCTTTCTTATCTTTTTTTGATTATAAAGATATCAAAAGATAAAGCTATATATAAAAATATAATAATTAATTATTAATAAAACTGTGAACCGGAGAAATAATAAAGAAGCGGAGAAAAGAATATTTTACCGCAAAAAAGAAAAAAGGAATACTTTTTAAAAATACAAAAAGAGCGGCAAAAATTTTGAATAAAATTTTCTAATAATTATTATTGGCACAACATGTTGTTTTTTATCAACAATTTAAAAAAGCGACTAGAATAAACACTGGCTATTACTGCTGCAACAAAAGGCAGAGAAAGAAAAGAAAACTGGGTCAAAAAATATTAATAAGTAGTAATAATAAAGATAAGATTTTTAAAAAATAAATGAGGTCAAAATTATGCAAAATATTTTCGAGTTCTTGAAAATCCTGTTCCCAATGTTGTTGTGGCAGAAGATGTGGGTCTTCGAGTAGCAGCAGAATCATACCGGCATGCAGAATTTAATGCAGATTTTAATGCCGACGATGTTGGAGTTGATGTCATTGTTGTGTATGGACGTTGTTGGGAGATTGCACGACTTCCATATTGCCGTCGAAAAAGTGGTAGCCGAGTTGGTGATGATGCTGTATTCAATAATAACGTTGTTGTAGTTGATGCAGTAGCAGTTGTTAATGTTGTAGCATTTGATGGAGTTCTTGATCGGCTTAAAGTTGATGAAAGTTGTGAAGAAGTTGTTGCACTGGTAGCTGCTGTGGTTGGCATCGGAATTCTTGAACGTCTCATACTTGCTGATGGGGACATTGATGATGATGAGAATTGGGACGTTGAAGGACTTAAGGGAGCTACTGTTGCAGGTACAGCAGTTGCAGATGGAATTGGAGTTGTTGCACGGGGTGACCGAGATGTTGAAGTTTGGGATGAAGCAGGAGCAGGCGGAATTTCAACTTCAATTTGAAGTGTTGTTGGCCTTTCAGTTAAAGGCTTCTCTTCAATTTTTTTGCTGGGCGTTGAAACAGCGACTGCAGGTTTTGATGATATTGATGGCTCTTTTCCAGAAGAAGTTTCAAATGGCATTGATTCAGCTACAACAAGTTTAGATGGAATTGATGAACTTTTAGGGATTCTGGAATCCGATGCAATTTTAGAAGCAGACCCCCATGTTGAGGATTCTGCGCCAACACCAGAATCTCCACGATCTCTTCTGTTTGGCCGTTGTTCAATTACAGATAAAAGTTCCAAAGATTCAATTAAACGCCAAAATAAGCTTCGATAAGCTGAATTCGCCCGCATCATAAATGCATTTTCATCGTAAATTCGAGAAAGTACATTTTCTTTTAAAACTGCATAAGAAAGCCATCCATCAAGTGAACGCAATCTAAAAAAATAAAAATTTAGTGAATCATTTTTTTATGGAAGATGACTAATAAATTAATTTTTTGCAAGATTAAACGGAGCCATTTTTGTGAGCAATATTCCAATTAAAAATTGTAATAAATTATTGTGTTGTACTGTAGAACTTACCTAAGTAATTCTTTAACAAATTGTTGTGAACGAGAATTTATGGGCTTTTCGCATGCATCTAATTCTTTTACAACATGTATAATTCCTTGGCCGGATGTTGCGAATCCCGGGGATGTAACATTCTTAATCATATCCCATGATGAAATTCTATTATTTAATTCATCAGCAAGTAAAGCTTCAAATGCGGCACATAACTTATCAGCAGATGAGCCTCGAACAACCTCTGCCACACCTTCAACAACATTTTCAACCAAAATTTGTTTCTTTTTATAAATTGGAAGCCCAACAATGGCTAATTCTTTTGCGTGTAGCTTTATCTTTGAACTTAAACAAAGCTGAGATTTTGGGGTTGGGGATGTTGTTGGTGGAGCAATCAATGATTGAGTTTGACATTCACAAAAATGTTTTTTACTTCTTGATGAACCACCTAATCCACTATCAATCGTTGTATCCTTTGATGATAAATGATTATTTGATAATCGAGTGGTTGTTGTTGTTGCTGAAGTTGAAGTAGTTGGGCGTGCAAAAAGTGATGAAGGTTGATGCTTCAAGATTAAATTATTTGTTGATCCCGTCAACAGATGTGTATTACTTTTAAAGAATGTACATGCATCAACAACATGCCTAAAAAAGAAAATCAATCAATAAATGAAAAAGGATTAATTTAATCCAATGTCAGTGGGATGGCTACAGTATACCCGAGTGCACTTCTTTTTTTCTAATTTTATCTTTTTCGACTGATAAAAAATCATGGGAAAAAAGCTTGAAATCAACAACAATGCTCAAAAAAGTGTCAAAAACAGGTGTCATTTATTGCACCCATGCTTGATTAACCTTTTCGTAAAAAACAATTTCTTTTTAAGCTGTCACTCTTAATCCAAAATAAATTTGCTTTTGCTTTCATCATTAACAAAGACATCTCAAGAAGTGCACATTTAAGAAAAAAGAGGGGTAATTAATTGGTATACTTTGAAAAAAAGCTTTTTCTCAGCAAAAAAATAAAAGCAGTTTGCAATTACAAAAAGCTGATATAATCTTATGCATCACATTTTTGGCCTTTGCTTTGTGTTTTTGGAGGTTGTTGTTTTAAAAAAAGAATCATTGCAATTTATGAATATAGATTTTTTTGTTTTGTTTGATGTTTGTATATTTGAACACCCGTTGCGTGTTCAAGCGGAAATAAATAGAAAGAAAAATGTCAGTTTTTATGTGAAAAGTTTTTTAGAGAGAAGCGTGTGCACGAGATAGAGAAATTGTTGATGAAGCGAAGCATCAACAATTCATCTTCTCCTCGTCATAGAGGATAAAAAGAGGAAAGAGACAGAGATTTCGCAATTTAAAAAACAAAAATGCCAAAAAATATGTGTAAAAATGCATGAATCAACATTTCCAAATGGGATCAAAAAAGAGAAAAAGCTTACTTTGGAAGAAGCATTGCAAGTGATGGCCAATCATCAATATGTGATGGGCCGGATAATGCTCCAAGGCCAGAATCAGGGCATGAAAATTCTGACATTTTCTCATTAAATATTTTATCATCAAGTTCAGAAAGATGTGATTTTTTAGTTTGACGTAATATTTCATCCAATGATGGAATATGGAATGGCCCAGGTTGTTGTTGACAAAATGCAGGAACCTAAAAATAGGAGAATGCATTTAAAATACTTGCATTCCGATCGTAGAAAGAAAACAAGAATATCTTCTTCTTTTTTTATCACTTAATATCAATTTATCAGAAGGTGTCAAAGAAAGAATAAAGAAGAAGAAAGGGTTCATTCTTCTTGTTTGATACTACTGTGTTGTATTTTGTTGATGTCGTCGTCGTCTAAGACGATAAGCAACGCTTTTTTGTTGGAAAAAACGGTCTTTACGAAACCGGTCGAATGCAAAAAAATAATGTCAATCGATAAATACTTTTTGGAGAAAAAAAAGAAGTAACATGAAATAAAGAAAAAAGAAAAGACGAACAGCTGATTTCTGTGAAACACAAAAAAAGCTCACCTCAAATGGCAAAGAAAGAAATTTGAGATCAGGGGCATGTTCATTTAAGGGTGTTGGCTCAATTCCGCTATCATCTCTTGGAAGGGAAGTTGAAGCCCCACTTCCACCAAAACCAAGATCAGCAAAAGTTCTTCGAGGTGGTTTTAATGGTACTGATCCATTACTTGAAGATGTGCCAGCAGCAGCTGTATTTGTATTTGAAGAAGATGTTGTTGAAGTTGGTCGACGACAGCGTTGAATGCCAGCAGTTGATTGTGGAACAAAACCAATTTCATTATCATTAACATCAACATATCGGCCGTTTCCCATATAAGTTTCAGAATATTCAAAATCAGTTGGCTGTCGCTCAACAAAATTTGCAACTAACGAAGCAGGGCGTTGTTGTTGAGATGCCGTCGAATGAGTGCTACTTTGTTGACGGCGGGATAATTCTGGAAGGGAAATAGTTTTATCATCAAATGGTTCAGTGGAACGAATTCGGCCCCATGTTGTTAAATTTGTGCTATCGGGTTCAGGTTCTATTGTAATTGTTGGAGATAATAATGACGTTGGAGGTGCTTCTGCTCCACTGCTTTCATCATCTGGAGAATTGGCAATTGAAGATCCCCATTGTCCGCTGTCATCAAATGCAAGCTTATAATCATTTTTATTCGTTTCACATCGTAAATGCAGCTTATCCATATCCAATGAATCCGTTGAAATAAGATTCGCATCTAATGCCATTGAAGCAAATATACTACTCTGTTCAATTGTAGATGACTCAAATTCAAGTTGTGCAACATCTTGATCAATACCAGTTAATTCATTGCCAAGTAATTTTAAAGAATATAATTCCACCATAATTGTTGAGATTTTAATATGTAACGACTATAATGGCGAACACCGATGTAAGTTTGCAACAAAAAAGAAATAAAAATCTAAACAGTAATGCTTCTTTTTACAACACACAAACACGCTTTTTTGCGTAAGAAAAAAGGAGTGAATGTATGTGATTTGAAATATTTTTTAGAAGAACCGCCGCCGGAAGGTTAATAAAATGCCGAAAAAGGCGATGTCATTGGCTTCCTTGAAATGGCAAATGTGCCTACAGCTGCTGCTAAAGAAATATACCAAAAAGAATCCAATAAAAAAGGAAGGAATTTAAATAATTCTGCAGCGACCGGACGTTATGGTGGTGGTGTATAAACAGAAAACAGCGGGCTGACTCGAAGTAGTGAACCAAACAACCTAACACAGCAGGGCTGCTGCTGTTCTTGTTCTGTCGATGTAGAGAAGATACAAACCCCTATAGCAAAATCGATTAAAGGCGGAGCTCCAGAGGGCGGAGTTCACATGTGCGAATGACCGACATACTCATTCCGACGAAGAAGAAAAAAGAAAACTTTTTTTACACATGTTCTATATCTGATAGTGAAGGCGAAGCAGTCAGACAGTAGAGAAAACGCGACACACACTTATAGATATACATAGTTTTTTGTTTTACTTCTTCGTCAATTCACTCTTAAGAATTTCAGTGTCTTTCTCTTGACGGTGGCGCGGCTGCCACTATTATTTTTGTCTTGAAAGAAAGAATGCAAGCAAGCAAGAGAAAGCCGTTGTTGTTGTCGTTGATGATGAAAAAAATCTTTAAAGCTGCCTCGGGGGAGGATGAGTAGCAGCAGCACGAGTTTTCTTCAATATATTACCAGAGGCAAGAGGTTGTAGCAGCAGCTGACAAAAAAATAATAGAGTTTAACTTTGCTTTGATGCAAGCTTTACGTTCGTTTCATTTTGTGTTGTTGCATGCCATTGGTTTATAATAAAAAAGAGGGGAGAAAATGCCACAAGCTGTCCCTGTCAAAAAATTTTAAATTTTCAAATACGGGGGTTTTCTTCTTTCTTTGCCATAAATGAGGAAAAAGCTCTTCTTTCTTTTTTATTTTCCCTGAAGAACGATGAAAAAATAGGAGAATCGGATGGAAAAATTTTTTATAAACCTTTAAAGAAACTTAAATAATTAAAAAGAAAAAGAGAAAGAGAAAAAATAGCAAATTATTATTAAAGAGAAAATACGGTTATATTTAAGAAAGCAAAACACGAGTGTACAATTCGTGAGAGGTCATATCATTAAAAAAACACTGACCTAATTTCAAGCAAAAAAGCCATACGTTTATTTTTCCAGAAGAAAAACACATATTGTCCTTGTTTTGTTTTTAAATCATTCTCATTTTATCTTCATTTAGATCAAAGCTGACAGAAAAAAGAGCTCTTTTTACGTTCTATTTTGTGTCTTTTAAAAAATGTGTCAAAACTTTTTGGCAAAAGCTTAAAAATCGTCGTTAGTTTTTTTCTTGCTCTTTTTGAAAGCAGCAAATCGCATTTGTTTTTGATTTGTGGGGTGCTTTTTGTGTTAAAAGGATCTTCTTTAGCTTCAATTTCAATATTTCTTTCTTGTTTTTTTCCTCTTCTCCTCTCACTTTTCAAGTAATAATGACTTAATGGTCAAATATATAAATAAGATGATGACCATTGCTAACTGACTGACTGCAAGAACAACCACAACATCGACGATGATGATGATGCTGACAATGGGATCGTCATCGATCTCCTTCTCCCTCAATCGCTTTTTTTTAAAGAAAGAGCACTCAATTTTTTCAACTTTGATTTTTTCCAATGAAAAAGGCTTTAAAATGTTTCAAGGAGTCCATCTTATCTCTTTTAACATGAAGGAACCAAAAGCAATGATACATTATTCTCTTCCATTTCAAGCCGATTTTTTAACGACGACCTTTTCTCAAAAAAATATAATCGGGGAAAAAACCAACTGTCAAAAATCTGTCATCTCTATTCCGGGATCAAAACTACAAAAACCAGCTGCTGTTGTTTTTTTCCTGATTTATGTCATCGAAGGGAATGTTTTGTATAATAATGTCAAAAAAATTTTGGCAAGGAAACAAAAACGTCTATCTCCACCGACACTACCGTAATCCGTCATCAAAAAAAGATTTCAGGAAACGAAAAAAAGCTGGTTATAGTTTAAAGTTTTCGAGAAGCAAAAAAGAGAAAGATTTCTTTTCTTAAATTAGCTAAAACATCTTTAAAAGAAAGTTGTAAACAAATACTTAGTTTTTTTTCCTGAAAATTATTCAATTGAATGATAGGATAGAGCAGAAACAAGATTGTTGAAATTTGATATACCCGACTTTTTTTCTTCTGTTTATTTGTAATTGAAATGTAAAGACTTCCTACTGTGTCACCCACCAACTTTTTTTAAAAAATATTTTTAAAATGAAAAACCCACAATAATTCCCGTCAAATGCCGCCTGTCATCATCATCATCTTCCTTTTTTCTTCATATGATTGGCAAAAATCAAAAATGATTGTTGCTCTCTTTACTCTAACATGATGATGAAGAGAATGATCGAAAAGGGCAACCAAAAAATAGAAGAGGAAAATCAACGATAAAACTTTGTCAAAATCAAAAAGAAAGAAAAAACGTTCTTGTTATTTGCATTTTAAAAAGACTTTGTCTGGTTTAAAATTATGGTGACACATGCAAATATATCAGGGTTGCCCGATATTTATTTCTTTGTTTATCTTGCTTCAACGGTACGGTATACTGTACGATAAGGTTAAGGTATGCCACACATCTGAGATACATATCAATAAAATGAATTAAACGTTTAACAATCTTTCTTATTTATGTGTTAACAAATGATCAAATATCAAAAAATGAGGTTTTTTATAACATTAAATAAGAAATTTATTTGATAAAGAAGCTTTCAAAACAGATTAAAGACGAAACACAAACTTTAAAGTTTGAATTAACAAAAAATGCACAGAAGGATCTTGGAACGAAAAATGACATAAATAAAAAATTTTTGAAATAAATTTTTTTTCTGCTGTTTTTCGCAATATTATGCAACACACCTTTTTCATCATAGATTCGACCTATAAAGGCTTTAACCGTTTTTCGCGATCTTTTAGTCTATTTTTTCTTGGTTATTAATTAGAAAATGGAAATCAATCATAGACCTTTTCAGTTTGAAATGGCTGAAGGCCTGCCAGTTCGATCAGCTTGGGGCCGTAAACCATCTGAAAAGAGTGAAGAAAATGAACGTCCAATTTTATCATTCGCTGAAATAATGAGCGAAGAATTAGCTCATTCATTACAAGAATTTGATATAAATGAAGAAGCTCGAGAAAAGGCTGAACTTGAACGTATTCTTAAACAAGCTGGCATTGAAAATGTTTCTTCGTCTGAAACAAGTGGTGAATCTGATACCTCACGTGATTATGAATTAGCTTTACAATTATCTGAAGATCCTGATTGCTCTGTTGATGAATTTTTGGCAAAACAAATGCAACGGGAATTCGATCGTGAATTAGAACTTGAAAGACAATTTGAAAAGAGTAAAGCCAATGGTGGTGTTGCTAAGGCTATTGTCGGGGCTGATCCATATAACTATTTTCATGAAGAAGATGAAGAGCTTGAAGAAAGTAGTGATGATGATGAAGACTTTAGAGAAAAAGCTACCAATATGCTTTATGGTTAGTTTTGTTGTGTTGATATAAATATGTTATTTATGTTAAAAAGTGTTTTATAGATTGTCAAAAATCAGATTTTCCTGCTTGTGGCTTTCGTAAAGATACTTCTGGAAATGGAATTATCACAAAGCATGATAAAGAAATTAATGCTGCAAAGAATTGTGAACGTGCAATGCATTTTCCACTTGATGTTCAAACTGGTGATGTTATTGGTGAAAAGTTAAATAACAAAGTATTCAATCATCTTAAAACGCATTTAAAATTGGAAAACAAGCGACAAGCTCGGTTGAAGGATAAAGACGAAAAGGCAACTTCTGAAGCAAATGTTGATGCACAAACACGTTTAATCCTTTTTAAATGGATTAATGCTCAAAATATTGATCGTATAGATGGTATTATTGCAACTGGCAAAGAATCTGCCGTTCTTCAAGCTTGTAAAGGAGGATTGGGAACTTCATCAGATGAACAATTTGCAATTAAAGTGTACAAAATGAATTTGGAATCATTTAAAAATCGTGTTGCATATGTTAAAGATGATTTTCGATTCAAAAATCCTCGACGTGTAATGAAAGTTTGGGCAGAAAAAGAATTTTTGAATCTTAAACGGTAATTTTTATTTTCTTTCTTTTTTTGATAGCAAACAACTTTAACACTATTATAGTCTGCATCGTGCTGAAATTCGTTGTCCTCGTCCAATTGAGTTAAAGAAGCATGTACTTTTGATGTCTATGATTGGCGATGAACAAGCTGCTCCACGATTGAAGAATGTTATGTGGGGAGAAGAAGCATTGAAGACAAAAGCTTTTGATCAAGTTCAAGATGTAAGCTTACAGTGTGATCTTTAAATCATGAATACTATTTTACATTGTAGATTATGACAAGAATGTTTAAAGAATGTAAACTTGTTCATGGTGATCTCAGTGAATTCAATCTACTCTATCATCATGAAGATGTTTTTGTTATTGATGTTGCACAAGCCGTTGACATCTCTCATCCACATTCGTTGGTATTTTTGGTTCGTGATATTGAAAATGTCTTAAATTTCTTCCATAAAATTGATACACCAAATTTACCAACTACAACAAATCTATTCAATGATATTACTGATTTGGATATGGTAGAAGGAAAAAACCTTCTTGTTCAAGTTGATACCTTTGAAGTTGAAAATCGAAATCAATCTAATAAACGTGATAAAGCAAAGCCAGCTGATGCAGAATTTCAAAAATATGAAGAAGAACGGAAATTGCATTCTAGTTCACCGGCACAAGATTACAACTAATATATATCTTTGATACTCTTATTTTTTTGTTTTCGATAAATTGTATATGGATGGGACTATAATAATGTTAAATTTGTTGGTGTTATTATATAATAAAAAGAAATGTGCCAAAATATTGTTTTTGTTTTTTTCTACAGATTTGTCTGCAAGTGATTGCATTCACTGAATTTTATGTGCGCCGATGTAATGTAGATAGTGGCATCCAAAAACAGAGTAATAATTTTGTAACAGCATTTGTTTCAACACTTTCGCTGTACAAACATTTTTCATTAATACAGAGCTTTTTTTTGAAATTTCTACAATTGGCAATACTTTAAAAATTGATTAATATTTCACTGATAGTTACGAATGTTGTGACTAAACCCAACCAATCAGACGCAAACACTATCAGTTATTGTTTTACACTAATTTTCGTACAATTAGTTAACGTCATATTGTTCAATTATCCGTATATAATCATAATACTTTGTAAAGTACACTGGCACAAGATTACAAATTTTTTTCGCTGTGCTATTTGGATTTTGACAAAATCAACATCTTAGTATTAGTTGCATAGAGCGGGAACCAACTCGCACTTTTTTCAAAAAAATAGGTATAATGTGTTTTGGTATTGACATGTTGAATAGCATTGCGTCTTTTTATATATATTTTAACAAATTATACCCGCTATAATTATTTAATTAACATATTTCGTTTAAAAACGCTTGTTAAACATGGAAAATGCATAGTTTTACTTTAACATTTGGAATACTTCTATTTAAGCTTCAAAATATCCAATTCTTAAGCTTAAAAACTTCCAAAAACCCAATCAAAATGTTTCATTGTTGCAGCTAATCCATTTTCTCAAACAATGTGTCAAAGTCTAAGCACTAAACATATTTTAAAATTGATATTCTCCAATAGTCTCATTTTGAAAATATTTAAAAACAAAATATAAAAACCTTGATTGTGAAGAGACAGAATAAAATACAAAATTTTATTATCCGACGTTTCGAACGATTCACGTTCTTCTTCAGGGAAGTACTGAAAAAGAAGAATTTAAAAAATTACAAAACAAAAACAATTACAGCAAGAAAAGGAAGAAAAACACGAAACAAGTTTAGCAAAAACAAAACAAGTTTTTTGAAAAATAACAAATAAAATACAAATTTAGTAATGAAATAATTTTTAATTTTCGAAATTTTTGAATAATTGAAGAAAGGCGTCAGGTGGTTCTCGTGGAGCAAAATATTTCTTTGAGGGCATCAATAATTGTAAAATTTCTTCTTGTTCTTTTTTGTCATTGATAGCAGGTTTTTGAATACTGACATGATTTGCTTCGAGGATCAAGCGTTTTCTACTTTTTGATTCACGTTCTAATATTTCTACAGTAACATTTGTCAGTTTACCATTGTGATTTGAATTTCGATGAACAGCTAGTGGCTTTGCTTCATATGAAGATGCATTTGGATTTTTTAAATTTCTGAAGTGTTCACTGATTCTGGTTTTTGTTTTTCTTCCAGTGTGTCCAATATATTCTTCACCACATTCTTCACATTTTAATTTGTAAACAACACCTTTGAAATTGCAATCTCCCGGAATATTTTTTGGGCAAATTTGACAATCTTTCGTATCACATTTTGTTTCATACAATCTGGATTTTAAGGAGGCGAATTTGTAATTATTCCACAAAAATTAGATCAAGAAATTACTTTACGTCATCTTAAAAATAAAACCTTATATGCCAAAGCAACCAAAGCCGAATTCGATCAATACAGCAAAGCTATTAATGAAACATGGAAAAAAGCCGCTGGAACTGCAAATCTTCCTGACAAAACTGAAAAGAAACTCAATACAACTGAACCATCGATGCCCGTTATGTATACTCTTATTAAAACACATAAATTATCTACTTCAACTCTTATTTCCACAAATCCAGATGATTACAAAATTCGTCCTATTATCAGTGGTTGTGGTGGCCCACCAGATAAAGTCAGCTGGTATTTATCTAGAATTCTGTCACCTCTACTTAAATTTATTCCATCATATATCTCAAACACCAATCAATTTCTAAACCAACTCAATGGTCAAAATATTCCACCTGATAAACATGTTCATTACTGTAGCTATGATATTGAAAATTTATACACCAATGTGGACAATAAAGAAGCCATTCAAACAATAATGGATATGATAAAGTCACACCAAAATCAATTGGATTTATTTAATATGCCACCCACTTTTATTCAAGATTTATTATCAAAAATTTTTAAAACCAATATTTTTGTTTTTATGGATGTTATATATAAACAATTACGTGGTTTAGCAATGGGAAATAGATTAGCACCAATATTGGCAATAATATTTGTTCACAAAATCGAATCCAGTATTATTCAAACTCTCCGTCCTATTATTTTTGTAAGATATATTGATGATACATTTACAATAGCAAATACAGCTGATGAACTTGATGTTTTATTTCTAAAACTAAATGATGCACATCCTCAAATTAAATTTACCAGAGAAAATCCAACTGAAGCTGGTTTACCTTTCCTAAATTGCAACATCAAAAATTTCACAAATGGCAAATTTATTACTTCATGGTATCGAAAACCAACATCAAAAAATATCGTCTTACACGCTAATTCTGATCACCCTGGATACATGAAACAGAATGTTATAAGAAATATGCTTATTACTGCTCTAAATTTAAGTTCAACTCCAGAAGAAAAAGAAGAAGCCAAAAAACTTGCAAATAAAATAGCAATTTCAAATGGATATACTGGATGCATTTTCAATAAAATTAAAGGTCCTGGAAAATTTAAAGAAGGAAATGTCAACTTTTCAATCCCATTTATTACTGATGAATTCACTTCTGAAATTTCAACTCTAATCAAGAAATCTGGCTTGCCAATTTCAATTTCAGTCACACCTTCACCAAATCTCAAAAAGCTTTTAACAAAATCCAGATTGTATGAAACAAAATGTGATACGAAAGATTGTCAAATTTGCCCAAAAAATATTCCGGGAGATTGCAATTTCAAAGGTGTTGTTTACAAATTAAAATGTGAAGAATGTGGTGAAGAATATATTGGACACACTGGAAGAAAAACAAAAACCAGAATCAGTGAACACTTCAGAAATTTAAAAAATCCAAATGCATCTTCATATGAAGCAAAGCCACTAGCTGTTCATCGAAATTCAAATCACAATGGTAAACTGACAAATGTTACTGTAGAAATATTAGAACGTGAATCAAAAAGTAGAAAACGCTTGATCCTCGAAGCAAATCATGTCAGTATTCAAAAACCTGCTATCAATGACAAAAAAGAACAAGAAGAAATTTTACAATTATTGATGCCCTCAAAGAAATATTTTGCTCCACGAGAACCACCTTTTTTTCTTTTTTTTTTTTTTTTTTGTTTTTCAAATATCACATGTTACACCTATCCCAAAAATTCCAAATCCTACTTTACCATCTCATTTTCGGCCAATTTCGGGAATAAGTGATATTTTAAAAACTGTTGAAAGAGTCATCAAACCAAAACTTATCAAACATTTGAATTCCATAAATTTTTTACCAAAAGAACAATATGGCTTTAGAAATGGATGCTCAACAACAAAACAAATGATTATTTTTATGGAAGACATCTCCAAAGAAACATATTATGGAAAAACAACAGACGTGATTTATAATGATATGGAAAAGGCTTTTGATAAAATGCCAATTTCAAAAATGGTGGATAAGTTAAAAAAAGCTAAAATTAGCGGAAATCTGCTAAAGTTAATTACTTTTTTGCTATTAAATCGTAAATTTTTAGTAAAAGTTAATGGATATTACTCCGGATTAGAAGAGGCAACAAGTGGTGTTCCTCAAGGTGGTGTACTTTCTGCTATTTTATTTATCATATTTTTTAGTGAAATTAGTGAATTACTGAATGCACATGAATTTATGGGATTGATCAAGCACCTCAAATTTGCTGATGACTTGAAACTATATTATTCCTATTATATTGAAAATTTTGATCCAACTTTACTTCAAAAAGCCATTAATACCGTATCCCAATGGTGTACAGTAAATTCAATGTCTTTAAATGCAGATAAAACCGTGCATGTTCAATTTGGACCAAAAAATTCAAAAGCAAAATATTTCGTCAATGATATTCCAATTGTTCAAAAAGAAGTAACCAGAGACCTTGGATTATACATTAAAAATGATTTGACTTTGGATTCCCATTTTGATAATATTGCTGCAGCAGCGACTGGTAAAATGTTTTCAATACTTAGAACTGTCATCACAAATGATCCGAAAATTCTTGTTCAAATATTTACAACATATATCAGACCTAACTACGAATACGCATCACAAGTATTTAACATTTCTCAAAAAAAGTCCATTGAAAGATTAGAAGAACTTCAAAAACTATTCACCAGAATTGTTTATCAAAGAAACAATCCACATGTCAAATATTTTGATGTCCCTTCTTATTCTGAAAGATTAAAAATGTATGGAATGATGTCTTTGCAGCAAAGAAGAATTATTGCAGACATTATGATTGCTCATGATATGTTGGTTCTTCATTCTAATGAGAGACTTGATCTAGTTTTTGTTCCTTTTATAACCAGAAATGAGGGACATTACTCAACGAAAACTTCAATAAACACAAACAAATACTCTGATCTTCACTTTTCATCAAGAATTCGCCCAATCCTCAACAATTACAAAATTAACCTTCACAAATATGATACTGCCAAAGAACTTCGTGCACATCTTTTAACTTTAGATTTTTCTGATCTGCTTATTTATTAATATGTTTTTCTTTTCTTACTTTGTATTATATCTTTTATTGTATAACTTTAATTTTTCTTTGCCCACTCAGTCTTTTCTGGAGTGAAAAAAAAATTAAATTAAATTAAACCACCTGACGCCTTTCTTCAATTATTCAAAAATTTCGAAAATTAAAAATTATTTCATTACTAAATTTGTATTTTATTTGTTATTTTTCAAAAAACTTGTTTTGTTTTTGCTAAACTTGTTTCGTGTTTTTCTTCCTTTTCTTGCTGTAATTGTTTTTGTTTTGTAATTTTTTAAATTCTTCTTTTTCAGTACTTCCCTGAAGAAGAACGTGAATCGTTCGAAACGTCGGATAATAAAATTTTGTATTTTATTCTGTCTCTTCACAATCAAGGTTTTTATATTTTGTTTTTAAATACTAAACATATTGTTATATTTGAAAAACTTAATTTTTTGAAAAAAGTGCGAGTTGTTACCTGGTCAGTTGCATATTGTTGTTGCTTGATAACTTTGTTAACTTTCTATTTTTTGAAGGAAAATTTTTAAAGTCAACAAATTACTTTCTTTGTATATGTATTTTAAAAGTAAAATAAAGCTTTTTAGAAAGAATAATAATGAAACAAATGTTTTTTTCTTGCTTTAATATGTTTTTATTAATTAATACTGTCCAAGTTAATTTTATATCTTCGGAGATAAAAAACATTTAGTAAATCGATCAATTTTTGTAATAATAAAACAAAGTGTTTATATTTTGCTAGGAAACTTTGTTTCTAACGTAAAATATTTATTTTACTATATTACGAGACAGTTACGATAGACTATGTTCAATATGCAAATCTCTTCCAGTCGATTCATTTTCTTTTTCCCTTCAAAAAAGAATAAAAGCTTTTCCTAACCGTCCATTCCCTTCAGTTCTTGAGACGGAAAAATTTTTAAGATTTTCACACATTCACGTAAAATTTTCATTATACTTAACTTTCTCTAAAACAACTACTTTTGTAATTTCCACTTATTTTGCTGGAAGGATATCCTCATTCATCCTTTTTTATAGTGCAAATGATAAAACCACTTTCGCAAAAGGGTTGGTGGGAGGGAACCTCGTAACTGTCTCGTAATATAGTAAAATAAATATTTTACGTTAGAAACAAAGTTTCCTAGCAAAATATAAACATTTTACTACATTACTCGACAGTTACGATAGACTTGTTCGAAGATCCCATTTGAAATTACCGCGTTTTAAGAAACTTGTCCTCCAATTAGAACTTATTTTACAAACATGTTATTTTTAAATCCGATAACCACGTTTTTTAAACATAAAACAACCACTTTTCTTCCGGATTTTACTTCAATTGTTTGGAATGTGTTTAAGAAAATCTTTTTATCATGACGTTATAAAACAGTCCTTGATCCACCAAGCGATATTTAGGGCATAAGTCGTTTACACGATGCCTCACGCTATATGACTTTGGATCCGTACTGTAATTCTGGTGACGTTATTCCACAACGTGTAACAGAACATTAAACCTCATTTACAATTAGATAATTTGAGATATATTACAGTGTAACATGCTCTTTCAAACGACAATTTTTGGTTCAAATTAGTTCAGGAGACCACATATTCCTTCTTTCATTATATCATTCACGATAGATTGCTGTCTTATTCTACCAAATATAGAAGGACACTTTAAAATGAATAGAACCAAAGTCGTAGCAGGCTTCATTTAAAAGTAATATTTGAATACAATTATTCAAATTTTAAATAGCATTGATTACACCTCAAATCTTGCTATGCTAGATCTCGGAAATTCTCCTTAAAAAACCTTCAAGTAGCATCATGAGTTTAGCTAGATATGCTAATTTTTATTATAGCCTTTCAAGCAATATATCTCTTTAAGCTTGAGAAATGTATAACGTTTCTGCCAATTCAGATTGTTTAGCAAGAAGGAAATTTGAAAGGATAAATTTTTCCATAAACATCAAAGTAAACACCTTTTTAAGTGCATTTTATAATGCTTTTTTGTTTCACCTTTTAGAAACTAAGCATACGCTCTACGGCATATGCGAAATGTCGATTTTCACCCAGAAGTCTTAGATATCCTCATGCACTTAAATTCCGCAATGTTTTTCAAACGAACAAGACAAGATTCTCTTATGACAATATCTTTCAGTGTCTATCGAATGAACTGATATATAAATTGACTTCCACTCGTAACTTTGTTAGTTGGTGTCAATTTATAATGTTTCAGCAGAAATCTGAATCAAGATTGCTTGTTCTTAAACTTTCTCACCATTTGGGCCGCCAAAACAAATGGTGAACTTCATCAAAATGGTTTTCCAATATCGTGTAAAATACATTTTACACTTTTCATGCTTCTGGATTTCCTAGGAAAACCGGGGACCCGTTGTAACAACTATGACGCCTACTGATCATTTCACGGGATCTACCCCATAGTTTGAAGTCCATTTATAAAGGAGCAAGCATAGAAAGCTTTTCTATGTTATAAGCGATCTTCATGTATCTAATCACGTGAGAGATCCATCATACGACCTCTATTTTCCACTAAATCCGCTGTATCCGTAATCTTTTTAAGATTTATACCTATATTACCAATCCACTTAATGGTAAAACGAATAAAAAACTGATCAATTTGATGAAGATCATAAGTTTGATGATAAAACATTGCTTTAATGTTTTAATATGGCTCCAAGCTTCCAAAACGTTGACGTGGTGCTTCTTTTGATTTGGGCTTGATAGGCTTCTAAATTCAACATCATCAAATGTCCATCTTCCTTTCGATAAACAAGATGAAATGACAACAGTAGATGGATAAAGTGCAATTTACAGTTCCATCGCTGATTGAAATATTTTTTGTTCACAGCAAATTCCTCTATTGCTTCTGTGCGCAAAAACAGCTGTACGGAATAATTTTAACACTTCTACCTGCACAACACAGTATGTGCTCTATTTGCAGTTTACCTCCAATCTAGCATATCATGAAGCACACACAAAAAGAAGCTTTTCTTTTATATTAAGCTGAATCGTTTGTTGAGATATTTGACCATAGAGCGAATTTTAGCCTGCATGATTAAGGTACCCCAATTACCTATTTTGTCATACCTCAACACTCAGCATGTAGCATTCTAGCATGGTGGAATAAAGCATGTTGTTGTATCCACTTAAACAACGCTTTAAAAACCTTAAAAAGAGCTAGCGCCCTTTAATGAAGTCAATAAAGTTTGTGTGACGAATCAGAAAACAAAATAATAAACTTAAACTACCACTTATCTATATTTGACAACAACAGAATGCAGCTTTGTTGTTGCTAGGGTTGTCGAATCCCCCCGGTGAAAAAAAATCGGGTGATTCACCCGGGTGAATCACCCGAAATCACCCGCTTTGAAAAAACCTCAAAAAAATTTTTTTGGAACAATATTTTGTATAACACGTTTTTTAGAAAGAAAAGCCTTTTTCAAAGCATTTTGACTAGTTTTTAATTGTTACAAATAGTACTTTTAATAAAATTCAACAATATTTTCATTGTCATTGTTGATTATTAGACAAAAATAAAAAAACATCTAAAAAATTTCGGGTGAAAACGGGTGATCACCCGAAAAAAGTGGGTGAATCCCCCGGGTGAACGGGTGATCACTATTCGACAACCCTAGTTGTTGCCTCTTATTAACAAAATATGCAACTGTATAAATGCATCTTCTTATGCTATGCCAGTGTCATAATATTTTATGAAAAGATTTAATGCCATTCCACGTTTGCTGTAAAATCTTTTCAGGCATGCACAGACATTTTCCAATTTGATGTCTTTTAATGCAATTGTGCAGCTGCCTTCCAGAAAAATTAAATAATTTTATAGTGGCGAATATTGAAATGATAAACTTAAACGGCAACCACGAATGCCCAGTTTCATTAATGAACTTTTGTTAAAAAGTTGAAAAAAAACAGCATTTTTCAGTTAAAATTAACAGTTCAATCCACAAGATTTTAAACTTTGTTGACGAGAAATATAAAAGAGCCAGTAAATAATAATCAATAATTTCAAAACATCCAAACCAAAATTATTGCTCTGACGCAGTTTTTCTTCTCGTGCAGTTTTAGCTAAAAGCTTGGAGGACAACAAAGCAACTTTGATTTTCTTCCAAACACTGCAGATAAAATTACTGTAATAAGATTCCATAGCTACTGAAAGGCCATGCACGTTCATTTTACCAGCTTGACACAGTGCTTCACTTTCTCGCAAGTGTTTTAAAAATGCACATTGTTGCCACCTCTTAAATAATTTTATAGTGGCAAACATTGAAATGATAACTTAAACGGCAACCGCGAATGCCCAGTTTCCTCATATACGAAAATTCTCAGTTTTTCTTCTATTTGAAACTTAATTTTCGTGTTTTTTAAATGTCACAAGTTTTAATCTCAATACCCTATCGTAAAGAGAAAACTTTTGAAATGTTTCTTTTAAATTTAAGTAAATTCCCACAAAATATACTGTCGTTGTTAATTCAGCAGAAAATATGAGTAAAAGTTTTTGAAATTTCAATGCTGTACCTTCCTCTTTAGGTAAAATGGTTATACATTATCTCTTAATGGCGACCACTAACGCCCTTAAATTTAATATACCGCTGAATGATCATGAATAAATTCTTTAAGTAGTGACAAAGCATATATATGGAATAACAAGAATGTGTAAATAATTGACGATAACATCATAGATATTAATTTGACGCAATTAGCAAGCAAAGCATTTTGATACACAATGATTTACACGCCGCTTTCGTGTGTTCTGTTGTAATAACAATAAAAATTATGATACAAACTTACCCCGAAACATGATATAAATAAGAGATTATAATAAATTAGCTTAATTAACATTTCCAGTGAATAAAAAATATACATTTATCGATGATAATTCATTACAAATCCCTCCACGATGTAAGATATGGATTTTTCTCTTATCCATATAAAATTATATATTCCATTATTAATTATTCCATTAATAAGATATATAACCACATTATATTCCATCAACTATTAGTGCCACGGGCTCTTTTTTAATACTAATTTGTCCGGTTAACTTGCGCTTTGCGTGTAGACATCGTAAATAGGTGATTTTGGTACCAAATGATAGCTAAATACTTGCTGATTAATATTAGCCAGGTGCATCATGTTTTTATTACAGCTCAAGGATTCTGGAGCCGGATTCAGAATCAAAAAAGTAGTTATATAAATTCCCCAACTTATAGTTGACCGCAAATGGGTTATATGAGTCCAAATTATTCCAACTTTTAAATTTGGTCTCATATATAGTCCCTTTATCGATTCCAAGTGCAAAATTGGAGGTATCTGATATTTTTGATTTTTCGGTGTATATGCTTATTATCATGATGTTGAACATGAAGATAAATCTTAAAAAGTTAACTAGATTTTTTGTATTGCTTGTAATAACTTTCTGTAAAATGTATTTAGCTCACAATTATGTGACAAAAAAATTGTATTACAGATTTTACGAGTGCTGCTCTCGTTCCGATTTGGCAACGCTTTAAATCTGGTCATGTTACGACTTTAGCTCTAGTACATGTTATGTAAAAGTCATCTAGTTTTTTTTGTTATAAGTTAAATACCTAATTTTTACTTTTTCTTCAACCTCAGTATATGTACTAAAAATTGTATTACTGACTTTACCACCAGATGCTTCTTTCACGAGATTTGATACATCAAACTTTTGCTAATACTACAACATCAGAAAAATAGTAATTTTCAGAGTGCAGCCAAATTTGTTATTGCTATGCAATCAAAAAAAGGTGCATGAATCTTGTATAAATGATCACAATCTTTGATTTCACCATAGGATATCTTAATCCATGCTTTACAAAAGTCAGGGGATATAAAAAACTCAAAAATTTGCTATTTTTACCTTGTTTTCTGACATATTCATGTCGCAGCCAAAAAAATTCCAGATGCACTAGCTATAACTTTTCATTACTAAACGTTTGTACATATATAGTACTTTAGTTTGGCCATAGGATATTTTTATAGCTATTCTCCATCTACCACTTTTGGGTCAAAACATGCTAAAAATCAGCTATTTTTCGTGATTTTCAAAATGTTACGGCACCTTCGTAAAATGACTTAAAAACAACTAATATATGATTTTTAATCATTTTTAAGCTATTTTGGATCATATTCATGTTAACAGGACACAAAAAGAGCCCGTGCGTGCCACCCCTAAGGCAAATGCTAAATCATCGAATGCTTGTATTTACGACAAAAAAACAATCGTTGAGTAAGATACAGTCTTTGATCCCCTGACAAATGACTGAAAATCAAACCGCCGACCTATCACGGTGGTTATTACATTGATAATGAGAAAATCATATTCCCATCTTCCAGAAATACGATGTTGGCGAAAAATTACCATGATGAACATCTTTCCATTTTCTTTCATCTTTCATAAACAGCAACGCAACACACGACCGACTAGAAGATTTTGCAGTCGAAAGAACTGAAGGGAATGGACGGTTAGGAAAAGCTTTTATTCTTTTTTGAAGGGAAAAAGAAAATGAATCGACTGGAAGAGATTTGCATATTGAACATAGTCTATCGTAACTGTCGAGTAATGTAGTAAAACTTTCAATTTTAATAACACTTTTAGTAATAAAATATTCAAACTGAAAATAGTTATTGCAAAAAAAGAAAAAAGTTGTTGATGCAGCTGCCACAGCAAAACAAGAATTCTTTTAAAAAAATGAATGCGATATTATTTCATCCTCCTTCTTTTTTTAAACAAAATATTTGTGGCACCTTCTTTTTTACAAATTTTTGCAGAGACATTTTGTTGAAAGAGATTGTTCAAGCGATACGAAAATGACACATCCACTTCCTCTCAGACACTCTTCAGTTTTTGGGGCTTTAAAAACTAAGAAGAAAATATTTCGTAATAGCATTTTCTCTTTACAAAAAAATCTTGCATCGTTATTATTATTACAAAGCAAATAAATATTATTTGCTGCGTCATCGGCTACTGCGGGTTTAAATATTTAAGTTTATTATTTACAAAAAACGTTTGAGGTATAAATATGTTTTTCAAAAATACAGTAATTTTTAACTTTTTATAACTGCAAAAGGAGTTTTTGCATTATTAAAAAAATGTTGTTTCCTACTTTCCTTTCACAATTAATAATAAATAAATTAAGATGAACCAGTCATCTTGAAACATATATTTTTTAAATTCACAGCTACTAAACAGCATTTACAAAATATACCATTCTACAAAAATGAAAAAAAAAGCAAAATTAATATGTTTCATTAAAAAAGTTTCAAAAATTGATTGCATTATTCTTCTCTTTTTTTACAAAACTTTGGGGCGCCTTCTTTTTTACAAACTTTTGCAGAAACAAATGCAAAAAACATTTTGCTGAAAATCATGTTGATACAAAAACGACACATATATATATATATATATATATTTATTCATAAAGAATATTCCCCCATGGCCTAGGCCAGGTGGATAGTTATACAATTTAAAAGTACAAAAAGATAAAAATACAATAGAAAACAATAATACCTAACAATTAAGAAGATAAATTATTTTTAGTTTCTTTTTGAGAAGATTTTTGATTTCTTTTATAGAATTGAGCAGCTTCAATATTTTCATCACATTCAACAGGTTTGGTTTCATTTGTAATAGCATTATGCACGAAAATTTGTTTTTCTTTAATAAAATATTTGATTGATGTATTTCCTCCACGAGCTTTGTAAAGTTGATCCTTCTTTTTGGTAAGTTTCACTTGAATTTTATGAGCATCAGGAGATTCATAATTGTTCACAAATACTCTCCATTCTTTTAATTTTTCCTTTGATTTAATATATACTGGAGCATTCTTGAGAACATATTCTTTTCTTTTTTGGTTTTGAAAGATACTTGAATTGGACGATTTTTTGAAGAATCTTTTTTCCCCATTCTTTTGACTGAAATAACTTTGGCATTTTGATCAACATTTTGAATAAATTTTTCCATTATTTGAATATCAGTCAAAACAGTTTTACCATCATCATCAGTCATAATTTCTGGAATATTGGTAACCACAATAGATGATTTAGTATTTTCTTCCGTTTTTGGTGGCATTTGAGGTGAAATAAGAATATGTTGATCCATTTGAATATCATCTTCTTCACAGGGAGGAAGCGGATTTGATTTTACAGTTTGCATTTTAGAGATAATATCATGAAGACGACAAATTTGTTCATCTTTTTCTTTCAGTTGAGTTTTCAATTGATCATCTTTTTCTTTAAATTGAGCTTGAAATTGAACATCTTTTTCTTTTAGATAATCCAGAAATCGATTATTTGCTTCTGTTAATTGACCCTGAATACTTTGGATTTGATTATCTTTTTCCTTTAGTTCTACACTTTTTTCATTATCAAGTTGAATAATAAGATCCCTGATTACAGTTGAATATTCTTCTTTGATGTCATCAATGGCATTTGCCACATCAGGATATGATAATATATGTTCTGGATATTTGCGTGTAATAACTTCATAAGTATGATATTCATTTTTCGGGACACGGGCCCCAGAGGGTAATCGGAGCATTTGAAAATATTAAATATTCTTCCAAAAATATAATATATTGATAAATTGAATAATTAAATAAATAAGTTGACTTTTGAAAAAATAAATAATATTTCTATCTTTTGCAGAGCAAATTTTGGTCACTCGCACAGACGAGAAAAAGGTTGCAATTGAGAAAAAGGTTGCAATTGAGAAAAAGGTTGAAACATACACTTCTTCTCAAACACCCTTCAGTTTTTGGGGCTTTAAAAAACGAAGAAGAAAATATTTCGTAATACACACCTTTTGACATCTATGCTTTGCAAAAAAAGCTTCCATCATTCATATTTTTTTAAATCCCACGTTCGTAAAAATCTTTTTTGCAACAAATAGCTACCACGAGATTTAAATATTTTAGTTCTTTCTTTTAAAGAAATTATTTAAAAATATAGTTTTGGAAAATACAGTATTCTTTAACTTTTTACAATCAAACTGCACCTGCAATTTTAGCATTATTAAATAAAATGTTGTTTCGTACTTTCCTTTCACAATTAATTATAAATAAATTAAGATGAACCAGTCCTGAAACATATATTTTTTTAAATTCACAGCTACTAAACAGCATTTACAAAATATACCATTCTACAAAAATGAAACACAGGAGTTAAAAAGCTTTTTTTTGAAAAGTTTTAAATAGAGACGGGCAAGTGAAAAACAAAATTTTGAAAATAATAACTTTTTCGTTAGAATAAGGTATTTTCGACCTTGAATAAAACAAAAATAAAATCAGAAAAATTAAAATTAAATTAAAATGCCGAAAATTGCCATTGAAAAAACGGCAAAACCAAAAAAAAGTCGACAAAAAAAGTCAAAGGGAACACTCTTTTTTTGTGTGTGCATCCTTCTCTTTTCTTTCCTCGCAGCGGCTGTGCTTATGTCATGCGTGATTTTTTCAGAACGTAATGTTAAAGCTATAATTTTACAGAACATTATTTTACAGAAAGTATGTGTTGTGAAAGTAATTTTACAAAATGAAATTTGAAGCATTAATTGGTTCAGAAAGTAAAAATACAGAATAAATTATGTAGAATTCATATTTCAAAAATAAAATTTAAAAAATTTTTTTTACAGAACGTTATTTTCAGCAAAAATTTTCTTGAATGGATAATTCATGCACTATTATTTTTTGCAAAAAAGTTACAGAAGTAATGGTTTGTGCATGATTGACCTGGCGTTAATTCTAGCTTATATTTTTGCATGTTTTACATTAGATATGATAAATATATCAATACTATTAGAAAACACAGAATGTTAAAATATACATTTTTAAAATTAAATATTGTATATGCCAGAACACAATATATAGACATTTTTTTGCTACTGGTACCGAAAAAGTAATCTAAAAACCTTAAAAATGTATATTTTAACATTCTGTGTTTTCTAATAGGTAGAATATTAATATATTTATCATATCTAATGTAAAACATGCAAAAATATAAGCTAGAATTAACGCCAGGTCAATCATGCACAAACCATTACTTCTGTAACTTTTTTGCAAAAAATAATAGTGCATGATTTTTTTTGCTGTATTTTTACGTTCTGAATAATATCTTTCACAAAAAAATAATTCATAACATATGAATTCTAGATAATTTATGCTGTAATATTACTTTCTGTATAATTGATGCTTCAGCTTTCATTCTGTTAAATTACTTTCACAACACATACTTTCTGTAAAATATATTCTGTAAAATTATAGCTTTAACATTACGTTCTGAAAAAATCACGCATGACATAAGCACCAGTGTTCTGCTTTTGTGTTTTTGGCCTCTCGCGCCCCGCCCCGACTATTTTTAAAAGTCGCCCCGCGCCCCGCACTTCGCGGGGCGTCCCGGGGCGGGGTAAAAACGGGGCGAAGCAGAACACTGATAAGCACAGCCCTCGCAGCCGGTTCAAAAGAAAAGAAGAGACGCACTAGCCACCTGACTTTTTCTCTTTCTTTTTTGAACACATTTTCTAAACTTTTTTAAGCTTAAAAATGCCGTTTTTTGACTGAGAATTTGGCGTTGTCTTTCGTTGGCATTTGAGAAATTATCAGAAGATGCAGAATTAAATTCTCTATCGAATGATATAAAATCTGGAATTGAACAATTTTGAACATTTTTTTTATCCTTAAAAAACGCAAAAAAAATGCCGTTTTCACCACTTTGTGCCAAAGAAAACCTTTTCAAAAATGGCATTTTCGGATTCAGCGTAAGAAATTACATATAGAGGGTTTTATAGTTAATTTGTTAAAAAAAAGTGTCGCAAAGTTGCATTTGGGATTACTGTAACCACAAAAAATGTCAAAGAAAAGAAAGAAAAAAGTGTTTTCTGCTCGTCTCTAGTTTTAAATTTGCAAATTAGTTTTACATCTTTCTTAATTTGTCTTGAAACGAAATAACGTTTAATAAAAAATAGTTGAGCTTTTTCCATTGAATGCAGCTTGTGAAATCTTTGCCAATCAAACATTTTTGTAGATTTTTTTTATTAATTTTTGCGTGGATGTAATATAAGACTTTAATAGCTGTGCTTTGGTCCTTTTTAATAATATATTTTAGTCGATTAAATTGTATTAATTGCAACATAATAACAAAAAATGGCTGACGATGAAGATTATGATGCCGGAGACATAGATGATGGAGATTATGCTGACGACGATGAAATGGCTGATGATGTTGATCTTGATGCACCAGAAGAAGATGGAGAACGTGTTCAACTTCTTGAAGTAAGCTCTATATAGTAGCATATTATGTTGATGTTTAAGAAATGGATAAATATAAATATTTGTTATAGGCTAATGGAGATATGGTTCCTCCACAAGATCGTGTAACAACTCCATTTATGACAAAATATGAACGAGCACGAGTCCTTGGAACTCGAGCTTTACAAATCGCTATGGGTGCACCAGTTATGGAAAGTTTTTTTTAAGTACAAATGGCAAAATTTTTGTTTATTAACCAAATTGAGTTCTGAAATTTGAAAATAGATTTACTTGATTTATTAACCAACAAATATGTATAATTAAAAATTTATTTATTTGATAACTATTTTTTAGGTGGAAATGGAAGGTGAAACAGATCCACTTGAAATTGCAAGAAAAGAATTAAAAGAACAAAAAGTTCCAATTATTATTCGAAGATATTTACCTGATGGCTCTTTTGAAGATTGGGGAATTGAAGAACTTCACATCTCTGATTTTATTTAATTCGTTTACTTTGTTATTTTTGTGACTGGTTTGTTTGTGTTTACTATGGATACTCATCATATAATAATTTGTTCATGTTTGTTTGAATTTTTTGAAATGAAGAAGATGCTTGTGAATCTTTATTCTCAGAATACACGCAAATAATATATATTCAACATAGTAATACATATTTTACATATTAGTTTATATACAAAAAAATTAGTTACAGTTATTTAAAAATTCTAAAACAAATTTGCTTCTTTTTTGAGGGTAGTTTGTTTCCATTTTGGTAAAGCGTAGAATGCATCCCGTTCCATTTTAAAAACGTTCATAAAATCTTCATCATTCAAAAACTTTTCAAGCCTTTTTGTATCACATCCATTTGGTAATTTTCGTTCTCTAACTTCTTCAAGCGGTCGAAACTTTGTTCTTTCGTTCAACAAAATATCAAGTTATTGAGGCTCTTCTGTTTCAAATTCGTTAAAATCAAATGATGACCATTTTGTCCACGAAGGAAATAAAGCTTTAAATTCATTTGGTTCTTTTCCTTTATAGATTACTGTAGCGGGTTTATTTGTACGATTTTTAGATTTCCAATATTTTGATGCAACTTGAAGATGAAAAGTTGTTACGAGAACTTCCGTCCAAATCCATAGATGAGAACCTTGATCAATCAAAAGTGTATCTCGTAGATCAGATTGCCGAAATGTAAAATTAACAGTTTTGGCATACTGTAGTGAATGAAATTGTTCTGCGTCAGTATCAAACAATCGAAAGATTTGTGGAGCATGTCTATGAATCTTTCAGTTGTAAATTTTAATGTTTTTGGAGTTTTTGCTGTTGGTTCTGGTATGGCATCAATGAATTTTAATCTGAATAAACAATCTGGTAAGCCTTCTGTAAATTTTCGAATTAAAATCCATTCTGGACGTTCATCATGATTTTCGCGAATAGATGCCACAATCTCAGAATGAGTGATTGGAGTTGCTCGCTACAAAAATTAGTGTATATTTGAAAAGAGTGATAAATTAATTACTAATTTTTCAGCAAATTCCATTGCATGTTTACTTCCATTTCTACCAGAATCATGTCCAAGCCAAATGTATATTTCAGTACCACAATCAAATACGAATATCTAAAAGTAAAATATTAATAATACTGTTACTGTAATCCATGTCAAAACAATTAAAAGTTTTGTTTTTCTTGCTACAGTATCCCATAAAACTAAACTCACTTCATTTGTATGGCATGGCAAGAAGTATAATTACTCACATTAATTTAAATTTTAGCCCCACAATAATTGAATCCTTCGTACATTTTGACAAAAACACTCATAATTTTTGCAAAACGTAAAAAAAGTAACCTTCATAAAATAGCAAAAATATCTGAAACCGTGAACTCATGCGAATGGCGGTTGCATAAAACAACACATATAAAACGACTATAACTAATTTTTTTTTGATTTGGCAAAAAAACATCAAAAATTTCGGATTTGTACTCACTTATTTCATGAATACTTGTTTTTTTTTGGTAATTTAACTCATGAGTAAAACTGATGAGTGAAATTTTTAAAATTTTTAGTTTTTATTTTAAATTTGCTCGTTAAATTATTCAGTAGTAAAATGAGCATAATAAATTGGTTATTATTTTTGCTCATGCTTATGAGCAAATTTTTTTGCAGTTTTTTTTGCTCAACTTTTACTCTGATAGGATTCGAACTTTTCTATTCTTGCATGAGAATCTAATACAAAACCACTTAGACATTGCGCCAAACATTTTTCGCTTTCTTTTCTTGCTTATGTCAAAAAAGGATTTCAACACTGCGTTTCTTTCGTTCTTTTTTTTTCCTTTTCAGCGTTTGTGCGCAAAAAATTTCCTCCTTCAATCACGGTGCGTCGAACGCCTTATAAACTGTCCTGGCAGCAAAAAAAGGAAAAATTTTTTTTGTGCTTTTTTCAAAGCAAAATCAAAAAAGCTTATCCATGAGAGAACAAAGCAAGCTAAACGATTTCTGTAAACGCACAAAAAAAGGTTATCACTTTTTTATTGCAAAAATGCAGAAAAATAAAGAAATAAGATTCTGATTCCGCAGGATTCAGAATTTTATTCAGTGAGTAACAAAAAATGTTAAAGGAAATTGAGTCTTGGCAAAGTGAAACAAAAGCGCATGCACAAAATCAACAAAGGAATTCTGTTAAAGAATTGCTTGAATTCTGAATCCTGCGGAATCAGAATCTTATTTCTTTATTTTTTCTGCATTTTTGCAATAAAAAAGTGATAACCTTTTTTTGTGCGTTTACAGAAATCGGTTAGCTTGCTTTGTTCTCTCATGGATAAGCTTTTTTGATTTTGCTTTGAAAAAAGCACAAAAAAATTTTTTCCTTTTTTTGCTGCCAGGACAGATCAGCGCACCGTGTCAAGGCTACTAAATGCTCACTAGGTCATGGGGGGAGTCCTGGACTCATTTTTTGTTGTTGTTTGTGAAAAAAAGTATTTTGCCAAGTGAAGAGCTAAAAAAAAAAAGTCAGAAAAGAAAATGAGTAAAATTCTGTAATTTTTAATGTTTTTTTGTCAAATCAAAAAAAAATTAGTTATAGTCGATTTATATTGTGGATAGTTCGAATATGCTGGTGGATAATAATTAAATTTCATAATATTTTGTTGAATATGAGGGAATGGATTTGCAACAGGTTCAGGTTCTGGTTCATCTAAATCGATTTCAACATCTTCACGATCACATTTTTCTTCTGGTTGAGAGCAGAATGCTTGATGTCGACAATACTTAATTAAAACATCCATTGGTGGTTGATGTCAAGAAGCATACAAGGCTCCGAGTCATACACAGTATGACTCGGAGCCTTGTATGCTACAGAAATTAAAAAATATGAAAAAGAAATAGCAGCTTTAGAGAAACTCTAAAATTAGGCATATCATTAATTTTTATCTACAATTTTTAGTCACAGGAACTTTAAAAAATAACTGCTTTTAAACAATTTTGATGGCAATAATAAAACAGAATAAAGCTTGTTTTCAGGTACAGGAGCAGGGATGGGCGGAAGCAAACACGGAAATTCTTACGGAAATCGCCTATAACTTTTAAATGTGTGATTTTAAACTTTAAGCAAATGGTGTTAGCATATTGTGGCACCTAAGCGGTCACGTTTGCCACAATAATATTTTAAATTGTCAGACGGTATTTGTTTAAATATCTATTTCCGTAAAAAAAATTTCCGTTTTACTGGCGGAAATTTTTTTACGGAAATGTGTTCTATTTTCTGAAAAAGCTTAGGCTTGAACTTTTTGTTGGTATATCCAATACTGAAATAGTATTCTTCAAAGTATTATTAACATTTTGTGTGAAAAAAAACTCATGCGCCAAAGTTATGACCAATTTAGGCTTAGGTATACTGTATTTCCGCCCATCCCTGTACAGGAGACTTGAATACGTATATCAGAGCTTAAATTTTTGATCATAGACTAAGACATATGCAAATTAAGCAAAGCGGTGAAATAAACACACGTTTAAAGTATGATACAGCTAAAGGGATGAAGTTCTACGGCTGAGTGCAGAGACACTACACTAAACGGGGTACGCATAAGAGGATCGGCCTTTGGCCTCGCCCTAAGCCTAACTTAGTATTGATCGTTTATACAGTAAAACGATCAATACTGAGTAATGTAAAACTTGTACTAAATAAAGCGACATCTATAAAAGAAGTGACAATTTTACTAAATGAGGTATGAAATAGAACAATAAAGTAAAATTTTTATCGAATTTACTCTTCAATGCTATTACCTTAGCTTCATTTTAAAGAAAATTTATCAAAATCAATCCATAAGTGCCAGGGCTGTCCGGGATCCCGGATCCCGGCCATTTTTCCGGGATTTTTGTCCCGGATCGGAATCCCGGATTTTTAGCCGCGATCCGGGACCGAAAATCCGGGACTTTTGTCACTAAAAATTAACTTTTTGGCTCATTTTTCAGTCAAAAAGTTGAAATTTTTTCCCGAATTACCCAGTGCTTCCAGAAAAAATTGTAAAATTTACTTTTTCGAGTAGAAATATTCCTTTTTTCAACAATTTGTGACGTTATTTTTCTTTATAACGCATTAAAATTACTATTTTTCGATCATTTACATGTAATTTTCATTATTTTGAAAATCCCGGAGTCCCGGATTCCCGGATCCCGGAGGTTGTCCAGGATCCCGAATCCCGGATCGGACAAAAAAGCCAGTCCCGGACAGCCCTGATAAGTGCCCCTTTGTGTAGATATCAGCCCCTTTTATTTTGTATCAACCCATTTTATCCTCTATCAGCCCATTTGAATGGATATCAACCTTCACTTTTTGCCTCCTTTAAATAACTCCAAATCACTCCGTGCTTTCATTAAATAGCTCGATTCACTTCATGCCTTCTATGAAAAAAACTTTGATCACATCTCTAAAATATTAGATTTTTTACAACTTGATTTTTTTGTCAAAAATATCACAAAGTATATTAGACCTGGTACCCCCTACCTAAAGAAAGATTCTTAAAATTAGCAACATGAAAGAAAAGAGTACCCTCTTTTTGAGAAAAGAATTGAGACCAGGGATGTGCGGAAGTCGTTTTCGTTAACGGAACAAAACTTTTTTAACGGAAAGCGGAAACGAACGCCCAAAAATATACGGAAATTCCGTAAAAACGGAAACGGAAACGGAAAATTTTTTCATTTATAGTCGAATAACAATTTATTTATTTTCTTTCAAGAAAAACAATAACATTCAAAAAACACGAAGGATCCAGTCATAGTTCGGCTAAAATTTCAATTAATATCACTAAATATGCTTCCTGGATCCCCATATGAATGTTTAACATAGGTTTATCACCATTAGATTCAGACATTTTTGATATTTTTTGAAGGTTACTTTTTGTCATTTTTTCCAAAAATTATAAATGTTTAAGTCAAAATGTACGAAGGATCCAGTTATAGGAGGGCCAAAATTGAAATAAATGTGTGTTAATATGCATGCTAGGTTGTAATATGAATTTTAAACATAGGTTTATCACCATTAGATTCAGCCATTTTTGATATTTTTTGAAGGTTACTTTTTGTCATTTTTTGCGAAAACTTTAAATGTTTATGTCAAAATGTACGAAGGATCCAGTTATAGGAGGGCCAAAATTGAAATTAAAACGAGTAAATAAGCTTCCTAGGTTCCCATATGAATTTTAAACATAGGTTTATCACCATTAGATTCAGACATTTTTGACATTTTTTGAAGGTTACTTTTTGTCATTTTTTGCGAAAACTTTAAATGTTTATGTCAAAATGTACGAAGGATCCAGTTATAGGAGGGCCAAAAATGAAATTTATACGATTAAATATGCTTTTTAGATCCCCATATGAATGTTAAACATAGGTTTATCACCATTAGATTCAGCCATTATTGTTATTTTTTGAAGGTTACTTTTTGTCATTTTTTGCAAAAATTATAAATGTTTATGTCAAAATGTACGAAGGATCCAGTTAAAGTGGGGCTAAAATTTAAATAAATGTGTGTTAATATGCATGCTAGGTTGTAATATGAATTTTAAACATAGGTTTATCACCATTAGATTCAGACATTTTTGATATTTTTTGAAGGTTACTTTTTGTCATTTTTTGCGAAAACTTTAAATGTTTATGTCAAAATGTACGAAGGATCCAGTTATAGGAGGGCCAAAATTGAAATTAAAACGAGTAAATAAGCTTCCTAGGTTCCCATATGAATGTTAAACATAGGTTTATCACCATTAGATTCAGACATTATTGTTATTTTTTGAAGGTTACTTTTTGTCATTTTTTGCGAAAACTTTAAATGTTTATGTCAAAATGTACGAAGGATCCAGTTATAGGAGGGCCAAAATTGAAATTAAAACGAGTAAATAAGCTTCCTAGGTTCCCATATGAATGTTAAACATAGGTTTATCACCATTAGATTCAGACATTTTTGATATTTTTTGAAGGTTACTTTTTGTCATTTTTTGCGAAAACTTTAAATGTTTATGTCAAAATGTACGAAGGATCCAGTTATAGGAGGGCCAAAAATGAAATTTATACGATTAAATATGCTTTTTAGATCCCCATATGAATGTTAAACATAGGTTTATCACCATTAGATTCAGCCATTATTGTTATTTTTTGAAGGTTACTTTTTGTCATTTTTTGCAAAAATTATAAATGTTTATGTCAAAATGTACGAAGGATCCAGTTAAAGTGGGGCTAAAATTTAAATAAATGTGTGTTAATATGCATGCTAGGTTGTAATATGAATTTTAAACATAGGTTTATCACCATTAGATTCAGACATTTTTGATATTTTTTGAAGGTTACTTTTTGTCATTTTTTGCGAAAACTTTAAATGTTTATGTCAAAATGTACGAAGGATCCAGTTATAGGAGGGCCAAAATTGAAATTAAAACGAGTAAATAAGCTTCCTAGGTTCCCATATGAATGTTAAACATAGGTTTATCACCATTAGATTCAGACATTTTTGATATTTTTTGAAGGTTACTTTTTGTCATTTTTTGCAAAAATTATAAATGTTTAAGTCAAAATGTACGAAGGATCCAGTTATAGGAGGGCCAAAATTGAAATTAAAACGAGTAAATAAGCTTCCTAGGTTCCCATATGAATGTTAAACATAGGTTTATCACCATTAGATTCAGACATTATTGTTATTTTTTGAAGGTTACTTTTTGTCATTTTTTGCGAAAACTTTAAATGTTTATGTCAAAATGTACGAAGGATCCAGTTATAGGAGGGCCAAAATTGAAATTAAAATGAGTAAATTAGCTTCCTAGGTTCCCATATGAATGTTAAACATAGGTTTATCACCATTAGATTCAGACATTATTGTTATTTTTTGAAGGTTACTTTTTGTCATTTTTTGCGAAAACTTTAAATGTTTATGTCAAAATGTACGAAGGATCCAGTTATAGGAGGGCCAAAATTGAAATTAAAATGAGTAAATTAGCTTCCTAGGTTCCCATATGAATGTTAAACATAGGTTTATCACCATTAGATTCAGACATTATTGTTATTTTTTGAAGGTTACTTTTTGTCATTTTTTGCGAAAACTTTAAATGTTTATGTCAAAATGTACGAAGGATCCAGTTATAGGAGGGCCAAAATTGAAATTAAAATGAGTAAATTAGCTTCCTAGGTTCCCATATGAATGTTAAACATAGGTTTATCACCATTAGATTCAGCCATTATTGTTATTTTTTGAAGGTTACTTTTTGTCATTTTTTGCGAAAACTTTAAATGTTTATGTCAAAATGTACGAAGGATCCAGTTATAGGAGGGCCAAAATTGAAATTAAAATGAGTAAATTAGCTTCCTAGGTTCCCATATGAATGTTAAACATAGGTTTATCACCATTAGATTCAGACATTATTGTTATTTTTTGAAGGTTACTTTTTGTCATTTTTTGCGAAAACTTTAAATGTTTATGTCAAAATGTACGAAGGATCCAGTTATAGGAGGGCCAAAATTGAAATTAAAATGAGTAAATTAGCTTCCTAGGTTCCCATATGAATGTTAAACATAGGTTTATCACCATTAGATTCAGCCATTATTGTTATTTTTTGAAGGTTACTTTTTGTCATTTTTTGCAAAAATTATAAATGTTTATGTCAAAATGTACGAAGGATCCAGTTATAGGAGGGCCAAAATTGTAATTAAAACGAGTAAATAAGCTTCCTAGATTCCCATATGTATGTTAAACATAGGTTTATCACCATTAGATTCAGACATTTTTGATATTTTTTGAAGGTTACTTTTTGTCATTTTTTGCAAAAATTATAAATGTTTATGTCAAAATGTACGAAGGATCCAGTTATAGGAGGGCCAAAATTGTAATTAAAACGAGTAAATAAGCTTCCTAGATTCCCATATGTATGTTAAACATAGGTTTATCACCATTAGATTCAGACATTTTTGATATTTTTTGAAGGTTACTTTTTGTCATTTTTTGCAAAAATTATAAATGTTTAAGTCAAAATGTACGAAGGATCCAGTTATAGGAGGGCCAAAATTGAAATTAAAACGAGTAAATAAGCTTCCTAGGTTCCCATATGAATTTTAAACATAGGTTTATCACCATTAGATTCAGACATTTTTGATATTTTTTGAAGGTTACTTTTTGTCATTTTTTGCAAAAATTATAAATGTTTAAGTCAAAATGTACGAAGGATCCAGTTATAGGAGGGCCAAAATTGAAATAAATGTGTGTTAATATGCATGTTAGGTTGTAATATGGATTTTAAACATAGGTTTATCACCATTAGATTCAGACATTTTTGTTATTTTTTGAAGGTTACTTTTTGTCATTTTTTGCAAAAATTATAAATGTTTATGTCAAAATGTACGAAGGATCCAGTTATAGGAGGGCCAAAATTGAAATTAAAACGAGTAAATAAGCTTCCTAGATTCCCATATGAATGTTAAACATAGGTTTATCACCATTAGATTCAGACATATTTGATATTTTTTGAAGGTTACTTTTTGTCATTTTTTGCGAAAACTTTAAATGTTAAAGTCAAAATGTACGAAGGATCCAGTTAAAGTGGGGCCAAAATTGAAATAAATGTGTGTTAATATGCATGTTAGGTTGTAATATGGATTTTAAACATAGGTTTATCACCATTAGATTCAGACATTTTTGATATTTTTTGAAGGTTACTTTTTGTCATTTTTTGCAAAAATTATAAATGTTTAAGTCAAAATGTACGAAGGATCCAGTTATAGGAGGGCCAAAATTGAAATAAATGTGTGTTAATATGCATGTTAGGTTGTAATATGGATTTTAAACATAGGTTTATCACCATTAGATTCAGACATTTTTGATATTTTTTGAAGGTTACTTTTTGTCATTTTTTTCCAAAAATTATAAATGTTTAAGTCAAAATGTACGAAGGATCCAGTTATAGGAGGGCCAAAATTGAAATAAATGTGTGTTAATATGCATGCTAGGTTGTAATATGAATTTTAAACATAGGTTTATCACCATTAGATTCAGACATTTTTGATATTTTTTGAAGGTTACTTTTTGTCATTTTTTCCAAAAATTATAAATGTTTAAGTCAAAATGTACGAAGGATCCAGTTATAGGAGGGCCAAATTGAAATAAATGTGTGTTAATATGCATGCTAGGTTGTAATATGAATTTTAAAACATAGGTTTATCACCATTAGATTCAGACATTTTTGATATTTTTTGAAGGTTACTTTTTGTCATTTTTTCCAAAAATTATAAATGTTTAAGTCAAAATGTACGAAGGATCCAGTTATAGGAGGGCCAAAATTGAAATTAAAACGAGTAAATAAGCTTCCTAGATTCCCATATGAATGTTAAACATAGGTTTATCACCATTAGATTCAGATATTTTTGATATTTTTTGAAGGTTACTTTTTGTCATTTTTTGCGAAAACTTTAAATGTTTATGTCAAAATGTACGAAGGATCCAGTTATAGGAGGGCCAAAATTGAAATTTAAACGAGTAAATATGCTTCTAGATCCCCATATGAATGTTAAACATAGGTTTATCACCATTAGATTCAGATATTTTTGATATTTTTTGAAGGTTACTTTTTGTCATTTTTTGCGAAAACTTTAAATGTTTATGTCAAAATGTACGAAGGATCCAGTTATAGGAGGGCCAAAATTGAAATTTAAACGAGTAAATATGCTTCCTAGATCCCCATATGAATGTTAAACATAGGTTTATCACCATTAGATTCAGATATTTTTGATATTTTTTGAAGGTTACTTTTTGTCATTTTTTGCGAAAACTTTAAATGTTTATGTCAAAATGTACGAAGGATCCAGTTATAGGAGGGCCAAAATTGAAATTTAAACGAGTAAATATGCTTCCTAGATCCCCATATGAATGTTAAACATAGGTTTATCACCATTAGATTCAGATATTTTTGATATTTTTTGAAGGTTACTTTTTGTCATTTTTTGCGAAAACTTTAAATGTTTATGTCAAAATGTACGAAGGATCCAGTTATAGGAGGGCCAAAATTGAAATTAAAACGAGTAAATAAGCTTCCTAGATTCCCATATGAATGTTAAACATAGGTTTATCACCATTAGATTCAGATATTTTTGATATTTTTTGAAGGTTACTTTTTGTCATTTTTTGCGAAAACTTTAAATGTTTATGTCAAAATGTACGAAGGATCCAGTTAAAGTAAGGCTAAAATTTAAATAAATGTGTGTTAATATGCATGCTAGGTTGTAATATGAATTTTAAACATAGGTTTATCACCATTAGATTCAGACATTTTTGATATTTTTTGAAGGTTACTTTTTGTCATTTTTTGCAAAAATTATAAATGTTTAAGTCAAAATGTACGA